>JANFAB010000034.1:0-687741 GCA_024613165.1 Pisolithus albus
TGACTTCTCGACCGACGTCACAACCACTTCTTGCGGGATGGATTGGGCCACAGCGGGCTCAGCTGGTAGTGTTGTTGATGCTGCAGGTTCCATTCAGTGTTAGCGGTATCGCCAGAATAATGCTTTACTTGCCGCGGTCTTCTGAATTGAGTAGTTGCTTTGCAGCTTCTCCAGTGGCGCCTTTTGCCTCAGCAAGCAAATCTACATTGCAGAGAGGCGACTCTATGTGAATGTAAGTCAGCGCTGTGACTAGGTAAAATACGAACCTGCCATCGCTGGCTCTACATCCACTAGTATATCTGGCGACGTTAGTGGAGGTACCGAGCTGGAATTCACGCTGGAAGGTGAAGAGGTGGGCGAGCGCCCATGGACGGGGGTGGTAACCTTGGGTTGGGGAGCCAACGCGGCACTGTCCACTGCAGCAGCTCAAAATACCAGTCAGCATTTCAACCCGGGTATATAGTAGAACTGACCTTTCTGTTTCTTGTTGGAAGGTTTGGCGGTATCTGGACCTCCCTTCCGTTTCTTGCTGCAGGGCTTGTGACTTTCAAGATCGTCGTCGTCGTCGTCAAGCGCCTCTTCCTTGACCATGTCGCGCGCAGCCCTTTTCAGGTTCCCGGCGTCGTCTAGATGATGTTTTCTCCAGGCAGAGTACGTCTTGGTGCAGATATATTCGAGCTTCCATCCGTTCTCCGCAAGCTTGAAAAGAGGAAAGTCTTTCTCCATCTGCGAACGCATGAATTGAATTGCACTTGTGCTGGCCTTGCCCCAAGTGTCAGGTGCCATCCCACGCTGCCCAAGTTCTCGCCATCCTGCTCGTAGAGCCTTGCGAATCTTGCCTAGAGTTTCGGACTTGGGGACGTCACCGTTTTCGTCCTCGAGGTACGCATATAGGCCTCGGTTGCTACCTGCAGCCTCTGGAGAGTCCAACCAATCGTCGTAGTCCGTCTTCGTCCAGAAGCGCACGTTTGGGTTCGTCTCGCGTGTCAGACGCTTCTCGTTTGCACTTGAGAAGGGTAGTAGAGGTAGATTACCACTGAGTATTAGAGTCGGGTCACACGTCGGCAACTTGATCGTGTTTGCGAGCTGGTCAAAGAGGTTTCTATGTAAGAGTTAGCACATTGTAGGCCATAGATATGGCAATGATAAATCCACTTACTTTATTGTATCACGCTCTGCTGTTACTTTAACCAAGTGCCGTTCAAGGGTCCGGCAGTGGTCTTGCAAGACAGTAAGTTGCAATGACTCCTGCATATATGCACCCTATACAAGTGTTAGCCCCTCGAAATTAACCCGGCGTACTTACATTGGCTTGATTGACCAGGTCATGGGATGAATACGACGTGAAGGACTGCCGTTGAGCTGGTAGAGTCAAGGGATTGATCTGCGTAGGAGAAGATGTCAAGCTGTCATTTACACGCTCGGTCAGTGAAGGGAGTAAAGGTTCGCTTGTTGAAGATGAAAGTGAGGGACTGGCACTGAAATTGAAGGAGGACTCGCTGGTACCGAGCGAGTACATGGTGGCGGAATCGAAGATTTGGCTAAGGTAAACTTCCCATTAGGCTAATAACAAAGCCCGCTCTCTGTTTACTACCACCGTTAATTAAAAACACACTGCCACCGTCTGTCGGAAATATGTCAAGCCTGCCAACCGAGTTGGTCTTCGCTCCCCCTCCGTCCATTACCATGGTTGGGGACGTGGTCCTCATTGAGCTTGATGGTCTCACCTCCGACTGGGACACGTACAGCTTTTCTCTCAACATTCCTTCCCCAGGTACCAAAGTAAGTCGATCCAACACTCTCTCGTATAACTAATCTTAGTACTGGTATCAGCGCATTGTGTTGCGCGTCGAGCACCCAGCGTTTCACAAGTACGATCGCCCCCGAGTCCGGGAACCCTACGCCCAACCCATCCAACTGGAGAACGTGATGCTAGAATATATCGAGTCTATCAAGTCAGAAGAGTCCACTGAGGTATCTGTAGTGGTATCTGAAGATGCCGTTAAAGCAGACATCAAGTCGGAGGCTGGGGACAGCCATGTCGATGCGTTGTGAGTAATTTTTTTCATCGATACTCCTCAAGTGCGCTTACATTCTACAGCGTCAAATTGGAGGATCGTGCGGACGCCCATGTCGAGCCGGACTCCAAGGAAAATAGTACTAGCGTGCTGTAAGTGCATTTATTCATTAGTTTTTTATTCGTCTTATTAATCTCTACTAGGACACCGCACAAGATAACCCCGTTCCCCTGCCGTGTCCTTACCAGGTGTACTGGAAACCCAGCTGCCGAGGACGGTATGCCGTCGCAACCGTGGAAGTATTACGTTCGTTCGTTCAACCCTTGCATCCTCCCAGACGAAATCGCGAGAAGGAATGAAGCAATAAGGGAGCATGAGGAGAAGCTTGAGAGGGAGAGTAAGCGTCGTAGGGTGTTCTAAACATTTCGTTCCGTTTGTAATTCCTTATGCTCTCATTTCATATCTCGTATACCTCTTCACGCTGAAATTGAAAGAATTCGAGTGTATTCCGATGCATGTACTAAAATAATTCTACTCGACGTCGTCTGCGTTGTCGTCATCTTCTACATCACGATAGACGCTGTAAGGTACCCCCCAGCTTGCAATGTCATATCCTGGTCTCTCCATCATGCAATAATACACTCCTTCGGCGCCTGACGGCAAAGTCATCTGTTGAGGAATCATAGCGATGACGCCAACGATCTGCTTGACATGAATGACCGATATCGTATCGAGTAAGTGTGATGCGAGGAGAACATGACTTGACAATCGAAGCAACTCTTCGTCTGGCACAGAATATGTGCAGATCACAGCCACGTCAGTAAATTCCCAGTTACCGTCTGCAGCAGCAATGGCAAGCCTGGTAAAGTACTGCACTTCCCCACAGCGCATGTCCCCGTCACAAAGAAACTGTAAGTTGCACTTATCAGCTCATGATCCAACTCAGAGTGAAGGTCCACTTACCTTAACATTTCGCGATATACGGATTTGTTCCAGGGGGCGGAGCAACTCTCTCCAAGAAGAACGTGCAACCTGTCCATTGGGGAGACGAAGCCGGGCCCACTTTTTTATGTGGGGTAAAGCACAGCCAGGACCAAGGAATTGTGAGATAGCGGTAGCTTCATCACCGCGAGGAATGACAGCGTACTTGCTGCGTTTACGAAGTAGGGCATACCCGTCACCAAGCTCAATAGAGCCATGAGGGAGTCCGCTACTTGAGTCGTCCAGCTCGGGCATAATGGTGAGGAGTGAATTGACTTGGCACCGGCGGACACCCTCACGGGACAGGTTCGCGAATGGTTTAGATGGCTGCCGAATTTGCTCACCGAGGTTGCCAATTGTGCGCTCCATCGTCCACTGGGCAGTACCGATGGGGGGTCCTTTGTGAACAGCCTCCGAGACAAGGTGGACAACCTGGTGCACGCAGGGGCGCACGAAATGGATGCGTTCTTCAAGTAGTTGGTAGTAGCTAAGTTCGAACTCGCGTTCCCAGCTGCAAACGAGTGCGTGGGCATCAATGAGTTCCCCCATAGTCAACTTACTCTGACACATGATTTGGAATCCACGGACGAGCTTGCAGTAGTTTTCCCAATACGAAGTGGGCAGGAGAGAATACAGGAGAATGGGAGCGAGGGCGAAGATATAAAGTTGAAATTCCCAGGTCTTGTAATGCGTATTGATCTTGTCAGCGATATTCCGAGGTTTGCGGTCATAGGACGTTGGGAGGTGGTGACCAGCACGCTCAACGGCATCTCCGTGTGCACGCCACACTTCTTCATCTGCTAGGACAGCCCACGGCCAATGCGCCGGGTCATCAGCAGCCGCATGATCAATGGTACCACGCCAGAGGGATATCAGGAGATCACTGATATTGCTCGCAAGATGCATGATATCCGTTGTCATGCACAGAGGGACCCCGAGACATTGGGTGGGCCGGAGTGCGAGAAGAAGAGGAGGTTTCGTCAGGCCGGTGTCAGTTTTCATCTTACCCCACTGAGTCTTATTGCGAACGGAGACAATGGCGTTGAGGTTGTTGGCGTATTCGGTGGATCCACCAAGCGGGAGATTGAAAATGTCTATATCGTTGTGGTCACTTCCAGGAGCACAACGGTCGCGTGGTCCATCAGGGGACCTTTGAAGCACAGGTATGTCCAGATGATGTTGATAAAACAGTGCAAGCCTGATATGTACTGATCATCCATGACCACTACCTGGTCATGAGTTTTCTACACCTACCCACTTGGGAGAGAAAGATAAGAAAGTACAATTACAACACAAGAAAGAAATCCAAATGACAGTTCACAATCACACATCTTTAATTCTGGCCATGCTATACATTCTCAGGCAGACTTTATTTATTCTTGTCCAGCTAATATCCCAATGGTATGTACTTTTCAATCTGGTATCTGCCTGATGAATGCCTTATTTGGCTTGATCAGTGAAATTAATGATGTTAATAGATTTATCATTACCCTGCCACTATGAGATGATGTAGGTAAACTCATGCAAATCTGATATGCATTGATCACTGATGATCACCACATGGCAATTGATTATCTATGCCTACCCACTTGGGAGAGACAGATAGGAAAGTACAATTACAACACAAGAAAAAAATACAAATGACAGTTCACAATCACACATCTTTAATTCTGGCCATGCTATACATTCTCAGGCAGACTTTATTTATTCTTGTCCAGCTAGTATCCCAATGGTATGTACTTTTCTATCTGGTATCTGCCTTGCTAGGCTTACCTAGCCTGGTAGAAGCTGCAAGGCCAAGCAGCACCTAGCAAGGATGTACTCCACCTAGCCAAGGCACTGCTAGCCTCACAGCTTGTACTAGGCCAAGCAAGCCTTCATGCTAGGCACTTTACTGCTTGCTAGCTCTCACTACTACTGCTACCACCTTCAATACTAGGCCTTGCTTGGACTGATTTTGGTCACCAAACCACATTTATTAGCATGTACTATACATGAAGGCAGACACTGTAAAAGGATGCAAGGGAAATGCAACTAATAGCAAACCACCTGGTATCAATGCGAGGTGGATGCGAAGCCACTAGCATCCCGGATTCTTGCCTGCCGACGCTCAATACGAGCCAGTTGCCGAACAAAGTCTTTTCGATTCGTGCGAACGAACCTTCCCTTCCCGACTCGGTGCAGAGGTTATCTTTGAGCCAACCAACCGCCCAGTGTACTTACCACTTGAAAATATGCTGCGTGAGAACATGAATGATTCGATGGCTGGCACCTTCGATACTTAGACTCGTTCCCAAAAAATACGTAGAGCGGCCACAGTTTAGCAGAGCCAAACTGTGTCAGCTGGGTCGAGTCCGACCAGAACATGAGCGCTGCAACGACACGAGGAAGACTGCACCCAAGTGTTGGGGGAGAGTCTTGCAGCTCTTGATGCGCTTCAAGAAACGCAGTGGACGTAAATAATTCGCCATAAACCTTCATGTCACGATCCTTGTGAGTTGGCTGCCACCGCAGTTCATACGGTACAAAGTGGAAGTGTGACGCATGTGCCGGATTTGTGACCTTTTCTCGGATGATCGAAGTAAGCGAACGATGGTAAAATCCACCGACAGCATAGTTCTTCGGGCCAGGGTCCTTC
Organism: Pisolithus albus; assembly: GCA_024613165.1. NCBI lineage: Eukaryota > Fungi > Basidiomycota > Agaricomycetes > Boletales > Pisolithaceae > Pisolithus > Pisolithus albus. The sequence goes on from JANFAB010000034.1 coordinate 5,638, forward strand.
GCACGACTGTGAAATGGAACTGATATTGTGACCGATGAACACGTCCATCCGTGATCCTCCTCGAGCCACTCCGGCCGATCACCATCGAATTGGTTGTGACCGAGTTGGTCATCGATGGCATCCCACGAGGTGTGAGTCACAGCAGCCGGTGAAAATGAAGCGTCCCCGACGATGTCAATCAACTGCTTGAAGGACTCCCGAGACTTGTGAGCACCTTGATTCCAATACCAGTCGCCGAGGCGCATCGCACTCTCGTTTGGGTAAGGCAGGTACGCGTTCGCAGATGGTTCGTCTGAAACCCCAGGACTGAGGCTAACCACGTTCCGTGAGCACGTATTAACGACTGAGTAAGGATCGTCTGGATCGTGACTCGGGAGTGCGTCAGTGTTGTAAACACGGAATAAGCCAAATTTGTTGATCTGCGACTTGAATGTCTTGCGCGACGAGGAGCAGAGAGGGGAAGCAGATTTCTCTGCATGACCTAGTGGTGTATCACAGGACGAGGTCACGTCCGCTTGTGGTGCTGATGATATTGAAGAATTGGGCAGGAAGCTGGTAGGGGGAAGTGGCAATGGCGGCTCTGGAAGCATGTCCCGAAAGCGCAAAGGCAGCCGGCGATTGGCACGCCGAGTCCTTCTCTGAGCTAAGGGTAAATCGTCGTCCTGCGACGGCTCATTCTGTAAATCTGAATCCATCTAGCATTGGCTCTGTCAATTACTTGACTAGAGTACTAGAGTTCCGAACACATGCCTGCTGCAAAGCGGACTCGGTAGGCTGCACCTCACGGGTTTCATGCGCGCGACCTGCATTAGAAGTGCTGGAAAGCCCTATGCCAGTATCATTCGCTTCGGAAATTGCATGAGCACTTGGAACTCTAGCTTTTTTGCTTCGATAGGCTTGTTTCACTTTCTCGAGGGCACTGGCAAGTCGCTTTCTGCCTTTGCAGCATCCTTTCTCGTGACGCGTGAAGGCGCCTAGGTCGCTGAAGACTCGACCGCAAACACAATTTTGTGAGAAGGTAGCTTCCACCATGGCTGTGCAGTAGCAAACTAGATCAGGTAAGATACGGCGATGATGTGAACGGCTCATACCTAGGTGGTGAGGAGTTGGTAGTTCGAGCAGCTGTTTTGAGCTCGCCCATGTGTCACGTAGATCTGGTCACAGTCAAAATCATGACATGACCCGGCAAAGAATAAACTGCTTCACTTGTCTCGAGACGTCTGCAGCATCCACAAAGAAAAGCTGCGGGTCTTTGATGGCGGCCCCGCTGTCTAACGCCAGAACTGTCTCAAGGTACTGTCGGCATAGATTGGCAAACTGCCTGCAAACGACAAAGACTCGGAAACTTGCTATGAGGCCATCGAAAGGTGAACGGCGTACCGTAGGCTCTGTATAGATAGATTGCGCTTATCGCTTACTTCCGGCGGTGGCAGCAACAAAATCTCTGCAATCATCTTGCAGAGGCCCATATCGCACACATTGTACGCCACCGGAAAAGGTACATGATGTCAGCGGAAATCTCGGAATGGATCCGCGCGGACATACGAATGCATCTTCGTACTGTTCCGGTCGTTGCTTAGGAATTTTCGTATCAGTTGATCATCGAGTCGATCCCACACCTGTACGCACACATGAATCGGAATAAGATGACGTGAATTCTCAGAGATTCTCTTTTTGCAGCGTCGTCGTCCCGGCCAGCCGTGGTGCCAATACGGCGTGGTCTATTTTCCGCCTCTATAATGAACGAGCTGCGGAGACGACTTATAACGATATCATTAGTGGAGCATGTGATAGCGTAGACTTTCTCGGAGGTTGGCCGAGCGGTGTGATCCAATATGTTGTCAGTACAACTTCCTTCGTAACTCCCCAGTTAGATATCTTCGCTCACCTCAGCCATCATCATTAGATCATTGGAGTCAATGATGGTGTCTTTTTGTGTACGATCTTCCTTGTTTATCGGTTATGGAAGGTAAGAGCTTGGCCGGAGTCATGTGTGCGACGTGCGTGGGACAAAGGTCGGCACTGGGCTGTGACGAACGCGACTTTTGAGGTCGACGGTGTGCTTCGTGCACACGGCAAAGACGGGAACTTGAAGTAGATTCTGCTTCGTGCGAACGGCAAAGGCCGGTACTACGTTCTCACGAATATTGACCAACTCGGGAAATGCCGCCTGAGGGCGGCTTTCAACCTTGCTTGCAGTGATTGTTTGTTCTCAATTTTTATGGATGATGGTTGGAGGATGATCGTGAGGGCGAACTTAGCCATGTGTTATACTAATGGACATGTCCACCGCAGACATTGCAAAAATTGCTCACTGTGAGATTTCAACAGATACGACAAGCCTAATGTACATTTTCTTGGAGGGAAGTTTTGGACGCTACGCTATTGTACATGTACAGTCACTACATTTGATTTCCTGGGATCGTTTGATGAGGTTGGTAGGCTACTGTGGTTGCGATGGCGGACTTACTTTCTGTATGATTTCTGAGGGCGTCCATAGGAATTGTTTCATTTCATCATCTTCTGCTTCTTTTTGTACGGCGTGACGGATGCATCTGGGTCGAGGAACAAGGGAATCTTTCTTTTTTTGTTGACGTTGTTAGTGAGGGGAGGTGGAGGGGGAACGAGAACGTGAAGTAAGACAATGTCGGCAGTGTAGGAATCGTAAGCCGCAGCACCTGCTTTGGAAGTGATGGGCCAGTGTGAGAGGTTAAAGTCAAGCTCAACGACGGCGTTCTCGAGGGAACGTTGGTACGCTTGGGGCCAGATGAGATGCTCATCGACGTCATAAGCGCGAAGAGGTTTGATTTTGTGCGTAGTTTCCCGCAAATAAAGTTCTTCGTGGGTTTCCTCACGGCTGAGACTCCAATTTTGGGGAAGAAAATCCGTGCTCTCTGTCAGCGTATTAAATATGTGTCTGTTTAGTTCATACGCACGCACCTTCAACTCGCCCCGTCGATGACCAACCTCGGGTGTTCTTCCAAACATTTGTTTTGATTCCAGATGCTGTCGCGCCAGTGGTCAAAGCCAGAGAGGTGGCCAAGTACTACATCGACGCCGATGCGATGAGATTCGTTGGTTGAGGTTCAGTGATGGGATTTGATCGACGAACCAACGCATGTCTCACTTTTCTCGGTAGAGCGAGTAAACCTGAAAACTACTGGGACATTTGAGGACGTTATGCAATGTGTAGCACCTCTGCTACCGAGCTGGTGTATGCAAAAAGATGTCGCAGGATGGCCAGGCGCGCCTTGAAGGGGGCAGAATTTTGTCTTGGAATGGTATATTCGACACTTGCAGGTCCATTAACATATACGTGCACCACACACTGTCCGACGTAGAAACAAAACATGGAAAGAGGAGAGTATGAAGAATGTAACATACCAGGCGCAGCCTTTCTCCCAAGACGTCTATGGACAACAATGAAAGGAGCAAATCTTGTGCACTGAGAAGTTCGATAACATGAAGAGTAGTTTCTCGGGTGGAAAGATGGGGAAGACCGGGGCGCACCGCGCACATTCTTGGACGTCGATCCCGTGCACTCCCTTGCGAAGACGTCCATAGCAGATAGGTGCGAGGATAAGTGTGAGCAAAAACTTACGCGTGATTTAGAAAATGCGATGATACACTATTATATGTGCATTTACGACCAACTCGTGCTCAAGGAAGTGGTGTGCTGTCGGGGAGGGTACCTTCTTACAAAACAACCGTACCATACCGAAGAGACCATCATTCTCTGTTGTCTTCGTTCACAGTTGCAGGCGGAAGAACCCCTTGCGTGTGACAATCGGGGTTGTAGGCATCAGCCCAAACTCCTGCGCCTGTCATTGTCCCTCGTAATGTTCGCAGATTCGTAGGGAAGGACCATGTCCCGCAAGACCTCGTCAGCGGTGCGCAGTACCGCTATGCGCTCACGAACCCCGTGGGTATCCATCTTACTACCATACCGTTACACGATGCGCCGCAGCTTCCTATACAGGATCATGGGCTGACACCCCCGACAGCGTATAGTCCACGAAAATGTCGAAGAACGACGCCAACTCGAAGAACAGGAATGACAGATCAGACTCCTTCGTGCGTGTATAGCGCTCTTGGAGGGTACCGCGGAGTCGCAGGATGCGCTCACGAAACAAGGAGGAACATCGGTGGATGACTTTTTGATCAAGGTGCGTGTGTTTCTCGAAGGCACACGCATAGCATCGCTCATCACGGGCCTCTTGTGATTGTTATATTGACGTCTGGCACGATTCAACACTCAGAATGCTGCCCCGATTCCAGGTCGAGTACGCTTCTCAGATTCATCGCCCTCCAATGAAATGAACGAACACGTCCGGCAGCACTGATTGGATGAATGCCGATCCGGACATCGCACTTCCCTTCGCTCTGGAGTGAGTAAACTACTGCTTACTCTCTTCGTCGTCATCATCGAACCCAAATTACCCCACAGTCCAAGAGGTCACATCTACGACCCCATATACCACGACTCCAAACAACAAAACAACATAGACATGAACACTATATACGAAGCACCTGGTCTACGTCTCATCAGCGTTACCATGTTCTTGGGCGTCGCTCTCAAGCTAGTACGATACAGGAAGGAAGACCCAAAAGATATCGTTGCGATGTTGAAACACGGGACGAAGCTAAATGGAGTACAGTGGACACCGTCATTAATGGAAGAGTGGATCAAGACGCTCTGTTGGCCGATGGGGTATAGCCAGTATCATCCGCAGCAGCTGGAAGAGCTCAAGACCCGCATACGTGGTGCCGTACAGCCCATCAAGATGTCTTCGGACGACCAGGAGGGATATGCGAATGTCTTCGGGAGATTCGCCCGATTGCGGCCGAGTGTGTCCTTGCATCTGCGTGATGCGGCGGTGTCGCCCGTGCCGATGAGCTTTGTTCATTCGGAGAGCCCCACTTATCGCGGTCAGCCCTTAACCATACCCAAGCAACACACTACGTCGTTCGATCACGGTCGATCTCACAATCATACCCACCCGCACCCTTGTACCAGGACCAGCGCACACGCGCCTCCGCATTTGGAAACAAACCCTTTGGCGCACGTCGAATTTCGCGTATGTGTACGATCTGATTATTTAGGTGTGCTCGATGACCCCACAGCTCAGAGGAAGATCCGTGCCCAGTGGTCTCGGAACCTCGACGCTGGGGGATGTCTATTGCATATCCAAAATCGTCTTCACTGTTGCGGATGTTACTCACCATTCTAGCTACTGTCTCGCAGACGTGTTATGCTAGGTAGATTTTGCCCCGAATGCGAGGCGTCTTACCTTCGTTTCGAGAGACGCATACTCAAAATTTGATCATCTTCTCACTCGTTCCCCTCCATATGTCGATTACTCTCGCTGGACTGCTGTGCTCCAACTACCTCAAGTACCGTTTCGGAAAGGGTACGATGCTCAAGACGTATCGCCTCAGTGCGAACAGTATGGCCATCATCATGGATTACTACGTTAGGGTCCTCCCATCACGTGGTAGGACACACCCAGGGGGAAATCCGAGCATGCAGGGAAATGGACGAACCATTGCAGGGGCGCCTGGGAATGGTCCTAGAAGAGGGACACCGGGTGTGAATGGTGGTGGAGAAAATGGTGAGTAACATCCGCAACAGTGAAGACGATTTTGGATACGCAATAGACGTCCCCCAGCGTCGAGGTTCCGAGACCACTGGGCACGGATCATTCCGTCATCTCTCGCTCTCTATCTTACGGCCGTCACTCATTTATAACATCTGTAACTACTATGTATTCACTTTGGTAGGAACTTGAGTAGTCCCCACCTGCAAATCTGGATATCATATTCGCAGCTGCCATCTCGGATACCACAGGCAGCAACGAACCACTACCCCCTGGTGCGAGTCCCGTGCGAGTTCAGAACATCTTGTGGCATGTCATGTCCGAAATGATCAGTACCGAGGTCATCAACCGTCTGATCGTGACTAACTCGTTGGAGGCTAACGTGCAATAAACGAAGACTTGTTCTCTCGTGAGTGTGTTATTTCGGAGGCAATCGCTACGATCTCTCTGGGATGACTCATGAGTGACCTAGGATCCCCCGCGTTGAACAGTAAATCCTATGGTGGCGGCTGTCTGGCGTCGTCAGACCTTTTCGGCGGCAGTCGGTCCTGTGATGCGAATATGGCACATAGCATCTTCAATGACCAAATGCCATCTCTGGTCAGGGTACTTGGTGCATCCATGAAAGGTGGTATCAGCATCTTCAATTCCGCTTACGACTTTTCCCGAGTTACACGGCACCAACACCAGCGGAGCGTCTACAGACGCATTTTACCGATCGTTCGTGCCGGAGATCGGCAGTGCACTGTTACCACACGAGATAGAGCTCATACGGCGGTGCTTAAAGAGTGAGCAAGGGACTATTAGGAAATGTGTTGCTGACCACGATGCTTAAGGAAAAGGTGATGTCGACGGCAAAGAGTCCCCGTTTTATCATCGAGAGTGGGTGAGTCTTGCATACTGATCATGCGGTAACCTGTTTCAAATAGGGCACTTTTCATGCGTCGTAGGCGCCTATCCTCTCTCTCATGTACGTTCACCAACCATTGGTCACGAGCACCTCCGGTTCTTCAATACACGTGACTCTTGGCCGCACAACACTAGAGCTCTGCCCACCCGGGCATCCGGATCGTCATGTATCTCTCTGCAACCCCGCTTGCGACTTTTGGACGAGATTTTGGAGAGAAACTACCATGCGTGACCATTCTTGGGGTAGTTGCTAATTTGAGAGGAGTCATGCCGCTCACGCGTTCGGTACTTCTAGAGCTCTGTCCACCCGGGCATCCAGATCGCGACGCATCTCTCAACGACCCCCTTGCCACCTTAGGCCGTGGTCTGAGAAACAAGCTGACTTACGCGACTTAGAGAAGGCGAATGGGCCCCACCATGCAGCTTTACTACGTCCCTTTGGGCACCCCTGCCGGTTTCATCCCTTGGTCGCTGCCTGAGAGAGATTTGGCAAAGTAGAAGCAGTCCTGACCTGGAAGAAGCCGTGACGTTCATACGTGCAGCACTAGAGCTCTGTCTGCCCTGGCATCCAGATCGTGACGTCTCTCTCCACAGTTCCGCTTACGACCTTCGGACGAGGTTCCAGAAACGAGCTGACATGCACGACTCAGAGGAGGTGATTGAACTGCATTGTGCGGAAGGAGGGACAACTTCCGAGTAATGGTCTCCTTTACTCTTAGGTTTCTTACCGGCGAATTATTTGTCGTGATTGCATCAGAGTCAAGTTCAAGGCAGGTTTGGATGTGGGCCGTAGGCACACCCGTGCCTTGAACGAAATGCTTAGGGATTGAAGGCAAAGATACATAAGTACCAAGTACAAAAATTTGAATGTACGGAATGCAAAATGCACAGGCGCGAAATGCGAAAGTGGCGAACCTACGATGTACGAAACGAAGCACCGGTTCCCACGCAGTTATGGTGCGGAGAAACCTTGCTTTTCAACAAGGTAACTCGCGTTTCTTAATTTGGCTGCTCGTCACACATTTACTGTCACCGTGTCCTTGCAAACTGCTTCCTGTTCGCACGCTGGTCTTAGAGATGAACGATGAGCGATCCCTTCCATCCTCCCCCGCGAGACCACCTAGTAGGCTATCGCAGGCCCTTCTGGGCGTGATCTTTCGATCGGTTGGCGACTTCTCGGATCCACCAGGGAAGTAACGGAGTTCACAACGCATTTATGACTAGTCCTGAGTCCATATACTGTAGATCTCAACCTCGACAAGATTATTTCCACGCTACCAAGTCCTATTGTATCGGAATCGTCGCCGTCTCGTTCGCAGCTTGATGATGCCACTCCCACCGCTGTCCATTTATACGATGACGATGGTACCAGTTCCGTTGCAGCGAGTGAGACCGTATACGATCCAGAGTACCACGGACCCGATATATTTCCTGCCGCGGCGGGAAACGACTGTCAAGTTGCTGCTGCACTTCGGCACTTCATCATGCAAGGTAAGCCTCGACTATAATCTGATACCACGGTTTGATCTTCCCCCTCTACATAGCACGGTTCTTCCAATTATTACGCGAAAGAGCACCCGACTGGTGGCTCTTCGCGATGGACTGCATACTGACCATACATCACCGTATTCTCATCGGCAGAATCAGGTTACAGTCACTGGTGGACGCCAACTTCAAAGTCGATACTCGTACAATCGTGGAAGTCGTCCACCACGTACTTTACTATCATCGCCGGGGACGCAACGATCCAGCTTGGCAGCCAATAGAAGGAAAGTACATCCGGGTTTCCAAATTCATCTGGATCGTACTGACTCGGTTAGTGCAGTTGACGGTCTCTTTGTTGCTGCCCATACGTTGGCGTTTCGATCTTCCATGATGGACTCAACGTTCCGTCAACTTTTTTTCGAGGAGGTATATTTAATGTCGACACGGATGTTTTGTATATACTGAATATTTGAGCTATCAAGCTTGAAAACGTTGCTGAGCCATACCTGGTGCATGTTTGGCACGCGATCGACCGCCTTCTATATCTACAACCGCCGCTCCAGACCACGCCCTCTACGTTTCCTACGTTCCCTCTCGTCTCCGGTCTTGACCTCCATCCAGACGATAGGCATTACCTCGAGTATCTGACGACGTTTCAACCAACCATCGGCTATCCGTTGTTCCACCACATGGTTCCTGGTGAGCAGAGGATGAGGTGGTTCTCCAATGAATCCATCCACAATCTATTATTCCATGCCTTGGTAAGACCGGATTCGATCGGCTGGGTAGGTGTAATGGAGGTCGTTTCTCGCGGCAATGCCACCACAGTTAGCCCGGTTATTGGGTTCGTTCTGGAGAAGTTTTCATTTGTGCTTGCATGGGTGAGTTTATTATTCGTGTCGTTCTTCGTGTCTCAAGTTTCCAGGTTATCGTTGAACTACAGGAGCTCATTTTCGACATCTACTGGTTCAGTCACACAGTCCTGGATTCTCGGCGTGTTCAACGGGTCTCTCAATTCCAACACCAAATCAACAACTATTTTTATAGCATCCTGAACGCGACGAACAACGAACTTCCTCCAGCGACACGCGAAACTGCCCGAACTACTCTTCTAAACTGGATCAGCTTGACCGTCACAGATTCTTCGATATTACATTTACAAAACAGCTCACGTTGATCGCGGTTTTAGACAGTGTTTACTCCCCGCCTGGCGCTACAGTATGTCTGTACAGAGCGGCGCTGTACTGAGCGTCTTTTTTTTTTTCCTTATACTTACAGACAATGCTTTTGCCCTCGCAGTCATTCATGTATTCATCGAGAATCATTAATTGCAGAAACGAGATTTTTGGAGGAGGAATAATCCAACGGTCTAGACTGAAATAATCCGACCTCGGAGGTCTAATAGGCAACATTTGTAGCAAAACCCGACCCGTCAAAGTGAATAATCAATATTCGTAGCATAATCCGATCGTGTTAAAAAATGACCATCGAATTACCTTGTTGGCATGGAGGAGTGCTGTACTGGAATGACGAGGCGAGGGTCGAACGGTAGTGCTATTAGCATACTCTACTACTCACTTTCCTACATTTCCTTTTCGGGAGTTGTTTACCCACGCCATGGAAATATTTTGTGATTGCCAATGCTTTCGCACACAGCTGTAAGCTGACGTGAATTATACACGGCGCACCGTAATCCGACCCGAAGTGGGCCTGCACATCGCACCTTACCCCACCCCGACTATGCACGGACACATCCTTCGTAGTCCAACCCTACTACTATCTGAAAAGTGCCTCTGCTACCCGTCGGAAAAATTGATGGACTTAGCAATTTTTTCCCTTCGTTTCTAGGCTCTCCCGTTCACCATGCACACCGTGACAAGCATAAGGTACGTTGTATACGCATATCGAACAATTCTAACAGATCTGCCTGCCTACTACAGTATGCCATCCTCCTCGCCTTCCAACTACCCACCAGCTATCTCTTCGCATCACCTCGATGGAGTTCCGGAATAGCAACCGCAAGGCACACCGCTGTCATGGACTCACTCTTGTATTCGGACTTGTAGCGGCGCATACACAAGTCATTGCAGTCCTAGCTGTGTGTCGTAGACACAGGTTCGTCCCCTCGCCACACAAAACCTTGGACCAACTCACGAACATTTCTGCACCCTATATGTGTACTCGTTCTCCCCCTCTCACTAGTACTTGATGCTGTCTTTCTTGACCCCCTGCTCTTCGACTCGTGCTGCTTCAAGCTGTGGGCTGTGCCAAGTGGAACTATGGGCTCACAGAGGTTTCTTCTCTCGGTATTTTGTCGTCTGGGATCACATCTGACATGAGTAGAACAGGACCTGGTAACGGTAACAGCAACTCGTACCAAACTTATGAGTCTTCTCAGTGTCTCAGTGTCTTCGTGGTGTGGTTAGCAACGCAGTGAGTAGTTTATTCTTTGCCGGGTCATGTCACGATTTTGACTGTGACCAGATCACGTGACACATGGGCGAGCTCAAAACAGCTGCTCGAACTACCAACTCCTCACCACCTAGGTATGAGCCGTTCACATCATCGCCGTATCTTACCTGATCTAGTTTGCTACTGCACAGCCATGGTGGAAGCTACCTTCTCACAAAATTGTGTTTGCGGTCGAGTCTTCAGCGACCTAGGCGCCTTCACGCGTCACGAGAAAGGATGCTGCAAAGGCAGAAAGCGACTTGCCAGTGCCCTCGAGAAAGTGAAACAAGCCTATCGAAGCAAAAAAGCTAGAGTTCCAAGTGCTCATGCAATTTCCGAAGCGAATGATACTGGCATAGGGCTTTCCAGCACTTCTAATGCAGGTCGCGCGCATGAAACCCGTGAGGTGCAGCCTACCGAGTCCGCTTTGCAGCAGGCATGTGTTCGGAACTCTAGTACTCTAGTCAAGTAATTGACAGAGCCAATGCTAGATGGATTCAGATTTACAGAATGAGCCGTCGCAGGACGACGATTTACCCTTAGCTCAGAGAAGGACTCGGCGTGCCAATCGCCGGCTGCCTTTGCGCTTTCGGGACATGCTTCCAGAGCCGCCATTGCCACTTCCCCCTACCAGCTTCCTGCCCAATTCTTCAATATCATCAGCACCACAAGCGGACGTGACCTCGTCCTGTGATACACCACTAGGTCATGCAGAGAAATCTGCTTCCCCTCTCTGCTCCTCGTCGCGCAAGACATTCAAGTCGCAGATCAACAAATTTGGCTTATTCCGTGTTTACAACACTGACGCACTCCCGAGTCACGATCCAGACGATCCTTACTCAGTCGTTAATACGTGCTCACGGAACGTGGTTAGCCTCAGTCCTGGGGTTTCAGACGAACCATCTGCGAACGCGTACCTGCCTTACCCAAACGAGAGTGCGATGCGCCTCGGCGACTGGTATTGGAATCAAGGTGCTCACAAGTCTCGGGAGTCCTTCAAGCAGTTGATTGACATCGTCGGGGACGCTTCATTTTCACCGGCTGCTGTGACTCACACCTCGTGGGATGCCATCGATGACCAACTCGGTCACAACCAATTCGATGGTGATCGGCCGGAGTGGCTCGAGGAGGATCACGGATGGACGTGTTCATCGGTCACAATATCAGTTCCATTTCACAGTCGTGCGAAGGACCCTGGCCCGAAGAACTATGCTGTCGGTGGATTTTACCATCGTTCACTTACTTCGATCATCCGAGAAAAGGTCACAAATCCGGCACATGCGTCACATTTCCACTTTGTACCGTATGAACTGCGGTGGCAGCCAACTCACAAGGATCGTGACATGAAGGTTTATGGCGAATTATTTACGTCCACTGCGTTTCTTGAAGCGCATCAAGAGCTGCAAGACTCTCCCCCAACACTTGGGTGCAGTCTTCCTCGTGTCGTTGCAGTGCTCATGTTCTGGTCGGACTCGACCCAGCTGACACAGTTTGGCTCTGCTAAACTGTGGCCGCTCTACGTATTTTTTGGGAACGAGTCTAAGTATCGAAGGTGCCAGCCATCGAATCATTCATGTTCTCACGCGGCATATTTTCAAGTGGTAAGTACACTGGGCAGTTGGTTGGCTCAAAGATAACCTCTTTTTTTACTAGCTCCCTGACGAGTTCAAGGACTTCTTGACAGAACAGTTCGGAGGAAAATACCCGGGCGAAGTCCTTTTGACGCACTGCAACAGGGAGTTTTTTCATGAGCAGTGGAAAAAATTGCTTGATGATGATTTCATCGAAGCATACAAACACGGGATGGCTATAATGTGTTGTGATGGCATCAAGCGGCGGTTCTACCCCCGAATATTCACGTATTCTGCCGATTATCCTGAGAAGTATGATTTGTGTCTCGCCACCATTCTAACATATGCTGACCGGTTTCGATCTATCAATACTAGGGTTTTGATAGCATCCATTCGCAACCTTGGTGTATGCCCATGTCCTAGGTGCACAATACCCATGACGGAAGTGCCTAATATGGGCACACGGCAGGATATGTTGCAGCGGCAACGACTCTCTCGTGTTGACGATTTTGCCAGGCAGAAAAGGGTCAATGAGGCAAGGGAGCTTATCTACGAGGGCAACTATGCTGTCAACACCCCGCAAGTTGAAGCCCTTCTTCGAGACGAGTCTCTCGTCCCCGCGTCAGTGAGTGCATCGAACGCCTCATTTGATGCAATGCAGCATACTCATTCCCAAGTTTGAAGAATGCCTTTTCAGATCGGCTCTGTGCTTTGGGCTTCAATTTCTTTCTCATGCTCGTAGTTGACTTACTGCATGAATTTGAACTTGGTGTATGGAAAGCCATTTTTACCCACCTCTTACGCATTCTGGATAGTCTGAAGGAAAGTCAGCTGCATGAGCTTGATCGGAGGTGAAGTATTACCAGAAATACTTCCCAGCTGTGGCGGCTGACACTTGATTTATAGATATCGGCAGGTTCCAACATTTGGGCGGGATACTATCCGGCGCTTTTCAAAAAATTCCTCGGAAATGAGGAGGATGACCGCTCACCACTTCGAAGACCTTCTTCAGGTCCGTGGCGTTTGGTTCCTTGTGCTAGGTCACATTCATCTAACCAATTTGCAGTGTGCACTTCCTGTATTTGAAGGTTTACTGCCCGAACCCCACAATTCGACTGTCCTCGAACTTCTCTACACACTCTGCCATTGGCATGGGTTCGCAAAGCTCCGGATGCATACTGATGAAACGCTTAGCGTGATGGACGACCTCACGCAATTGGTTGGAAATCTCATTCGCGTGTTCCAGGCTGAGACGTGCCCAGCATTCTCCACGAAGCCACTCAAACGTGAAGTTCAATCGCTCCAGCGTCGTGAGCCCTTACGTCGCTCATCTGCTGCATCGGGTAGAGCACCTTCCAAATCTACGACGACGGACTTGCGATCAAATACTCTTAACCTTCGTACTTACAAGCTTCATGCACTCGGTGATTACACGACTACCATCAGGATGTTTGGAACATCAGATTCTTACTCAACGCAGTCCGTAGGTCTTACAGCTTTCACTTATACTTAGCGAATTCTAACTCGGTATTAGGGTGAGCGAGAGCACCGAGTCGGGAAGGGAAGGTTCGTTCGCACGAATCGAAAAGACTTCGTTCGGCAACTGGCTCGTATTGAGCGTCGGCAGGCAAGAATCCGGAAGATCCGTGATTCATTTAAAGCAACCAGGGGTCCATTCGAACCTGTGCCCGATAAGCCGGAGGAACGCTACAATGTTGGAAAATCTCAACACAGACCCATAGACATCGCCGACTTCATTAGGAAACACTCTGGCGACCCTGCTCTGCAGGTAGGTACTTATTCTGATTTTCCGCATCAGCAATGATGGAGCAGAGCTATTAGGACTTCGTTCCGAAATTGAAGAACCACCTCCTTCCTCGCGTCAGAGAAATGCATGCGCTGGCCTCCGAGCCAACTTCGTCGCAGCCACTATGGGGCCTTGAAGCTAGCTATAGCACGTCGGAGGCAGCTGCTGACCATCTACTATTTAAAGGTAATCGTATATACCAGCATTGCATTCTCCGGGTGAATTACACGACCTATGATGTCAAACGTGGGCAGGATATTTTCAACCCGACTACTGACCATCGTGACGTTATGATGCTGGCGACCCCGGAAAATGCGGACAAATCGGAGGACGCATACGAACGTCGCCATCGCTTCTGTTATGCTCGCATCATCGGCATTTATCATGCAAATGTCCAGTATATTGGGCCGGGATTTAGCAATTACCTCCCTCGCCGACTCGACTTCTTACATGTCCGATGGTTCGAGCAAGTCGCACCTAATCCTGGAGATGGCTCTTGCAGGCTTGACGTTCTGCGATTCCCTCCCATGAATGATCGCGGCGCATTTGATTTTATCGACCCGGCAAGTATCTTACGGGGTTGTCATCTCATACCAGCCTTCGCGAAAGGGAGGTCCCACTCCGACCACACTTCCTTATCACCCGTCGCCAAAGACTCTGACGACTGGAACTATTACTATATCAATAGGTTGAGTGAAATTTAAAGTAGTCCGAGTAAAGTTCTTCACTCACCATCATTCAAAGGTTTGCAGATCGTGATATGCTGCTTCGATACCACTGGGGCCTCGGTGTTGGTCATACGTATTCACATGTTCGTTCACCTGCACAACGTGACTCGAAATCAGAGCGCGATTTGCACCAAGAACGCCCAGTGGATAAAAATGGATTCGACAAAACTCCTTCTGGTGCAAGTACTTCAAGAACTCAGATTGACTTGGACGCATCTGATCTATCTGCTGAATTCTCGCTGACTGACCGGGATGCACTTGAATGGGGAATTGGTGCAGAGGCTCAAAGTAGTGATTCGGAAGTAGACGCCGCATCAGATGATGAACTCGCTGCGATGTACGAGATGTATGGTTCTAATTGGCGCGGTGAGGACGTATCGGATTACTAGAGTTCACGTTTGGACTTTCTGTAGGAATGCGTAACCCACGACCATTGTGTCGATTCTCCTTAAGCTCGCAGAGTCAACTCTGCTTCAGGTGTGCTTGGCAATTGCCTTCTTCTTGATGCTAAGCGGGGCAAGGTGAATTGCACGGCACTCGGAAATTGCCACTACTGTATGTTATTTCTTATCTCTCAGACTGCGCGCTCAAGGCTTCAAGCTTCAAACTTCACGTCTCACGTCTCACTCAGTGGGCAGTGTTGGAAAGTCCATAATTAGCGGGTTATGTAATTAAAAGTTATTGGTTTCACTTGTGAGAAACTGTGACAGTCACAACTTTGTCAATTGACCCCCTTGAATTCTTCATCAAACACCATGTTCAAAGGAACTCATCTAGCGCTGAAGGAATCAGAGTCACCCATTCCTAATGCCCAACCTCGAGTGCGCATGCATTCTCACCACTGGAATGGGGTCTATGGATTGCCTCAAGTAAACGTTGTTCCCCGACCCCATGGAGGGGAAGAGAAAGAGAAATTCACTATCTCTGAGAATCAAGAGAAATCTGGGCTTGAAGACACGAACGAGTTTTCTGAATACCAGAAAGCGGTGAGAGAGGCAGGCAAATACATGGTAGGTTTTATGATAATGTCGAGATTCTGAATTGCTTAACTCGCCTAGGTGTTGCCGTATCTTATTCCCACACCTGATGTAGGGGGCACGGTTAAGAAGTTTATAGAGGTGCTACAGAAGAAGCAAGTTTTCCTTGCAGCATTAGCAGACATCGAGGTCACTTGCGAGGACTGTGAAACTGCTCTGCGTCGATATCTTGGTGATGCAGAGGTAGAACGACTCATGAAGGCGCACTTTGTCATCGAGAAGCCGAAAACCGTGAAAGGGAAGTACATGGCAGCGATGGCTAGTTTGTCCTTGCGCGATTTTTGTCTATCTCGTGAACCACTAGTAAGTTCCCCCTCGAGCTCTAGCATATTATCGTGATGCTGATTGTTGTTTTCTGAAAAAGCTGCAAGTCTCCCAGTGACTACTGAGAAGGCAATACGAGTTCTTTGCAGGCGTTCACTTGCTTGCCAGCATCTTTTCTTTTCACCACCTTGACGGGATTCGACTTGAAATCTGGTTGATTTGCAGATAGCGCGTTCCTTTTACTTTTATCAGCGTGTCCTTGCGTCTTTGTTGTATCAGTGTAGCAACGAGCGAGTCATCTTGTGAATATAACTCATAATGGTAACGAGTGTTCTACAATCCGATCACTGGCCATGATTACTCGTTTCCACTGAGCTCAGTGGGCTCGAATGAGTTATTATGTAATGCTAACTGTTTGCTGGACTGTCGGCCGTTTCCGGCTATCGATGGTATCGACCGATACCCGACTGAGCAACCAGTTAACCACGGACCAACTGCTGTGTCAAGCTTCATATCAATGCATTTTATGGTCGACACTCTCAGCCTGACCATAGAGTCCGTTAAAAGCAATTCTATACCGCCAAATAGCCGGTTAGTGAACTCAAGTGATACGACGAACCTACCTCGCGAGAAGGGATGTTGCGGGTAAGAAATGACTCGAGAAGTTACAGCAGCTTGTACTCACTCGAATCTGTGTCTAGGCGATGTCCACGTAGGACCCTTTAGTTCAAGCCCAAACAGTCCCCGATCTTGTAATGCCAGAGGAACAGCCTGTGGGTGAGCGTCTGCGATACTGGTTCCTTGGGTCAGATCTGAGGTTGTAGTCCTTCGTGGGTCAGTTTTGAATCACATTCTCCAGTGCTGCAGGAATGGATGGAGGATGTCATGGCCAATCATAGATTACCTGGAACTTCTGCTGCCGTTCCCCTCTCCCGAAATTCTTTTGGATTCGACGTGGATGATAAGCACCAGCGGAAGAAACTCCGATTGCCCCTTCCGCCAACAACATGCGCCGGGAAGCACGACACCACATACTTCGAGCGATGCCAGCTCAGGCTCTCGTCCCAGTACACCGCGATCCGGTTTTGGCGGCGGGTTCACGATCTTCGTCTCAGCTCCACCTCCTAGTCTACCACTTCCACTCGAGGTTCGCCCCAGATAGTCGCAGCCGATGCCACCGACGACAAGAACATCGATGAATTCGGGACGAGCAATAATGTGTCCTTTGCAAGGCTATGTTTTCTACCATCTAACCTACGCTACGCATCGTCAACATTCATATCCGTCCACAGCCTTTCCCATTCTTCACATCTCTGGCATTTTCCCTCGTCTACTGTCTGCTTCCCCAGGTCCTTCGGCCCCGTGGCTTCTCGAATGTTACTTGTCAGCTTTTTCAGCTTCTCGAGGGCTTCATGTACCTGAATACACAGTAGTTTATGCAGATGTGGAGTTATATCCCATGCCGCATCCGTTTGAACTTCTGCGTTGGCCGTTGTTCGTGGAACACCCTGGGCCCGCGTTGATGGTGACGGGGCACCCACGTCGTCTTCAAGTCGTTCACAACTCAGACTTCTTGGTCGTTTTGCAGAGATATGCGATGTCCTTTTTCCGTCTGCTTTTGGCTGAAGTATGTTGCGATTACGGTCACTGTGAACTCACTGCTTTCTAGGACAATGGAGATGTTGCTATGGGTTTCTTCCAGCGTGTTGATATAGATATTGATGGTTTTATTTGATTGGCCGGCGGCTGGGCAGCAAGATAAACCTGTTAGCCAAAAAAAGATGTAAGTTTCGATACCTTCATGCATCTTGTGATTTGGGTGATCTGAGGCGGACATGTAGCATTTCTCGCTATTCTGATCTATGTCACGCGCTGTGAGCGTTATGAGGGATTCCCATCTGAGCCGACGTTACGGCAAACTGTGACATGCAACAATCTTGTAATTCCTGTCACGCTGCGGTAAGGGTACAAAAGGGCAGTCCAACCGCTTCACCACTCAGCCTACTTGTGCTCTCTCTGGTCCTCTTCCTTCCTTGTGCAGCTCTCGCATTTCGTCATGCCTCGTTACGATGGGCACTTCGATTCGGACCAAGATGCCACGTCCCGTGGAACGAAACGTTCACGATCGAACGCGCTGCAATTGGGGCCTAGAAAACGCCCGTATGTTGCCAATAACCTCGGTCTTACCATACTGATTGCCATACAGAAGTGTACAAGACCCGCTGGTGCACCATGGCCGCCACTTCGGTCGTGCCGTGCATGCCTTTTGCAATGTCCAAACGTTGCTAACCAATGCAATAGTCCTCATGAGTGAAGTAGAGGAGAGGGGACTGGAGACTCTAACGCAAGAGTAAGTACTTTCCTTAATAGTCGTTTCAGGGCATGCATGTTGACGACGCAACCAGCGAAAGGAGGGAGTATTCCGCCTTTCGGGAATTGTTGAAGATTGTACCGAAGCTTGAAGACCGCCTGATGTCCTCTTCCGAGGAAGACGTGATGACCATAGCAGAGTTGGTAAGCACATGCGTATTTGCCTACTTCGTGGTCATCTGACCGCTTTAGTAGATTCAAAAGGGCGCTAGTGGTGCTAGGGCTGACGACACGAAGAGTATGAAGGCCGCGATAATAGATTGGATTACTCCCAAGGGCCAAACTCTCAGTCCACACATTCCCAGGAATGTCAAGACGGGGCGAGGATTCCATCACGAACGCACCGGTGCATTACTTTGTCCTGCGGGCTATGAATGGGAAAATATTGAGTATGTTTTTCGTCTGCTATACTCGGGAAAGGCATAACGCATTGTAGGATAAAGGCGAAGTTGCGCAGCGGTCAATTGCAGGTTGCTGGTGACCAGTGGCCGCTTTTTTTGTATGCGGGCTATTCTTACGATGCGGAAGACCCATGGAACGGCCTGTTGCGAAGTACCCTTCTAGTTTCGGCGAGTTATAAGCTTCTCTTCTTTCGTTTGGCGGCTCATACCTGGACTGTATGCAGGCATACAAACATATATTCACATCTCCGAGCTCTGTCGATCAAGAGCCGAGAGCAACGCGATCCGGCAACGCCCGCATTCATGGTATGCAGACTGTCACTAAAGCATCAATCGCATATAGTGCCACGCAGGTGAGTGTTACACGTTCGAAATATACAAACAAAGAGCTGAATGTTTACACAGGCTCGTTTTGCACTGACGTCTACTCAAGTCTTCTCTCGCACTGACCTAGTGACGGACTCGGAGCGGTTTTATAATAGTATCATGGAACTTCTCGAGGATCCCGATGAAATAGATGAGGTAGAGTTACTGATAGGATGGTGGAACCGGTACGTGTTCGTGGATATTTTTGGTATAACATTGAAGAGTCCATAGACAGATTTTTCCGTTGTCTACTGAAAGCGAGCGCTTACCTTCGAAGAACAGTGCATTGGCTAGAATCCGCCAGAAACGGGCCGAGCTTAAGGCTAATGCAGCTGTTGCTGAAGATGAATAACTGTTGCATGCGAGTTTGTCCAGTGTCGTGATCTCCATTACCTTCGCATCATTAGCATAAACATATCTAGACTGTCTCTGTCTTTAACCTCGATACCAGTTTTTGCTATGAGATTTCCTATTGGTATGGATAGTTTCTTGTGGTACTGGCTGTCAATTAGACCAGGGTGAATGATGATGGTAAGTACATACAATGGGGGTACTGATTGTCAGTGAGATCAGTGGGGATAACAGTTGCAAGTACATACAATGGGGGTACTGATTGTCAGTGAGATCAGTGTGGATAACAGTTGCAAGTACATACAATGGGGGTACTGATTGTCAGTGAGATCACTGTGGATAACAGTTGCAAGTACATACAATGGGGGTACTGATTGTCAGTGAGATCACTGTGGATAACAGTTGCAAGTACATACAATGGGGGTACTGATTGTCAGTGAGATCAGTGGGGATAACAGTTGCAAGTACATACAATGGGGGTACTGATTGTCAGTGAGATCACTGTGGATAACAGTTGCAAGTACATACAATGGGGGTACTGATTGTCAGTGAGATCACTGTGGATAACAGTTGCAAGTACATACAATGAGGGTACTGATTGTCAGTGAGATCAGTGTGGATAACAGTTGCAAGTACATACAATGGGGGTACTGATTGTCAGTGAGATCAGTGTGGATAACAGTTGCAAGTACATACAGTGGGGGTACTGATTGTCAGTGAGATCAGTGTGGATAACAGTTGCAAGTACATACAATGGGGGTACTGATTGTCAGTGAGATCAGTGTGGATAACAGTTGCAAGTACATACAATGGGGGTACTGATTGTCAGTGAGATCAGTGTGGATAACAGTTGCAAGTACATACAGTGGGGGTACTGATTGTCAGTGAGATCAGTGTGGATAACAGTTGCAAGTACATACAATGGGGGTACTGATTGTCAGTGAGATCAGTGTGGATAACAGTTGCAAGTACATACAATGGGGGTACTGATTGTCAGTGAGATCAGTGTGGATAACAGTTGCAAGTACATACAATGGGGGTACTGATTGTCAGTGAGATCAGTGTGGATAACAGTTGCAAGTACATACAGTGGGGGTACTGATTGTCAGTGAGATCAGTGTAGATAACAGTTGCAAGTACATACAATGGGGGTACTGATTGTCAGTGAGATCAGGGAGAATAGTGAATGTAAGCTTGTACAATCATGGTAGTGGTTGTCAGTGAAATCAGTGTGAATGACAATTTTCAGTGTATGCAACATTGGTACTGATTGTCAGTGGGACCAGGATAAGCAAGTTTGTCATAAAATAGAATAATGATCAGTATTATCAAATACCATCCTTCCTGACATATAGTATCATTGGTGTCATAATAGTATAACTTATCAGTGATAGTGACAAAGCTACTCAATTGCACACAATACCAACGCTCCCAGTCAATAGATACATTGATCTATTGGACAGTCATAATGATTTTAAAGATCAGTGTTGGTGAACTTGATAAAGTATTATATGGCTATGTCAAACCATGAAAATTTCCCTGATGTGAACGAAATACAGAGGTTCGTGGGCCTAGTAGAGTACCTGGCACCATTCATGCCAGATGTATCCGCGTACATGACACCCCTGACGGGAATCCAGAGGAACGGCCACCCCTTCCTCTGGCGGGAAATCCACGACAGATGCTTCCAGGCGATCAAGGACCTCGCCTGCAAATACCCAGTGTTGCGGCCAATAGACCCGAGATCAGACGAGCCAATCTGGCTAGTCTGCGATGCGTCCCTATATGGTATAGGGGCGCTATATGGACAAGGACCGACCTGGCAAGGCTGCCGACCGGCCGGGTTCATGTCGAAAAAGCTCACGGACGCCCAACACAACTATCGGACGTTCGAGAGAGAAACCCTTGCCATACTCGAGGTGCTGCTGAAGTGGGAGGACAAGCTCCTGGGGTTTCACTTCAAAATCATCACGGACCACGAAGCACTCCAGTTCCTCTGCACGCAGCAACGCCTATCCAGCCGCCAGATGCGCTGGATGGACTACCTGTCGCGTTTCGACACCGAGATCATATACGTCAAGGGAACAGAGAACAAGGTAGCCGACTGCCTGTCTCGGTACTACGAGACAGACGGGGGAGACGATGCGCAACCAGAAAACGTCGAGTGGGCAATGGCCGACATTCGACTCGACCCAGAAGGGGACGACCTCCCCATCGACAGGTTGCGAGAATTGCACCTCGCAGCAATGCGGGACGAGACACCCAACATCAGGGAACCAGTAGAGGAGCGTCAGGTAGAGGCCGACGCGCTGAGGGAACACGCAGAGCAGAGGAGAGAAGAACCCACTCATGCGCCCACGAGTGAGGACCCCACTCTTCTCAACTCTGTGGGGGATCCACAGACGCTCATCACCCACTTCCAGGGGGAGTGTGGGTTCCTCGACTGCGTGAAACAAGGGTATCCAACAGACCCTGTCATAGCGAAGGTGATCCAACACCCGGATCACCACAAAGGATTCGACGTAGAGGACGGACTGGTCTACTTGAAAGTCACGGCAGGAGACAGAGTACTTTGCCTCCCCCGCGTAGACTGGAGAAACGACCGACTGACGGCACAAGTGATCGAGCATGCACACAAGACGCTCGGTCACTTTGGAGCATTGCACACGGGCGACTACATCCGTAGGTGCTTCTGGTGGCCTGGCATGGGCAAGGACGTCGACCGATTCTGCAGATCGTGCCCGGTGTGCCAGACCACCAAGACCGACAACACTCGACCGGCAGGATTACTACACTCCCTGCCGATCCCCAAACGGCCGTGGAACTCGATAGCGATGGACTTCGTCGGCCCCTTCCCTGAAAGCAATGGCGCCGACTATCTATGGGTTGTCTTGTGTCGACTGACATCCCTGGTCCACCTAGTGCCGGTCAACACCACCATACGAGCGTCCGAACTCGCATGGGTCTTCATTCGGGAGATTGTGCGGCTACACGGCCTCCCTGACACAATCGTGTCCGATCGTGACGCCAAGTTCACCTCGCAGTTCTGGCGCGAGGTGCACCGGCTCCTGAACGTGAAGTTACTGACGTCCACGGCCTTCCATCCCCAGACCGATGGAGCTTCCGAAAGAGCGATACGGAACGTATCGCAGATACTCCGAGGACTGGTCGCCCCAGACCAACGAGATTGGGCCGAAAAGCTACCGATGGTCGAATTCGCTATTAACTCGAGCATCAGCAGCTCGACGGGGTTCGCACCGTTCGAGCTGACGTACGGATACCTACCACGATCACTGCCCAACGTCGAGGAGCAGTCGACCACGACTGCCCCTGGGGTGACGTCCTTCGTCCGCCGAGCGAAGGAAAACCTGGCAATGGCGCACGATGCAATAATCGAAGCCCGCGTAGTGCAGATGCACCATGCTAATAAACGAAGGAGGGAAGGCGTGAAGTATGCTGAGGGAGATTTAGTATACCTATCAACAAAGAATCTCACCTTGCCAAAGGGCCGCGCTCGAAAGTTACTCCCTAAGTACATCGGCCCCATGAAAATCGTCCATGCCAACCCCTCCATAGACACCTATACGCTGGAGCTGCCAAAACAGCTCCAGGAAAGACGCATCCACCCCACCTTCCACACAAATCTGCTGCGTCGTCATGAACCCAATGACGACGCGATGTTCCCCAAACGCGACGCCCACGTCTTCTACGACGTGGGCATACCCGATGATGCGGAATGGCTGGTCGACGAAATAAACGCCCACCGGTGGGTGGGCCGTCAGCTAGAATTCTTAGTCAAGTGGAGCCTAGGTGACTCCACTTGGGAACCATACCTTCACTGCAAAGAGCTCGAGGCCCTAGATAGGTACCTCGAGCTGCACGGAGTAGACGACCACCGCCGACTGCCTAAACGCAGTCGGCGCCCCACGGAAGCAAATGCGTAGAGACGCAGAGACTTGCGCATTGCACAAGTCTCACACACGTGACCCACACGTACCTACACTGCCACCCTCGTTTTGGACTTGCCGCCGGTTTTTTGTTTTTAGATTGACGGGACCTTATCAGACTGATTACGCAATCGTTCCCATTTCGAAATTTTCTCGCGTTCATCTCTTTTCTCTCCTTCTCACTACTATGTAGCTACCGTACGCACACAGATAGGTATGTCCTACCACGCCCACCCCTCCCGCCCCACTGCAGCGTCCTCTCGCAAGGACGCTGCCGCCCCACAGGACGTCTCGATGTCCCCCGATGACAGGACGCCCCGTTGTCCCTCAAAACGGCCTGCGTGGGATGTTACCTCCCCACGCAGGCGTTCACCTTCGTACTCGCGGTCCCCCTCACCCCCACGCTCACGCTCACACGACGCCAAACGTCGCCGTGAGCGTTCCGCCTCCCCTCCACGCCGACACTGGCATGCCAGTGAGTTCAGCGTGATCGTTCACGACGACTGTGGCCAGCCAGATGGGTGCCATGCGTGCTCGCAGTATGCACGGCACATGGCCCAAGACTTGGTTCTGGGGTCCAGTGACCTCGCACACGCGCGTTCTGAGTGTGTGCGTGTGCTGTCCCGGCTACTCGGCCTCGATGATGGCCTCACACTGCGACGTGAGGTCAATCGCCTTCGTGCAGACCGCGACTACTGGCGGACTCGCGCTCACCACTACCAGGACGAGTGTGAGCGCCTCGAGGATGATCACGATCTCGAACGCGCTCGTCTGGCCTCGCTGGCATCCCAACCGCGCCACAACTGCCCGCCGCAACCTGCCAGAGCGGGGCCATCGTCATCGAGCCTCGTGGCTCGTCTTTCAGGGGGAGGGCACGGGGATGCCCCCGCTATGTATCACCAATCACCCCAGACCCCCCCTTGCCTTGCCACCACACCCCAAGTCGCCCCCTCTGCGTCTCGTGAGGAGCCCCACGAGACGCAAAACATCGACACCGACGAGCCCGTGGAAACATGGCCTCGCATGAAACGCCCCCTCCTGACCGATCGCCTCAAGGAGGCACACACCATGTTCCCCATCGGTCAAGGGGAACGACCCCAACAAGCGTTCGTTCTGCTGAATGGAAGGAAGTACCTGCATGTGCGGGTCCAGCAGACCCTCTACCAGTTCGAAGCCCCTCTCCGCGATGACGTGGAGAGGGCAATATCAACAGGATACGCTCCAGCCATGTTTGGAGCGATCCCCCCAGGTGCAGTGCACCTGCTAAACACTACCCGTGAGATAGACGACGTCTATGCTCGCGCAACCAGAGAAGACGACGAAGGTCGCGCACCAAACACCAGGGCAGCCCAACGCTTGGTCACCTGGATCAATAGGTACCTGGCTGATGTCGATAAGCTCATGGGAAGAAAACCGGCCAAGAATCCCGTCGCGGCCTATGCACTCTCACAGTGGCACCCCCCCGCTTGGATGGCCGCGAAAGGAAAATCCAAGCGCGAAAACTACAAGCCCTCTGCCACAGGGCTTGCCCATCACCAACCCCCGGCGTATGAGGAACCCCAAGCCGGTTCTACCGAGGCTCGCGAGGAGGTCATCACTCGCGAGCCGATCCCTGTCCCCCAGGTGGAAGTGGCCCCACCGGTAGTCAAACTACCACCTCCAGCCGCCGTGACACCCCAGGTCACGGTACATCCCGTCCCCGTGGTCCCGCCGGTGATTGATCGCCGGGACTACAAGAAAAAATGGCTGCAGGACCGAGGCCCAAAAAAGGCCCCGCACTGGGGGGCGCCACTCCCCGAATGGAAGGAACACGTCCAGAGGTACCTGGACATCAACGAGACGTCGTACTTCATGGGAGTACCAGGCCCTCTCGAGGAGTTCGCAGAGGACAAGGAGGCCGCTCTGATTCGACGAATCAGAGGATTCATACTGGAGGGGTACTTTGCACCCCGTTTCCGCTACGAATCCAACCATCGTGGTTGGCGTCGTAACTTCGCTCGACTCTTCGCCACCTCGGGCCGGTACAGGGCCATTGTCGAGAGCGAAGGGTTAACCATCGTCCCAGGGGCCAAGTGCGACAGGGACGCGTCCACCGACGTCGCGCCTTCACCCGCCGACATAGCCCGCTACCTCGCTAGGAATGGGCTGAGCTTCCAGGAGGCCGACGACCTCTACCCGTTCGGCGTCAATTTCCTCGTAGACGAAAATGACGCATTGCAGGAAAAGGGTCAGCACGCTCACGACAGGCTGACGAGGGGCGACTACCAGCGCGGCATGCGGGAGAGTCGGTTGGCCGAAAAACGCTCCCTCGAGTACTACCTGGAGCGTGCCCAAGAATTGGGACTTCCGGACTTCCGGGACGTCGAGGCCGTCCCAGTGAACGTCGACTTGTTGGGTGGGGTCGAGGTAGTAGGGGGCTTGATTGCCGCCACCGACGACGACGACGACTGGGACCTCGACGCGCCCACGGCCAGCAATGCTCGAGGGCGGCCGATGGAGGTCGACGATGCTGGCCCGGCCCCCATGTAGGGGTCTGGGCGTTCACCTTCTCCCTCCCCTCTTCTCGTTGTTTCTTTGTTTTTGTTCTTTGTTTTTACTTACATGCATCCAGTCCTGTCTCGCCTCACACTTATGTATCTACATGAGTGTGATTTCTAATTCAGTCATCTGTTCGATACCAGGTTTCGTGCTCGAAGAACCCATAGTTGGGTTCTTCAGGGGGAGGGTGTAAGGAGGGCAAGCCCCTCCTTACTGACTGTAGATACATACTTAGAACTGAAGGGTGTGTTGCCCCTATGTGGTCTAGGGGCCAGTGCGGAGTCCGTTGGACTCCGGTACTGTATAGGTATTACATAATGGTGAGCGCCAGCACATAGCAGGCACTCGATATACATAGAGGTGAAAAACCGAACTTCTATTCTACCCTACTTCGACACTCGAATATAACACCGGTTGTGTTCATATCGAGTGACCAGTAACTAAGTGGAACAGAAGGACAAGACTTTACACAGTGCCGCCCTATCTTATAAATTTGATGGAGATGTGCTGGAACAATGTTCAAAGTCACCGTCCAACACTGGAGGGGATCAGAAGGACCGTTCAGAGGGAGTTGGATAGCCAAATGTGATGCCCTTATGTTTAGTAATAACCAGAATAATCTCTCCGAAAAGGTACATACTGTTAGCTGGGATCCTAGGGAAGGGTTATGGAGGAGTACGGGACTTTCGAAAGATACACCGTCATGTGGAGTTGTATCGAGGTTTGGGAAATGGAAAATTAGTGTAACTCATCTCAGATGTGCGCTAGTTCAGCACTTCGACTTGGTGCGCTGTTTTTCCCACGGTTCACCGCTGGTTCCCATTTTGTCGGCACATGAATTGTTCCAAGTTGGAGCACACAGTGGCAGAACCCTGCCATCAACCTTGTGGAATGTGACCTTCAGTTGAGCTTGGTACGCCGTCGGAGGGCAATTCTACCGTGCGCGGGGACCTTACTAAATACGAGAGGTGATGACTTGAAGTAATTGCAACTCAAGCATCGCACACCTCCATGGAGCCGATCGGTAAATACCCTTGAAGCCTACATTCAGAGCACGACTGCCATATTTACAGCATGGCTGGTCTGCATGGCACTTTCGACGATCCTACGAGGAATTGGGGCTCCCATCATGGTCCGTCATATGACCATCGACGTGAGTAAATCAACGCCATGCCCTCTTACCCAGCCGTTTCCGTGGTGCGTATCTTTCCTGTCAACCATGATCGATGATGAATAAGTCATACTAGCTCAGTCAGTTTACTCCAGGGTATGTGCATGCTGCAGATGGGATCAGGCACTGAGAAGAAGCTTGGCTGGCTGGTGCCGTAGCCTCCAATGCTGGGAAGTTAGATTCATAGATCGTCAAACTGAGTCGCTGAAATTGTTAATCACTCACACCTAGACGTCTGTGTGGGGTGCCTTCAACGCAATCAATGGCACACCACGAAATTTATCTGTGTAGGCTGAGCGCACCAGTATAGTGTGGAAGGTCCATCTCCACTTGGCTGCTCACAGGAGCACCTGGCTCCTAACTCATATCGCAATTGGGGTCCCAGGGGTGAGTTACGGGGAATTATAGGTTGTCCGAGCAGGGATAACCACGCTCTTACTTACATATCGGCTTCATGGTAGAACTGCCGCTGCCCATGCGGCACATCAGTAAAAGACAGTTACGTAGGCCGGGAGAAGTTCCTTTGGCAGATAACACCGTGCTGCCACGCTGCGCAACATCCAACTCCATGAGAATCATCGTTGAATACTAAAGAACAGTCAGTGGTCGTTAGCCGCATGGGAAGCCGGACGCACCACACTGAGGAGGATAGCAATGTCAGTCTCTAGACTAGACCTCCATCGGTTCCTCGTGGTCAAAGGCTGACGGAGAGCCACCCAGGCTTTCCCTCATCCGTAACCACACCTCGGTCGCTCCCTTGCGCGCGAGTTCCGTGGCTAGTTTAAGTTTGTGTGTATCCAAGGATATTGGGACGCCATTGTAAGTTCTAGAGCTCATCCACACGACCTCCGATGGCGGTATTTTTCCCTGGAACGATCCAGAAGTAATTCCGAACAGCAATGCGAAGCAGAATGTGCCATCTAGTAGTTTCTCGTCTTCAGGATCGAGGATAAACTGTGTCTCGTTTCCGTCGAGTCTCAGGCCCACTACCACAGAGCATACGACACCTCGCAAGGGAACTGAGCCGGCGTTGACGAGTGCGAGACTGCATGCGTTGATTTCGGCTGCTACTAGGGCGCTACTCGGCTGCGATAACGCCTGGACGACGACTTGAGTTAGGGTACGTGGGTGCTGTCCAAGAAGGCATGCACTCTCGATTATTCCCTTGAATGCACTACCTAGCAGTTTTTCCGTCGTTCCAGGTACAGAGGAGAGCGGGCGTACGTGGACTTCAACCGTACCGCGAGCTGGATGTTCGGATGCAGGTCGTGCTGCGATGGGGCCACTCACAGACGCTAGTGCTGAACAGACATCGCCAAAAGAGAATCGTGCTGACCCATCTACGCCTGCAAGGGAATCGAACGAGATTTTAACGGAGCGGAGGGAGCCCATAAGTCGATGATCGACGTCCAATCACAACTCCTATGTTAGGGTTAGAAGTGTTGGAAGTCGATTGGCACACTTGTATGGTTCAGCCCAGCCTTGTTTCTTCCCGAGCATGTGCACTTGAGTTTGCCGGGGGAACTCGGTGGGAATTAAGAAAATCTATCGTCATCACACGACGCCCATGGTCTTCGCTGGTACCATGAGGGTTCAGTTTTCGAAGAGTATACTGGGTTTGAGCACTCGAGGTCGTGTGTCGGGTTGCTTTCCGTGGTTATTGACTCGGGGACTGTCCACCTCGAACGATTCGGTGAGGCAGAACTTCTTACTTTCAAGGTTTTTTTTTTGATAGGAAAATCCTGGTAGCTCAGGAAGACTAGACTCTATGACTTCCATGTTCAGAACGGTGCTAAAATGGTCCCCTTCGCGGGCTACGCGATGCCTCTGTCGTACGGATCTGTCGGTCAAGGCAAGTATTAGCCTCTAGTACCCACCACGCTCCCGAATCGAAGCAGCATCGTTTGGAACTGAGCAGTCGCAAGTCATAATCATGTTCGGACGAGTGCCGGATTGTTTGACGTCGGTCACATGGTGCAGTCGCAGTGGGTTTCCAGTTACATATCATCCGTCGCGTCGCTGAGCAATGTTGTAGTTTCCGAGGCGCCACTGCAACGGCATTTCTGGAATGGCTTACCCCATCGTCGTTGAAGTCGCTCTCTCCGTACTCTTCAACACTCTCTGTTCTCCTCAACGAAAACGGCGGAATCATTGATGACACAGTCATCACCAAACACTCAGATAATGCGTTCTATGTGGTGACAAATGCAGGAAGGAGGGACCGAGATATTGCCTGGTTCCGCGAGAAGCTGGACGAATGGAATTCGGGTGAGCGCGCGAAGGATGGGAAAGTTGAGCATGAAGTCCTTGAAGATTGGGGCTTAGTAGCGTTGCAGGGTTCATGCTATCTTCACCTCCCGTCTGTGCATGGGATCTTATTCTCTGTCACCTAGGTCCAAAAGCTGCTGAGTACCTTCAAAAGTTCACGTCATCTGACCTTGCCAAACTCACCTTCGGCAAATCCGCCTATATGACCATTGGAGGCTTCCTCCTCCACGTTGCTCGAGGAGGCTATACCGGCGAGGACGGCTTTGAGGTATGTAGTACACATCAGGGCACGTGCGGATGCCATATAGACTGTGTAACCAGATCTCTATTCCTCCATCCCAAACCGTTGAAGTGGCCGAGCTTCTGTCCCAATCACCCGTGCAGCTGGCTGGTCTGGGCGCTCGGGATAGTCTTCGCTTGGAGGCAGGCATGTGCCTCTACGGAAACGATCTCGACGAAGATACATCGCCTGTCGAGGCAGGGCTCTCGTGGGTAATTGGTATGCGTAGAGCAACTCTAATATGTGCAACGTGGCTACTAATAGTTGCGCAGGCAAGGACAGAAAGGAGTCTGGCGATTTCATCGGTGCCGAAGGTGTCCGAAAGCACCTTAAGGATGGGCCTCCTCGGAGGCGTGTTGGTCTCGTGGTGGAAGGAGCCCCTGCAAGACGTCAGTCTCCGGTTCATACTCTGCTTTGTGGTTAGCTGACTTGCTTTCATTGGCTAGAGGGGGCCCAGATTTTCGCACACTCCGGCGGGGAGGCAATAGGTATGTTCTAACGATATTCATTGTCGGTATACCCTCATAGGCCCCACAGGAAATGTAACCTCTGGCATCCCATCCCCCACACTCAACAAAAACATCGCAATGGGATACGTACTGTCCGGATGGCACAAGAAAGGCACAGAGGTGGAGGTCGATGTCCGAAACAAGCTGCGCAAGGCAGTCGTAACTCCAATGCCATTTATCAAGCCGAATTATTGGAGGGGCTGAAAAGACATGCGCATAGCGGGCAGCTTTTCGTGCTCCGGTAAGTTGTAACCAGCTTTTAGCAGGCTGTTCCTATCACTCTTGTACTTCCGTGGACGTAACTCCGCAATCCCTATCATATCTGATTATGTCACATAGAGTTCGATTCAAAACTATGAGTAGACGACTACCGTTCGTTATGCGACGTAAGCTTGACTCTCGGATTTCCCATACCAGGTGATAACCGGGGGTCGTGAGTATATAGCGAACGGCTAATCACTGACTGGCGAGCCTGTCTGCCGGACTCCCAAAGGCGCAATTAACCCCCCGACACGAGGATTCCCTTCGACTCCGAATGTGGGACAAAGTATTCCGAAAACGCTTGCAAATCGGATTTGGTGACTTTGGAAGAGATCTATGACCCGCACACTCCTACGTGTGCTTGCGGATAGCTGTCCAGGTAAAAGCCCTCTGCTGGAATCCAAATTCACCAGAAGGAGGACGGTATCACATCTCCCCTTGACAGCGAATCTCTCCCCGAGTGGATATAGTTTGAATGCGCTGCTCTAACAGTATTACAGGCGCTCGGTGCTTATCAAAGGTCGATTTTCCCGGCCTGGAGCCGAGTGACGGGGATTAAGCAAAACTGGGCAGGTAGCGTCCGAGGTGGTCGCATCCCTCCAACGTGGAAGAACGCAGTGGTCATTGTTTCCACTGATCCTGATTTCAAGGCTGCAGCTCAGCTGTCCCCTGGCGTCTCCGTTAAACAGACCTGAGCGCGAATCGAGATGGTGTTCACACTTTGACATACCTGAGTGTTGGGTTCTAGTGCCTACCACTACGGACGTGTTCATCAGAGGATGCCGAATGCGCGAAACACCAATTGTAAGCAGTACCGGTGAAGCCGGTACGACTGCATTGAAGGTGAAACTGACAGTACAGTGAGCTTCTTTAGCCGTTTTGGCCACCTGTAATAATGATGGCATTCGACGGCTCTCCTTTCTTTCAGGGCGACGCTTCTCTTAAGTCTCTGTGGGTAGCAAAACATTGAACAATTCATTTTCGTTGTTCGCAAGGCCTGATGGAGATCCCCCAGTTATGCATCGGATTTGGAGGTGTGCTTGCTCGCGCCGGCTCACGGTCACCGGTCACTGGAGATAATCAGTTTGTGCATCGTGCAAGGTACTGAAGGCAAGAGCTGATGCTCAGTACTACTGCCACTTCCTGGCTGTGCCTGTCAGACGCCTATCCTTCTACGCAACTTTCAACTTTCTTCATTGTTTCTTATGTCGGTGGGGCCGACACAACGACGACAATGACTACTTTCCGGAGATTCGGTCGTACATACATACATTAGGAGTCATCAAGCCTACCTGAGGATGGTGCAACCGGGAGACCAAAGGTAGCACGTATTTCATCAGAGAAGTCGATATCTTGTACACGGCTGGCCGCCTTGTCAGAAGTGTTAGGCGCGGAGAAAGCCTGCGTGCTCCCTTCAATTTTTTCACCCTTCCTTTTGGTTCTTCTCCCCATGTGCTTGGCCTTCCGCACCGCAACTTTCTCTCGAACACAGGCAAGTTTAAAGCCAATGTCCAACCCCATTTGAACTGCTTCTTCCACAGTTATTAAATCAGACCTCTGGACCAACTCGTTTAGGGCAGGTAGGAAAAATTCCTCGACCTTGTATCTCTGAGAAAGGACAACTCGATCCACCGCGCCGGCTTCCCTCCTCAGTGCGTCTACGGCTGCTTGGCGAGGTCTCTGAAAATTCCACTCGGTGGACAACTTGAGGACGGATGTCCACTGGTCCGTGCTAAGCAATAAGTCTGGCGACGAAGTGAGCGTCCTGGAAAAGCGACATGGTTTCTTGGCTTCATAGCTTCACCATCGTTGAAGGACTGCGATCGGTTATTGACCTATGAAAGAGTACTTTCAACAACTGTTCGAAATCGCTCTTCTTCACACCATCAAGTCGGATGGGCTTTTCATCACCCAACCCTTCTACTTCGCCATCTTCACCTTGCAACGATGACAGCTTGTCGCAAAAAAATTCGGACTCTTGCTGGAACGGCTCCCTTGGCAGCCTGAACAGACAATTTTCCACCTAAAAAAGTTCAGCACCAGCACGGACGACGACAAGAGGAGATAAAGCTGCATGATACCCACTGAAAACGTGACTGTGTACACATAGAAGCTGAGATGTCTGGTTGGGGCGTTGCTGCTGGCCATAGTCTGACTGGACAGAAGACCAATCGTCTCGTGTTATGGGCTATGGATGAGGCGTTTTACACGTGCCAGCCATGCGAACCTTTGGACTTGAAAATTATTCAGTCAGGTGGAGGTCGCCTGCACCGTCTGCGACAAGAAGCTTGCATCGTGCAAAGCAAAGCTTCGTGACAAGCACGAGGCATACAGTCTGTGAACTTTCATTAAGACCCCATTCCGAGGTTACTTTCAATTGGAAGGCTGCCTGGCGACCTCAGGGGAAAGAAGACCTGATGATAAGACGTACGTAGGAGACCTTTGGTGTGCTGTACGTATTTGCCATTCGACTTGATGCTACCCGCGGTGACTCGCTCGTTACAGCTCGAAGTACAAGGAATTTTGTCATGTACCAAAAACAAAACATGGAGATCATGTCACCATCGCGTCCGCCGTATCTCGAGATCTCACCCGGAGAAAACAAGCAAGAGAAGGGACTAGGGAAGGGTGGGCTCGCGCCGCTATCGGTTGACTTACAATTTGGGGTCTCGTCAGTTTACGGAAGTAAATAAAACGGACAAAAGGTAACACGCAAACTGATCTCCCTGGGAGATCGTCGAGCCTCGGCTCAGGCATCCTGACCAACCTCCAGAGTTCACTCTCTCGATGGCCTAGTGCTGAGTTGAAGTAAATTTCCCTTGTTTACTCTGCCTGGGAGCACAGAATATCAGTGAAAATAGAATAGCCTATCATCGGACGTTTGCCCCAAGCTCTGCACTGCCATGGGTCTAGGACCAGCATGTAGGGAACGCGAGTCGCAAGGGGATCCCCTATTCCAAGTGGAAGTCTAGGAAGCTCGGTTACCGCACTTTCTGTTCATCTGAGTGTAGAAAGGGGCCACGAACAATACGCTTATATAATCCGATTGCGCGGGGCATCCCATCCCAATATGCTAATAACGCTGCTGATCGCCTCGCGTCTACGGCCCAGGGGTATCCACGTCCTCTGCCAGTTCCCGTACCCACATTTGCCTTTGATTCCTTCTTCCTCTATACTACACATACTGGACTCATCGAGTCTGCTTCTTCCCCTGTCATCCTTCACTTGTTTGCTCGTTCAGTTTCGTCTTCTCCTCATTTTCGACCTACTGCACTACTCCTCCCATCTCTGTACGAACCCCTCCCACCGCCCTCTTACCGGTACACTAAGGCATCCTCTGCGTTCTCCGCCGTCGTTCAGTTGTATGCTCGGTCTTCTCAGCTGGACACTGCGGTAACCTGCTTTGAGCGTCACAATGGATCCACACCATACTGCCATTTTGGATGCTTATCTTTGGAGACCGCCCATCATCTCTTCGTCTCGTGTTACCGCTTCCAGTCGCTACGCGACGAATACACTCAACGTGTCTGCCAACGAACCGAGACCCTTCTGTGTGAGGCCGAAAACACGTGTTGTGCACGGGAGGACTGCTCGCATGATGCACGGTCGTCCTGGTCAGCACAGAGGGCCCATTTATTTCGTGACACTCAACACCATCTACGTCGCATTGCTGCAGGTCTCTTCCTAGATGATCCATCCGTATGGCCTCAGTCCTTGTCTCATTTCTATCTTGGATCCGTACCCGCCATTTCTACTCTGTTGGGTGCTAAACACTTCCCGCTTCTCCTGCGAAAACTCGTCAATTTGTGGCATGAGGAGTGTATCTTACTAGCCGGGCGCATTTGGGGAGAGTACAAACGTGCGAGGAGTCACGCTTCGTCTACACCCTTCCATGTTTCACCTCCACATTTTCCACATCACCTACGTTACCTTTTATCTTCTTGAAACTGTACCCGTCTTCAGGCTGACGAGGTATTTACTTTTGTTGATACCTGAGCTACCATTTGTAGCGTAGTCGGCTTAATTTATCCCATCCCATCTCAATTGCACCAGCTACAGCGGTCGCGTGCGCACACGATGTACTGCTCGTTGGCACAGATCGTTACTGGACTGGTAACTAGGTTTCTTGAAGGTTCCTAATTGAATGCTTATACCTTTGGAGGACTCCCTGTCTGTAGTGGTCATTGGCCACAACGGCAAATCTCAGTTGAACCTGTAGGCTTCGCCGTAGACCCACCCACGGATGTTGGATGCGGCTTGAATCGGGGATGTTGTCGATCGTGGAATTTTAATTTGGGTTTCCATGGAAGTCATGCGGTGTAGCTATGCCGCCCACGGTGGAGTGCACTGCATTGTTGGAGTTCCAGTCCTGCATATAATATCAGCCAATCCGTGCGCGGTGCAATCGACTCACGGTGATCATGCGTCTCACGTTCTCTACCAACAACTTTCTCAATAGTGTCCTCTGCGACGAGCAGGGTCAACAGCTGTACACCATATCCACCAGTGGACTGCTCAACTCCAAAACGACCGTAATCAGGCATGATCAGCGCAGGGGTGACAACATTATAGGTGTCATCACGTGGCGCACGTATAGGGACACGACAATCTGGTTTGAAGCGACCCGTTCGGAAGTAGCAGCGAAATCCTTGCTGCCGTCGAGGCTCTTTTCATCGTACGTTTTCCCTTCTAGTGGTTTATTGCGACGAATTAGACCGATTGGATAGGAGTCGAGCATTCACAGCTCCTGACGGAAAGACGTACGAATGGAACATGTGGAAAACAAATTGTGTCGTACGTATTCTGAACTTCCTCATCATCCGACTCCTTGATGCTACCCGTGACTCGCTCGTTACAGCTTGAAGTACAAGGAACCAATCTACAACTTGTCAAGTACCACAGGCGGAACGTGGGGATCATGTCACCATCGCACCCACCGTATCTCGAGATCTCACCCTCGGTATATCATATACTAGACTTCGTTCTCATCACATTCATTTATGTGGAGAGAATGAGTAGGAGAAGGGAAGCTGGGGCTCGCGCCGCTGGCTGATTGGAAGGTCGTGTACTTAGCTCGTCAGGCTCATAAACGGACAGAGATAACGCGAACTGGTTCTTTCAAGGCATCCTCGAAGCTGACCAACCTGCAGGATTCACTGCCGGGTTGGTCCCGGATG
The DNA here is from genome assembly GCA_024613165.1 of Pisolithus albus. Classification (NCBI taxonomy): domain Eukaryota; kingdom Fungi; phylum Basidiomycota; class Agaricomycetes; order Boletales; family Pisolithaceae; genus Pisolithus; species Pisolithus albus. The sequence goes on from JANFAB010000034.1 coordinate 41,126, forward strand.
CATTTCCGTGCACATGCAGTTTCAGTTGCCTAACTTCGGAGCGCCGGATCCTGCGGAGTACAGCTTCCGGAAGTGTGGAAGGAAATCATTCGGGAAATCAGCGATCACAGTATATTGGCGTGGAACTCACAGATACCATGGACAGACAGTGTCCTGGCAGAAGACCCGAGCGACTTTCTGGACTGTGGCGACATTTGAATGGTGGAACTCGACCAATTTGCGAAGAGAGTAAGAGATGAGCACTCCTTCTTACCCTTGCTATGTGGTGCAGTGGACTCCTATCAATATCACACATTCACGGTCGGCAATGCGGGTATCCAGGTTCCCCTCCCCTGTCCTCCCCTTTCGGGAGGATCTGATCTGGTTTGCTTCCACCGATGGAAGAGGTGTCCCACCTTGGAGAGCAGCTTCCGATCAGTATTGGCCGACACTCGGATCGAAGGGACGTCAGCAGAAGGTTGAGACGGTCCTTGTGACTGTTCCTGAGAGGATGCATAAATACTTTAACGTGAAAGATACAAAAATACGTACCGAGGGAGGATTAGGTGTGGAGTTGCGTGAAGTTCAAGAACCGAAAAAACGACCAAGGCTTGTAGCTTGGATTCGAGGTTGAGAGTGTGAAGGCTAGAGCACAGACGAGATAACCTTGGGGCGAGATTTATGACTCGTTGGTGCTCGTGTTGAGAGTCAAGAGACAATCGACACCAACCCAACAGGTTTACATAAATTCAGTGGTAAGATTGAGTTGTGCATATCACAGTGAAGTGCCTCTTCCTCGTCGCCCGTCGCCTGCGCACACTGATAATCGACAACGTGCGTCAGTCAGTCTGGACGGGCAGCCAAGCACACCCAGATCGCAACTACCGCATCGTACTACTTGAAGGCAGACAAGGACCCGGTTTCATTACATGAAGTGCGACCGGTAACTGAGGACACTCGTCGACAGTGAATCCTGCTGTCCACCGCACGGCCACGACTTCACGTTTATCAGAATTCCCAGATTTACTGTCTGATTTATCTGTCTCCCACACTGACGATGACAACGGACTCGGTATCGACAACGTCGCCACACCTTCCTCCCAGTCGATCTCATACCCTTCCGCCCACAGCCCCGCTCTCCTCACAGGTCGGTGGGCACGCTGGCGTACAGACAACGGAGGACGGCTCGTTACTCCTCAAACCGGCCCTCCCTAGAGAACTGGAATTCTATCAGCTCATTCGCGATGGCGTATCGCCAGGCATCGACGCCGCCACAGCGACTGCGTCAGGATTGAAACCGCTACTGCCATGGATCCCGAAATTTCTAGGCGTGCTTTCAGTTGGCAACCACCTCGTAGAAAATCTACCCGAAATGACTGCAGTGCGTGATCTACCCGTTTTCATACAAGCCAACGGAACGACGACGACCATCGTCCTCGAAAATCTCACGTATGGATTCCGCAAGCCATGCATTCTCGATGTCAAGCTGGGAACCATACTCTACGATGAGGATGCTTCTCCAGAGAAAAAGGAGCGCATGATTCACACCGCTGCGAGCACAACCAGTCTCAGCACTGGCGTCCGTCTGACGGGATTTCAGGTATGCACCCTCGTTGAGTTCTATATCCGTGCTCAGGAAGTCGTCTAGGTATACGCAAATGATCACCCACTTCCCGAACTTACTCCGAAGAAATACGGTAAGACGATTACACCAGAACAACTCCCAGACGGGATCGCGCGGTTCTTCCCCTTCCGCATCCCAGTTTCCCCCTCTCGCATGCCTCCCTCCATCCCAGCGGCATCAAACGTACCCCCGTCAGGCGATGTCGTAGCTGCGCCTGATGACATCCAACCAGGCCTTCCCCCACCTATCCTTCTCATTTTGCTCACTCGCCTGATCGAAGCACTTGCACGTCTCCGCGCGGCACTTGCCGGAGCCGAAGTACGTATCGTGGGCGGGAGCATCCTCATCATATACGAAGGTGATTGGGAAAGTGCAGAGAAGGCTGCGCGGACATCGGAGGATGTCTCTATAGGTAAGGCTACTGCCGAGGGCGAAGGCTTGGGTGGGAATGAGCGAGGGGCTGCTGACGACGAAGGTGAAGACGAAGAGACGATAACAGTCGAGGTAGACGAACATGGTCACCTCATCTTGGACGACGTTGTGACGGGGAGTCCCATCGCCGAGTCATTTGAGGAAAACGAAGCCGACGACGCAGACGAAGAGTCTGAAGACGAGGATGAACCTCGCCTGTTCAGACTCTCCTTGATCGACTTTGCACACACGCGACTCGTGCCTGGACAAGGACCCGACACGGGCGTGTTGCTTGGTATAGACACACTCACCCGACTCATTCGCGAGCGGCGGGGCGTTGTTCAGGCATTAATTGATGAAGATGCAGGTGTAAAGAACGCTTGTTGACGCCCATAGATGCGGTATGTCGGTCATGATACGGAAAGAATCTCTCCAATGAAGCAGAGCGTTAACATAACGTCGAAGAATATATTGATCACACCAGCGTACACTGAAACACTAGAAACTCGGAATATATGAGGCGGCCGTCGTCTAACCCACTACCAACTGGTAAGCGGAACAAGAAAATTAATCAGACAAGTTCGCCCGAAAAAGCGCCCACACGGAGATTATATATCCTCATCGATAGCAAGTCCATGCGTCCCATTAATCCATAATAAATCCGGCCGGAGCAGATCAGCTGCCAGCAGTCACTCCGAGACACCCATTGCCAACATCGGCACTTGCACGAGGAGTTCGCTTCCGAACGCTGCCGGCACGAAGTCAGAAGGTCTCCCCCCCCACGGGTAGGCACGATGGATCTGTACGTAGGTGTATGCCTTCGCGAAGCGTGGGTTTCGAGTTCGTGAACAGGAAGGGACCAGAAATGACATCAGGTAAATGCGAACAGGTGGAAGTCATAGCTCGGAAACTTGCCACACGATAAAAACCTTCCGCCCTCGCTCTCGTTGAGAAGTGGAAGTATATCCCTGCAGACGTCCGCTTTTTGCTTTTGCCTGTACACCTTCGTTGAGGTATTTTCAGAGGACCGAGGCGGTGGTCGGTTGCAGTGAGATCGAGACGGCTAGAAAGCAGACCAAAACCAAAAAACAAAAGGGGGTCAGTGATTTTCTGCATATGTTAACACGGTGATGGAAACAAACAGATCAAGCAGATGTGACACTCACTCCTCGCCTACCCTTAGATCTTCGCCCGCCCTACCAGGCCTCTCCCGACCCTCCCGATCTCCTATCGTCTCCTTCACTTCTTCCAATATCCACTCTGCACATGCCAGAGACTTCGCTATCGACTCGCGTTCTACGTGCTCTGTGGGAAGAGATAGTGCCAACCGCGGTGCCATAGGCAGACCAAGCGCTGAGGTGGGTGGGTCGATGTATTGCCGAATTTGTCGGATGAGAAGTGGGTACCGAGTTAAATGCTGCACTGCGACTCGTTCGTCGTCAAAGAATCTCGTTTCTACGAGAGGATGAGGGACACACTCGGCACTAGGAGGTAAGTAGATAAGTCAAGATTCCCGGCAGAGGAGTCTTCCCGGACGCCCTACGACGGAATAGCTATCAGGAAAAGGCAGACCACCAAGAAATGACTGATCTAACCCGTATTTGAGCGAACAATTCCAGATTACCGTGTCCCTAAGCGACTGAAACACCTTCCCAGCGTTGGCTTGCTTGACACAATAGTCCTACAGTCACGATCAGTTTGTCAAAGAGCCTGCGCTGTCACTTTGTAGTAAAACGCACCAGACACACTCGCATATGAGGTATGTGATTTTCTCGCTAGTCCCCCAGGTGATCTACGCATAGTCTGCGTTTACGCTATCGCTCCTCCAGAGTAGACAGGAACGCCTAGATGATTTGGGATGAGCTGGGAGTCAGACATATCCCAGGGAAGTCCCACCGCATCAGTCAGAAGGATGTCCTCGATGTAGAATACGATTAATGTCGACTCCTCTCTGAGCATATCCACCATGTGCGAATAGAAGAGCTCGTCAGGGGAAACGACGACCGCACTCGTACGTGAATTGACCGTCGTCCAGGAAAGAACTTACGAAACTACTCTACCCTGCAAGTTAGCTAATTAGGGGCTTGTAAAGTTGAACCGCTTCAGTTCAACGACTTCCGAGTTCCGACGTCTCAATTCTTTCGTATAAGATGGCAGCACCACCAACTTGCACAGTGGACAAGTCAGTGCTCAGACATGGAAGTACAGTTGAACTTGTGTTGATGACTAATCCTCGCCGCTACTCCCCGATGCTCTACGTAGTACTCCCCTTCTATGGATCAGTGACACTCGTGGGTCGCCCTCTTTCGCCCTTTGTCTGCCCCTTTCCTCGCCTCTTCAAGTCAATGACAACTGTACTTCTCCAGAGCCATGTGGAAAGCAGCTGAGATTGCGGTCCGGCGAACCTCCACCGAAACGCATGCGCGACGACAGGGAAGGATATCATGACATCCGTGTTCTACTGCGAACCATGAAACCGCTGGGATTGGAAAAGAAGTTGGGAGGGGATGGTCTACGGAAACAGATAGGCAATTTGTTCAGTGCTAAGTGATCACTAGGTTTTACGATTACAGTATTCCATATAGTCGTATCCACTGACAAATGTGATCTCCGATCTACTTTACAAGCACCCGATCATTTCGGATTCGAAGTGTACACTAGACCCATCGAATCCTTAACCGCCATATTGTCGCATTACCACCTTGACTACACCAATTCAAGTTTTGCAGCTGCATGCTGAGATGCCTGCGATAGATTAAAGTCTGCAAGTCGCACGGAACGGCGGAGGGGGAAGACAAAAAAGAAGAAAAACAAGAAGAGGCTAAGCAGCGGGGAGGCCCCAAATGCGCGCCCCGTGTCTCTCGCGGTCTCGCCTTTGGCTCTCGAAATATACGAGTGTCACGACGATGTCGTCAAGGATGTCGAGGCCTTCTGGCGGTACGAAAAGCGACGCGCCTCGATTCCAGGCTTTGAACAAGCCCTGCGAGCTTCGCAAGAAGGTGGCTACGTAGACCCCGTTGTGGCCAGTATCAAGAGGTACGAGCTAATAGAGCCGATCTCAGTGCAATGTGTTTTTCGAATTATAATCGGGAACACGCCTACCTGCGCTCGAAAATTGCTCGCCTGCCACTCGTACATGCGGCCGTCTTGAGCCCGGAACTTCTCAGGACTGAGGGAATAAAACATCATGAAGTTGAACAGAATTTTTTGGGTAAAGTAGTTCACACTTACGACGGGTACAGGTCCGCTTTCTTCATCTCCACCGATTTCGTTCCGATGGCCAGCCGGGCTCTGTGTTGAGAATTAGCAGGCCATTCTATGACGCCGACTGGTAGGGGCCCGCCGACGGCATCTCTACGAGTAACGGTGGTCGTGGCTCTGCTGCCGTGCAGTGCTCCGGAGTGGGTGATAGTCTCAGAGGTGTACAGCACTTTGTTGTCCGTGGCCACGAAGTCGGTCTGCAAAGGGTCTCCTCTCGACAGAGTTAATTTTAGGGTGGACATATGTGGGGGGTCGATATGCGGGAGGGTTTGCACTCTTTCGGCAGATTCCTCGGGTTCCACCTGTTTCATCTGCAAACTGTATGAATTATAGGATCCCCTTCCTTCAGATTTTATGTTTTTGTGCCAAGCAAGTGTTGGATGGCAAGTCGTTCCCCGTGCCAGGACACTGCTTGGCCGCAGTATCCGTGGATCCCACACGGATAGCATACTTTGATTGCTGAATTTACGGACGATTTCTAGTTGCAGACGCTGAAAAGCTCTTGCCCCCTCGCCGTACAACACCGGCATGTGCACTCCAAACAACCCCATCATCGAGTACGCCCGGTCTTCTGCCCGCGTCGTCTGCCGACCAGCAGCCCACGACATGATTTGTGCGACGCTGAGACTCCCGTCCATACCACTTGTCAACACTTCGCGTGGGATCCCCGTAATTACCTGTAAAGTAGGCGCAAGGCATCGCTTGTTGCCAATAGGCTCCCAGCCTTTGTTGAAGAATATGACTTCCTTCGGTGCGATGAGTTCCTGCAGCGTCCAGCCTCGCATGAACCATTCCGGCCGACCGTTGGACTGGGAAAATGTGTCGTCGTCTTTTTCAGCAGGGAAGGTCGACTCGCCGACATCGTTGAGGTACGCATAGCAGACCTGTGCGTTTTGGTACCACCGATACATCGAATTAATGGCCTCCGATAGCTCTGCGCTGCTGCGCTTGTCGATGCAACAGGTATCGATCCATAGCCATTTGTGACCATCTTTCGCAGCTTGCTCACAGCTCTTGACGATCTTTTGATAGCCGTCGCGCTGCTTTACCTCCTCCCTCTCTTCTTCCTCCATCTTCATGAGACCGATCATGTCTTCGTAATTAACTTCTGCTCCCCAGCGATGTGACAGTATGGCATAGCGTGTGGTCATGTCATCGCGTTCTTTCATGACCTCAGATTTGTATCTGGTTTGTTGGATGCCTTTGTCCCCGTTGAGCACAACCTCAACATCGAGTAGTCTCATCTTCCAAACAAATCAATGCATAGTTGGGCCCGTCGGCGAGGTTTAATACATACCATCCGGGTGTTCCAGCCTGCAGGCTATCCTTTCGCCTGGTGAGTTTCGAGTGTCGGATGAATGGAAAACGGGATATTGATGTTGGTTGCTCGTCGCAGGTCTCACTCAAGGGGAGGCAGAAGAGTGTTGAACGCGAGGACCAGAGTTCTACAGCAACAAACGGCACGTGCACGCATCGAGGCAATCGTGAGGCAACGAAGTGTTTCCAGTGTATTTCCCAACTCCTTTCACCGATCCCCTCCACAGCAACAGCCATACCTGACCGTGTCGCAGTAAGGACGTGACCACGCAAACATTATCCTTGGTGTCCACCAGTGAGGTGGTCAACCGAGGTAAGGTAGGAACTGCATGGTGCCTCACTTACATAATCTCCCTGAGATGTACGCATCAGCTGAACAAGACGCGCCGTCGCTTCGCTCCGGCGGTCTTTTGTATGTAGTAGTAAGGTTACAGCAGTAGGTTTAGATAAGTAGTTCATGAAACGTTACATTTGGTGTAGTACTGTCATTTGTATGGAGTAAAATTCGTGCATCTTCTCGACGGCGCACTCGAGATAAGGCGGTGTATAGTTGCCCATGACTGAATACGGGTTTGGTGAGGTTGATGCCTACGCGGTCTAGTGTCAGGCCTTGACAACTATTGAACGTGGTAGCATAGGCGGGTGCGAGGGGAAATTGTCGTCGTTGTAATGTGTGTCCGGAGGATAGGGTGGAGTTAAACGTGATTCTGGGGATGAGGATTTCTTCTTCTGCGTTGGGGTCATCTTTGTTGTGTAAAGTCTTCACCACTACTATTCGCTGTCCTAGGGACGTGATTATTACTCTGCAGTTCTTGGCCAGGCCTCTGTCAAGGGAGAAATTGTGTATTAGGCGGTAGATGCCGCCGACGTAGATAGTCAGAGTGTGTGGTGGTAAGCCGGGTGGTGTGCGTCGGGAGACGTAATCGAGGATACTCTGTGGTGGTAGTAGGCCGGCGTCGTCAGCTTCCACGAGGGAGTCTGTTGCGAAGTACGTGCGGTTGTGGTTGTGAAGTCTCCGTAGGATCTCCGAATTGTAGAAGTCAATTTGTTCATTTGTAGGACACAGAATCGCGCGTTGGAGACACGTTTGCGGTTGGGTGAGGACTTCGTCGGGGAATACGAACCTCGACAGTTGTTCTGAATCGCATACCTTGTGGAAGAGGTTCATGGGTACGTCGGGGCCTGCACCGTCACCTATGCTGTCTACTAAATGCATGAGTACGGAGTCTTCTGCGTTTCGAATGGCTTTAGTAAGGCGCATGATGGTGAAGTGGTTCCATAGTGGGGAGGAGCGCACGGAGGCGTCTACGACCTGTTTGCGTGATCCTCCCCGTACTACAGGTGATGTTTGACGAAAGTCTCCTAGTAGTACGACGGGTTTGCCTCCGAAGGGCATGTTATTTTTCATTATTTTCTGGCATATATCATTTACGCAGGCGAAGACGGCGCGGTTTGCCATGGGTGCCTCATCCCATATTATGAGGCAACTTTCTCTGATGAGTTGTGCACGACTGGAGGAGAGACCTATCGTTGATTGGAGTAGTTCGTTGTTTTCGTTTACGGGTACCTGGCGTTTGTCAGCGTAGGAGGGGGATTGGCACTGATATGTATACCTTGAAAGTGGAGTGCGTTGTCCTGCCTCCTGGGTAAAGCAGTGCTGCGGAGGCAGCCGTTGCGGTAGGGAGGACTATATGTTGCAGGGATCGTAGTTTGCTGCATATAGCGTTGACTAAGAACGTTTTACCTCTTCCTGCTTTGCCGTCGACGAAAATCTGCGTGGGGGTGCGTGTTACGGCACATTCGACAACGACGTCGAAGATGTGTTTTTGTTCCTCTGTCATTGTTTCGTAGGTGTGCTGCGTGTTGGTATTGTGGTCTGCGGTGTTGGACGACCATTTTCGTCGTTCGTGGAGTACTTCAGCGGATGGTAGGGTCGATTGTGGTAAGCCGAAGTCTCCGAGACATTTGCCGTGCTCTTCCAGTACCTCCCCAATGTTTCCTAGTGTCAGGTGTTGGGCGACGTCGTCTTCATTGTCGTGGAGGTAGTTGAAGTCCATGGAAAGGTTTTGTTTAAAGGTTTCCCATAAGGATAGTGGCTGGGAAACGCAGTCATTCAGCAGAAGGTGAATAAGGAGATACCGAAGTTGGGGAGGGGTGTATAGTGAATACGCAGCCTCCTGCATGGTGTAGTGTGCTTCGTCATGTTCTGCGAAAAGACGAAGTGCAGTGGCGGCTTCTTGATAGCTTGCAAAATGGTGGTTGTTGACGCATAAAGCGTCAGCGAAGGAAAGCACGGCACGGTTTTGGAGTATGGCACGTAAGTAGAAAAGATCTCCCTGTGTCGGACGGACACATTCCAGTCTGCATATGTGGTGGTGTTTTGTGTTACGCAGTACTACGTACATTGGGGGACATCCACTTATGGTGGAACGTTCTTGGAAGTGGGGAGCGTTCGTAGGTGGTTGGGAAGATAGACGAAAAAGAGTGAAGTACTCCATGTAGGAAAGGTCGTCAAAATTTCGGATGGTGTCGTTGCTGTCGTGGAAAACGCCCATGGGTCTGATGAAATATCGTTGTAATAAAGATAAAGTACTTTTAGGGCCGGAGGTTCCGTAGTATTGATGACGGGAGTGGGACGTGGGTAGGTGTACGGGGAGAGCTGTAATGGCGGGATCTTTGTGAGTGATGTGGTAACCTAGGATTCGCCATACGGCTTCTCCCGCGGAGAGATACCTGCTGTTCCAATAGTCCTCTATTTCGTCAATCGTTTCTCCCTCGGAACTGTCTGCAGAATGTAGACTGTAGCGTGCGTGGTCCGGTCCTGGTTTTATTTAGCGTCATAATATTGTAGTACGTATCTCACAGACCTTTGTGGATGTATTTGAACAAATACTGGAAGATGTGCGATGTCCCAGCGATCTCGAAATTGAGGTGGCATTTAAACTTTCGTAGGAGGGGTAAGCAATGGGCTACGATCATTTCGTCTCCAGTATGACGTCGTCGATAGTGTACGCGACCATCGTTATCAATGGTGGTGGTGGGTTGCAGGGGGTGGGGATAGTTGAAGCGGCAGCTTCTTGTTCCGTCAGCCTTCTCGACTTGACAGTATGTCGAGGGTGGCCGGTTTTGGGAAGGATGGTTGTGAGTCATAAATGTGCGCACCAGTTGTGCGTCGGAGGGATCGGGGGGGACTTCTGCACTGACGACGGCATCAATATCACAGGGCCTCTCACATTTAGTAGAATACTTCAGCAGTATGTGTGCGTGGGGAAGTCCGCGCTTCTGGAACTCGACGCAGTAGATACAGTATTGAACTCTCCCAGCATTGACGAACATAGTTTTGAGGGTCTGCAACAATATGTGGAGTTTGCGTTTGAATACTCGGGCCACCACTACGGGGATGTCAGAAAACGTTTGCCCTGGTTGAAGTTGTGACACAATCTCCGGCCACGCAGCATTGCATGTCATGGTAATGAAGAACGTGGGGTTTCCCAGTGCAGACGCCACAGCGAGGGAGTCGGCAATTTGTGTGGCAGCCCACCGTCGCGATCCGAGGAATGACGCAGGCAGATAGATATTCTCGGAAGGAGTTAATTCCTCGGTATTCATGAGTTCTGCGTCTTCACGACGGATGCGTTCTTGGTTGTGGCGTATGAAGTTTAATCTGGTTTCGAGGTTGCGGCTGAACATATCGACGGCGTATTCATTGGTTAGGCGGCCGAGGGTGTGGAACCTAGGTTCGCGCAGTAGGCGTGTGCGGTAGTGCCACAGCTGTGTTGTAGCGTGATCATATTCTGAGTCCGAAGCAGGTTCGTTGGCGAGTGCGTCACAGGCGTGGGCCAGTCCCCAACCCAGAGTTCCGTGGGGAAATAATAACGGATAGCATAGAGGTTCCCATAGACGGCTAACGGCGGGTACTGATTGTGTACGGCCTGAGCGACGGGATATAATTAGAGGACATGTTGTTGTACGACATTAATGCGGCGACTTCGTCAGCACCCACATCCTTGAGAATCAGGGATGCAGATGGATACTCTTCGGAGAACGAACGAAAGTGATGAAGATAACGAACGAAGGGGTTGACCAGAGAAAGTGCCTGACGCACGCATTCTATCCATCCGTCGGGTAGTGTTGCTGCCCATTGTGCGTGGGGGACGTTCTGCATAAAGCCGTCGAACAGCAGCCACCGTATGGCGGAGTTTTCATGGGTGGGCCGAATGCGGTGGTAAACACGACCCTGGATAGCGAAAAACGAAGGAGGGGTCATGTTGTCAGGAAACGGGTGCGTGGTCTCCAGGCAGGCAAAGGAAAATATGAGGTTGAGTATGCGCGACAGAGAGGAGATTTGAGGGTGTTGCATGAGATTCTCAATCTGGGGGGGGAGGGGAGGAAGTGGAGGGACGTCATGCAACCTGGATCCGTTTGGGCCACAGCAGAAACCGGGTCGCTCTCCCGTAAGTAGAGGAATATGGCAATGTGGGCACTCGTGCCGACGTCCGTGGCGTTTCGCTCCCCATGTGAGGTTTGGGGATGACAGGGAATGTATATCCCAAGGCGAGGAATCGTCTGAGGTCATCTGTGAATTGTGGTAGTAATGAATGGGCTAGCGTAACCTAGGTCGTACCGTGGTGTTGGCAGGACAGAGGATTGTGTGGTGGCGGTCGGAGGGAGAGCCGTCTCTAACGTTAGTGAAGGCCCCATCACGTGTTAGATCGCATTCTGCAAGGTAGTAGGGGGAGGGGTGTCAACTCATGACGGAGGACGATCACGCCTGAAGGATATTGGTCGACGTCATTTCAGGAGAGTGCTGTGATTGCGATCGATGGGATGGTGAGCGTCGGGATGTATTTGCAAAGATGTGGATGTGAAGTACATACCTTGGCCCGCAAAATATTCTGTGTGACGTAGGGAATAGGACGTTAGGAGTCCATCAACGGGAATTTTTTTTGGTCGCAGGTGGAGAAAGACCTGGAAGTTGGTACTACGTCGATCAGCGTGTCCGCCCTTTCGGCGATCGGCAAAAGTAGTCAGATATGGAACGCCCACAGTGCTTGCAGTTTCTTCTGACTATGGAGGGTCATATCCCATGTCGTAGTGCTGCATGGCGGGGTAGGCCGTTGCGAATGTCATCGGGGCAAACCGTCAGGAAATGTGAGGGCATCGTGGGAATTGGAGGACATTTGTGTGACGTAGTTACAGCCAGCACGAATTCATAAGAAAGAGGTAGCGTACGCATACTTCGTATATACACACAATGAAATATTGAAAGTACTAAATACTCTTTAAGGTAAGAAAAAACGTGCTTCTTCTTGGGAGGAGTCAACTTCGCTGTCTACGTCGTCAGCAGTACGCTGCAGTTGCAGCCCCACACCACGGAGAGGGTGTGTAATCTGAGGCGAAGGATGGGTGACGTGGCCACACATAGATCGTACTGCAGAGGTAGAAGGGTGTGTGACGGAGAGCGAAGGTCTGGGTGAAGCGACATGAGCGTCAAGGTAGAACAGGGTCTATAGGGACGTACTCAGTGGTGGCAGAATGGGATCGCTTTCCCAGAGTACAAAGTTGGTCCACGTCTGTTACAATACTCTTCACGTCGACAGTCATACCACCGCATGATGCGACGTTCTTAATGAGTCCGAAGAACTGGATGAGAGAGTTGCGTGGGAGAGAAGAGATGCGGTACGTGGGGAGCAGGTTCTCGTCGAAACTGCATCTGGAGTGAAAGTGAGAAAAAGAAAGAATGCAAGAAAGGGATGAGAGACGCACATCAGTTTTGATGTCATTTTGCCGTCCCACACGTAGTCGGAACACGTTACCAGTGCGATTCCATTATCTCCCTCAGCGTGCACAGCGAAAGAAGAGTTGACGTGGCCGAGGCCAATGACGGAGGGTACCCTCCACTGTGGAAGGAGGTACTCATAGACATCAGACATGGGGTCTCCGGGAAGAGGTACAAAGTGAAACGTGTCAAGGAGTCCCTGCTCGCACGCGGCAGCAGACGGTAAATAAGCCTTGGCAACAACGAAGGCGACGCTGCGGTCGGGGAGGACCACATCAGCAGGCGAGCCTTCTACGACAATTTGTGTGCGGAGGGAAGCTCCGACCGAGCCGTGAATGGCGGCGTTGTAACACGTGTAACAACTGTTGGAGGTGGAGCCGGGTTTCAGGGAGGGTACACGACAGCCGTCGGACACGCAGAAGAATCCAAACACGATGAGGGAAGACATGATGACGGAGAATGTGAGATTCAGTACAGAGGCCACTCACCTATAAGGCAGCAGCAGGCGAGGAACACGAAGTCACGTCACCACCGATAGCGGGGCACAATTGCAAATTTTTTTTTTAAATGAGGATCTACTTGGGGAAAGAAGATCGATCACCAAAGTTATCATTGGTAAATACTACGTCAGTACGCAAGTTTACGAGCGCTTGCCCTTTCCTTTGCCCCTAGTCGTGGACGACGGGAGAACGCCCTTCGCAGGTGATTCGTCTGTGGGAGAAACGGAGCGAGATCTGGACCTTGGACTTAGATGAGTTGCAGTAGTGGAGGAGGCAGGGTCGGTGGGAAGAGACGCAGTGGGCGACAGTGGTGGTTTCTCCCCAGCCTCACTAACGTCGGGCAGTGTCTGCCTCCCAGTTCTGGCAAACGTGTAAGTGGTGATAGAATACCTCATAAAATCTCGTACCCTTCCTTGGGCACCACCGCGGTGAACTTCCGCTTCTTGGATGGAGAAGAGGGGGTAGAAACGGCAGCAGACTTGGATTCTGCCATGCCCACGTTAAGAGAAATACTTTCTAGCTCCACCTGGAGCCCCCCTGTGGACGCAGTGTCGGAAAAATGTCCAACATAAAAAACGACAGTATTCTGATTAGGCAGAGGAGTTTTGCTCCACCTGGGACGTGCCGAATCGAACACACAACTACGACCCCGCGTAAGAAGTACACATCTTAGCATGGAGAACGAACGAACGTGACGGTAGAAGTCATCCTCGTATCGCGCACGTAGTCCGTAGACACAACGTCAAAGGCCTTGGAGGTGCCGTCGGGCAGAGTTCGCGGCGGCGATGTGACCGATCCCAGGCCAACTACCATGGGGTACGGAAAGTCTGGAAGGGCGCGTTCATAGGCGTCGGAGTTGGGATCCCCCGGCACAGCCACGACACAAATACCCTCCAGCAGTACGGGGTCGCCGGGGATCGAAGTAGGTATGCTGACCTTAGCAGACACGAAGGCGACGGTATTGTCGGGGAGTGCGACGTCGTTATAGGGGCTATAAACACGAAGCATGGCGGGAAAGATTGCGCCGGAGGTACACTGAATGGTACATCAGCAAATCTTGAATTTACTTAATATCACTTGTCGGTTACTTAACAGTCGCTTACCCCCTTATCTGCCCAAGTTGCCAAGCAGTTGATAAGTAGATCCTTCTGCTTAACACTTACTTAGCACTGCTTATTTTTTGCTTGATACATACTTAGATTTACTTATTTCTTACTTGTACAATCGGCTCACGTCAGTCAAGCAGATGATAAGTGAAAACTGAAATGAACAATTTCTGAAAAACACATGGTAAGTAGCGAGTAAATAGACTATGCAGGTAGCAGCAAAATTGACAGCGACGGCGGGGGAAGGGGAAAGATTGAAATTTTCGGTGGTCTGTCAACAGTAGCGGTCCGAACGACGTACGGCTGGAGGTCCTGCCATGGGGTCAAATGAGTATGTAAATCAGCAGAAAAGGAAAAAAAAAAAAAAACTTACAGATACATCCAGGTCAAGCTCCTGGCCTATTGCAAGCGAAGTCCAGGCAAGCTCTGCAATACCTTCAAGCTTGGTAATAGACCTTCCCTGGTGGTGCTCGTAATTCCTTGTTGGGGCTCGCCAGTTCTGGACCTCTCGTCTGTAATTGGATGTGGTTTAGTGAGGTTTGACAGTGCAGAAGCTGATGAAAAAGACTTTCCAACAACGTACCATGTCCCATGCTTCACCGGTCGCCTGGGAGGTGTCTAGAGGAATCTAAACGTAGTCACATCGAGGTCCTTGTAAAAAAAAAAGTGCGTGGGTGAACAGCAACCGCGCAGCAGCTTTAGGCAACAGGTCATGTGATGAGGCTGTGGACTGCCCGATGTGGGCATGCACGTGCGTAATCCTTCCAATTTTTTTTCTTGTATTTCTCAAAGTAAATGCAGGCGTAGTACCCAAATCCCATGTGCAGCAGTGAGTGGCGGTCATGTCCTAGGCTAGTAGCTATAGCCAGTCTCCCAAAGCATATAGCTGCATCACTCCTATGAGGCCTCATCCACCCATGTATCAATCATCATACATTTTGACTCATGTCAGATTTGTACTGACTTAGCACAGAACTCGGAATTTGAGTTCCTTAGTTACTCAGTGGCCTACTCGACGTGCTTAAACTACTTGGAATGTACTTAACCAGTTCTGAAGTTACTTGGCTGCCTTGCATACTTGGCGATGCATTTGCTTGACATGCTTATGTTACTTATGTACTTGACAGGTAGTGCTAAGTGGTTAAGCGCTGTTAAGCAAACTCGAGATTTGCTGATGTAGTTTCGTAGATGCAATGGTAAGTTGCTGTAGAGGAGCCTGCTTTAAACGTCTTTACACGGTCACCGTTGGCCAGTGCAAAGAACCCAAATACCATGGCAGCAGACATCGATGGCGAGAGATACGCACGTACACCGCAGAAACCAATTATATGCAGGAAAAACACCCCTAAGTTGCTAATTGCAAATACAACAAAAGAGTGAGACAAACCCGATCGGCCGCAACACAGGCAGAGCATGAAAGAACAAAACCCGATCGGCGTTGAAGCCACATACGACGACACCAGAAGAAAGGAAAAACACAGCGCTGACGACGAACAGAGACCCGCCGCGGCAACAGCCGGGAGGAGCACACCCTAAAATGCTCAGAACCAAACAACCGGCCACGGATACGGGTGATATGGATAATATAGTGGTGATCTATCCTATCCTATCATCAAATCAGGAAATATTTTCAAATGTAACCAGATCCCCCGGAAGTAACTGTGAGGAAGAGAAACCAAGAGAGACAATGCGTAGGGGATAGCGCGTTCACAAGGCCCTCAACAATCCGGAGTATAGCCAGCAGCGTACCAGCGGTGGAGCCACGATTTGAATTATCACGTGCGTCAGGCGCTCCCCATCCAGCTGCGGGACCGATATAGCGAGCGATAACATTGAACTCTACCTTCGGCTCAGCTGCCCAGACATGAATTTTGTGACAATGAAAATTGGCACATGTAGAGTGCTCAACAACGTCGTG
This sequence comes from Pisolithus albus, assembly GCA_024613165.1. Classification (NCBI taxonomy): domain Eukaryota; kingdom Fungi; phylum Basidiomycota; class Agaricomycetes; order Boletales; family Pisolithaceae; genus Pisolithus; species Pisolithus albus. Next base: position 57,021 of record JANFAB010000034.1, read on the forward strand.
CGGTGATGATGGAGGTACATTGTCCAGGTGCACCGCCATAGGATGGCGGCATGTTGGTTTCACTTGCAGTGCAAGTAGTGATTTCCCGGCCCGGCTCGGCCTGAAGCCGAGGGCTTGGGCCCGGCTTCTGAGGGCTCACGGCCTGGGAAAACCTCAGGCCGGGCCGTGAGCCCCCAGAAGCCCCATATGAGGGCCCGGCTCGGCCCAAAAGCCGGGGCTTTCGGCTTGGGCCGTGGCTTACCAGTGCAAAGAGGATATTTAAATACAAAGTAATTCTACACGAGCTGTTCTTATGGAGACCATATATGAAACTGCAGGGGGTGATAGAGGGCATCAAAGAGAGTTGGAATAATGAAGAATTAGAAGACTCACTCCTGAGATATTCCAGATTTCGTCCTGCAGGGCCTTCATCCAGAAAAAAGGCAATATCTCTGGATGCACTGGGTCAATAGTGACAAAAAAAGTACCAGAAGGAAGGTCTACTCGAGTAGAATCACGTCCTAAAAAATCGAGAGGTTCGGCACAACTGTTCTGGAGAAAATGCGGTACGAGTACAGAGGCAGGGGGAGGGGTAGTGCATCGAGGTACAACCACTAGGCGAAATTCCGCGAAACCTTAGGAGGTGGTGGAGGGCATCGGGAGGAGATGGGAAAACGAAGAAATAAGAAAAAAGACGCACCCCATGCCAAGTTATGCCAAAATTCGTCGTACAGTACCTTCCACCAGAAAATGGGAAATATCTCCAGAAGCATTGAGGCAAATACAACGACAAATATACCGTTGGAAAGGTCTCATCAAGTAGTCCTAGGCCTGCAATTTGCGAGAGATTTGGCGCGACGGTTCGCGAGAAAATGTGTGTTCGAGTTCGGAGGTAGGGGGAGAAGGTGGGTTTACCTAGAGGTTCCTTGGTGTCAGCCACAGAGAGTGAAAAAAAAAACACATCTTCGAAGCCAAATGAGGGCCAAGATATTGTCCAACCAGCATCTATAGCAGTGGGACATAATATTCTGAGTCATCTGCATGTCTATCTGCGTCCGGTAACTCGTCTGCTGCAGGAATCCTACTACCATATTAAGTAACTACTGCACAGCCACTAAAGCCCCGGCTTGAAGGCTTGGCCCGGCTTTTGAGGGCTCGGCTCGGGCTTTGCCAAAACACAGGCCGGGCCCAAAGCCCCCACAAGCCGACCTAAGGGCCCGGCCTGGGCTCGGCCTAGGAGGGCTCGGCTCGGCTCGGCTCGGGGCTTGAGGCCGGGCCGAGCAAATCACTAAGTGCAAGTCATCCTGAGCTGGTCACGCATGTCATCGATACAGGCTGCAATTCAAAAGGGTGGAGGAAGCAAGTCCTCGTGAAATGCGATGAATGCACTCGTACGTACGTGAAATGAGTTACCCAGGGAAGAGCTGATGAAACCACTCTGAGTCGATCAGACTGGATGGCAGCTGGCCGCCCCCCTGGTCGACGTGGTAGTAGAGAATTGAAATACGCCAAATCGACTCCATGTCCGTTTTTTCTACGTGAAGTCCTTGTGGGCCATAAAATCCTGCGTTCCACATAAAGCACATCGTAGTGGGTAAGTGAAGATCTGACATGTCGACTAGTTACCGCACGCGTGCGTGCTATGTGGCATTACGTAATTAGGGGCTCGTACAGTTGAATCGCTTTACTTCAGCCTCTCAACTCCTTTATACGAGATGGCAGCAAAAGGAAGCCACCAACTTCCCCATTCTCCTCGCTTTCCCGTTGAAGTATGGCAAATAATCTTTGATTTGGCGACCGACGTTCCCTACACGTTGGTCCCTGAACTCTATGAGAAGTCAGACCGCATCCGCGACCAGCACTCGGCACTTGAAGCTGCCCTCGCGACGAAACGAAGCCTAGTTCTCGTCTGCAAACAGTGGCAGCACATGACCATGTGCTACCTCTATCGTGTCGTGCTCATTCGCACCGGCCTCAATTTACTAGCACTCGACCATACTTTGCAGACCTACGCAGCTGGAAATGGTAGCCTCGTTGGCACCCGGTCACCCGGCCATTGGACACAAAGGCTGGACATTACCATGGATTTCTCGGACGAGTCCAAGTGTGGGGAGCTCGATCGCTGTGTCAAACGTTTGGCGGATGTCATCGGATCCCTGCCGAAACTTCAAATCGTTTCCTTCGCGATCCCCGCCTCCTTGGGGCTTGAACCAGCCGCTGTTATTATGCCGTTCAGAGTCCTTGATGCGTTGCGGTGTTCTGCGAATTCATTGCGCATCCTTGACTGGTCAGGCAGGGACTTCTTCCCACAAATACACCAGCTGGAGGAGCTTCTGAGGGACCTCCCCTATCTGCGCGTCCTGCGTTGTCGCAATCTGGTATGGGCAAATGGCATCATTCCCAGCAGTATCCTTTCGTCGCTCACCACTCTCGCTGTGGAACACCTGGTTGAGAGAGTGGGGCATCCTGGTGAGGGAGACTTACGCGATGCCTGTGTCAGCCTCAAGGAATTCATCTATTATGGCATGTTTTATTACTTTCCGCGAGGGTTTTTCATTCGTTATGGAGCGTACCTTACATCGGTGAAGTTGTACTGCGCAGGCTCCCGCTGGTTTCGCGAGGCTCTCGATCTGTTGAACGAATATTGCCCCAATCTCGACCGCTTTACCTTCTGCCTTGAAAGCTTGTTTTCACTGGATCTTCCACGCGTGGAGACGTGGTCTTTCCCCCGGCTCTCGTACCTTGAAGTGAAGTTAGGAGCGCTTGATTTCTATGGACTCTTCCAATTCCTTGCGCATTTGAGGAACAAAGTCCCCACGCTTCGCGTTTTCCAGCTCATATGCCCTCGCGTTGTGGAAAAGCTTCTTAATGGACCTCCCCGGGCTTCCGCTTTGAAGGACCTGAACGAAATTCCTTTCCGTGTGGAAGATGACCAGGGGAATTTGCTGTTGGGTGGGTATAGAACAGGCAGTCCCACGCACTTTTTCCACACTAACACTTACGCAGATCGACTCCTTGGCGGCGAGAACGATCACTTCGGGAAATGGTAGGTGCAGGTCGTTTCCCGCAGGTGGCAGATCAACACTGTGCCGCACGTTTGAAAAAGATCTACGGCTTGACCCGTACACGCCGGCGAGTATTTGTTATTTGACCCTATGACAACCAAGTCTCGTACTGTATGATTTACTCGGTAGAAGCAATTCGCACTGTTTTCAGTTAGATACTGTACGCAGATTGCAACCACTCGTCGAGATTAGGTTCCCCTTCCAGTTTCAAGGGATAAACTACCGTCTTTACATCAGTACCGCACCCATTCGCATTATTCCACAGTGGCATGGAGTGATGTTCCTTCTCATTTTGCTCACTCGCCTGCTCGACGCACTTGAACGTCTCCACGCAGCACTCGCCAGATACGAAGCGGACTGGGAAAGTGCAGAGAAGCCTGCGCGGGCATCGGAGGAGGTCTCTATATTGAGCGGTAAGGCTACTGTTGAGGGCGAAGGCTTGGGTGGGAATGAGCGAGGGACTCCTGACGACGAAGGTGAAGACGAAGAGACGATAACAGTGGAGGTGGATGAACATGGTCACCTCATCTTGGACAACGTTGTGGCGGGGAGTCCCATCGCCGAGTCGTTTGAAGAAAACGAAGCCGACGACGCAGACGAAGAGTCTGAAGACCTCGCCTGTTCGGACTCTCCTTGATCGACTTTGCACACACGCTACTCGTGCCTGGACAAGGACCCGACACGGGCGTGTTGCTTGGCATAGACACACTCATCCAACTCATTCGCGAGCGGTGGGGCGTTGTTCAGGCATTAACTGATGAAGATGCAGGTGTAAAGAACAATTGTTGACGCCCATAGATGCGGTATGTCGGTCATGATACGCATCCAGCAGATGTCCGGTTGGTTGGCGCTGGAAAGAATTTCTTCAATGATGCAGAACGTTAACCATAACGTCGAAAAATATATTGAACACACCAGTGTACACTGAAACACTAGAAACTCGGAATATATAAGGCAGCCCTCGTCTAACCCACTACTAACAGGTAAGCGGAACAAGAAAATTAATCAGACAAGTTCGACCGCAAAAGCGCTCACACGGAGACAGTATATCCTCATCGATAGCAAGTCCCATTAATCCACAATAAAGACACCATTACCAACATCGGTACTTGCGCGAGTTCGCTTCCCGAACGCTCCGAGCACGAAGTATGAAGGTCTCCCCGCTCCGCGGGTAGGCACGATGGATCTGTATGCACCTACACGGCACTAGGACGTAACTGGATAGGTCAATACTCCCTGGCAGAAGAGTCCTCCCGGAGACACTACGACGGAATAGCTATCAGGAAAAGGCAGACCACCAAGAAATGAATGACCTAACCCGTAATTGAGCGAACAAATCCAGATTAGCGTCCCTAAGTGACTGCAACACCTTCCCAGTGTTGGCTTGGTTGACACGATAGTCCTACAGTTTGTCAGCGAGCCTGCGCTGTCACTCTGCAGTACAACGCACCGGATACACTCGCATATGAGGCATGTGTGTTTCTTGCAAGTCTCCCACGTGATCTATGTATAGTCTGCATTCACGCTGTCGCTCCTCCAGAGTAAAGAATGCCTAGAGGATTTGGGGTGAACCGGGAATCCGTCATGTCTAGAAGAGCCCCCACCCTATTAGTTAGAAGGATACCCTCGATGTACGAGATTAAGACCAATGTTCGAGAGCCTATCCACCAGGCGCGAATAGAAGAGCTCGTCAAGGGAAACGACGAATGCACTTGTACACGAATCAACTGTTGTCCGGGAAAGAACCACTCTACTTGACGTGGTAGTAGAGAATCCACGCTGAAATCCACGGTCCACCAAATTGACTCCATGCCGTGTAGAGGGTTGAACCCAAAATGGGAGCCGTCGAATCTGTTTCTTCGACATGAAGTCCCTGAGCTGCACGGACAGATAGCTTCGACCCATACAAATTAGCGTTCCCTTTACTTCACAAGCGGGTGAGAAGTCTACTCACCTTGCAGGTTATGTAGCATTACATAATAAGGAGCAGTTCAACTTCCGACGTCTCAAAGCTAGAGACGTTCTACAGCAGCAAATGGCACGTGTATGCATCGAGGCAATCGTGAGGGAACAAAATGTTCGTTGACCCGTTTCTGTTCAACTTCCAACGTCTCAACTCCTTCGTACTACGAGATGGCAGCGAAAGGAAGCCACCAACTTCCCGACCCTCCTTGCTTTCCCGTCGAAGTATGGCAAAAAATCTTTGAATTGGCAACCCACGTTCCCTACACGTTGGTCCCAGGACTCTATGAAAAGTCAGATCGCATCCGCGACCAGCACTCGGCACTTGAAGCTGCCCTCGCGACGAAAAGAAGGCTAGTTCTTGTCTGCAAACAGTGGCAGTACATGGCAATGCGCTACCTCTATCGTGTCGTGCTTATTCGCACCGGCCTCAATTTACTAGCACTCGACCATACTTTGCAGAACTACGCAGCCGGAAATGGTAGCCTCGTTGGCACCCGGTCACCCGGTCATTGGACACAAAGGTTGGACATTACCATGGATTTGTCGGACGAATTCAAGTGTGGGGAGCTCGATCGCTGTGTCAAACGTTTGGCGGATGTCATCAGATCCCTGCCCAAACTTGAAATCGTTTCCTTCGCGATCCCATGGTCCTTTGGATACGAAGCAGACGCTGTGATTATGCCGTTCAGAGTCCTTGACGCATTGCGGTGTTCTGCGAATTCATTGCGCATCCTCGACTGGTCAGGCGAGGACTTCTGTCCTCAAGTACACCAGCTCGAGGAGCTTCTGAGGGACCTCCCCTGTCTGCGCGTCCTGCATTGTCGTCAGATGGTATGGGCGAATGGCATCATTCCCAGCAGTATCCTTTCCTCGCTCACCACTCTCGCTGTGGACGGATTCGTTGGGAGAGCGAGGCATCCCGGTGAGGGGGACTTACGCGATGCTTGTGTCAGTCTCAAGGAATTCATCTATCATGGCGTGTTTTATGTCCTTCCGCGAGGGTTGTTCATTCGTTATGGAGCGTACCTTACCTCGGTAAAGTTGTACCGCACACTCTCCAGTCGCTTTGGCGAGGCTCTCGATCTGTTGAACGAGCATTGCCCCAATCTCGACCGCTTTACCTTCTGCCTTGAAAGCTTGTTTGCAATGTATCTCCCACGCGTGGAGACGTGGTCTTTCCCCCGGCTCTCGTACCTCGGAGTGGAGTTACAAATGCTTGATCTCCATGGACTCTTCGAATTCCTTCCACATTTGAGGAACGCAGTCCCCACGCTTCGCGTTTTCCAGCTCATATGCCCTCACGTCGTGGAGGAGCTTCTTAAGGGACCTTTCTCGGTTTCCACCTTGAAGAAGCTGAATGATCTTCCTTTCCGTGTGGAAGATGACCAGGGGAATCTACTGTCTGGTGGGTTAGGACAGGCAGTCCTGCACACTTTCTCCACACTAACACTTATGTAGATAGACTCCTTCGCAGCGATAGCCCATCAGGACGCGCACTTAGAAAACACTTGGGGAAATAGTAGACGCAGGTCATTTCTCGCAGGCGGCAGATCAACACTGTGCCGCACGTTCGAAAAAGATCCACGGATTGACCTGTACATGCTGGCGAGTGTCTGTTATTTGACCCTATGATAACCAAGTCTGTCTCGTAGCCCGTATGATTTGGACTGGGAACTCGGTAGAAGCATCCATTCGCAATGTTTTCAGTTAGACGCTGTACGCAGACTGCAACCACTAGTCTGGTTAAGGTTCCCCATCTAGTTTCAAGTGATAAACCATCGTTTTTATCAGTACCGCACCCTTCTGCATTACTACACAACGGCACGGAATGATGTATGGCCTGTTCCTAACTTTACGTGGATTTGGAAATTGTACAAGTGCCCGGTTGGAGGACGTTGAGAGATTGGTCGATGCTTGATCACGACACTTCGGCTGTCCAGTCTTTCCACTGGCAATGTTTGTCAGCGCTGTAGAACTTCAACCATACAGACTGTACCTTGCACTGTATAGGCGAGTCATCCCCGCTGAACTTAGTCGATCGCTTCCGGGCGAGGTATCATCGACGTAAACGATGTAACAAATTGATTAGCAACTATATCAGTGGTCGCAGTGGCTCGGGGCCGTAAGCAGGACCTTGCATTGGCATCACACTCGTCCACCGTCAGTTCCTTGCATAGGGTGAAGTCGGCAGGGTCCAGGGGCATGAAGCTTATACCGACCCTGAAGATCACGAGTACACTCGATATAAGTGATCGCTATTATTTCAAGTAGTCGTATCCGCTGAGAGTGGTTTCTGGTCTACCTACTTAACAAGCACCCAATTATTTCGGATTCAGAGTGTACATTAGTTCATCCATCCCTATTTTATAACGTGTTCGTAAACCGCCATGTTTTCGCATCACCACCTTGAATATACCAAACCATGTTTTGCAGCTGCATCCTGAGATGCCTGCAGTGGATGGAAGTTTCAAATTCCATCAGAGCAGCAGAAGGGGAAGAAAAAAAAAGAAAAGGCTAAGTAGCAAGCGCAGGGAGGCACCCAATGCGTGCCTTGTGTCTCTCGCCGTCTCGCCATTGGCTCTCGAAATATACGAATGTCACGACGATGTCATCAAGGATGTGGAGGCCTTCTGGTGGTACGAAAAGCGACGCGGATGAACCTCTATTCCAGACTTTCAAAAAGCCCTGTGAGGTTTGCAAGAGGGTGGCTACGTAGCCTACGCCGCGACCGGCATGCAAAGGTATGAGCTAACAGAGCCGATCTCAGTGCGATGGATTTTTCGAGTTATCAGATGATAATCGGGAACCCCCCTACCTGTGCTCGAGAATTTCTTATCTGCCACTCGTATATGCGGCCATCCTGAGCCTGAAATTTCTCAGGACTGAAGAGAGAAAGATACATCAGGACGTCGAACAGAGATTTTCTGGGAAAGTGGTCCACACTCACGAAGTGTACAGGCCTGTCTTCGTCATCTTCACCGATCTCGTTCTGATGACCACCCGGGGTCTGTCGTGATGATTAGCAGGCCATTCTATGAAGCCGACTTGTATTGACCCGCCGATCGCATCTCTACGAGTAACGGTGGTCTTGGCTCTGCTGCCGTGCAATGCTAGGGAGTAGGTAATGGTGTCAGAGGTATACAAGACCTTGTCCGTGGCGAGAAAGTCGGTCTGCAAAGGGTCCCCTCTTGAGAGGGTTAACTTTAGGGTGGACATATGTCGGAGGTCGGTCTGCACTCTTCTGACAGATTCGCCGCGTTTTGCCTTTTTGGAGTCGCCGAAATCCCAAAAGTCTCTCGGATGTTTTGCCAGGTCACTGCTTGTCCGCATCATCCGTGGATCCCATTCGGATAGCATGCTCTGATCGCTGGATCTCCGGATGATTTCCAGAAGCAGACGCTGAAAAGCGATCTCCCTCTCGCCGTACAGCATCGGCATGTACACTCCAAACAACCCCATCAGCGAGTACGCCTGGTCTTCCACGCGCGTCGTCTTCCGGTTGGCAGCCCACGATAGAATTCCTGCGACAGTGAGACTCTTCCCCTCCATACCACTCATCAACACCTCGCGTGGGATCCCCGTAATTACGTGCAACGTAGGTGCAAGGCATCGCTTGTTGCCAATAGGCTCCCAGCCTTTGTTGAAGAATTCGACTTCCTTCGGTGCAATGAGTTCCTGCAGTGTCCAGCCTCGCGTGAACCACTCCGGCCAACCGCTGCACTGGGGAAGCTTGTCGTCATCTTTTTTAGTAGGGAAGGTGGACTCGCCGACATCGTTGAGGTACGCATAGCAGACTTGTGCGTTTCGGTACCACCGATACATCGAATTAATGGCCTCTGACAATTCTGCGCTGCTCCGCTTGTCGATGCAACAGGTATCGATCCATAGCCATTTGTAACCATCCATGGCAGCTTGTTCACAGCTCTTGATGATCTTTTGATAGCCGTCGCGCTGCTTTACCTCTTCCCTCTCTTCTTCCTCCATCTTCATGAGCCCGATCATCTCTTTGTGATTAACCTCCGCTCCCCAGCGATGTGACACTATGGCATAACGTGTGGTCGTGTCATCACGTTCTTTCATGACCTCAAGTTTGTATCTGGTTTGTTGGATGCCTTTGTCCCCGTTGAGCACAACTTCAACATCGAGTAACCTCATCTTCCTAACAAATCAATGCAGAGTTCGGCCCGTCAGCGAGTTTTGATACATACTCTCCGGGTGTTCCAGCCTACAGGGTATCCTTTCGCCTGGTGAGTTTCGAGTGTCAGATGAATGGAAAAAGGGATATTGATGCGTCACAGGGTTTCCTCAAAGGGAGGGAGAAAAGTGTTGAACGTGAGCACCACTTGCGAATTCGGCTGTCATGCGAAACTGCAGGCATTTGAGGGCCAGGAGACTTTGTACAGCAACCAATGGCACGTGTACGCATCGAGGCAATAGTGAGGCAACAAAGCGCTCTCAGCGTATCTCCTTCCACCCATCCGCTCCACAGTAACAGCTATACCTGAACGTGTGGCAGTACGGAACTGCGCAAACATCGTTGCCGGCATACACCAGTGAGGCGATCCACCGAGGTAAGGTAGGAGGAACAAACAGTCCAACTGCATGGTAACTCACTCACATAATCTCAGAAACCAGATTCTGCAGAGGGGATTGCGGGTTCACGAGGCACTCAGCAATCTGGCACCAGCAGCGTACCAACGGTGGAGCCACGATTTGAATTACCACGTGCGTCAGGCGCTCCCCATCCGGACCGGCGACCGATATAACGAGCGGTAACATTGAACTCCGGCAGCAGTCTTGTCCTCAATGCCTTCGCTTCCTAAGTGAGGGATACCTGATATCTCGATTTGGCTGAGAATTTCCACCCGGGAAGGCTTAGACCTCGCTGACGCTGTATAAAAGAGAGGGATCGGCAGGTTGCCATGCATGTGGTGTATCAGATCGCTATCGATGAATGCACTCGTACGTGAAATGAGTTACCCAGGGAAGAGCTGATGAAACCACTCTATGAATCGATCAGACTGGATGGCGGCTGGCCGCCCCCCAGGTCGATGTGAATTGAAATACACCAAATTGACTCCATGTCCGTTTCTTCTACGTGAAATTGTGGGTCATAACATCCTGCGTTCCGCATAACTCGTTGCTGGAAGCACATCGTAGTGGGTGAGACCTGCGATGTGTGAGCTATGTGGCATTACGTAATTAGGGGCTGGTACAGTTGAATCGCTTCAGTTCAACGTCTCAACTCCTTTGTAATTGTACGAGATGGCAGCAAAAGGAGGCCACCATGTTCCCCACCCTCCTCGCTTTCCTGTTGAAGTATGGCAAATAATCTTTGATTTGGCGACTGACGTTCCCCACACGTTGGTCCCCGAACTCTACGAAAAGTCAGACTGCATCCGCGACCAGCACTCGGCACTTGAAGCCGCCCTCACGACGAAACGAAGCCTAGTTCTCGTCTGCAAACAGTGGCAGCACATGACCATGTGCTACCTCTATCGTATTGCGCTCATTCGCACCGGCCTCAATTTACTAGCACTGGACCATACTTTGCAGAACTACGCAGCTGGAAATGGTAGCCTCGTTGGCACCCGGTCACCCGGTCATTGGACACAAAGGCTGGACATTACCTTGGATCTCTCTGACGAGTCCAAGTGTGAGGAGCTCGATCGCTGTGTCAAACGTTTGGCGGATGTCATCGGATCCCTGCCCAAACTTGAAATCGTTTCCTTCGCGATCCCCGCCTCCGCTGTGATTATGCCATTCAGGGTCCTTGACTCATTGCGGTGCTCTGCAAATTCATTGCGCATCCTCGACTTGTCAGGCGGGAACTTCTCTCCTCAAGTACACCAGTTCGAGGAGCTTCTGAGGGACCTCCCCTATCTACGCGTCCTGCGTTGTTGGCAGCTGGTATGGGCAAATGGCATCATTCCCAGCAGTATCCTTTCCTCGCTCACCACTCTCGCTGTGGAACACCTGGTTGAGAGAGTGGGGCATCCTGGTGAGGGAGACTTACGCGGTGCATGTGTCAGCCTCAAGGAATTCATCTATCATGGCATGTTTTATTACCTTCCGCGAGGGTTTTTCATTCGTTATGGAGCGTACCTTACATCGGTGAGGTTGTACTGCACAGACTCCCGCTGGTTTCGCGAGGCTCTCGATCTGTTGAACGAACATTGCCCCAATCTCGACCGCTTTACCTTCTGCCTTGAAAGCTTGTTTTCACTGGATCTTCCACGCGTGGAGACGTGGTCTTTCCCCCGGCTCTCATACCTCGGAGTGAAGTTAGAAGTGCTTGATCCCTATGGATTCGTATTCGAATTCCTTCCACATTTGAGGAACGCAGTCCCCACGCTTCGCGTTTTCCAGCTCATATGCCCTGGCGTCGTGAAGGAGCTTCTTAAGGGACCTTTCTTGGTTTCCACCTTGAAGAAGCTGAATGATCTTCCTTTCCGTGTGGAAGATGACCAGGGGAATCTACTGTCTGGTGGGTTAGGACAGGCAGTCCCACACTTTCTCCACACTGACACTTATGCAGATAGACTCCTTCGCAGCGATAGCCCATCAGGACACGCACTTAGAAAACACTTGGGGAAATAGTAGACGCAGGTCATTTCTCGCAGGCGGCAGATCAACACTGTGCCGCACGTTTAAAAAAGATCCACGGATCGACCTGTACATGCTGGCGAGTGTCTGTTATTTGACCCTATGATAACCAAGTCTGTCTCGTAGCCCGTATGATTTGGACTGGGAACTCGGTAGAAGCATCCATTCGCAATGTTTTCAGTTAGACGCTGTACGCAGACTGCAACCACTAGTCAGGTTTAGGTTCCCCATCTAGTTTCAAGTGATAAACCATCGTTTTTATCAGTACCGCACCCTTCTGCATTACTACACAACGGCACGGAGTGATGTATAGCCTGTTCCTAACTTTACGTGGATTTGGAAATTGTACAAGTGCCCGGTTGGAGGACGTTGAGAGATTGGTCGATGCTCGATCACGACACTTCGGCTGTCCAGTCTTTCCACTGGCAATGTTTGTCAGCGCTGTAGAACTTCAACCATACAGACTGTACTCGCACTGTATAGGCGAGTCATCCCCGCTGAACTTAGTCGATCGCTTCCGGGCGAGGTATCATCGATGTAAACGATGTAACAAATTGATTAGCAACTATATCAGTGGTCGCATGCATGCTGCCTACCAGAACTTTCGAAGCCAAAGCCTTCTAGAGGACGCGAAAGTGGCTCGGGGCCGTAAGCAGGGCCTTGCACTGGCATCACACTCGTCCACCATCAGTTCCTTGCATAGGGTGAAGTCGGCAGGGTCCAGGGGCATGAAGCTTATACCGACCTTGAAGACCACAAGTACACTCAAGATTTGGTCGATGCCACAATGAAATCACAGGGGGATGAGATCGCCATGATGAACACCTTGTTGTATAAGTGTTTTGGCGATGTTATCAGGGAATATTTAAAAAGCAACCAGGTTCCCCGTAAGCAATTGTAAAGAGGACCAGGCGAGGCACTGCATAAGGGATTGCGGGTTCACGAGGTACTCAGCAATCCGGCGTATAGGCAGCGCACCAACGGTGGAGCCGCGATTTGAATTACCACGTGCGTCAGGCGCTCCCCATCCGGCCCAGCGACCGATATGGCGAGCGGTAACACTGAAGCAGTCTTGCCCACAATGACTTCGCTTCCTAAGTGAGGGATATCTGATATCTCGAATTGGCTGAAAATTTCCACCTGGGAAGGCTCAGACATCGATGACGTTGTATAGAAGAGAGGACTCGGCAGGTTGCCATGGTTGCCATGTATCAGATAACTATCGTTCAGTCGTACTGTTGCACTGGACGCATGGTAGTACTTACACGAATCGCCAACCCGAACGAACGTGGGTCCCACTCCCAAAGGTCAAGCTGGGAAGGGGATAGAGTCAAGGGCGCGCATGCGAAGGCACACGAACTCAGACTCGAGCATACTCTGGTCCGGATTAAACACTTCAGCATCCGTAACGTCTTCGGTGCATACTCGAGGTAGAAGAGAAGGACACACCGGTTGTATGCGGTGACAGAGGCTGTAATATAGGCCCCTTTCGGAACGAGTACCTCATGCATCAATTCACCCGGCTTCGTCGTGATTAGCTGAGAAAGGGGCAGAACGTGATCTCGAGTAGCTATGCGTTATAGCTGAGGTACCACACAGTGAAATCACAAGGTTTCCTCCTATTAACACGAAGTAGGCGATGATGGCTTAGTAGCTGCATTTCGGGATATCAGGTGCGCACTTGCCTTGACGACCGCATTTAAGTGTAGCATGTTCCCCAAGTCAGACGTAGTGAACTGGGTGCCATTACGAGTATGAGCGGCAGACTGGTGGTGCCTCTTCTCCGATCTGAGACGAAACTGTATTTCTGGCGTTCGGGCCAGTTCTAACCGATTGTATTCGAAGTCATCTCGCGACCCGCGAACAAGATCACACTGCGATGGGGGTAAGCTGAGTAAATACACAGTTCTCGGCATATGAGCATACCGCATCTGCGAGTATACTCTTCATCACTTAACTTGTTCCTCGCTCGGCATTCATGCGTGCTTTAACCATAAACATGATCACATAGGTCATAAGCGTCAAAACTTGCGCACCAAATAGCATGAAGATGTCCCTGCTCCTTTCCATTGCAAAAAAACTCCGCCATTTCTGTCATGTTTGCAGTGGCAGTAATGATGTCGTCTCACTTCACGGAAACGCGCGGGACGAAGATTTGGGGCCTGTTTGACCCGGGATTCGACGATAGATATCGGAATGTACCTGGGCAAAAAAGTTCGAGTATCAGGTGGCCATTTCCCCCCAGAAAGACGAGCCTGTGGTGTACATCATCCCTTGATAGGTTTTTCGCCAGTGGGATCTCCGCATTATCGAGGCAATTAAGCTGGACGACGAAAGCACCTGATTTCGGAAGTGCGGGGTGTCAGCTCAGAACACGAAATTGACCACCACACTTACCTTGCACTACAGACTGAACAGAAGCCTGGGATATGGCCGAGAATCATCAGTCGGCTGGGATGTCATTAGGACCAGTCTGGATTGCACAGAACCGCTGGAGTACCATCGGTTGCCGTTTGGTACCAAATAATCATTTCACTGATGTCATGCCCGTGATTCAGGTGCTCCAAAACCAGGGTTGAAGATCTTTCTCTATCCGTTAGTGGATGTCACGACATTATCAGAAGCGTTTCCACTGGAGCTCGGGTTCCGACGCACCCTCTGCCCAGACAACGGAATTCCGGAGTAACATGAATGACGACAGAATCCGGGGTTCAGGTAATCGAGATTACGGGCTTACTCTTGTAGACTCGGACGTCGAAGAGACGGAGAACGGTCAAAGCATATCATTCCCTGCGGCGGTCGTAGTTCATTGAGCTCGACATGATCTATTGGGGAGAAGGAGCTCATGTGGGGACCTCTGTGTACATTCCACTGATACGCCAATACACCGTAACACGCTACTGACGCGTACAGATGACGTTGAGGAATATCAACCAGGATCGTATGCAGAGGCGAACCGGCTCGACCGCTGTGAGAGATTACATAATCTGCTGTTTGGGCACACCACGTGACCGGTTGAGAGCAAGTTGATGCCGTCTTGCGCGCGATTCTACGTCTGCGTACATCAGGCTATGGGTAAGCTGCCGTTCCTTACTGTGCTCATCGAATGTTAGTTTGCTCCCATTAACGGGACGCGGACTTCACGTGTCTCGCCCGGCAAGTGCTAAAACACTGGAGAAGGACGTACTCGACTCTCGTACAGTTCTTACCGTCGCTCACTGTTAACAGTACTGGTCCAGCCAGTGCTGTGAATGCACGCAACTTTTGGCGGACCAAGTCACCATTTGCACCTGAGCCTAACTGACCCGCAATTTCCGCCTTACCAACCCCGGCTCAGTCCTTGGGGACTCAGCCTGACAACATCTCGATAGGCACAGCTGCGGAAGGCTTTCCGATTACCGCGGATGAGGCAGCTGCGACATCTGATGCCCTGGTCACCGCGACGAAGGACTCTATTTCTGCCTCTTTACGACCATTTGGTTGGCACCCGCTGAGTGGGTGAGGTGCTCCATGGAAGTCCTTCGTGTCATTGCCGGCATGCCATGGTTCTCTGTCATCGTGGTTGGGACACTTGCACGGAGACTGGCATCGATTCCGCTCATCATCATCTCTACACGAAACGCATCCCGTCTCCGTCCGTTCGCTGCCAAATGAAAGAGAAAGCTGAAATGGCAGACCAGCCGGAGAAACTTGAAGTTATCCACGAACACTGAAGGTGAGTGCATATACAGTCGGGGAATCAGCCCTGCCATTGTGGCAATCAACCACTGAGGATGGCTTTCCTGACTTATGCACCGTCTGGATGTACTGACATTTTTTAAAGCATGGTTTTCATTCCTGCATATGAAGTAAGTTGGTACTCGTCCCAAGGCGTCCACCGAAAAGTCAGGGCACTTCAAATGAGTGTCTGGACCACTTTTGGTGAGTGTTATTACAGCTAAATATCAGTGCCGGTCATTGGACTTCGGCGTCATAATGTGACGCTGAAGTTGTCAAAGACGTTGAGAAGCAGCGTCACGTAGCTGTCTTTTCTTCATTGGTGACCAGGAGTCAGCAGTCATGGATGACATGCAGACGTTTATCTCCCTCAACATCCTCAGTGTACTTGACCACGTACCATTCGGGATCTCGTGATTCGATGGAAACGTACTTATATCGGTCCACGATTTCTGTTACGAGAGCCAATAACGGTAGCGGCAGAAGAAGTTTTCGGAAAATGAATGGGTGGCCACGTCCACGGTGAGCCCGTCGTATGACAAGGCTTCGGCACCTGTTAAGTAGAGATTCTGAGAGCCGGTTCGGGCACTTACTGGTCTTTCGATGTCCAGGGGCGCCCGCTCTTGGCTGGGTCAGCTGGGGAGGGATGGCGGCGACTTCTGGAGTAAGAACCCATGTGAGAGGGAGGCGCTCACCTTTCTTGCCATAGAATCTCAGTTGGAGTTCGCAGTCATCACCAGCCTCGATGCTCTGAACCGGAATACTTGAATTGCCCGTTGTCATAAAGTTCCTTCAGCGTTAGTGGTGGTCCCCTTCTTCCCCCTTCCCGTAAAGTGCATTCGGACCTACGTAAGTCGAGTTCTACCTCCACCAATTTGACACCCCAATTAGGGAGCTAATCCGGATCGCCAATCTCGAGGGTGCCACGGAAATGAAACTTGCGACCCGTCCCTCTGGGGGTGGAGAGGTCCGATTGGTCAAGCTGAATAAAAAGACCTGGTAAGGACCTAGTAGTTACTGTAAGAGCTACTGGAGAACCCTGCGATTCGATCATGGTCACTCCCGCAAATTCGGCGGGTTTACCTTTTTACTGTCGCCAACATCCCCAAAATTGCTCGGGTCCTCTTCCAGGACACTGCCTGTCCGCTGCTCCACACCAGTATACTGTGGTCGCTGGATTCTGGAATAATTTCCAGTTGCAGACGCCGAAAAGCTTTCCTCCCGCCACCGTACAACATCATGATGCGGCATGTTCACTCCAAACAACCCCGCATGAGCGAATACGTCCAGTCTTCCGCGTGCGTCGTCTTCGGCTCAGCTGCCCATAAATGACTTTGTGACAGTGAAGATTGGCACCTGTAGAGTGCTCAACAACGGAGTACGGTGATGATGGAGTTATATTGTTCAGGTGCGCCGTCATAGGCTGGTGGCATGTTGGTTTTACTCGCAGTGCAAGCCATCCCGAGGTGGTCGCGCATATCATCAACGATACAGGCTGCAATTTAAAAAGGTGTAGGAAGCAAGTCCTCGTGGGATGCGATGAATGCACTTGTACGTGAAATAAGCTACCCAGGAAAGAGCTGATGAAACCACTCTGAGTCCATCAGACTGGATGACGCCCGGCCGCCCCGCTGGTCGACGTGGTGGTAGAAAATTGAAATTCAACAAATTGACTCCGTGTCCGTTTCTTCGATGTGAAGTCCTTGTGGGCCATAAAATTTTGCGTTCCGCATAACACGTTGCTGGAAGCACATTGTAGTGAGTGAGATCTAGCCATGTGGCATTACATAATTAGGGGCTCGTACAGTTGAACCCCTTGAGTTCAAACTTCAGCCTCTCAACTCCTTTGTACGAGATGGCAGCAAAAGGGAGCCACCATGTTCCCCACCCTCCTCGCTTTCCTGTTGAAGTATGGCAAAACATCTTTGAATTGGCGACCGAGGTTCCCTACACGTTGGTCCCGGGACTCTATGAAAAGTCAGACTGCATCCGGGACCAGCACTCGGCACTTGAAGCTGCCCTTGCGACGAAACGAAGCCTAGTTCTCGTCTGCAAACAGTGGCAGCGCATGACCATGTGCTACCTCTATCGTATTGCGCTCATTCGCACCGGCTTCGATTTACTAGCACTCGACCATACTTTGCAGAACTACGCAGCGGGAAATGGTAGCTTCGTCGGCACCCGGTCACCCGGTCATTGGACACGAAGGCTGGACATTACCTTGGATCTCTCTGACGAGTCCAAGTGTGAGGAGCTCGATCGCTGTGTCAAACGTTTGGCGGATGTCATCGGATCCCTGCCCAAACTTGAAATCGTTTCCTTCGCGATCCCCGCCTCCGTTGTGATTATGCCATTCAGGGTCCTTGACGCGTTGCGATGTTTCGCGAATTCATTGCGCATCCTCGACTGGTCAGGCCGCCACTTCCTTCCCCAAGTACACCAGCTGGAGGAGCTTCTGAGGGACCTCCCCTATCTGCGCGTCCTGCATTGTCACCAGCTGGTATGGGCAAACGGCATCATTCCCAGTAGTATCCTTTCCTCGCTCACCACTCTCGCTGTGGAAGACTTGGTCGAGAGAGTTGGGCATCCTGGTGAGGGGGACTTACGCGAGGCATGTGTAAGTCTCCGGGAATTCATTCTTTATGGTGGCAGAACAACTCCGCAAGAGTTCCTCATCCATTATGGAAAGTACCTTATGGTGGTAAAGTGGTACTCCACATTCTCCGATTGCTTCGGCGAGGCTCTCGATCTGCTAAACGAATATTGCCCCAATCTCGACCGCTTTACCTTCCGCCGTCACAGCTTGTTTTCGCGTTGTCTCCCACCTATGAAGACGTGGTCTTTCCCCCGGATCTCGTACCTTGGAGCGAAGTTAGACGTGCTTGATTTCCGTGGACTCCTCCAATTCCTTGCACATTTGAGGAACACAGTCCCCACGCTTCGCGTTTTCCAGCTCATATGCCCTCGTGTCGTGGAGGAGCTTCTTGAGGGATGTCCCCGGGCTTCCGCTTTGAAAGACCTGAATGAAATTCCTTTTCGTGTCGAGGATGACCGGGGGAATTTACTGTCTGGTGGGTTTAGAACATGCAGTCCTACTCACTTGCTCCACACTAACACTCATGTAGATCGACTCCTTCGCAGCGACAGCACATCAGGAGGCGCAATTAGAAATCACTCCGGGAAATGGTAGACGCAGGTCATTTCCCGCAGGCGGTAGATCAACACTGTGCCGCACGTTCGAAAAAGATCTACGGCTTGACCTGTACATGCTGGCAAGTGTTTGTTATTTGACCCTATGATAACCAAGTCTCGTACTGCATGATTTGGACTGGGAACTCGGTAGAAACATTCATTCGCAATGTTTTCAATTAGATACTGTACGCAGATTGCAACCACTAGTCGAGATTAGGTTCCCTTCCAGTTTCAAGTGATAAACTATCGTCTTTATCAGTACCGCATCCATTCGCATTATTACACAACGGCGCGGAGTGACGTACGACCCGTTCCTACTCTAACTCTACGTGAATTCAGAAATTGCTTAAGTGCCTCGGTGTGACGATTTTATATAGAGGTTACTGGATGACGGCTGGCCACCCTCCTGGTCGACGTGGTAGTAAAGAATTGAAATCTACCAAATTGGCTCGGAGTCCGTTTCTTCGATGTGAAGTCCTTGTGGACCATAAAATCCTGCGTTCCCCATATCAGGATTCGGCCCGACGTGACTCCAAGGGCCGTATGCCTAACGTCTATGACAGCTGAGATCGAGATTTGTTCTCTTTATTTTCATTGGTGTTTGTCTCACTCGTATATACGTTGACGTGTCTGTGCCTCGTCTCTATCGTATAGAAGGGCCAGCGTAGCGTACTGCATGGGGACTGTTCTTTTAACCCAGTTGAATACAGGTCTCTCTGTCTGGAAGTGAGTACTCTCTCAGAAGATCCTTATCATTGTGCTGTTGACTCTCTTACAGTAACTTCATCAAGTCACCGTCACGCATAATTAAGGGCTTGTATTCAAACCATCAGTTCAACTTCCAACGTCTCAACTCCTTCGTGTGAGATGGCAGCAAAAGGAAGCCACCAACTTCCCCACCGTCCTTGCTTTCCTGTTGAAGTATGGCAAAACATCTTTGAATTGGCGACCGAGGTTCCCTACACGTTAGTCCCCGAACTCTATGAAAAGTCAGACTGCATCGACGACCAGCACTCGGCACTTGAAGCTGCCCTCGCGACGAAACGAAGCCTAGTTCTGGTCTGCAAGCAGTGGCAGTACATGGCAATGCGCTACCTCTATCGTATTGTGCTTATCCGCACCGGCCTCGATTTGCTCGCACTCGACCGCACATTTCGGAATTACGCCGCAGGAAATGGTAGTTGCGTTGGAACGCGGTCACCTGGTCAGTGGACACGAAGGCTGGACATTACCTTGGATCTCTCCGATGAGTCCGAGTGTGAGGAGCTCGATCGCTGTGTCATACGTTTGGCGGATGTCATCAAATCCCTGCCCAAACTCGAAATCGTTTCCTTCGCGATCCCAGACCCCTTAGGACCCGAACCAGACTCTGTGGTTATGCCATTCAGAGTCCTTGACGCGTTGCGGTGTTCTGCGAACTCATTGCGCATCCTCGACTGGTCAGGCGACGACTTCTTTCCCCAACCACACCAGCTGGAGGAGCTTCTGAGGGACCTCCCCTATCTGCGCGTCCTGCGTTGCTACCAGCTGGTATGGGCAAATGGAGTCATTCCCAGTAATATTCTTTCCTCGCTCACCACTCTCGCTGTGGAAGACTTGGTTGAGAGAGTTGGGCATCCTGGTGAGGGGGACTTACACGAGGCACGCGTCAGTCTCAAGGAATTCATTTATTATGGCGCGTATCGCCAATTTCCGCGAGAATTGCTCGTTCGTTATGGAAAGTACCTTACGACGGTAAAGTTGTACG
The DNA here is from genome assembly GCA_024613165.1 of Pisolithus albus. Classification (NCBI taxonomy): domain Eukaryota; kingdom Fungi; phylum Basidiomycota; class Agaricomycetes; order Boletales; family Pisolithaceae; genus Pisolithus; species Pisolithus albus. The sequence goes on from JANFAB010000034.1 coordinate 77,292, forward strand.
GCACAGACTCCCGTTGGTTTCGCGAGGCTCTCGATCCGTTACACGAATATTGCCCCAACCTTGACCGCTTGATCTTCTGCCATTCCAGCTTGTCTTCATATGATATCACACCCGTGCAGACATGGTCTTTCCCCCCGATCTCGTACCTTGGAGTGAAGATAGAAGACCTTGATTTCTCTGATCTCCTCCGATTCCTTGAACACCTGAGGAAGAAAGTCCCCACGCTTCGTGTTTTCCAGATTATATGCCCTTACGTCGTGGAGGAGCTTCTCGATGAACGTCTCTGGGCTTCCGCTTTGGACGACCTGAATGAAATTCCCTTCCGTGTGGAAGATGACCAGGGGAATCTACTGTCTGGTGGGCATAGAACAGCCAGTCCTGCACACTTTTTCCACACTAACACTTTTGCAGATCGATTCCTGGAGGGCCTATCAGGACATGTATTTAAAAATCACCCCGGGATATGGTATGTAGATGCAGGTGTGGATCAGATCCACGGATTGACCTGTCCATGTCGGCGAGTGCCTGTTGTTTGACCCTATAATAACCAACTCTCGTACTCTATGATTTGGACTGGGAACTCGGTAGAAGCATTCATTCGCAATGTTTTCAGTTAAATGCTGTATGCAGATTGCAACCACTAGTCGAAATCCGATTCCTCTTCCAATTTCAAGTGATGAACTACCGTCTTTATGAGTAACGCTCCCTTTTGCATTACTACACAATGGCACGAGTGATGTATGGCCCGTTCCTAACTCTACGTGAATTCGGGAATTGCTCAAGTGGGTTTCCTCATGATATCGCTTTCGGTTTGCAGTCAGCATGGTCCTGGGAGGATGTTGCTTTTAGGGATCTGTAGAGCAGAGGCCAAAGAACGAAATTCATGGGGGAAATTTAGAGTACGCAGACCGGCAGGGAACTCAAATGGAAGAGTCTTTCACACCTACAAAGTGTATCCTGCTAGGACCTTGGGCTGAAAACGCATGCTCGAAAGACGTTCCAACAGGAGCACAGAGGGACTAAGCAAGATAGGGTACTTGCCTCATTTCCTGCCACTCTTGGATCTGCACACGGGCAAGATTGGCTCGGATATCTTTTTTTTGTGGATCGTAATAACCATCGGCAGCTTGGAGACAGTCCGAAACCGGATACTAAGCTGCAACCAAATTGCCGATTTACGACCACTAGATGAGGGAGCGATAAACGTAATACAGAATTTTGTCCGTACAAGTAATGCCATGGGCTCGCAGGGAGTCGTTGATAACCCATATACAAATGCTGGTTTGCATCACCCCCCCTGGTAAGACATGTGGTGTCAGTACGCGGGGAGTCGTCTACAAAGGCTTCGAACCTTCGGTTTCTTTTTCTCTTGGGCTTCATGGCTCGGATTTTCCTGCTGTTGGCACTTCGCCATCGGTCTAAAAAGACAGACACCTCTAGAGTACCCCACAGCGGGTGCAAGAAATTCGCTAAAGATGGAGTGGAGTTGCGCAAGTAGTTCGGTATAAGCTGGCTCTTGCACCGGTGGCATCACATGTTCATTCTCAGCGTAGGCCATCATAAGTCCCTGGTGCATTTCATAAACTTCATGAGCTGCACGGTGAAAAGAGGGCTGAAGCACAGAGTAGTCGAAGGAACTAAAAAATGCGCCAAAACGCGAAGGATATCCTGAGAAGAGTGTGTGAAACCACCTTATATGATCCTCCGACGGCCGGCTGCGCCCCTGGTCAACGTGATATATAGTGTCCACGCTGTAATCCACACAAGAGATTCCATATCATGTAAGGGATTGAATCTAAATGGCGAACTGAAGTATATGTCGAGGGACCAACGACTGGGCGAAATATAGAGATAATTCCGAACTTCGACCTCGCAAGCCGCGAATTCTGGTGCTTCCTTCGACATGTCACTCAAACTGCTTCGGTGGGTGGTGACATATCTACTCACAATTTGAAACTCACAGCGGGTGGTATTTCAAAGAGTCCACATGTTTCGCATAGTCGAGGTCAGCCAACTTGCCCATTGAACCCGCGCCTAAAACGTTTGTGGCGTTAACCTCACGGTGCACCAAGTCTACGCTGTGCATAAACTGTAAGGCTAGACATTGTACATAAGCCACCGGTCAAAGTGCACATGGCGACTAAGCAAACCTTGACGGGCATCCTGTAGCATTTCAAACACAACGTCCAGGCTTCGAACCTCGAATATGGGTTGATAAGCCTCCTTGAAGACCAGACAGGAGTGGTCCTATGAACGGCCATCGATTGCTTAGCAGGACTCGAGTCATAGGGCAAACTTAATATGAGTCATTCAGCAGGCCTGGTTGGTTTTGTCTTCGGAAATTCATCAACAAGTAGCGGATACGAGGTGCCGTCAACTGGCAAATCGGACATGCATAGAGGATTGCCAGTGCCGTCGATCTTCCCTTTCACCATCACGTTCCCTGCTACGAGCGTAGCGAGGAAATACGTCATAGCCTCTTCTTTCCCGGGCCCTTTGTGCTTCCGCAAAGTGGCGAAGATCTGTTGGAGAATGATAGTCTCGTGGTCTTGGTCAGTCCCTTCAGGAATCCTATAATATGACAGGTACCATGTCCTTCACTGATGTTCCATCTTCGGACTTGAGACACATGTTGGGGACACGAGCTCCGGCCAATCAAGGCATCGGCGGTATTCGAAAATGACACTTGTGGTCTGGTACGCCAAATCTGCCCTCTCGCCTCTCACCGTTGCACACAGTAGAGTCGTATTGGATACCTCCGATGCACATTTTCGTACGGGGAGGGGGAGGCTTCCGGGCTCGGGGCCTTCGGAAAACGCAAGGGAACATAAGAATTAAATGAGGTATTTCCGAGTCTGTTTAGACGGTGGTTAGCAACAGCATAGGATCCGACCTGACCACTAACGGTGCAAATGTTGAACGACTTGCTCACGAGTATGACTGCCCCGCAAGCAAACCAAAATCTCATCACGATGCACCCAGTGCACGCGGGCAAAAGAAAACTAACACGATGCGGTCAACAGAATTGGGTCGAGTCCAAAATGTTGAACGAAACTTCAAATAACTGACAACAATCAGTCTGCGGGCAGAACTTAATGTTTCACTTCCACTTACGAAGAAAACTTCAAGTTAAATCTAGGTTTGGGTATGCAAACAATAAGTTTTACCTCCAGATTAAACAGATTCTTACATGTGGAGTTTCGCACAACATTTATTAGGACGCGTCTAAGTTCTGCCGACTGCAGGAGTGGCATCTGCTTAGGTAAGCCCCAACCGAGGTTCGTGCCGTGACAAAACAAACCTTTACGGGCATCCGCTCAGTACAGCGCCTGATCAAACACCTAGTATCAAGGCTTCGAAGCTTGTTTATGGCTTGACGAACTTTCTTGAAGACCACACGGCAATGGACTGTGTGGTAGACTTTTGAATGCAGGGTGGGTCCCGGTCCTGATGTAGTTGCCGTGCGAGCTAACATGTGGCATTATTTAATTAGGGGCTTGCGCCACCCTCTGTCGTTGAGCGTTCAAGCTTCCAAGGGCTGAGAGAAGTTCTACGGCAACAATTGGCACATGTGCGCATCGAGGCAAACGTGAGGCAACAAAAACATTCGTTGAATCGTTTCTGTTACGTTCAACTCTCAACGTCTCAACTCCTTCGTATGAGATGGCGGCAAAAGGAAACCATCGACTTCTCCAGCAACCCCGCTTTCCTCTCGAAGTATGGGAATACATTTTTGAATTGGCGACTCACGTTCCCTGCACGTTGGTCCCAGAACTCTATGAAAAGTCAGACTGCATCGACGACCAGCGCTCGGCACTTCAAGCCGCCCTCGCGACGAAACGAAGCCTAGTTCTCGTCTGCAAGCGGTGGCAGTACATGACAATGCGCTACCTCTATCGTATTGTGCTCGTTCGCACCGGCCTCGATTTGCTAGCACTCGACCGCACATTTCGGAACTACGCCACAGGAAATGGTGGTTGCGTTGGAACGCGGTCACCCGGTCAGTGGACGCGAAGGCTGGACATTACCTTGGACCTCCGCAATGAGTGTGAGGACCTCGATCGCTGTGTCAAACACTTGACATATGTCATCAAATCGCTGCCTAAACTTGAAATCGTTTCCTTCACGGTCCCAGAGTCCTTAGGACCCGAACCAGGCTCTGTTATTATGCCATTCAGAGCCCTTGACGCGTTGCGGAGTTCTGCGAATTCATTACGCATCCTCCACTGGTCAGGGAGCGATTTCTTTCCTCAAGTACACCAGCTGGAAGAGCTTCTGAGGGACCTTCCCAACCTGCGCGTCCTGCGTTGCTACCAGCTGGTATGGGCAAATGGAGTCATTCCAAGTAATATTCTTTCCTCGCTCACCACTCTCGCTGTGAGCGGATGGGTTGGGAGACTGTACCATCCTGGTGAGGGGGGCCTCCACGATGCGTGTGTAAGTCTCCGGGAATTCATTTATTACGAAGGCGGCCCGGGACAGTTGCCGCAAGAGTTCCCCATCCATTATGGAAAGTACCTTACGGTGGTAAAGTGGTACCTTTCATTCACATGGCATCACAAGGAGCTCGATCTATTACTCAAATCTTCCCCCAATCTCGATCGCTTGACTATCTCCCTGTACTCCTTGGATACATCCGTCGACTCCCGCCTGCGAACGCTATCTTTTCCCTGTGTTTCATATCTCGGAGTGAAGTTGGAAGTGCTTACTTTCGAAGAACTCTTCCGATTCCTTACACACCTAAGGAACACAGTGCCTACGCTTCGTGTTTTCCAGCTCGTGAACCCTCCCATCGTCGCACGCCTTATGGGTCCTTCCAAGTTCTCAACCGAGCTTATTGTGAAGAACCTGAATGAAAATCCTTTCCGTGTGGAAGATGACGAGGGGAATCTGCTCTCTGGTTGGTGTAGAATCAGCAGTTTGGCGCTTACTGCAAACTAATGTTCATGCAGATCGACTCCTGGGAAGAAGTGACACGGTACGCAACGGTACGGAGTGATGTCGTGGATTCTGAAATTGTGCGAAGGATCGGTATGCGGGTGCTACATCTTATGGCGGATAGTGGACAACTTTTCCCGTTCGCGATTACTGGGAGCCCTTCTTCGAAACGAATCTCGTGGTACTCCGGATCGAGAAACATCTGGTCAGAGTACAGCTTGCTGTCGATCCATCAAACCTTCTGTAACACTGTGTTGCACAGATATATGAGATTAAGTTAGATATGTACTATACAATCCAGTGACCCCGTAGCAGTTCATGCCTTGTACAAATTTCGGAAAAGTTATGCGCAAGTATCGTAACAAATGATGTTCACAACACTGTACGGAAATTTTCGTGCTGCGTGACCGTTGGTGGCCTTGATCTTGGAAGGTTTTCTGATCTTCGGTGATGAAGTAGCGTCCATCTGCGTGGGTGGCCATTTACTAATTATTCTCGCCGGGACCGGAGGCCGAAGTACTTACAGAGCCTGCGCCTGGAACAGTTGCAAGGATCTCCTTCACCACTCCCGCCAGCACCTTGACGTGTGCGGGCGTAAACATTGTGTCGTGGGATCCGGCCGCGACCTTCATATCTACGTTCTTGATACGAGCGTCCCAACCATTGTGGTCATCTGCACCAGTGTCAAAGCCGCTGGCTGCGCCGCTGCGTTACCACGATCTGTCCTTCGGCACAACAAGCGTAGTAGGTCCATCGTAGAAGTCGGCCTCGTAGTCGAACATGGATTCCAGGTTCTTGCGGATCTCGACGCGGAGCTTGTTCTTCCGCCTGTCCCCGATCTTATGAGATCACCTCTTTATCATCCTGTTTTACAGATCAGTGGTGTCCGAACGAGAATATAGTTGTCACTCACGTCTATATACGCGCCTCCATTTCCCTTCTCAAATTCAAATGAGACGGCTATGTCATCTCACGAGTCGGGATATTCCTTGCTAGTGCCAGTAGGCTTTCTTGCCTACATGGACGTCGATGCTCTTCTTATCCATTAGCAACGGGTACGCATCGCGGCGAGTGAATTAGTTGGACCGCTCTGAGGTTGGCAATTCATTACGTCTTGAGTCGCCGGACCAAATTGTGCCGTCACGTTGCAGCGAGTCCTTGATTTCGGTTACTACGTCGATCTGCTGAGGAAGGGGAGCGGCGGCAGACTTGAGATATTCGAGCGGTATGGAAGAGATTCGTCCAAGATCCCTAACGACAGCCATTCTACCGAGGTTGAGGTCGCCGTTGTTTCGGTCTGGGTACGGTGTCAGATGCGGGGGTGAGTGACCATTCAATGATGCGCAAGGCCACTTGGGTGACCACTTATCATGGTCTGGTCGTGTAGAAGGGCAGGACTTACATCACGCGTGGTGATGATGGTGCAATGAGTTGGTCCACGTAACCTGCGATTAGCCGACTTCTGTAGAAGAAGAGTTACATGGCCGGCATCTCAGAGACCGGCCCCGCAGTGGTCACTACTACGCGTGGCGCCTAAGGTGCAGCTTCGGGAGGTCATGCTCCATCAGCTCTTGGTACGTACCAGCCTGGCCTTTGCTCATTCGCCGTTTCCTTATCCGAGTTTTCCTTTTCCTCTCCGCGGTTTCTGACGTCGCTCTTTACAGACTGACCCCAGGAGCTGACCCAGACCGAGCGTGATCGTATCTTCGATCACTTCCAAAGTCTTTATGAAAGGGCCTTCACCAACCACTTCGATATTGACCTGGAAGGGAAACCCACCCTTTTCGTCAAGTACGGCTGCGACGTTCTGGCCGAGGCTAGTACGCAATCTTTCTTTTACGCTCTCGCTCAGAAGGACGAGTCGGCACCTGGCATTCCCAAAGTTTACGATGCTTTCTGTGAAAAAGGATGGTGTTTCTTCGTCATGGAGAAGATAGAGCTACCCACGCTAAGTACCTGTGAGATCTCAGAGGATGACGCTGTACAAAGCGTCACCCCCATCGTCAAGTGGCTTCTCGCCCAGGCACCTTCTGTTCCTCCTTCGATTTTTGGAAGGATTTCATCAGAAGAGGCATGCGTCTGGCACTCATTCTTCAAAGATCACTGGGCACCACTACCCTTTGCCAACGCCGATGCACTCACGAAGTATGTTAACAAGGTATGGGTCGCACTCTCCCTTAGTTACTTTGATGACTGGTCATTGAGTCATTACTCCTCCGCAGGCATTTTCATATGCCCCGGGAAAATCGAAGAGGTCTATCTCTTTTTCAGACGATCTTGCCATCTATCATTCCGACATTCGCAAGGACAACTTCCTTCACGACACCAAAACTAAGAAGACCTGGATCGTCGATTTCCAGCACATCGGTGTCTTTCCAGAGCCCTTCCAGGTTTACGCCATCTTCAATACCGGCAATCGTTTCGCTGCTGCTGTCGGCGCCTGCCTTGGTCTACAGCGGTCCAACATCGCCAACGAGATGACGTGGGCCTCGGGCTTGCTTCGACAGATCGGTGGGAATGGCAGCCTAAGTAAGCATCCGTCCGGTGTAATTGGCACTCATGGCAGAAGCTAACATCCCTTTGCAGACCTAGATAGGTTTGGTGAGCGTATTTCTAAGTAGAATACCGAACCGTCGGTAGTTTAGGACGATGTAATCAATTTGGATCAGATGCTGGTGGAGGGCCCTGCGATGCGATGTATTATCTTTGTTGTCTGTAATCAAAACTTCCAAGAATTTTTATAGAGGCCCAATACCTTCTAACACTGTGGTGGTGTCACTGTTATCACCAGGCTCCTCGGTTCGGCGGGCTATAAACGTCATGGTGTTATGTAATTAGGCCCTTAGGGGCCTCCTTTCAACTTCCAACTTCTCAACTCCTTCGTTCGAGATGGCAGCGACAGGGAGCCACCAATCATCCCGCTTTCCTGTTGAAGTATGGGACAGAATTTTTGAATTGGTGACCGACGTTCCCTACACGTTGGTCCCAGAAGTTTATGAAAAGTCAGACTGCATCGGCGACCAGCACTCGGCACTTGAAGCTGCCCTCGCGACGAAGAGGAACCTGGCTCTCGTCTGCAAGCAGTGGCAGCATATGACAATGCGCTACCTCTATCGTACTGTGCTCATTCGCACCGGCCGCGATTTGCTGGCACTTTTCTGCACACTACGGAACTACGCCACAGGAAATGGTAGTTGCGTTGGAACGCGGTCACCCGGTCAATGGACGCGAAGGCTGGACGTTACCTTGGACCTCCGCAATAAGTGTGAGGACCTCGAGCGCATTGTCAAACATTTGACATATGTCATCAAATCGCTGCCCAAACTTGGAATCGTTTCCTTCGCGATCCCAGAGTCCTTAGGATCCGAACCAGGCTTTCTGATTATGCCACTCGGTGTCCTTGACGCGTTGCGGCGTTCTGCGAACTCATTGCGCATCCTCGACTGGTCAGGGAACGACTTCTTTCCCCAACCACACCAGCTGGAGGAGCTTCTGAGGGACCTTCCCAACCTGCGCGTCCTGCGTTGCTACCAGCTGGTATGGGCAAATGGAGTCATTCCCAGTAATATTCTTTCCTCGCTTACCACTCTCGCTGTGAGCAGATTGGTTGGGAGAGAGGGCCATCCTGGTGAGGGGGGCCTCCACGATGCATGTGTAAGTCTCCGGGAATTCATTTATTATGGTGTCGGGTCAATTCCGCAAGAGTTCCTCATCCATTATGGAAAGTACCTTACGGTAGTGAAGTGGTATGACGACGACGGCGACGAGCTCGATCTATTACTCAAATCTTGCCCCAATCTCGATCGCTTGACCATCTCCCTTGACTCCTTGGGTCCATCCGTCGACTCTTGCCCGCGAACGCTGTCCTTTCCCTGTGTCTCATACCTCGGAGTGATGTTGGAAGAGCTTACTTTCGAAGAACTCTTCCGATTCCTTCCACACCTAAGGAACACAGTGCCCACGCTTCGTGTTTTCCAACTCGTGGACCCTCCCATCGTCGAACAGCTTCTTATGTGTCCCCTCGAGTTCTCAACCGAGCTTATTGTGAAGAACCTGAATGAAAATCCTTTCCGCGTGGAAGATGACGAGGGGAATCTGCTCTCTGGTTGGTGTAGAATCAGCAGTCTGACGCTTTTTGCAAACTAATGCTCATGCAGATCGACTCCTGGGAAGAAATGACACGGTACGCAACGGTACGGAGTGATGTCGTGGATTCTGAAATTGTGCGAAGGATCGATGGGAGGATGCTGTATTTTATGGTAGACGGTAGACATTTTTCCCTGCCCGTGATGACTGGCAGCCCTTGTTCGAAACGAATCTCGTGGTGTTCCGGATCGAGAAATATCTGGGCTTGCTGTCGATCCATCAAACCTTCTGTATCAACGTGTTGCACGGATATTTGAGATTAAGTTAGGTATGTGTTGTACAATCCAGTGACCCCGCTGCGCAAGTATCGTAACGATTGATGTCCATAACACTGTAGGAAAATTTTCAATGTGCGTGACCGTTGGTGACCTTGACCTTGGATGCTTTTCTGATCTTCAGTGACGAAGTAGCGTCCATCTGCATAGATGGCCGTTTAGCAATAATCCTTGCCGGGATTGGAGGCCGAAGTACTTACAGAGCCTGCGCCTGGAACGGTTCCAAGGATCTCCTTCACGACTCCCACCAGCACTGAATTCACGAATACAGGCGTAAACATTGTGTCGTGGGATCCAGCAGCGACCTTCATATCTAGGTTCTTGATACTAGCGTCCCAACCATTGTGGTCATCTGCACCAGTGTCAAAGTCACTGGCCGCTCCGCTGCGGTACCACGATCTGTTCTTCAGCACGACAAGTGTAGTGGGTCCATCGTAGAAGTCGGCCTCGTAGTCGAACATGGATTCCAAGTTCTTGCAGATCTCGACACAGAGCTTGTTCTTCCACCTTTCCCTGATCTTATGAGATCACTTCCTTATCATCGGGCCTGTTTTACTGATCAGTGGTGTCTGAACGAAAATAAAGTTGTCAATCACGTCTTTGCAATCCGCGCCTTCGTTTCCCTTCTCAGATTCAATGAGGCGGCTATATCATCCCACGAGTCGGGATTTTTCTTGCTAGTGCCAGTGGGCCTTCTCGCCTCCATGGACGTCGATGCTCTTCTTATCCATTAGCAATAGGTACATATCGCGGCAATTGAAGTTGGACCGCTCTGAGGTTGGCGATTCATTACGTCGTGGGTCGCCTGACCAAACTGTGCCATCACGTTGCAGCGATTCCTTGATTTCGGTTACGTCGACTGCTGAGGAAGGAATGGCACGGCGGCAGACTTGAGATATTCGAGCGGTACGGAAGAGATTCGCCCAAGATCCCTATGACGTCTGTTTCGGTCTGGGAGGGGAGTCCTTCCGCGCAGCATGAGTTCGTTCTGCATGGTTGGACGAACTGGTTAAGTGATAATGGCGAGTAGAACAGGGTGAGTGACCATTCAATGATGCGCAAGGTCACTTGGGTGACGACTTTAATACATATGCCACAGTCGGGTTTGGGCTTGTTTCTAGAGGAAATGGAATCCTGGAAACGGTGTCAATCATGCGTCCCAATTACGCAGGTCTGTGTTAGAGATCATGGTTTGGTCGTGTAGAAGGGTAGGACTTACAATGCGCGTGGTAGTGATTGTGCAAAAACTTGGTCCACGTACGCTGTGATAGCCGACTTCTGTAGAAGAAGAGTTATACGGGAGTCATCAAAGAGACTGGCCCCGCAGTGGAAGGGTGGCACGTCACTACTTTGCGTCTTGCAATAACTCAGCATCGACGGAATCCTTCGTTACGAACTACCCTCCGCCGGGGAACCGTATGGACGACGACGACGAAGCGTAAAGTGGTATCTATATACAAGGCCTCCCAGATGCTGCGTCCCCGACCTTACGTCCCGGATTGGATTGGTGATCCGGGGGTCCGTCAAGTCAAATCAACTCGCCTTTATCTGTGATGTTGCCTGGTAGGTGGGATTTGATGCTCTTTTCACTTTGTAGTCATCTCAGCAGAACCGGTCCGACCGCCAGCTTCAGCGCTATCCACACAGCGAAGCGACTTGGGCTGCTATGCAGTGTTGTGGATAGAGCTGAAGTTGCTGTGGTCTCGTCTGCCCTCATCACGAGTTTTAGCCATGACTCTCTTGGAGGTGAGTACATCAGCTGATATTTGATTCTCGTTCCCACCAACACTATTACTAATGTGTAACGTTATGGAATGGTGACAACACGGGTCGTTTTGCTGATGGGCCGACCGCAACGTGCCCACTGCCCAGCTACCTACGACTCCAGCACTTACATTTAACTCATCGTCTCTACGCCGTCAACCTCTAACCCAACGTCCAAACGTCGCACGAAATACTCATCTTGCAATGGCAGCCCGCAGGCAGCCGAAGAAATGTCCCATCTTAGTGTGCTTTGCCAAAAAGTCACCTATGCCTTCCTCAGTACGTATTTTTTTCCTTGAAAGACATGAAACCTACCTGCCCTTAAAGAATCAGTCACCAGACGCATCTGACAACCCTCCCGATGCCTCTCCAAGCGCTGAAACTCCGGCCAATACCCCTCCAAAGCTTCTCTCCATTATCTTCCGCCGGACTCGAGTAGGGGGTCCCGCAACAAGGATGGCTGACGCAAGTCCCGGCGACGAAGTCGAAGCTGCAAAGCAGGCAATGGATGGCTTGAATACCATCCCTCCAGCTCTGCAAGCGGCGGTTGGTCTGGTTGGACAGGCTGATACCGCTATGACAAGCATTCAAAATATTGAGGCCATTCTTCAACCTCTCAAGTTGTTCAACTCCTTCGTCACCACTTTGTCGAATGTAACCAATCTATCGTTCCCCAGTTGCATGTCTGATTTAAGCACGCAGCTTCACCCCTACGTCCAGCTTGCACTGGGAATTCTGACCGGTGCTTCTCAAGTACGTTTCTTTTTTCCTTTTGTTTATTCCTCACTCACCTAGTCCCTGATAGTTGCTCATCAATCAAGCGAACCTAGACAACGAGGTGTTTGGCCTCCTTGGCACGATCAAGGATGTTTATGAATTTCTCATGGAAAAGGATACGCGGGCCAATTTTGACAGCATGCAAGAGACGTTACGAAAGATTTCGCTGGAGATAGAGTACGCTGCGAAGTTCGTCATAGAATACACCCAAAAGAAGAACTTTGGTAAGTCTTATGGTTACGGTAAATCTGTTTGCGTTCCATGTTCTGATGTGGTACATTCTCAGTCGTACGAGTTGCAGACGGCATTGTCCACGACCCTCAGACCATTGCCCGTGCCCACGTCAAGAATCTAGGTAATCTGATGCAACAGTACCGGGACCGCATGGTGCGGGACATCCAGGTCAACGTGAACCGCGCCCATGAAGAACTGAACCTCGATGGCATGGCTTATGCGGATGATGCAGGCTTGAACACGACCAAGAAATGCCTCGATGGAACGAGGTCGGAAATTTTGGAAGATATCACCAGCTGGATTACCGATCGTGACGTCAAGTCCTCTGGCATCTTGTGGCTGCACGGGCAAGCTGGAAGGGGAAAATCTGCTATTGCTCATACAATCGCGTTGCGGGCCCAAGGGTTGGGGCTACTTGGATCCTGTTTCTGCTTCGCCCGCGACAGGCAGGTTGAAAAGAGGGAGGGAAAGATTCTGTCCACCATCGCTCGTGACCTGGCGGATCGTGACCCCGCGTTTCGGCGAGCATTGTCGAATGTCGTGTCGAACAACAGTTATCTCAAGGCCACATCTGATGTGCTGCAGCAGTGGAAACGATTCATCCTGGACCCACTATCCGAGATTAACGGAGAGATGTTTGGGAACGTAGTCGTGGTAATTGATGCCTTGGACGAAAGCGGGCCGCCGTCATCGAGGGAAGATATCCTACACCTTTTGACATCCCCGGAAGCCTCACAATTGCCTTTCCGGATCTTACTGACGTCCAGGGCATTGCCGGACATTGAACGTTACCTACGAGCTGCTTCGCATGTGAAGGCAATTTCTTTGGATGATGTTCCTCTGCAGTTGGTGGAACGTGATGTTGGGCTTTATGTTAACAAGAAACTCGAGTGTGTTCCAGGCATTGGGGTGGTGGAAATGCAGAATGTCGTCAAAAAGTCTGATGGTCTGTTTGAGTGGGCTCGTCTGGCCTGTGCATTCATTAAGCCAGATAAAGCTGGTGAGACTCCGAAAGAACGCTATGATGCCCTGATGGCCCTCGAGTCCAAAGAAGGAAGAACACTTCTGGATACGACTTACTTTGCAATCTTGAAGGGAGGGATACCGGAGTCTGGAAAGGGCCTGGAACGATACCGCTCGGTCATGCACCAGATTGTGATGACACTCGAGCCCCTTCCCGTGACGGCCTTAGATCGCATGCGTAAAAAGTACCCAAACAAGGAGGACCGCTATGATATGACTCTCATCCTGGAGTTCATGTCTCCTGTGCTGAGTGGCATTACAGACTGCTCCTCTCCTGTCCGACCCCTCCATGCATCTTTCTACGACTTCTTGATGGATCGTTCACGAAGTGGCGTCTACTGTGTTGCCACCTCTGATACAAAAGACCTAGCCTTTGCTACATTGCAGACTCTTTGTGATGAGCTTCAGTTCAACATCTGTGGATTGGAGAGTTCCTACTTGGCCAATGTGGAGGTACTGGATCTGTTGGGAAGAATAAATGAGAATATTCTACCTCATCTCTCTTACTCTTGTCGATTCTGGGCTCAACATCTGGAGAAGAGTAAATATGAGCCAGTACTGGGGAAATTGGTGAAGGATATTATTGGAAGTGAAAGATTTATGTTTTGGTTGGAAACAATGAGTCTTCTTGGGGTGGTTGGAAAGGGTGTAGATGCTCTTACCTCTGCTGCAATGTGGCTACCAGTGAGTACTTCATGCCTAGCTAGTTTTATTGGATAACATCTGATGCAGCATGACAGGATGAATCTGACTTCAAGGATACATTGGCATTGGCAAAAGATGGAATCAAGTTCATCCAGAACTTTAGCAGAGTAATGTGGCACAGTACACCTCACCTTTATGTCTCTGCATTGCCCTTCATTCCTCCAAACACATTGCTATCAGCAGTGATTCTACCAAAATTCTCCTGCCTTGCCAGAGTTGCTGTAGGGGGTCTAAGAGATTGGCCAGCATGTCAGCTTGTCCTACAAGGCCATACTAATGATGTCACTTCAGTTGGATTCTCCCATGATGGGAAGAGGATTGTCTCAGGCTCAAGGGACAAGACTGTGAGGGTGTGGGATGTTGAAGGGAGTGTGCAGGTTGGCAGCCCTCTTGAGGGCCATACTGATGATGTCACTTCAGTTGGATTCTCCCCTGATGGGAAGAGGATTGTCTCAGGCTCTTGGGATAAGACTGTGAGGGTGTGGGATGTTGAGAGAGGTGTGCAGATTGGCACCCCTCTTCAGGGCCATACTTCAGATGTCACTTCAGTTGGATTCTCCCCTGATGGGAAGAGAATTGTCTCAGGCTCTTGGGATAAGACTGTGAGGGTGTGGGATGTTGAGAGAGGTGTGCAGATTGGCAGCCCTCTTCAGGGCCATATTTGGGATGTCAATTCAGTTGGATTCTCCCCTAATGGGAAGAGGATTGTTTCAGGCTCAGAGGACAACACTGTGAGGGTGTGGGATGTTGAAGGAGGTGTGCAGATTGGCAGCCCTCTTCAGGGCCATACTGCTGGGGTCACTTCAGTTGGATTCTCCCCTGATGGGAAGAGGATTGTCTCAGGCTCAAGGGACAACACTGTGAGGGTGTGGGATGTTGAGGGAAGTGTGCAGGTTGGCAGCCCTCTTCAGGGCCATACCTTTTATGTCAACTCAGTTGGATTCTCCCCTGATGGGAAGAGGATTGTTTCAGGCTCTTGGGATAATGGTGTGAGGGTGTGGGATGTTGAGGGAGGTGTGCAGATTGGAAGCCCTCTTCTGGGCCATATTGAGGGAGTTGCTTCAGTAGGATATTCCCCTGATGGGAAGAGGATTGTCTCAGGCTCAGGGGACAAGACTGTGAGGGTGTGGGATGTCAAGGGAGATGTACAGGTTGGCAGCCCTCTTCAGGGCCTTACTTCTGGGGTCACTTCAGTTGGATTCTCTCCTGATGGGAAGAGGATTGTCTCAGGCTCAAGGGACAAGACTGTGAGGGTGTGGGATGTTGAGGGGTGTGTGCAGATTGGCAGCCCTCTTTGGGGCCATACTTCTTATGTCAATTCAGTTGGATTCTCCCCTAATGGGAAGAGGATTGTCTCAGGCTCAAGGGACAAGACTGTGAGGGTGTGGGATGTTGAGGGAGGTGTGCAGATTGGCAGCCCTCTTCAGGGCCATACTGAGGAAGTCACTTCAGTTGGATTCTCCCCTGATGGGAAGAGGATTGTCTCAGGCTCAATGGACAACACTGTGATGGTGTGGGATGTTGTGGGAGGTGGGTGGGTGGGCAGCCCTCTTCAGGGCCATATTGGGCCTGTCACTTCAGTTGCATTCTCCCTTGATGGGAAGAAGATTGTCTCAGGCTCAGTGGACAACACTGTGAGGGTGTGGGATGTTGAAGGGGGTGTGCAGATTGGCTGCCCTCTTCAGGGCCATACTGTTGGGGTCACTTCAGTTGGATTCTCCCCTGATGGAAACAGGATTGTTTCAGGCTCAAGGGACAAGACTGTGAGGGTGTGGGATGTTGAAGGAGGTGTGCAGATTGGCAGCCCTCTTCGGGGCCATACTGCTGGGGTCACTTCAATTGGATTCTCCCCTGATGGGAAGAGGATTGTCTCAGGCTCAAGGGACAAGACTGTGAGGGTGTGGGATGTTGAGGGAGGTGTGCAGATTGGCAGCCCTCTTCAGGGCCATACTGAGGAAGTCACTTCAGTTGGATTCTCCCCTGATAGGAAGAGGATTGTCTCAGGTTCAATGGACACCACTGTAAGGGTGTGGGATGTTGAGGGAGGTGTGTGGATGGGCAGCCCTCTTGATGGCCATACTTCTGGGGTTGCCTCAGCCACATCCTCCCATGATCATGAAAAGATTGCTTTAGGCCCTTGGGACACAAATGCAGACAGCAAGGAATTGGAACTAATTGGATCTACTCCCCATCACATGTTTTCCCCATATCCCCCTGTAGATGGTAAGCACTACCCCCTATTTTGCATTGTTATTTCTCCCTCAATAGCCATAGGTGTCAAGAGATATCATATTTGCTTCTCATCAACCCCCTCTCATGCCCTTCCTAAAAGTGACCAACTAGTTCAGGGGTTCATGCAGCATGATACTATGTGGGCTGAACCTATTAAGTTACAGCATGATGGCTGGATGAAAGGCCCATGGGGAAGACTGCTGCTTTGGGTCCCTCCAGCACTTAGGACCCCATTTTACTCAATGTTAAATACTGCAGTCATGCCCAGAGGTTGTTGCATGGAGTTAGACTTGAGTCAGATGGTGCATGGAAAGGAATGGTGGAAATGTTTTGAGACAGCTGTCTGACTTGGATATATGTCTTACAGGATAATATGAATGGGGTGCTACATGACTAGTCATCTGCAATGAACTAACAAGCAGACAACAAGGTTGAGACATGTTCCTATATGTACAACAGTAATTTTATGATCAATTTATTTGAAATGTAGGGACAGAGATTGAAAAATATTCATAATCAGATGAGTGGCATAAATACAATGGAAAACCACATGCAGGTGCAACCATTTCAGAACATTTGTAGTCATATACACCAGTGACCATTTCTGTGCCCATTGCAGGCAGCAGGACTCTGCAGTAGGACCTGGTGTGCATCCAAAATATGCATGTGACACATTGAGTTGCATCACACTTCAGTCACCCTGCAATGGAGAACTATTAGGTCTATATATTTCTACAGATGTATATAACTAATAGGTCTACTGGGGTTGGGAATTCCCAGCTGGTGCTGGTGGACAGGCCAGGACTGCCTCAATGCCTGATGCCAGGCAGGAACAACACAGATTGCTTACAAACCTACTGCTGCATGCCCACACCTAGCTCTCTGTCTAGACTCCTGGCACCCCTTGCCCCCTATCCCAGCTCCTCACCACTGTCCTCCACATGCCCCACTACATGTGCCCCCCTCTGCACATGTGACACTCTGGGGTTGCTCTCCCTTCACTCTCCTCTTGCCTCCACATCCTCTTCTTCATCCTTGTCCTCATCACCCCACTCTAACTCAAAGCTTCCATCTTCTTCTTCCTCATCTGCTCCCAATGCCTCTTGTATTTCTGCCAGTGCAGTGCCATCCCTTGGTATGAACAGCCATAGCCTTCTCACATGGAACAACCCACCCATCGGGAACCCATCCAGTGTGGAGCTGACCACCTGGTTGCAGCTTCTTTGAACTTGATAACATTGGGTTGAGGGCCATGTCATGTACCTGGACTAGCTGCCCTTCCTTGAAGATCATCTCTCCTGTAGCTGAGCATAGCACCCATTTATCACACATAGCTTTTCTCCTTACCTCATGTAGTACTGCCTGCTCAGTGCCATCCAAGCATTGTTGCTCCATGTAAGCTAGTTGCATGTCCACCACTGTAGGGAGATGTCAAGTTCGGGCCTCCCTCCAAGGGTTCTCAGGGGTGAAAGGGTCCCAAAAGGATACTAGAAGGTAGACCGACATCGGAGATTGAAAGTCCGATGCTGGTCTGATTGGTGGGTGTTGAGATAGAGGCCTTCCAAAGGAGGCCGACGGATTTCTGACTAGCGGAGCAGAGTGGGGATGGCCAGAAGGGGCTGACAGAGGTTCTGGCTAGCGGAGCAGAGTGGAGGTCAGGGGAGGGCGTCGGGTTCAGCTCATGCGCTGCCCCTTTGTACAAGCTCGGCCCTCGTATTTCAGAGGTGGGCTAAGTACAGAGGGACTTAGAGGAGAAAGGCGGAGACTCGGAATGAGGAACTTATGTCGATATTCGTACTGAGGGGACATCAGGGTACTGTATGGGTATTTATACACTACAGCGGAACTGAGGCAGTACAGTATGGGGATGTCAGAACTAACATATGGAGGTATGGAAATTTTCAAGGGGAAGTAAGTGTCAGAAAACTTCACGACAGAATGAAGGCTAACAGTGGAAGAAATGGACAAGACAAAGATGTATCTACAAGCAGATAAGATTGTGACGGAGCACTCACCAACAGCCAATCACAGGCCAGGCCGAAATCCCAGAAAGTGGTGTGACCCTTTGGAGAGCCATGCGGTGCAGGCCAGGTGCTGTGCCTAATCGGCCTGGTGGCCCCAAACGGATAAAACCCCCTAAGACGATCACATGACCCACAGGGGGTCAACCCAATATAGACCAATGGTGGTTACGAGTCAAGACCGACAGTGGCCGACAGCAGCAATCCCTCGGATGCAGCAGCAGAGTGGTCGGCAAGCTTATCAAGCATCGGACTTGGTCAGGGATGGGTTGGAGGGTGTCGGAGAGGTGGGCAGAGCTGTCGGAAAGGGTGTGGAGGCATGGGAAAAGGTTGGGCAAGGCATGGTCGTGACAGTATCTCCCCCTTAGGGCCTGAACCCCTGAAGGCCATAGTAGGAAGTGCCTTACTGACATCAGAGCTGCATGTATGAGTTGTTTTAGTGATGTAGTCGGTAGCCCACATGACCCGGAGATGACAGATAGTGGTGTTTGGGGTCTGTGGAGGAAAGACCGATGATAGGTAGGCAGAGTGGTGGTCAGCAGTGGAGCAGTGATAGTGGCCTTCAGAGCGGGGAGTGGCAGAGGATAGCGGATAGTGGTCAGAAACTAGGTCGGAGGCTGTGGGCTGTGGTGGCGGCATCTTAACTAAGCAAGAAAGAAGGAACTACATAAAACAAAAAGAAAAAATCAGAGAAAAGGGGTCGGAAAAGCAAAGCAGAGGCTAAGTCGGAGCGGAATAAGGGCCTGGCTTGTGGGGGTAGCGACTGTGTGTAACGGCCCGTACTTTTTCACTACTAGTTGTAGCGTACTCTTAGCGTAGTTTTCCTTATTTATTCACTCTCTGGTCAGGGTTACCTTAGACGTGCCCATAGATGCTTTACTTAGTCAGCTGCTTCGTCAGCGTAGCCGCATTGACTCAGCATGGAGCGCTGCAGCCAATAGCATTTATCTCTCCTTGTTTGGTTTGTTCTACGACGTTCCACGGTACAAACACTCTAGTTAGTATAAATACTGTCTCTCTTGTCGTAGACACTCCAATCGAGTTCATTTGTGCATTGCGCATTAACTCCGTTCCTCCATCCTCATCCTTCTATCAGTCAAGGAGTGACCGATAACAGTCTTCGAATTGTTGGTGTTACACTTGAACTCGATTCTACCAGTTATCCCTCACTCCGCTTGTGCCCAGGCATATAGGGCAACGTATACCCGGACTCCAGGGTTAAGGAGCTTTGCCTTCTTGTCTTTTCTTTCCTCACGAGACGACGCTTTTAGTCTCATCCCCTTTACAGCAAGGGGTTGTGTTGAAGAAGAAACCGTAGTTAGTAGTCCCACTATCCGTCAAGGGTAGTGTGAAGGTGCAACCCACATTAGGGGGTGGAAGCACATAGCTTAAAGTAGTTCCCCTACGTCAAGGGAGGTAGAAAGCGTACTACCATATCCCTACTAGTTTTACGATAGCTGAGACAGAGTACCGCCACTGAGGGTAGGGAAAATCTCTTCAAAATTCCGCGCGTCAAGAAATCGGAGTCTCTGGCCCCCCGTATCAGGTTTTCTCCTTACCTTAAAAAGGAAGAGTCGCCTGCTCCCCCGCTCCTGTTCGCTCGGGAAGTTACTCCCCTCGAGCAACAAATCTTTGGTACACCCGAACCTCTTCTCCCTCGCCTTTCCCCGCTCCCTCTTCGATCCCCCTCTCCCGACCCGAACCTACTGGGCTTCGTTCTGCACGTTCCGTACAATTTATGGAATAGACGTACTATTCACCCTCCCCCTCTAACCCCTGTCGTCCTCACCGCCTTCCGTCCACATGGACCAATTCTCCCAGGAGCAGCTGCAGTTCATGCAGCAGATGACGGCTATGATCACAGCGCAGGTCGCCAACCAGGTGGCGCAGCAGGTCGCTGGCGCTGTGGCGGGTGCCCAGCAGCAAGGAGGTGCAGGGGCCGCCCAGAACCCCAACAGGAATGTTGACCCCACGAAACGGGGCATCGCCGAGCCTGGCATGTTTGATGGCTCGATAAGCAAATTCGAGGAATGGTGGTCGAAGGTAAAGGCCTATGTTGTGACCGCCAACTACTCAACAAGCAGGGCAGATTGCCTTGCGGTCTGGTCTCGCATGACTGGACCCATAGCAGGAGCTTACACGCGGGCACGTATCGATCAATGTCTCGCCGCCAACCAGTGGCTGGCCTGGGACGTTTTACAGGCAGAAGTTGAGGCGCGCTTCAGGCCGCTTCACAACAAGGACTGGGCTAAAGATCAGCTCAGTAAAATTCGTCAAGGCTCGGCCAGAACTGAAGAGTTCATGGCCAAGTTCAACGCACTTAGGACCGCGTCCGGGGTATCCGACGACTATGCCATCTTTATGTTGGAGAAGGCCCTTCGGCCCGAAATTCTTCAACAAATCTTCATCCAGGGACGACGCAAGTCTACTTGGGTGGAGTATGACCTGGAGGCTAGAACTCTGGGGGCCACCTTCGAAGCGGTTAAAATTAGAACAGGTGGCTCGTCCTCTCGATGGGGACAACAAAGTTTCAATCGCCCCTCACCCGGGGTTACGTCAGGGCAAGGCGCACCCATGGACATTGGGGCTGCACAAGGCGGATTGGGAAACCGCCCCAAGAAAGATTTCTCAAATTACCAATGCTACGCTTGTGGCCAGAAGGGCCATATTCGTCCGCATTGCCCGCAGGCTGGGAACAAGGGAAAAGGGCACCAGGTGCGCTCGGAAGGTGTTGATCCACGGCTGGCCGCAATGGATGGGATGACCTTCGAACAGGTGGTCGCCCCCATATCTAAGTTAAAAGAATTGGAGCTGCAGTGAGGTCGGGTCCTGCAGTCTCGAACAATGTTAGTACTGGACTAGCCTCTTTTTCTCCTTTTAGTTTTTCTTCTCGCTGTGTCTCGATCTCATCTTTTAAAAATAGTAAAGAAAGCACAAAAATAGATAATACAAAAACACAAAAAAAGGTTTCATTCTCGGACATAGTCACTGTAAATAGGTTTTCCTCTCTCTCTGTAGATAGTATGGACGATGATTCGGACTTTGTACCTACACCGTCTGTTGGAGGGTCCCGAAAGGGCTTGGGACCGGACGTTAAACTGGCACTGCTTAATTCTCCAAGCAATAAAATCTCCAAAAATAGCGTTCCGGAAGGATCTGAGTCGGTTAGCGATGCTCAGGCGACAGTACCGCTGAAATCCCGAGTTCGCACGCTCAACTTAAAGGATCACATTGCTGTACCTATTATTATTCGCACTAGGAAGGGTGACGCACACGCTGTGCAAGCCTTGTTGGATTCTGGTGCTACAGGTGTTTTCATGGACGCCAAATTTGTTGATCGAAAGAAGCTCCCCAAGTTATCTCTCCCACGAGCTGTGGACGTATTTAACGTCGATGGTACTCTTAACTCCGCTGGATGGATTACGCATCAAGTACCGCTTAGAGTTCAGTTTGGAGATCACTTCGAAGAGTTAGTAGCCAACGTCATGGATCTGGGATCTCATGACATGATTTTGGGTCACACGTGGCTTGCCACTCACAACCCAGAAGTCAATTGGAAAACCGGTGAAATCTCGATGAAGAGGTGTCCTTGTAGTTGCAGGCAACTCGCGCCGAAGCCGGCCTTCGTTAGACGTATCGAAAAGGAGGAGGTCCAGGCCCTCGAAGACTGGCATAATATATTCAGAGCCGACAGGCAGGAGGCTCCTAAAAAGGATAAAACCCCTGAGGAACTGGTTCCGAAGGAATACCACGAATATTTAAACGTTTTCTCTGTCCAGGAATCCGAATGCATGCCGCTCAGGAAACCATGGGACCACGCGATAGAACTAAAGGAGTCGTTTGTTCCGAAAAAGGGAAGGTTGATCCCTCTCAGCCCTGATGAGCAAACTGAAGTGAGCAACTTCATTGATGGACAACTCAAAAAGGGTTATATTCGGCCTAGTAAATCGCCACAGACTGCTCCTGTGTTCTTCGTCCCTAAGAAGGATGGAAAGAAGCGAATGGTACAGGATTACTGTTATTTAAATGAGCATACAGTCAAGAACTCGTACCCGCTCCCGCTTATCTCGCAGCTTGTTGACAAGTTGAAAGGCTGTAAATTATTTACGAAGATGGACCTTAGGTGGGGATACAACAACATCCAGATCAAGGAAGGTGACAAGTGGAAAGCTGCTTTCGTCTGTCACCATGGAGCCTTCAAACCACTGGTTATGTTCTTCGGTTTATGTAATTCCCCTGCCACGTTTCAGAACATGATGAACGACATCTTCGGTGATATGGAGGACGTTCTAGTCGTATATATAGACGATCTTATGATATTCACGAAAATGGACGATGAAAAGGAGCATGACAGGATCGTGCTAGAGGTGCTTAGAAGGTTGAAGGAGAATGACTTGTTCGTTAAACCGGAGAAATGCTTATTTAAACAAAAAGAGGTCGACTTTCTGGGTATGATAGTTGGCACGAATGGAGTTAAGATGGATCCCGCTAAAGTCGCCGCTGTGCGTGATTGGCCAGTCCCCACTTCTGTTCGTGGAGTTCGAGGCTTCCTTGGCCTTGCAAACTTTTACCGACGTTTCATAAAGGATTTCGTGCAGGTCGTGCACCCCCTTAATGATCTCATGAAAAAGGACACTCCGTTTCTCTGGTCTGACAAGTGCCAAGTAGCGTTTGATACGTTAAAGGAAGCCTTCATGACCGCACCTATTCTTATGTTCCCCGATCAGTATCGGAAGTTCTGTTTAGAAACCAATGCCTCGGATTATGCAACCGGAGCTGTGCTCTCGGTGGAATGTGATGACGGTCTCTGGAGACCCGTTGCCTATTCGAGTCACTCACTTAGTGGAGCAGAGCTTAATTATACGGTTCACGACAAAGAGATGTTAGCCATCATTCGCGCTCTAGAACAGTGGCGTCACTACCTTGAGGCTACTCCATACCAGTTTGAGATTTGGACGGATCACCACAACCTTAAATGGTTTATGACGTCACAAAAGCTTCAACCACGCCAGGCGTGTTGGGCGCAGTATTTCAGTCGTTTCAACTGTGTTATCGTCCACAAACCAGGTGTCTCGATGGGACGACCAGACGCTCTCTCTCGCTGCAAGGACTTAGTAGAAAATCGCGAAAACGCTAAATCTGAGGAGTCGCTATTTATTAAACCCAAACAGGTACGCACTGTGCGCTTAGAAAACCCCTTCGTAGAAGAACTGCGCAGTGTAATGGCCGAGGTTGATGCTGGAACGCTCGACCGACGTGATGGTTTACTGTACGACGGAGATAAAGTTTTCGTGCCTGAAGCACTTAGACAGAAGGTTCTCGCTGCTCTTCACGATTCGCCCCTAGCGGGTCATCGAGGTGTAAAAGGAACTCAGGAGTTGATCACACGCTGGTTCACGTGGCCTACCTTGAAGCCCGATGTCGAGGAGTATGTAAAGCATTGTCAGACGTGTCAAGCTAGCAAGCCTAGTAAAAAGCCACCAGCAGGTGAACTCAAATCTTTACCTATCCCTGATGGGCCTTGGAAAGATCTTACGACCGATTTTATGGATATAGGAGTCAGGAGCTCCTCTGGACAGTCTTACGTCCTAGTCGTAGTCGATCGGTTCTCTAAGGAAGCAGAGTTCATCCCCTGCACTGAAAAGGAAACTGCCACTAGTACGGCACGGCTTTATTTAACCCACGTCTGGAAGCATCACGGCCTTCCCCAGTCTCTCGTCTCAGATCATGGACCGCAGTTTGCATCTCAGTTCTCGAAGGAGTTATTTAAAATGTTGGGTGTCGAGCAGAAACTTTCGACGGTGTTTCATGCACAGACGGATGGTCAGACGGAGCGGTTGAACTGCGAAATTCAGCAATACTTACAGATGTATGCAAACCATCAGCAGGAACGATGGGAGGATTGGCTTCACCTGGCTCAATTCGCGTACAACAACTCCAAGTCTTCTTCTACTGGCAAGTGCCCCTTTGAAGTTACTCGTTCATATCCACCACGAATGGGCGTCGAGCCGACGACTTCTAAGGTAGAAGCAGTGGAGGAGACCGCTAAAGACTGGTTCCAGGTGTTCCAGGAAGTACGCAAAAGTTTGGGAAAAGCTAGGACTCGTCAAAAGACTCAGGCAGATAAACGACGGTCCCCTTCCCCTGCTTACTCTGTAGGCTCACAGGTTTGGCTGGCTACCGACCATTTGTCGCTGAAAGATCGGCAGAGCCAAAAGTTGACCGAAAAGTGGATAGGCCCGTACGAGGTCTCGGACGTTTTACCCAATGCCATTAAATTAAAGTTGCTGCGCTCGATGCGCATACACCCGGTAGTGAACGTTTCACAGGTGAAACCTTATCTCGGTGCTCTTGATGGGCAACCGGTTACTCGGCCCGGCCCACAACGGGTTACAGATGAAGGAGATGTCGAATACGAAGTGGAGAAGGTTGTTGATTCCTGCTTGAGGCGTGGTAATCTTCAGTTCCTCGTGCATTGGAGGGGATACCCGGAAGAAGATCGCACTTGGGAGCCTAGGTCTGCTCTTAAGAATGCCCAGGAGGCAATAGACGATTTTTACAAACTCCACCCCGGTGCCCCCCGGAACCTTCATTTGCTCTCGACCGAAGGTCTCTTTTTCTCCGCTGTACCTGACCCTTTGACTGCTGTGCAGCCTATCTGGTCTCGCCTGGAAGTCGAGCCATAGGAGGGGATAGTGTAACGGCCCGTACTTTTTCACTACTAGTTGTAGCGTACTCTTAGCATAGTTTTCCTTATTTATTCACTCTCTGGTCAGGGTTACCTTAGACGCACCCATAGACACTTTACTTAGTCAGCTGCTTCGTCAGCATAGCTGCATTGACTCAGCGTGGAGCGCTGCAGCCAATAGCATTTATCTCTCCTTGTTTGGTTTGTTCTACGACGTTCCACGGTACAAACACTCTAGTTAGTATAAATACCGTCTCTCTTGTCGTAGACACTCCAATCGAGTTCATTTGTGCATTGCGCATTAACTCCGTTCCTCCATCCTCATCCTTCTATCAGTCAAGGAGTGACCGATAACAGTCTTCGAATTGTTGGTGTTACACTGTGGACCGAAGCCACAAGGTCCGAGGCATTCTTGAGTTTGGTGGCCAACAGCCATGAGGTTTCTTTGTCAGTACCCTCATAACCAGCCCAGCGGACAAGATACAACAGTTGGCAGTGTCGGTGGTGGCAATCTATTTTTGAGTTGAGGATCTCCGATACCTCATACTCGAGGTCACCTTCGACTTCAACTGGCGGAGGCAGAGGTTGGTGCCGATTTGGGAAGGGGTTGGCTGCCACAGGCTCTAGTTGCGACACATGGAACATGGGGTGGATGGAGCACATACTGTCAGGCAGTTTCAGGGTGACCGAGTGAGTGCCAGGTCAGGCGATGATGTCAAATGGGCCTAAGTACTTTTCGGCAAGCTTGACCGAAGGTCGGGTGGAGCGGAAATACTTCGCCTTGACATAGGCTTGATCACCGACATCAAACTTCAGTGGCAGAAGGCACTTGGCATCGGTGGGTCCCTGGTAGCGCTCTTGGGTGGCAGCCATTTCGGCTCGGAGGAAGTCATGGAGGGCGGAGAGCTCCATAACATAGTCATGGGCTTTCGGAGAGGTGAGGTCATGGTCGGTAGTGACCAACAGGTTCGGATGGTAGCCCTTATTAGCGAAGAAGGGCGAGATACCGGTGGTAGCGCTAGGCGCATTGTTGAAAGCGAACTTGGCTAGTGGCAGAAGCTCGGCCCAGTTGTCCTGCTGGTAGTTACATTATACCTGAAGGTACTGCTCGAGGGTTTGGTTCATGCGCTTGGTTTGGCCATTGCCTTCGGGGTGGTAACCCGATGTGAAGTGGAGGTGCATATTCAAGGCCTTACCTAATGAGCAGAAGAAGTGCAACACGAATTCGGGACCTCTGTCGGAGGTGACATGAGTGGGTACACCGTGTTTAGAGAAGACATGGGTGAGGAAAAGTTTAGCAAGCTCGGCAGAGGTGATGGAGTCATGGGTCAGCAAGAAGATCGCCTGCTTAGAGAGGCAGTCGACGACCACAAGAATGGCGGAGAAGCGATCAGAGGTGGGGAGGTGTTCGATGAAGTCCATGGAGATAGAGTTCCAAGGCCTCTTGGGGATGGGGAGTTGCTTCAACAGGCCGTATGGGCAGTGCCGCTGAGACTTGCTTCAGCTGCAGGCGGTACAGGAGTGGACATAGTTCTTTACATCGGTCCAAAGGTTCGGCCATACATATTTGTGGCGGATGAGCTCGAGGGTGCGGTTTTGCCCAAAATGGCTCGCAATCGGGTGGTCATGGTTGAATCGGAGTACCTGGAGGCGGAGGTCGTCAATGTCAGGGACAAAGATGTGGCCATCCAGTTGGAGCAGGCCATCAGCCTCTAGCAACCAGTGTGGTGCTGTTGGAGTCGGAAGGTGAGCAGCGGAGATGGGGTCAGATGGAAGGGCAGTGATTATGTTGGAGGAGAGGCACTCCACATTGAAGAGTGCAGCAGCCCACAACACAGGGGCCAATAGGTGGGTGGTGCAGAGGGACAATGCAAGCTGTTCCTGGGTGAACATAGGGCAGAGGTTATGTGGATTTACCTGCACATAGTCCCTATCCCCCCCTTTTGGGTAGACGTCCCACTGGCGGGTGAGAGCATCGGGTTTAGCCCCTAGGCAGCCTGGTTGGAAGCAGATCGCATGGTTGAACTGAGAGGGGTACTCGGACCACTGAGCCTGCCGATGGGTTAGGACCTTAGAGGTAGCGAAATACTCAAGGTTTTTATGGTCGGTTACCAATCGACGGGGAAGGTGGAGCCCTCTAGGTAATTCTGCCAGTGGCAGAAGGCCTCAAAAATAGCCAACAACTCCTTGTCATGAGTGTCGTAATTGAGTTCCGGAGCAGTGAGGGTGTGGGAGTAGAAGGCAACTGGGTGGATCTCACCATCGGCACAAGTAATGGACAAAATACCAGCGATGGCATAGTCTGAAGTGTCGGTCTCTACTGTGATAGGGGCATCAGGAACCCAATGGGTAAGGATCGGAGCAGAGGTGAAGGCGGCCTTCAGGCAGTTGAAAGCGGAGTGGCACTCCTCGGATAAATTCCAAGTGGCATTTTTTCGGGTGAGTCAGGTGAGTGGAACAACGATGTCGGAGTAGTTATTAATGAATCATCGGTAAAAGTTCGCAAACCCGAGGAAAGATTGGATGTCTCGGACCCAACATGGTTCGGGCCAGTCACGGATGGACTGAACCTTGTTGGCGGACATGGTGAGCCCTGTGGGCGAGAGGACATAGCCGAGGTACTTGATGGAGTCTCTGTGGAACTCGCATTTTTCGGGCTTGGCATAGAGGCCATGGCGGCGCAGCCGATGGAGGACCTCTTTCACATGTTGGCGGTGCGACTCCAGATCCTGCAAATAGATTAGGATATCATCGAGGTAGACCACCACGCAGACATCGAGCATGTCGGGGAAGATACTATTGACGAACCGCTGAAAGGCAGCCAGTGCATTAGTAAGACCGAAGGGCATGACCCGCCACTCATAGGACCCATAGCAGGTCCGAAAAGCGGTCTTCCATTCATCGTTGTCAGCAATGCGGACGAGGTGGTAGGCATGTCGGAGGTAGATCTTTGAGTAGACTTTTGCATGGCTCAGAGAGTCGAGAAGGTTGGAGATGAGCGGTAGCAGGTAGCGGTCCTTTTTGGTGATCTTACTGAGTCCTCAGAAGTCGACACAGAATCGGAGAGAGCCATCCTTCTTTTTTATGAAAAGGACAGGGGCACCGTGAGTGGAGGTAGACAGTTTGATGAACCCATAACTGAGATGCTTGTCAATGAAGGTTCAGAGGGCCTCAAGCTCAGGCAGCGAGAGGGAGTAGATGGTGCCAATAGGTGGAGTGGCACCCTCCTCGAGATCTATCTTGAGATCAAAGCTCCGATGGGGCAGGAGTTTGGTAGCCTTTGCCTTACTGAAGACATCAGCAAATTCATGGTAGTCGGAGGGGACCAACGACAGATCAGGAGGTGCAGGTGAAGTGGAGGAAGCGCACAGCTTCACATCATCAGGGTGCAAGTGGAGGGTGAACTGCTGTGAGCCAGGCAGCGCACAGGCATGGACAAATGCGGCGGCACTGATGAGTGAAATATGCGGAGGCAAGTCGGCCACCTTAGCGGAAGGTGTTGGAGGTGACGTCGGAGGGTCACCCAAAGGTGCGGAAGGGTCAGAGGTTGTCAGTTCCGAAGCGGAGGTAGCGTCGGGGATTGACAGAGTGGCCAGGGGCACTGGCATTCCCTGTGGCGATGGTTGGAATGAGATACTGCCCAATACCCAGTCGATCAATGGATTGAAGTGGGTGAGCCAGTTGTGTCCTAAAACCAAAGCACAAGTAGAATCCAATGGAGTAACATAAAATGAGACATTGGTGACATCGCCTGAAGGAAAACGGACAGCAAGATCTACTACTTGGGTAATGACAGCATTGGAACTACCATCAAACAGTCAGAGTGGAATGGGCGGAGAAACGGACTGAACAGGAACAGAATATTTTTGTACTATAGATGGATCTATGAAACAATGAGAGGAACCAGAATCAATCAACACACGAAGATTATCTACAGAATTTTTCGGAAGAGAGATGGATGGAATTAAGGAATTTGGATTGGAGAGAGCGGACACGTTGAGATGGAGGTCGGGTACTGCACAAGCGGGGTCAACGCATCCTCCAGGCTGTGCAGGCTCCCTGGAGGAGTGGACTATTTTTTTGGCTCCGAAGGCCCTGCAGCAGGGGTCGGGGGAGCATCAGCGGTGGCCGCATGGGCCTTGGCAGCCTGAGAGGTTGACTTCGGGCATTCCTTAGCAGAGTGGCCAGGCTCACCGCAGAAGAGACAGAGGCCGTTCTTGAGGTGGCAAAGCCTTTTGGCAGCAGTCAGTTTGCTGTCCTTGCCGAGCAGGTGTGCAATGTCAGGCTTGGGTGTTTCGGCCTTTTGGCCACCTGATGGCTTCGGCTTGCCATTTGCATCGGCCTTGGTAGCGGAGGTTGAAGCAGGAGGGTTCGGCTTGCGATCGGGGGTGTTTGCAGAGGAGGATTTGTCGGTGGAGGGTTTGGCAGAGCGAGATACTTCTGCCTTGCGCTCCCAGTATCAGGCGTCGATGGTTTGTGCCAGCTCCCGAAGTTCATACAGAGTGGTGGGTCTGCTGATATGGGAGATTTCATCCTTGATCCGATCAGGGAGGCCGGAGTAAAAGCGGTGGTGGAGCGCACCTTGGCCATAGTCCTTGACCTGTGAGGCCCAGCAGTTGAACTCCACCACGTACTTAGCAATATGGGAGGTTTCTTTCATAGTGAGATTTTCGAGCTGTTGGACCGCATCGGCAATGGAATCATGTGGCCTGAAGTTGACTGTCAATTCATGAAGGAACTGGCAGTAGTCGTCCATCCAGAGCAGACGGGTCAGCGGGTCATCGGGATTTAGGAGGTCGGGCTCAAACCAGGCCAGAGCCATGCCCTTGAGATAGGACTGGGCAAAGGTAACTTTGGCTCAGTCGGTCCGAAATGCCCGAGGGCAGTCCTGGAAGTTTAGCTCGCACTGAACTAAGAATTCTCGGAGTTTTTTGCTGTTGGAGCTGTCAAACGTGTCGGGCTCTCGGACCCTTGTTTTCGGAGTTGAGTCTCTGGAGCAGGAACTGTTGCGGGCTAGAGCATGGATAGCCCTAGTCAGAGCGAGGATGGGATCCTCTGGTGGCTCAGCCGGATCTCCGGGGATACCCCCTTCACCGCTGCCCCCACCATCGGGATCATCATCGGGATCATTGTTGGGATCACCACCGCTGCCAGTGGGGTGTTGCGGAGTGTGAAAAGGATTGGTCTGGCAGTCGGAGCGGCCAGCTTGAGAGGCAGAGTCGCCGAAGGGTGGGTCAGAAGTGGCTTGACGTCGGGCAGAGAAGGAGTGGAACTGTTCGACAACAGAGGGTTGCCTTCGAGGGTTGGCAAAGGCAGTAGCCAGAGCCTCAGCAGCTGCCCTTTGTTGGGTACGTGCCCGAGTCTGCATAATTTTCAGCAAAGAGAGTGTAAAAGGAGCTCATACAAGTGCGAGTACGAATATACTGTCAAGTTCAGGCCTCACTCCAAGGGTTCTCAGGGGCAAAAGGGTCCCAAAAGGATACTAGAAGGTAGACCGACGTCGGAGATTGAAAGTCCGACACTAGTCCGATTGGTGGGTGTTGAGATAGAGGCCTTCCAAAGGAGGCCGATGGATTTCCGACTAGCGGAGCAGAGCGGGGATGGCCAGAAGGGGCCGACAGAGGTTCTGGCTAGCAGAGCAAAGCGGAGGTCAGGGGAGGGCATCGGGTTCAGCTCATGTGCTGCCCCCTTGTACAAGCTCGGCCCTCGTATTTCAGAGGTGGGCTAAGTACAGAGAGGTTGGAGGGACTTAGAGGAGAAAGGCGGAGACTCGGAATGAGGAACTTATGTCGATATTCGTACTGAGGGGACATCGGGGTACTGTATGGGTATTTATAC
Source organism: Pisolithus albus (assembly GCA_024613165.1). Taxonomy (NCBI): domain Eukaryota; kingdom Fungi; phylum Basidiomycota; class Agaricomycetes; order Boletales; family Pisolithaceae; genus Pisolithus; species Pisolithus albus. The sequence goes on from JANFAB010000034.1 coordinate 107,933, forward strand.
ACTACAGCGGAACTGAGGCAGTACAGTATGGGGATGTCAGAACTAACATATGGAGGTATGGAAATTTTCAAGGGGAAGTAAGTGTCAGAAAACTTCACGATGGAATGAAGGCTAACAGTGGAAGAAATGGACAAGACAAAGGATGTATCTACAAGCAGATAAGATTGTGATGGAGCGCTCACCAACAGCCAATCACAGGCCAGGCCGAAATCCCAGAAAGCAGTGCAACCCTTTGGAGTGCCATGTGGTGCAGGCCAGGTGCTGTGCCTAATCGGTGTCATGCACCAAAGGTATTTGGCGACGTGAGCATGGACTCAGAAGCTGAATGATGAAGAACGGAGAAGCCTAGCCCTAATGCGAAGAATGACTGATATGACCAGCAGTCATCCATCGCACGAGAACCATCCTTAACGTTAGGGAAGAAACTGCTCGAGCGCCCGAAAAAAACTTTTTGAGCGCTAGTTTATGGCATTCCGATTTTTCGAATAACTCCGTCAATTCTAAAGATATCGACACCATTCCCACGCTCACAGGAAGCTCGCGACCACGCCATCCTGCCTACCAAATTTGGTAACAATCCGCGCACTCCATGATTTTCCGCATCATTTCTACCAATGAACGCCCATTTTGCCAATATTTATCGTAATGGCCACCTCCTCGACCATCTCTTCACTCATGTCCTTTGCTAGGGAGAATAACTATGAGTACCTGCCAGGAATCCCCACTAGCTCTCGCCCCGAAGCCTCCTGGTTCATCCCTCCCTCATCCATGACCTCCCATCCTATTGCTCTGGGACAGCGCATTCTTCTTGTCAGTCTGACATCGAGGAAGACATTCTTTGGTCGCCTCAAGTCTGTCATCAGGCTTGAGAGGTCTTATGTGGTTGTTTTGGTCTCTCCAGTCGAAAAGGATTATGGATTTTTCCTTCCTGCCTCCTGCAACGTCTATCTCTCAATCTCGTCTTTCATTCTCCCAAAATTGCGACAGCTGCAGTACCAACTACTCTCATCTACTCTATCTGATCGCATTCATGACGATTTTGAGGCACTTCTCCCTGCCCTCATTGGAGAAGATGGCCCCTCCTCCTCCTCATGCCCTCCAGAGCACTAGTTGCACCTGGTACAGGTCGCTTTGCAGAGAGGAGAGAGGGGGGAAAAGTTGCGAAATCCTAAGCCCTGACTACCCTGGAGACCCCCAAAGTTGGCCCCTGGCAGAAATCCCCACAGTTCTCCTTTCGGACACGCAGCATATCGCCCCAATGAATCTGGATCTCAGATCTAGGAGTCAGAGTGACTCATTTGCAGTCATACCCCTTATTCAGCACTCATCCCCCTTTCTGTCGCATTATTCATCCATTCCTTAATGACTCATTCTATTTCAAATGATTTGTGATATTCTTCGTCATGCTGACTGATTTTACTTACCAATCGCTTACTGTCCTTACTCAGCCTTGCTTGGCCTTACCAATCCTTTACCAATCCTCTTACCAATCACTTACAAACCCCTTACAAAGTGTTTCCCTCTATTTACTTCAGGCCGCGCTACCTTTTGTATATAAGTACCAATACATCGCAGCAAGTAGCACACAGAAGTAGCCCCCCTGCATAGGATACCATCCCCTTTGTAGTGAGACTATTGCCCAATCATTATCGACATTATCTGCCTTATTGTCGTCGCTTTAAGGCCCTTCATTATCTTCTTTATTCTTGCAGTATCTGAGGCTCCATTAAGGGTCTATTTACTGTCATTCTTCATCGCTTTACATCACTTCTAGGCTCTGAGTAGCCTAAATTTCGTCGCTTTTCTGTTGTCCCCTTGCTCCCCTCTCATCAGGAGCACTGTTCCCTTCTGCCCTAGTCGTCTAGGTGTGCAGAACCCCTCCCCTTTTGCTGTAACCGATCCCTCGAGCCAAAGTCCGTGTAGGTAAACCACCGACTTGGCAATTGTCTTTGTGTTGGGTTTTTTTTGGTGTTTTCACCATAGATCCTCACGTCGACTCACATCTGGAGCCCACCACGAGGGGTGGTTACATTTGGCTTGAAATCCATCTCATTTTCTTCGTAAACGACTCCTATATCATCTGCCCTATCAAAATCTTCATCATTGCCGATAACCATCCATTCCACCTCGTCGCAACTCGCCTTTTCAACCGCCAATTCCCCCCGGAATAATCCCCATACTTTCCCACCATGTCTTCGACTACTGCGAACCCACTTATGCCAGTGCAAGCTCAGGCAGCTGCAACTGTTAATTCTGCTCGATCTGTACTCACTATGCCACTTCTTGGAACCAAATCTTCCCCAGAACTCTTCCAGGGCGACTGCTCTCGAGTTTGAACTTTCCTCGACCACTACGAGCGACTCTGTGCCTTCCATAATGTCACTTCGGACCATGATATGGTCGCCTCAATCCTCCCTTACTGCAATACTCATGTCAGAGAAATCATCGAAGGAATGCCTCACTTTCATACCCCCAACTGGGCCAGATTGAAGGCCAGTCTGCTTCGCTACTTCGATGCCGACATCTTCGACGAAAGGTTCTTCAAAAGGGACCTCAAATCCCTTGTACTGCGATTCAGGAATCAGCCTATCATGTCTCTCCATGATTTCCGAGCCTATAACTGAGAGTTCACTCGAGTTGGAGGCTGGATGAAGCACAAGGGAAAGCTCACTGAACACGAACACGATCGCTACTTCTGGGCTGGACTTTCTCCTTTGTTTCGAAGCTCTGTAGAGGGTAGACTGAAGCAGAAGGACCCCAACCTCGATGTCAGCATACCTTTCCCCTATGACGAAGTCTGTAGAGCTGCAGAAGAGGTGCTGCGTCGAGATCGGTTCGATGCAGATGACCTTGACCTCCTCGGTCCTCGATCCATATCCAGTCTTTCAGAGAAGGAGAATATCCCTCCACAGCAGCATGATGCGAGGGGAGGGAGTGTTCGACCGCTTCTACCACCCCAGGATGCCAGGAGAAACTTGGAGACACTGGAGAGGGAGGGAAGCATGGCTCAGAAGCAGGATGAGGTCAAAACCCTGATAAAATCCTTATCTCGTATGTCCTTAAATGATCCAGATTACTCATTGCTCTATTATCGAGCCATCAAGATGGATCCCGATGCTGCAAAGGTGATTCATCCCCCAGCACTCCACTCTGCCTCTGTTCCTAGCTCCACTGCGCCCCCTGTCAGTCCAAATTCATCCCAGGCACACCCCCAGAGGAAGCCCATCGTCTGCTTTGGCTGTGGAGTCACTGGACATGGCCTAGACACCTGCGATGTGATCAATGATCTTATCAAGAAGGGTTCTTTGGCTAGAGATGACAACCATCACGTCATATATCCCAATGGGCAGCGCATCTACAGGAATGGTGATGAAATGATCTTGCAGGCTTATGAGAGATCTGTGAAGCCGACCCAATCCCCCAGTAGTGTCCACTTTGTTATCCATGAAGAAGCCGATGAATTTCTTGGAGCAGAGATCTATGAGTTAGAGGATGACACTGTCATTGCTGCTGCAGAGAGAAATGCGAAAATCTCGAAGGATAAGTGAAGGGAAGTCTTCGATGGAGTGCTCCTCCCACCTCGGAACCATGGGAAGGGCAAAGAGAGGGAATTTCCGAAGCAATCTACCCCCATCGACACCTGCCAATCAGCCTCAGCCACCATCAGCCCCACACTCTGATCACCTATCAGCCCCACAATTTGATCGCCCATCAGCCCCTATCCATCAGCCATCAAATCAATCTTATCCGACACCTGTCACACAGCCACCTGTCAATGTCACTGTGCCCAAAGCCCCTGTCTTTGTTCCTGTCGATGTCCATCGTCATGGCTTTGATGGGAATGATGATGATGCCATCATGGAAGATGAATCCATCAATAAACCTTCGCAACAGGCCTCTGAGTCCCCTGCAGACAAGGGGAGGAAACCCAAGGCTCCTGCTGCCATGACTTCACCATTATCTCAATCAGCAGACCCAAAGGCTATTGTGGATCGCATTCTGGCTACCCCTATGACTCTTTCATTGGGGGAAGTGATAGGAGCATCAAGGGATGTATCTCATCATCTTCAGGAACTCATCAGATACAAGCATCAACCCATCACTCAATCTGTCAGAACTGTCGATGGGACACCTCCCATCAGTTCTTATCTCACTTTGACATCTAGCCCCTTAATCACAATTAATCTCACCTGTAATGGTCGACAGGTGACAGCTGTCATCGACTCAGGCTCCACCCTTAATGTGGTCAAATCGAGTATAGCACGATCTGTCATTCAGATGCCCATTGACATCTCAAGAAGCATCAATATGAAGGATGCCAATGGTGGAGTATCAATGCTTACTGGTCTAATCAAAGATGTACCGCTCTTCTGTGGTGCTGCTAGGACCTGGACCAATCTATTTGTTGCCCCTGATGTCGATGCAGGCTTTGATTTGCTTCTAGGATGCCCCTGGGCACATGGGAATGCTGTCAGCATCGTTGAGAGAGGCTCAGGTACCTTTGTAGTCTTTGGATCAGACAAAGATCATCCCCTCGAGCTCTGTGTCACTGAAGGGACTGCTGAACTGACTGCTACTGCTCTCATGGCGACTCTCCAGCCCTCTAGCTTCGAAGAAGACTCTGGGACCTTTGCAGATGAAGCATCTCCTGAATCTCCTGCTACTGGATCGCCCATTACTTTTTCATCACCTTCACCACCTTATGAAACTCCCCCTTCGACTCCCCTGCATCCAGACTCGATTCCCAATGGCATAGATGGCGCCTTTGGACATCCAGAATTCCATCCCATCCCTACCATCACTGTTGCCCCACCACCAAGCCTGCCATCTTCGAATCTTCTTCGTACACTCCATGACGAGCTACAGGCTGCTGAGCCGAGTGTTTTGGATGATGATCCCTCTGTAGCTGCTCTTCGTCGATGAATTAGGAGGGAGGAAAGTCAGTCCCTCATGGCAATTCTTACTAGATTCACTCATCGGAACCCCCACTTCTTCCGACTCTACTTCGATTCCGATTATGCCCTTGCTGGTGCAAGGGGCATCGACCAGAATGACCACGAGTATCAGGACTTCATCCTCTTGCATACCTATCTAGTTCAACGCCTTCCTGGAGCTCCCTGGAATGATTGCCTCGACTTCACTGGCTCGACCTATGCTCGCTTCTATCCTGATCCTCGCCCTGATCCTGCAGATCGGAGTCCACTTCCCAACGACCCCATCCTATCCCCTGATCCTCCTGACGAACCAGATCTTCCATCCTCACATTCTCAGTGGAATATGTGGTCCTCCGAAGCCGATGCTCCTCCAGATAATCCATCCCTGCACTCTCAGTCGAATATTTTGTCCTCTATGGACGAAGGTCCTCTTCATCCTCCTTCCTCCCATTCGCAAATAAATATTGCACCTGCTGAAGCCCCAAATCCTCCACCTCCTGAGCCTCATCTATTGAATTCTTGCCCCCTTCGCTGCACCTCTCATTGCATTGCCTCTGAAATGTTTGATGACTTGCCTGGACAGTCTACATCCTACAGCAAGATGGTGCTGCATCTTACTTCGACCAAGTACATCTCCTTGCCTGATGTTCTTGGAGAAGATGAAGTGCTGGAATTGGGCCCCATTTTCCATGGATGTCAGTTTGTTGATAGGATCATGAGGGATGAAGTGGATGAAGAAGGTCCTGATCTCCTCGTCTTCATGAGTATTGTCGGTTTCCCTCCCTATGTCGATGTGTCCCATCCCCCATCATCGCATTTCGAGCATCTGCCTGCTACTCTGTCTCCCATTCTATCGGACATGTTCGAACTGGGTGTTAACTCACGTTTCCATCTCCCCAACCATCCACTCATCATGCCAGCACCACCTGCAGATCCTCGACATGCCCTCAACATTATGGCCGATGGAGAGAAGATCGCCATGCCAGGATCTTATAGTTAGTGTTTTGCTCGGCCCAGCCTCGAGCCCCAGGCCAGGCCGAGCCGAGCCCTCTAAGGCTGGGCCCAGGCCGAGCCCGTAGGTCGGCCTGCAGGGGCTTTGGGCCCAGCCTGGGGTTTAGCAAAGCCTGAGCCGAGCCCTCAAAAGCCGGGGCTTCCATGGTTGGTAGATGCGGCAAATGCCAGGACCTGTTACAGTTATTAAAAACCTTAATGTATTAGTATACTCCACTTTATTTGCATTTCCTTACTCGTCACCCATTGCCAAATGCCGGACCCTGTTGTCGCTAATGGAGATGGACGGTCACGCCTTCGGCGTGTGCCTGCCCCTTCTGCCAGAAGTACATGTTCCGAGAACGCTGCCGAGCTGGAACTCGCTTCCCACAGGCAGGCTCAAGCGGCCACACGGACAACATGCAGCACCAAAAAAAATACGACGCGAAAGGCACCTACAAGTGCTGACCCCGACGACACCCTAACTGACTATGACTCTGACTCTGGCTTAGGAAGCCCAGCCCCCCAGAAATGGCTTGTAAAAGGTGGGTATATAGTTTATCTCTGTAATTACTGTGTGATACCCTAGTCCACCCTACTGACTTATTAATAGGAAAAGCTCGTGACATACCGGACAGCCTCTCGCGATCCGAAGACACACGTACTTTTTCCCAAGGCCATCCTGACACACAGCAGGACATCTCTTTCGAGCCCACTGAGACTGGTGCAGACGGCCTTCTTCAAGATATCAAGGTCATCGACTTGGACGAGACCGAAGACCCAGTGAAGAGACGGTGCGTTGATCGTTGTAAAGTTGGTTAGAGGAAGGTCGGGGGAGAGGCCTATGGGTCTCCCTTTGGAAGGATTGGGTCCTAGTCCGACCCAGGGGGCTGGGATTTGCCTGGTAGGAGAGTCAGGGATGAGGAAAAGGGGTGAAAACGCGCCCTGATAGCCCAAAGATAGTCGAGATATCGTCTAATGAAAGCCTGATAGTGGAGAAAGGATTCTCCGAGTCCCTCGGTCTTGGAATTCCGTCTTTCATCTGGTGGTAAGGTGTCTATTGTTATGTTACTAAGCAAGGACAAAGTACAGTAGGTACGAAGTTGGCTTACATAAGCCAAAAAGCGTCCAAATACTAAGTAAAAGAGGGTAGAGTAAAGAATAAAAACAAAAACAAAAGTAAAAACAATGAAATAAGATAAATCTCCTAGTAGGGAGGACTCCCTCCCTACATCGTAGCCAAGACATCGACGCTTTTTTTTCTCCCATGACCAAGAAGAATGGGAAAAAGTGCAGAGACTGTATGGCTTGCTCGTGCGCCCATTTTCATCCATTCTTACTCAGTCTTTACTGATTTCTTCACAGCAAGGCGGAGGGCAAGAGTGTTTCCCTTGTCAGTGAGGCGTCAACCTTATGCCGACACATGCAAGCAAAGCACAAGGTACGTATTTATTTTCTCCAGCTCCTTTCTGTGCGTTTCTCACTTGTGACTGACAATCTCCTAGGCCGAGTATCTTAAGTGGGCTGCTGCAAATAAGTTCATTTCAATGTTGCCAGAGGATAGTCAACGACATCGGGCGGAAGCGGCTTCGAGTTCCCAACCTAACCTTGACGCTCATGTCATACCTAGAGAGCAAGTCCTCCACTACTCAGAGTCCGCCTTTCGAGAAGTGGCTATTCAGTGGCTTATCGAAACCGATCAGGTGCACAGTATACGATTATTTAATCCCTCCATCACTGACACGCTGGTTATAAGCCAATTAATGTTTTGCAAAACCCGATGTTCATGCAGATGATTAACGTTGCCTCACGTGCTCAGAAAAGTGTCAAGATTCCGAACCACAGACAAACCCGCCAAGCAATCATCGATCTTTTCAAATCGAACCTCCGTGAGCTTCGCAAATGACTTCAGGTGTGTATTCGTGTTATATGAACCCGCTCACACGTGAGGTTTATATCAACAGAGCGAGGCTGTCTCTGGGAGTGTAAGCTTCACCTGTGATGCCTGGCAGGCCTCGAACGTAGATGGCTATTTTGCTGTCACTGGATCTTTTGTAGAAGAACCGTCACGCGGCATATGGAAGATCGAAGTGGCCCTCCTGGGTTTTGTGCAGCTCAACAATGCACACAATGGCACTCGCCTCGGTCAGGCTCTCTATAAAGTCGTACAACGTGCAGGTGTCGCCCATAAGGTCAGTGACAATTGAAGCTAGAAGTCGTTCCAGTGACAACTGATACATGGTACATAGGTTGGTTATGTTACATGCGACAATGCGTCAAACAATGACACGATGATGCAGGAGTTCGCTGACCGCATTACATCCAACACCGGGACATCTATTGATCCAAAAAAGCGTCGCCTCCGGTAAGAATCATTTCTACTGCGATAAGAAGAATACTGAACTCCACCAGTTGCATGGCACACATCATCAATCTTGCCACTCAAGCATTTCTATCCGCGCACAGCAAGTCTAAGCATTACGACCTGGCTGCCCCCGACACTGATATAACCACTGCCATCCGAGATGGTGTCGACCGCGACGAGGTTGGGCTTGTGCGTGCTATCGTCGTCAAGGTAAGATGGTGCACATCACAGCACTGCACTGCTTGATTCTATGCTCACTTTTGCTTCACAGGAACGCTCTTCAGCTAAGTGCAAATTATTTAGGCGCCTTCAAGTGCACTCGGATGATGGCCATGAGCAACCAGGCGCACCATTGCAACTTCTTATCGACATGAAAGTCCGCTGGTCTTCTACATATTTAATGCTTCGTCGTGCACTGGATTTGAGGAAGGTTAGTTCTCCATCTCACTGTGTCATCAAATGCACTCATGACTTTGCAGGACGTTGATCGGTTCGTTCGGCATATCAGCTTGCAAGAGCGTGATGCAGACAAGCGTCGCAAGATTATGGAGCTTGAGTTGATGGATGCCGAGTGGGAACGTGTTCAACATTTGTTATCCCTCCTCAGCATATGTTTTTACTTAGATTTCACTTGTCCTTCTGCATATACTTAACATCCGTAGTATGCTGAGAAGGCTCAGCACGCGTTTTCCACAGAGCAGGGGCCAACGCTCCACACCGCTCTTCCTGCCTTGGAGGCGTTGCACAAGGCTTGGTCAAGCCGCAAGGATTCAGCAAAATATGTCGATTTTAGCAGTGGCCTGGAGGCCAGTTTGACCAAAGTCAACGAGTATTATGAACAAACCGCGACTTCTGATGCGCATATCATGGCTATGTGTACGTCTTTTTTTCTCTGTTAAGGATTAAGCATTCTGAACACCGGCCTGCAGTACTCGATCCCACTCAGAAGTTGAATCACATCCGTACCTACTGGGGGGAAGAACAGCTCACGCAGGTGTTGCAGTATGCCGAGGACATTGTAAGCTATACCCTTTCCACACGTTGCTACTGACTCATGAAAAAAGTATAAGGAACGCTACAATCTGTTGCAGAAGAGCTCTGTGGCCTCGGCAATGGTGCCCTCCAGTCAGCATATCACGTCCAACAATCCAAAGTTGCAAGCCCTCTTTGGCGAGCTCTCTGACGATGAGGACAATGACGCCTTAACCTCATCGGCCGACGTCGACAGTCAGTCGCGTGATCCGTCGCAGCCGTGGCTCCAAGGCTTCCATGCCTATCTCAACACGTGTGAAAACCTTGGTGGCATTCCTATCGTGCAGTGGTGGGGCATCAATGTTGAGCAACGGTGCATGGCACAGAGGCCAGCTCCACTGGACTCACCTTAGGTTTGAGTAGTAACGAGTTGAGACAAAGTAAGAGGGCAAAAGCGATTGTATTTTAGGGCGCCATAGGCTGCCTTTATATACTACAGGGTGAGTGTGACGTGACGTGTGACAACTACCTAAGTAGTCGTAGCTATTGTCTACTGTATTTGGACTAAGTGTTGTTCTACCTATGTAGTAACTACTTCCCACGCTGCACTGAGTAGGCACGTGTTCAACACTCCCCCTTGCTAAGTCGCTGGTTAAAGTGCGCAAGCATAGGATGGCGCTACAATTAAGTGCAGCCAGATTTAGTCGTCAGCCTGATAGATTTCAAGCCCGAGTTGTGCCCTGAATTTCTCAAATTTATCTCGACCCAAGTTCTTGGTGAACATATCCGCAGGGTTTTCTGCACTATCAATGAAGAACAGGGCGACTTTGCTGTCAGCCACAGCTTCGCGTACATAGTGGTAGCGAATGTCGATGTGCTTGGACCTTTTCTCGGTCACAGGGTTTGAAGCCATAAACAAGGCTCCCTGGTTGTCACTGCAAATTGGAATGGGTTTCAGCCTATATCCCAATTCCTCGAGCAAGTTTCGAATCCAGATTACTTGGCGGCTACAGTCACTGAGCGCCATGTATTCTGCTTCAGTGGACGACAGGGCTACTGTCTTTTGGGCATGTGATGTCCAACTGAAGATGCCATCAGCAAGTTTCAGGAAGAATCCTGTCTGCGATCGGCAAGTGGAAGGGTCAGAGGCCCAGTCTGAATCTGTACATGCAGTGATGCCTAGGCCAGAATCACCATTGAAGACGAGGGAATAATTTCTTGTCCCAAGTAGGTAGCGGCAGATATACAGCGCTTTATCTAGGTGTTCTTTGGACGGATTCGCGGAGTGTTGCGATAGAGCCGTCACGGCATATGCAATGTCAGGACGGGTGCCTAACATGATGTAAAGCAGTGACCCAATCACTGTCTGGAAACGAGTTCTGAGCTCTGGGTCGGCAGGCTCGTCGTTTGGTAGGGCATAGTACCCAGTGGGTAGTGGAGTCTTTGCCGGTTTGGCATTTTGGAGTCCACAGCGCTCAACGATTTTATCGAGATAGGCGCATTGATCAAGGTAGATCTTGCGGCCTTGGCACTTGATAGACATCCGGAGGAACTCTCTAGGTTCTCCAAGATCTCTGCATTCCCACTTGCGCATGAACAGCGCTTTAACCTCATCGACTACAGCCTTGCTAGGGCCACAGAAGAGGGTGTCATCCACATATATAATGGCGACGACTGTGTTTTTCCTCTTGTAGAGGAAGAGTCCAGCATCGGACTTGAGGCACTCAAAACCTAGTCCCTTCAAGGATTTATCTAGTGTTCGCCACCAGGCCAGGCCAGCCTGCTTCAGGCCATAAAGGGCACGCTTTAAGCAGAGCACTTTCTGCTCTTGCCCAGGCACTGCAAAGCCTTCAGGTTGTTCCATGTAAATTTCTTCTTCAAGTTCGCCATACAGATAGGCGCTCCTGACATCGAGAGCTGAGATGTACCAGTTTTCAAGCGCAGCAAGTGCGAACATAAGGCGCACAGTTTCGTAGCGCACTACTGGTGAGAAGATTTGGTCAAAGTCTAAACCTTCGACCTGGGAGTACCCTTTGGCGACAAGCCTAGCTTTCTTCCGGCCATCGGATTTTACGTCGAATACCCAACGGTTTTTTATCACCTTTCTCCCCCTTGGGCGGCTTACGAGGTCAAAAACCTTCCGCTTTCGGAGCATATCAAGCTCTTCACGACATGCAGTTTCCCACTGCTGCTGCTCAGCCTTGGGTAGGCGAGCGATGTCGCGGTAAGACCATTCCCGCACATTAAGTTTGGGAGGCTCACTAGAGGGGACCGCTTTGGCGAGGAGGAAATTTGCCAGGTCTACTCCCCCTTCCCGGCATATCCGCTCGACGTCATCCTCACTACTGGGGGACGGAGCAGGGGGTGGTTCCGGGAATCCTCCTGGCACAGGGCGAGGTCCTGATGATTCGCCAACTGTTTCTCTCCATCGGCACTCATTTTCAATATCCCTGAACTGTTCGACAGGGTGGCGCCGTTCGCCATAGACATTTCCTGGGCGAACTGGAGGTCTGCGCTCCCTTTGGGGGCGCACTGGTGCTGGAGGTACAGGGGGCCTGCGCTCCTTACGAGGGCGGCGAGGTTCCTGGGGTGGTGGTGGGTTTCGAGCCGGAGAAGGTGTTCTCGGCGGTGGAGGAACAGGTTCCTGCTCCACTGGAGTCTCAGCACGCTGTCTACCCTGAGTGGGGCACGAAGGACGAGGAGGGTCATCCTCAGGTGGTGCAGGGGCCTCATGAGTGGGCTCATGATCATCACGGACTGGTTGTCTAACGCGAGATCTAGTCGAGGAGCAGCGAGGGAACGTGCTCTCATCGAAAGTTGCATGTGCTGCAGTGAATACAGCTTTGGAGGGGCGCATGAATAAGTAGTTGCGCTCATTCCCTGGAGCAACACCAATGTAGGTCATTAATTCGGACTTCGCAGCCATTTTGTTGGCACGAGCCTCGGCAGGCAAGTATACATATGCGCCGCATCCAAAGACATGAAGGTGGTCGATGGATGGTTCCTCCCCATTGATCAACTGATATGGGGTGGGCCAGTTAATACGGCGCATCGGCGACCTGTTGTATACATGGGTCGCATGTGAGAAAGAGAACTCCCACCAGGAGTCAGGGAGGCAAGCCTCGATTCTCATAGACTCGGCCTTGTCCATGAGGGTGTGCATGATTCTCTCTGCATGACCATTTTGCATAGGGGTGCGAGGCGCACTTTGGAATATACGAATTCCCTTCTCCTGTAAAACTCGATTGAAGGCTTCAGATTTGTACTCTCCCCCTGCATCGGACATCCAGCCTTTAACGTAGGCATTATGTTGAACGTGGACCATCTGCAGAAAATTTTTGGTCGCGGAAATCGCAGCATCTTTAGTGCGCAGATTTACTGTCCATGCATGTGATGAATAGTCGTCTAAAAAGACAATCACATATTTAAATTTGCGATAAGACGCAATGGGGAAGGACTTTAGATCGGAGTGAATCAACTCGAACGGCTGCGAAGCTCTGCGCTCATTCGGTGGGAAGGCTCTGTTAGGCATCTTGCCCAGAGCACAACCAGGACATATCTCGTCCTTGGTGGGTAACTCGATCTCAGGGAAATCCCTGGTATGTTTCTGCGCTTGGCGCAGGATGTCCTTAGAGGGGTGTCCCAGACGTCGATGCATAGTATCATAGGTTACCATGCAGAGTGTTGCTTCAGTCAGCACAGCAGGCGACTTCAGCACGAAAATAGTGTCCTTGTTTTCCCTGGGGACGCAGGTCAGGTATGCATTTCCATCAGGGCTATATATCGTTAGATGCGACGAGTTACCGCACACGACAGCACCTTGTTTGAGGAGCACACCTAGTGAGATTAGCCGGCCCCGTAAATCTGGCATATAGTAAACGGGATAGAGCCGCACAAGGTCTCCTTGGCGCTCATTTGGTAGTCCTGAATAAACGAGGATGGTTCCTCTCCCAGTTGCAATGGAGGCTCCATTCACAGTCTGGATAGGGAGTTGTTGATCCCCTTTGAGTGGCTCATAATCAACGAAGTCATCAAGGTCATTCGTGAAATGGTTGGAAGCACCAGAGTCGAGCACCCATTCGGGGTCGTCATGCTTACACTTTCCCTTACAGTTCACACACATCACGAAGGACAGCGCATGGACACAAGTAGCATTTAAAGAAGTAGAATACATGCTGCTACTACTCGCTATATACCGCGCAGAGTTGCAAGCGTAAGCGGAGTTAGTGTCCTGCTTAAGTGAACCGGAGGGGATGACTAACCTATCCATGGTCAGGTCGATGCCAGCCGCCTCGGCTATGTCGGCATCAATATCCCCATCGTAGATGGTACCGATGGAGACGGTGTCTTCAACATCGGGGGACGGGTTGCGCACCTCGAGACGAGGGCACTTGGAAGGACCTGCCTCTGGGGCAGACTGAACGAAGGGCGATGGGATGCAGGAATCTAATATTTTGACCCGCTGAGGGGTCGGTTCGATGCCAATGCAGTGAGCCAGCTCGAAGGCTTTAACTGTCTGGGGGAAGCCGGGAGGACCGTACTGCGCTGCACCGATGGTGTGTGCAAGTTTCCTAGGATCAGGAACTGGCTCAGGGCCAGTGGTCACAACCATGGAGGCCATGTGGGCCTCCTCGTCGTCGTGCTGACACTTCTTCCCACCACGCTTACCATGCTTGTTCTTTTTCTTCCCCTTCTCCTGGTTCGGCGTATTGTTGCTGCCAGATCCAGAAGGCTTCTGCTGCTGCTGTTGCTGCTGCGAGAAGTGGGGATCGCCTTGCTTGCGCTTGACGGCGCTAAGCTTGTTGGCGGAGGCATGTGGTTTACGACGGGAGTTCCTTTGCTCCCAACTTAGAGTGGCGGCACGCACCACCCCATCCGGTTTCAGTGTTTTGATGTTCTCGGCATCGCTGCCAGCTTGGTTAAGTAGCTGAGCTACAACCTCCATAGTTGGAGGGAGCTTGGCCAGAACGATCATAGCCTGGACGGGGGTGGGGAGCTCAAAGCCGGCGTCGGCGAGCTTGGCGAAGTGCGCCATGATCTTCATCAGGGCAGGAGCGGGGTGCTGGTCACCAGGGACGTTGGTTTCGATTAAGGTCTTGAAGTCGGCATAGGCCGCAGCAATGCCGGGCTTGCCATACTCAGCCTGTAGGGCGTCCCAAGTAGCCTTGGCAGTCGAATGGGTCGACACCTGAATGTGCACAGGAGGCGCAAGGCGAAGACGGATGTTGCCCAAGGCTTGGGCGTTCTTGTCGTCCCAGGCGGCCTGGTCGTCATCCCCATTGGCAGGGCAGGTTTCTTCGAGAACCCACCATTGGCCTTGAGACATAAGGAAGGCCTCCATTGCTGGAGACCAGTCCTGCCAATTGGCACCGGTGAAGATGGGGACGAGGGTGGTCAATGCGCTAGACATGCTTATCTGCAGGCAAAGACGAAGTCAGCACTGTGTGGTGCGACGACAAAGGGTGAAAAGCCTTGGCCCAGCGAACGAGACGTTCAGCTGTAGGCCATTGCCTATGAGCAGCCATGAAGGCGCTCAACGTTCTCAACGAGGCAGCCAATGAAGGCGCCACTAAGGCGAGCCAGAGTGCTCCTCAACGCTGCCAAGAATGGCACTGGAGAGGGCTGCTCATCGGGGCTCATAACCTGTTGAGCAACGGTGCATGGCACAGAGGCCAGCTCCACTGGACTCACCTTAGGTTTGAGTAGTAACGAGTTGAGACGAAGTAAGAGGGCAAAAGCGATTGTATTTTAGGGCGCCATAGGCTGCCTTTATATACTACAGGGTGAGTGTGACGTGACGTGTGACAACTACCTAAGTAGTCATAGCTATTGTCTACTGTATTTGGACTAAGTGTTGTTCTACCTATGTAGTAACTACTTCCCACGCTGCACTGAGTAGGCACGTGTTCAACAATCAATTCTCCACGCTACCCAGTTTGGGGTTCGCTCATGAGGGACTTCCTCCCAATCATGGCTTCCTCGGTGTCTTGTGAGCGCACATTCTCGTCAGCCGGCATTACCATTAGCAAGCGGCGCAACCGCCTGAAAGCTGATATTGTTGAGGCCCTGCAGTTCTTGAAATGTCTTGCCAAAAAAAACTGCTCTTTTGTGAAGATCCCTCTGTTCTCTTACATGCTGACATGCTGGAACATCAGGTGTCCACTGAATCTAGGGATGAGTCTATCGATGAGGCCGATCAGGACGAGGAGCTGATGGACGAAGACGAGGATATTTTTTTACCATTCCTTGCTGACATTTAGGTGCCCCCACTCTGGTGACATGTATATCCAACATTCCATCTCCTGCATTTCGCGTAGTGTCTGGACTGAGTACATCTACATGTGTAGAACTACATAGTCCTTAAAATTTTACTGTCATTCTGTCATAAGCCGCGGCTCAGGCCGCCAAGCCCTGGCTTTGGGCCCGGCTGAGCCCTTGGATGGGGCTTATTGGGGCTTAGGGCCCAGCTCAGGGTTTCCCCAGGCCCCGAGCCCTCTAAAGCCAGGCCCAGGCCCTGAGCCCTCTAAAGCCGGGCCCAAGCCCCGGGCTTCAGGCCAAGCCGGGCCGGGAAAACACTACTTATAGTCAAGTATCCCTGCATCATACCTCGATGGGATGGGTAGCTCAACTCCAAGACCCAGAAGTGAACGAGGTAGGAGACTCATCTACTGCTGTTGATGTGTCGCAATCCTACACCCCACCTGGTCTTCCCCTCCTTGCCAATGCTATCAATCATGTCTCAGCTAGTCATCATCCACCCCCATTCGAAGCGATTTCCTACCCAGATTATCCCCCTACTCCCTCGGATACAGCTACTCTCAGTACCACTGTGCAGCTTCACCAGGATATCTTTGGATCCGACTCCTTTCACTTTCAGACTTCATCCTGGCCCTCCAATGAGTCGATTTTCTGAATTTTCCGATTTTACTTACTGTTTTTCTTTTGATTCTTATGCTTTTCCTTTTATTTCTTATGCTACTCACTTCGACCAAGAAGTCATTAAACTCCTAAATCCACAGACAATTCTTCGTTCTCATACTCCTGTACCACCACCTACTATGCCCGCCTCAGTTCACTGCTTTGAAAAATCTTTTTACTGTAATTTTTCGTAACTTCTCCAGACTCGTTATCTATTCAAAATAACAAAAAGCCACAAAAAATCTTTTTCTCCTTATCTGATTTCCTTGATTTGTTACGCTTTAGATGATCTCTTGTTACAGATACAGAAAACCCAGATATTGACAATGTATGCTCAGTATATGGCGCTTATAAACGAGTTGATTGCAAGGTCAAACCCGTTCTGGGCATTTATCCAGAAGATGCACATGTTCACCGCCGTTTCCCAGAAGACCCCCTTAAATCCCTTATTCCACTCATGCCTCACCCCCCTACTTTTGTTCCCACGAAGAAGCTTACCAAGGAACGCCTGCACTCCATGAAATTAAATGCTGACAACTTCCTGTGGCCAGAAGAGGAAAAACTTTTTTGCCACATAATGAAGCTAAACGAGCGCGTGCTTGCCTTTGACAAATCGGAATGCGGCAACTTCAGATCTGATTACTTCTTGCCTTACATAATCCCTGTCCTGCCCCATGAGCCATGGGAATATCGTAACATTCCGATCCCGCCCGGTATCCGAGACCGAGTCATACAGCTTCTTCGGGATAAGATTGCAGCCGGACTCTATGAACCGGCTCAGTCCTCCTATCGCTCAAAATGGTTTTGTGTTATGAAGAAGAATGGAAAGATCCAAATCGTCCATGATCTGCAGCCTCTCAATAAGGTTACAATTTGGGACGCTGGTGTTCCTCCTATCCTGGATGACTTTGTGGAGCCATTCGCTGGCCAGCAATGCTATACTGTGTTCGATCTCTTCTCCGGCTTCGACGCACGCCAACTTCACCCCGATAGCCGAGATCTTACCTCATTCCTGACACCGCTTGGCTTGCTATGCCATACTGCCATGCCTCAAGGCTACACCAACTCGCCATTGGAATTCCAGAATTGCACAGCATTCATTCTTCAGGACGAAATCCCACACATTGCCAATGTTTTCATCGACGATCTGCCTATCAAAGGCCCTGCTACACGTTACGAAGATGCCAATGGCCATGCCGAAACATTAGCCGAGAATTCTGGCATCCGGTGCTTCATTTGGGAACATGCCAATGACATACATCGGATCATGCATTGATTTGCTCATGCCGGAGGAACGTTTTCCGGTCCTAAATCTCAGATCTGCCAACCTCGTGTCACTATTCTTGGCCAAACCTGCCATCCTCGTGGTCATTCCCCTGACGATGGCAAGGTGAAGAAGGTTGTGAATTGGCCAATGCTCCTTATGCCCAAAGATGTACGGTCGTTCCTAGGCCTCTGTGGTACCGTTCGTATCTGGATTGCGAACTACTCACAGCTGGCTCGGCCACTGGTCGACCTCTATCGCAAGAATGCTCCGTTCGAATGGGGAGAGCCCCAACAGGAGGCGTTTGACGCCTTGAAGCTCGCCGTTTCGACTGCTCCTGCCCTTCGCCCCATTGACTACTCGTCCAATTCCCCAGTCGTTCTTTCCGTCGACACCAGCAATGTCGCTATAGGATTCATTCTTTCGCAGTATGACTCAGAAGGATGCAAGTGCCCTGCTCGCTACAGTTCACTCCCTATCAACGAATGAGAATCACGCTACAGCCAGCCTAAGCTGGAGCTTTACGGTCTTTTCAGAGCACTACGACACTACCGCATCCATCTTTATGGCATTCGTCACCTATGGATCGAAGTCGACGCCAAGTATATCAAGGGTATGCTTAATGACCCAGATCTTCAGCCCAATGCAACAATCAATCGCTGGATCAAAGGTATACTTCTCTTTGACTTCAGGTTGATCCATGTACCCACTATCAAGCACCGTGGTCCTGATGCACTCTGTCATCATCAACCTACAGAAGAAGACTACGAGGAAGGTCGTATTGATGCAGAGGAAGCCGATGATTGGTTAGAGAACGTTCTTTTCTTTGCAGAAACTCATCCCCTTCCTTACGATGCCATGACGCTCCCATCATTCCTTTCCAATGATACGACCCAAGACGCCCAGTTATGCCAAATCCTACACTTCCTTCGCACCACCAAACTTCCCAATTTCCCTTCCAACACCTCTCGAAAGCGATTCATTCGCAGATCCTTGCAGTTCTTCCTCCGTGGAAGCCATCTCTTCAAATGTCGAGGTTCCCATACCCCTGTCAAAGTTATCTTCGACCCAGATCTTCGTGCACAGATACTGAATCAAGCCCATGAAGAACTCGGTCACAGAGGTGTCTTTGGAGTCTTTCAGATGGTCAGAGAGCGCTTCTATTGGCCCCAGATGTACAAGGATGTCGCCCATCACATTCGCTCATGCCATGCATGCCAGATTCGCAGCACTCATAAAACCGAAATCCCCATCACGATCTCTGCATCCCCCCAAATCTTCATGAAGGTTTATGTTGACATCATGCTCATGCCCAAAGCCCATGGCTATCGCTATCTCGTTGCTGCTCGAGACGATCTTTCCCCTGCAGCAGAAGGCCGTGCTCTCAGACATGCCAATGCGGATAATCTCGCCAAGTTCTTTTGGGAAGAGATACTCTGTCGATATGGAATGGTCTCTCAGATTGTCACTGACAATGGCAGTGAAATCAAGGGTGCCTTCGAGAAACTCATGCAGTGCTACTCGATCCCTCAGATTCGCATCTTGCCCTACAATTCTCGAGCTAATGGAGTTGTGGAGCGAGGACACTTTATCATTCGAGAAGCTATTGTTAAGGCTTGTGAAGGCGATCTCAATCTCTGGCCTACCAAGGTCCATCATGCTTTCTTTGCAGACAAGGTGACGACTCGACGGTCTACTGGATTCAGCCCCTACTTCCTCCTTCACAGTCTCGATCCCATTCTCCCATTCGATCTCTTTGAATCTACATATCTTGTTGAAGGATTTTATTCTGGAATGAGCTCAGAGGAGCTTCTTTCACTTCGCATTCGCCAATTGGAGAAGAGACAAGATGATATCCATGCCGCCTTTACTACCCTACAGAATTCATGCCTACGATGTAAGGACCAGTTCAAAAGAAAGTATGCCCTACACCTTGCAAAGTCATCATACCAGCCTGGAGACCTTGTCTCGGTTCGCAATAGCCAGGTTGAGAAGGAGCTTGATCGAAAATCGAAGCCGCGGTACCTTGGTCCCTATGAAGTTGTTCGTCACACCAAGGGAGGCTCCTACGTCCTCAAAGAACTCGATGGCACTATCTCTAGACGAGGCATTGCTGCATTCCGACTCATTCCCTACTACTCACGTGACACTCCTTTACCTGACGATATCCTCCTCGGTGGAGACGACGAGCCAAGCAATGACAATGACGATGAAGATGACGACGAGAACAAAAATAATGCTTATGACTCTGATGAATTCTCATGATTTCCTTCACTACTTTTCATCTATCTCCAGCCACTCCTTTCAGATTCTTTTTTTTTTCTTTTCTTTGTTTCACCTGTTTGTGTTTGCTGCATTGGTCGCAATTGGGGACGATTGCATTTCTTGTTGCTGGCAGATGTCATGCACCAAAGGTGTTTGGCAACGTGAGCATGGACTCAGAAGCTGAATGACGAAGAATGGAGAAGCCTAGCCCTAATGCGAAGAATGACTGATATTGCCAGCAGTCATCCATCGCACGAGAACCATCCTCAACATTAGGGAAGAAACTGCTCGAGCGCCCGAAAAAAACTTTTTGAGTGCTAGTTTACGGCATTCCGATTTTTCGAATATCTCTGTCAATTCTAAAGGTATCGACACCATTCCCACGCTCACAGGAAGCTCTCGACCACGCCATCCTGCCTACCAAATTTGGTAACGATCCGCGCACTCCACGATTTTCTGCATCATTTCTACCAATGAACGCCCATTTTGCCAATATTTATCGTAATGGCCACCTCCTCGACCGTCTCTTCACTCGTGTCCTTTGCTAGGGAGAATAACTACGAGTACCTGCCAGGAATCCCCACTAGCTCTCGCCCCGAAGCCTCCTGGTTCATCCCTCCCTCGTCCATGACCTCCCATCCTATCGCTCTGGGACAGCACATTCTTCTCGTCAGTCTGACGTCGAAGAAGACGTTCTTTGGTCGCCTCAAGTCTGTCATCAGGCTTGAAAGGTCTTATGTGGTTGTTTCGGTCTCTCCAGTTGAAAAGGATTATGGATTTTTCCTTCCTGCCCCCTGCAACATCTATCTCTCGATCTCGTCTTTCGTTCTCCCAAAATTGCGACAGCTGCAGTACCAACTACTCTCATCTACTCTATCTGATCGCATTCATGACGATTTTGAGGCACTTCTCCCTGCCCTCATTGGAGAAGATGGCCCCTCCTCCTCCTCATGCCCTCCAGAGCACTAGTTGCACCTGGTACAGGTCGCTTTGCAGAGAGGAGAGGGGGGGGAAAGTTGCGAAATCCTAAGCCCTGACTACCCTGGAGACCCCCAAAGTTGGCCCCTGGCAGAAATCCCCACAGTTCTCCTTTCGGACGCGCAGCATATCACCCCAATGAATCTGGATCTCAGATCTAGGAGTCAGAGTGACTCATTTGCAGTCATACCCCTTATTCAGCACTCATCCCCCTTTCTGTCACATTATTCATCCATTCCTTAATGACTCATTCTATTTCAAATGATTTGTGATATTCTTCGTCATGCTGACTGATTTTACTTACCAATCGCTTACTGTCCTTACTCAGCCTTGCTTGGCCTTACCAATCCTTTACCAATCCTCTTACCAATCACTTACAAACCCCTTACAAAGTGTTTCCCTCTATTTACTTCAGGCCGCGCTACCTTTTGTATATAAGTACCAATACATCGCAGCAAGTAGCACACAGAAGTAGCCCCCCTGCATAGGATACCATCCCCTTTGTAGTGAGACTATTGCCCAATCATTATCGACATTATCTGCCTTATTGTCGTCGCTTTAAGGCCCTTCATTATCTTCTTTATTCTTGCAGTATCTGAGGCTCCATTAAGGGTCTATTTACTGTCATTCTTCATCGCTTTACATCACTTCTAGGCTCTGAGTAGCCTAAATTTCGTCGCTTTTCTGTTGTCCCCTTGCTCCCCTCTCGTCAGGAGCACTGTTCCCTTCTGCCCTAGTCGTCTAGGTGTGCAGAACCCCTCCCCCTTTTCGCTGTAACCGATCCCTCGAGCCAAAGTCCGCGAAGGTAAACCACCGACTCGGCAATTGTCTTTGTGTTGGGTTTTTTTGGTGTTTTTGCCATAGATCCTCACTTCAACTCACACTGGATGGCTTTCACCTTGGATTCATCCATCTTGATCCCATCAACCCCCACAATCATCCCCAGAAACTTGACTTCCCTTTTCTTCAAGAAGCACTTCTCTGGCTTCACGAAGAGGTCGTTCTCCTCAAGGTGTCGAAGTACCTCCAACACGATCTGATCATGTTCTTCTTTGTTGTCTGTTTTCGTGAAGACCATGATGTCATCAATGTAGACGACCACGACATCCTCCATGTCTCCGAAGATATCGTTCATCATATTTTGGAAGGTTGAAGGAGAGTTGCAGAGTCCCAAGTACATGACGAGGGGTTCGAAGGATCCCTTGTGGGTGACGAAGGCTGCCTTCCACTCATCTCCTTCCTTGATTTGAACATTGTTGTAGCCCCATCGTAGGTCCATTTTCGTGAAGAGCTTGCACCCCTTGAGTTTATCGACTAGCTGTGATATTAGTGGAAGGGGATACGAATTCTTTACGGTATGCTCGTTGAGGTAACGGTAGTCCTGAACCATGCGTTTTCGACCATCCTTCTTTGGAACGAAGAAGATAGGGGACGTCTGAGGGGACTTCGAAGGTCGGATGTAACCCTTCTTGGTCTGGTCATGAATAGAGTCTGAGACCTCCTTTTGTTTGTCGACGGAGAGGGGAATGGGGTGGCCTCGCTTAGGGACGGGGGTATCTTTGAGATCAATGGCATGATCCCAGGGCTTCCTCAGTGGCATGTGCTCTGATGATTCTTTCAAGAACACCTTTAGGTACCGATGGTACTCTTTTGGGACCAGTTCTTCGACAGTGCCAGATCAAGACCACATCAAGCGGAGCTTCGGATGCAAGTACCCCATGTCATTTGCTTCCTTCTTTTCCTGCTTCGACAGTGGGGCAAGGTCATGACACTCGCGATGTAGGGAGGGAGTCCTCCCTACTAGGAGATTTATGTTATTTCATAGTTTTTACTTTTGTTTTGTTTTTATTCTTTACTCTATGCTCTTTCTACTTAGTATTAGGACGAGTTTGGCTTATGTAAGCCAGACTCGCACCTAGAGTTGTACTGTACATACTTAGCAACAATAATAGCCACCTTACCACCAGAGGAGACAGACGGAAATCTGAGACCGAGGGCTCGGATTATTGATCTTCCCTTCGTTAGACGCTCACCAGACGAATCTCGACTCTCCTTTGGACTTTCAGGGCGCGTTTCTACCACTTTTCTCCATCCCTGACTCCCCTACCAGGCAAGCTCTAGCCCCCTGGGTCGAACTGACCCCACCATCCAACGGGAGACCCTCTAGGCCACTCCCCTCACCTTCCTTCAACCAACTTCACAGCGAGGACATCGGGTCATTTTAACAGTCTTGTCAACCCACGAGACTATGGGGTTGTGTCGTTGAAGCCACGTATAGCTGAGGACAAGTGGGTGAGAACCGAGGGTGGTGACCTGTGCCCAGATGTGCTCTCTGTGTCCATCGAAGTTCATTACGAGAGGCGCTACATGGGTGATATCCCCATCTCGATTCTTGGTGCCATCGATGCTGTAGACTGGGACTGTCCTTTCGAGGGGAAGGAGGGGTATCTCGTTTTCGTCGGCCCACTTCTTGTCTGTAACGGCCCGTACTTTTTCACTACTAGTTGTAGCGTAGTCTTAGCGTAGTTTTCCTTATTTATCCACTCTCTGGTTAGGGTTACCTTAGACGTGCTCATAGACGCTTTACTTAGTCAGCTGCTTTGTCAACGTAGCCGCATTGACTCAGCGTGGAGCGCTGCAGCCAATAGCATTTATCCCTCGCTTGTTTGGTTTGTTCTACGACCTTCCTCGGTACAAACACTCGTAGTAGTATAAATACCGCCTCTCTTGTCATAGACACTCCAATCGAGTTCATTTGTGCATCGTCGCATTAACTCATTCCCTCAGCCTCTACTCTTATCAGTTCTTGGAGTGACCGAGTATAGTCTTCAGATTATAAGCATTACACTTGAACTCGATTCCCATTTACTCCCTCACTCCACTTGCGCCCAGGCATATAGGGCAACGTATACCCAGACTCCAGGGTTAAGGAGCTTTACCTTCTTCATTTCACTTCATTTACGGGGCGACGCCTTTAGTCCCGTCCACCTTTCAGCTGGTGGTTGTGTTGAAGAAGAACCGTAGTTAGTAGTCCTGCTATCCGTCAAGGGTAGTGCGAAGGTGCAACCCACATTAGGGGGTGGAAGCACATAGTTTAAAGTAGTTCCCCTACGTCAAGGGAGGTAGAAAGCGTACTACCGTATCCCTACTAGTTTACGATAGCTGAGACAGAGTACCGCCACTGAGGGCAGGGAAAATCTCGTCAACATTCCTCGAGTCAAGAAGTCGGAGTCTTTGGCTCCTCGCATTAGGTTTTCTCCTTACCTGAAAAAGGAAGAATCGCCCGCTCCCCCGCTCCTGTTCGCTCGGGAAGTCACTCCCCTCGAGCAACAAATTTTCGGTACCCCCGAACCTCTTCTCCCCCGTCTTTCTCCGCTCCCTCTTCGCTCCCCCTCTCCTGACCCAAATCTACTGGGCTTCGTTCTGCACGTTCCATACAACTTACGGAATAGATGTACCATCCGCCCCCCTCCTCTAACCCCCGTCGTTCTCACCGCCTTCCGTCCTCATGGACCAGTTCACCCAGGAGCAGCTGCAGTTCATGCAGCAAATGACCGCTATGATCACAGCGCAGGTCGCCAACCAGGTGGCGCAGCAGGTCGCTGGTGCTAGGGCGGGTGCCCAGCAGCAAGGAGGTGCAGGGGCCGCCCAGAACCCCAACAGGAACGTTGACCCCACGAAACGGGGCATCGCCGAGCCCGGCATGTTTGATGGCTCGATTAGCAAGTTCGAAGAATGGTGGTCGAAGGTCAAAGCCTATGTCGTGACCGCCAATTACTCAACGAGCAGGGCAGATTGCCTTGCAGTCTGGTCGCGCATGACTGGACCCATAGCAGGAGCTTACGCACGGGCGCATATTGATCAATGTCTTGCCGCCAATCAGTGGCTGGCCTGGGACGTTCTGCAGGCAGAAGTAGAGGCGCGCTTCAGGCCGCTCCACAACAAAGACTGGGCTAAGGATCAGCTCAGCAAAGTTCGTCAAGGCTCGGCCAGGACTGAGGAGTTCATGGCCAAGTTCAACACACTTAGGACCGCGTCCAGGGTATCCGATGACTATGCCATCTTCATGTTGGAGAAGGCCCTCCGGCCTGAAATTCTTCAACAAATCTTTATCCAGGGACGACGCAAGTCTACCTGGGCAGAATACGATCTGGAGGCTAGGACTCTGGGGGCCGCCTTCAAAGCGGTCAAAATCAGAACAGGTGGCTCGTCCTCTCGATGGGGACAACAAAGTTTCAATCGCCCCTCGCCCGGGGTAACGTCAGGGCAAGGTGCACCCATGGATATTGGGGCTGCGCAAGGCGGATCGGGAAGCCACCCGAAAAAGGACTTCTCGAATTATCAGTGTTACGCATGCGGCCAGAGGGGCCATATTCGTCCGCACTGCCCGCAGGCTGGGAATAAAGGCAAAGGGCGACAGGTGCGCTCTGAAGGGGTTGATCCACGGCTTGCCGCGATGGACGGTATGACTTTTGAGCAGGTAGTTGCTCATATCGGTAAATTAAAAGAATCGGAGCTGCAGTGAAGTCGGGTCCTGCAGTCTCGGACAATTCTCGTACTGGACTAGCTTCTTTTTCTCCTTTTAGTTTCTCTTCTCGTTGTCTCTCGATTTCGTCTTCTAAAAATAATACAAAAGAAAGCACAAAAATAGATAATACAAAAACACAAAAAAAGGTTTCGTTCTTGGACATAGTTACTGTAAACAGGTTCTCTTCTGTCTCTGTAGATAGCATGGATGATGATTCGGACTTTGTACCTACACCGTCTGTTGGAGGGTCCCGAAAGGGCTCGGGACCGGACGTTAAACTGGCACCGCTTAATTCTCCAAGCAATAAAACTCCTAAAAATAGCGTTTCGGAAGGATCCGAGTCGGTTAGCGATGCTCAGGCGACAGTACCGCCAAAATCCCGAGTTCGCATGCTCAACTTAAAGGATCATGTGGCTGTACCGATAATTATTCGCACTAGGAAGGGTGACGCACACGCTGTGCAGGCCCTGTTGGACTCCGGTGCTACAGGTGTTTTTGTGGATGCCAAATTCATTGATCGAAAGAAGCTCCCCAAGTTATCTCTCCCACGAGCTGTGGACATATTTAACGTCGATGGTACTCTTAACTCCGCTGGATGGATTATGCATCAAGTACCGCTTAGAGTTCAGTTCGGAAATCACTTCGAAGAATTAATAGCCGATGTCACGGATCTGGGATCTCATGACATGATTTTGGGTCACACGTGGCTTGCCACTCACAACCTGGAAGTCAATTGGAAAACTGGTGAAGTCTCAATGAAGAGGTGTCCTCGTAGTTGCAGGCAACTCACGCCGAAGCCGGCCTTCGTTAGACGTATCGAAAAGGAGGAGGTCCAGGCCCTTGAAGACTGGCATAATATATTCAGAGCCAACAAGCAGGAGGCTCCTAAAAAGGATAAAACCCCTGAGGAACTGGTTCCGAAGGAATACCACGATTATTTAAGCATCTTCTCTGTCCAGGAATCTGAATGCATGCCGCTTAGGAAACCTTGGGACCACACGATAGAACTAAAGGAGTCGTTTGTTCCGAAAAAGGGAAGGTTGATCCCTCTCAGCCCTGACGAGCAGACCGAAGTTAGCAACTTCGTCGATGGACAGCTTAAAAAGGGTTATATCCAGCCTAGTAAATCACCGCAGACTTCTCCTGTGTTCTTCGTCCCTAAAAAGGATGGAAAGAAGCGAATGGTACAGGATTACCATTATTTAAATGAGCATACAGTCAAGAACTCATATCTGCTCCTGCTTATCTCGCAGCTTGTTGACAGGTTGAAAGGCTGTAAATTATTTACAAAAATGGACCTTAGGTGGGGATACAACAACATTCGGATCAAGGAAGGTGACGAGTGGAAAGCCGCTTTCGTCTGTCACCATGGAGCCTTCGAACCGCTGGTGATGTTCTTTGGTTTATGTAATTCTCCCGCCACGTTTCAAAACATGATGAACAACATCTTTGGTGATATGGAGGACGTTCTAGTAGTATATATTGACGATCTTATGATATTCACAAAAACAGACAATGAAAAGGAGCATGACAGGATCATGCTCGAGGTGCTTAGAAGGTTGAAGGAGAATGACTTGTTCGTTAAACCGGAGAAATGTTTATTTAAGCAAAAAGAGGTCGACTTTCTGGGTATGATAGTTGGCACGAATGGAGTTAAGATGGATCCCGCTAAAGTCGCTGCTGTGTGCGATTGGCCGGTCCCTACTTCTGTTCGTGGAGTTCGAGGCTTCCTTGGCCTTGCGAACTTCTACCGACGATTCATAAAGGATTTTGCGCAGGTCGCACGCCCCCTTAATGATCTCACCAAAAAGGACACTCCATTTCTCTGGTCCAACAAGTGCCAAGTAGCATTTGATACATTAAAGGAAGCCTTCACGACCGCGCCTATCCTTATGTTCCCCGATCAGGATCGGAAGTTTCGTTTAGAAACCGATGCCTCGGATTACGCAACCAGAGCCGTGCTCTCGGTGGAATGCGATGACAGTCTCTGGAGACCAGTTGCCTATTCAAGTCACTCGCTTAGTGGAGCAGAGCTTAATTATACGGTTCACGACAAGGAGATGCTAGCCATTATCCACGCTCTAGAGCAATGGCGTCACTACCTCGAGGCTACCCCATACCAGTTTGAAATTTGGACGGATCACCACAACCTCAAGTGGTTCATGACATCACAAAAGCTTCAACCACGCCAGGCGCGTTGGGCGCAGTATTTTAGTCGTTTCAACTGTATTATCGTCCACAAACCCGGAGTTTCAATGGGACGACTGGACGCTCTCTCTCGCCGTGAGGACTTAGTAGAAAATCGCGAAAACGCTAAATCTGAGGAATCGTTATTTATTAAACCCGAACAAGTATGCACTGTGCGCTTAGAAAACCCCTTCATAGAAGAACTGCGCAGTGTAACGGCTGAGGTTGACACTGGAATGCTCGACTGATGCGATGGTTTACTGTATGACGGAGACAAAGTTTTCGTGCCTGAGGCACTTAGACAGAAGGTTCTCGCTGCTCTTCACGATTCACCCCTAGCGGGTCATCGAGGCGTAAAAGGAACTCAGGAGTTGATCACACGCTGGTTCACATGGTCTACCTTGAAGCCCGATGTCGAGGAGTACATAAAGCATTGTCAGACGTGTCAAGCTAGCAAGCCTAGTAACAAGCTGCCGGCAGGCGAACTCAAGTCTTTACCCATCCCTGATGGGCCTTGGAAGGATCTCACGACCGACTTTATGGATATAGGAGTCAAGAGCTCCTCTGGAAAGTCTTACGTCTTAGTCATTGTCGATCGGTTCTCTAAGGAAGCAGAGTTCATCCCCTGCACTGAAAAGGAAACTGCTGCTAGTACGGCACGGCTTTATTTAACCCACGTCTGGAAGCATCACGGCCTTCCCCAGTCTCTCGTCTCGGATCGCAGACCGCAGTTCGCATCTCAGTTCTCGAAGGAGCTGTTTAAAATGTTGGGTGTCGAGCAGAAGCTCTCGACGGCATTTCATCCACAGACGGATGGTCAAACAGAGCGGTTGAACCGCGAAATTCAGCAGTATCTATGGATGTATGCAAACCATCAGCAGGAACGATGGGAGGATTGGCTTCCCCTGGCTCAATTCGCGTACAACAACTCCAAGTCTTCTTCTACTGGCAAGTGCCCCTTTGAAGTTACTCGTTCGTATACACCACGAATGGGCGTCGAGCCGACGACTTCTAAGGTAGAAGCAGCGGAGGAGACCGCTAAAGACTGGTTCCAGGTGTTCCAGGAAGTGCGTGAAAATTTGGGAAAAGCTAGGACTCGTCAAAAGACTCAGGCAGATAAATGACGATCCCCTTCCCCTGCTTACTCCGTAGGCTCACAGGTTTGGCTGGCTGCCGACCATTTATCGCTGAAAGATCGGCAGAGCCGAAAGTTGACCGAAAAGTGGATAGGCCCATATGAGGTCTCGGACGTCTTACCCAACACCGTTAAGTTAAAACTGCCGCGAGCGATGCGCATACACCCGGTAGTGAACGTTTCATGGGTGAAACCTTATCTTGGTGCTCTCGATGGGCAGCCGGTTACTCGGCCCGGACCACAACGGGTTACGGTTGAAGGAGATGTCGAGTATGAAGTTGAGAAGGTTGTCGATTCCCGCTTGAGGTGTGGTAATCTTCAGTTCCTCGTTCATTGGAGGGGATACCCGGTGTCACGCACCAAAGGTGTTTGGCGACGTGAGCATGGACTCGGAAGCTGAATGATGAAGAACGGAGAAGCCTAGCCCTAATGCGAAGAATGACTGATATTGCCAGCAGTCATCCATTGCACAAGAACCATCCTTAACGTTAGGGAAGAAACCGCTCCATCAGCAAACTAGTCTGCAGCTGTACAATGCTGTACAGCACTGTACAGTGCCCACAGTGCCACAGCAAGGTCCCCCCCTGTACAGTTGCCTCACAGTCCGTCTACAGTGCTGTACAGTCCAAGTCACCTGTACCAACTTGTACAGTACTACGCTTTTTTGCTAATACCATTACGCTTTTTTGGCTAATACCACTACCCTTTTTTGCTAATACCACTACTACACTTTCAAAGTAATAGGCTTATCACTCCATCAAACGGAAATCGAGTCAAAAGTAGTAGTATATTCAAATTCAAGTACTACTACATAAGAGGCTAATAGTACTACACTTTTTACTAGTACTACTACACTTTTTGCTAATACTACTATGCTTTTTGCTAATACTACTACACTTTTTACTAATGCTACTACCCTTGTTACTAATACCACTACACTTTTTGCTAATACTACTACGCTTTTTACTAGTACTACTACGCTTTTTGCTAATACTACTACGCTTTTTGCTAATACCACTACGCTTTTTGCTAGTACTACTACGCTTTTTCCTAATCCTACTACGCTTTTTGCTAATACTACTACACTTTTTCCTAATAGTACTACGCTTTTTTCTACTACCACTACACTTGTGGGTAATCAAATGTGTGGTAGTAGTGGGCTAGTGGCATACACTACCCTATAGTAGGAATTGGCCATTGTTTGGTCGGCTTTGGCTGCTTGCGCGAAAGGCGTGAGTTTTGGTGTCCACTATATCGCATTTTTGGGTATTTTTGTGACTTTGCAAAATTTCGAGGCATTAGTGGCTGTGCCCACTACACAACAATCCTAATCATGACTACGCTTTTTTGCTAATCAACATTACTGTACATTTCCTAGTCACACTACAAATATTTGGTAGTCCAAAAAAGCGAACTTTTACTACACTTTTGGTAATCAAAACTGTAAACATTTCACTAGTCAAAACACTAATCAACACTACACTTATTTGGTAGTCAAAAATGCGGACTTTACTACACTTTTGGTAATCAAAAGTGTACACAACATTTAGCTACTCAAACACTAATCAACACTACACTTAATTGGTAATCAAAAAGCGCACTTTACTACACTTTTGGTAATACTCATCTACACTACACCTTGCTAATCAATTACTAATCAACACTATACTTATTTGGTAGTCAAAAAAGCGGACTTTACTACACTTTTGCTAATCAAAACAACTACCACTACACTGATTAGGTAATCAAAAATGCGCCACAACTCTACACTTTTGGTAATAAAATGTACACTACACTACACTAATTGTATATTGCCTATATCTCAACCATTTTTGCATGGATGGATGACATAAGCATACCTCTGGGGTCCTCTAGTCAGGCACTACAACTTTCATTAGGACATCTTTGAAATTTAATTTTTGAGACATCCAATTTTTCCAGTATTTTGCATTTTTCTCACCCATTTTTGGGCATATTGATGAGATAAGCATGTTCCCACAATCCTGTGATCCAGCCCCACAACTCTCATTATGACATTGTGGCTGTACAGTGACATCTGTGGGAAGCCCCTATCTCTGTAGCACTGTGTGTCTGTAGGCCTGTCACTCTGTGGGAGCCTGTGGGGGACTGTGGGCTGTGTGACATTACCATGTCACACAATTGTCACACTGTACCTGACTGTGCACTGTGACGCTGTGGCGCTGTGGGTAAGCTGTGACATCACTGTGGCACTGTGGCCCTGTGCAAAAGTGACTGATTTGCTGATGTCGAGCGCCCGAAAAAACTTTTTGAGCGCTAGTTTACGGCATTCCGATTTTTCGAATATCTCCGTCAATTTTAAAGATATCGACACCATTCCCACGCTCACAGGAAGCTCTCGACCACGCCATCCTGCCTACCAGATTTGGTAACGATCCGCGCACTCCACGATTTTCTGCATCATTTCTACCAACGAACGCCCATTTCACTAATATTTATCGTAATGGCCACCTCCTCGACCGTCTCTTCGCTCGTGTCCTTTGCTAGGGAGAATAACTACGAGTACTTGCCAGGAACCCCCACTAGCTCTCGCCCCGAAGCCTCCTGGTTCATCCCTCCCTCGTCCATGACCTCCCATCCTATCGCTTTGGGACAGCGCGTTCTTCTCGTCAGTCTGACGTCGAAGAAGACGTTCTTTGGTCGCCTCAAGTCTGTCGTCAGGCTTGAGAGGTCTTATGTGGTTGTTTCGGTCTCTCCAGTCGAAAAGGATTATGGATTTTTCCTTCCTGCCCCCTGCAACGTCTATCTCTCAATCTCGTCTTTCATTCTCCCAAAATTGCGACAGCTCCAGTACCAATTACTATCATCTACACTATCTGATCGCATTCATGATGATTTTGAGGCACTTCTCCCTGCCCTCATTGGAGAAGACGGCCCCTCCTCCTCCTCATGCCCTCCAGAGCACTAGTTGCACCTGGTACAGGTCGCTTTGCAGAGAGGAGAGAGGGGGGAAAAGTTGCGAAATCCTAAGCCCTGACTACCCTGGAGACCCCCAAAGTTGGCCCCTGGCAGAAATCCCCACAGTTCTTCTTTCGGACACGCAGCATATCGCCCCAATGAATCTGGATCTCAGATCTAGGAGTCAGAGTGACTCATTTGCAGTCATACCCCCCTTATTCAGCAGTGACCAGTGCGCTTACTCATCCCCCTTTCTGTCGCATTATTCATCCGTTCCTTAATGACTCATTCTATTTCAAATGATTTGTGATATTCTTCGTCATGCTGACTGATTTTACTTACCAATCACTTACTGTCCTTACTCAGCCTTGCTCGGCCTTACCAATCCTTTACCATCCTCTTACCAATCGCTTACAAACCCCTTACAAAGTGTTTCCCTCTATTTACTTCAGGCTGCGCTACCTTTTGTATATAAGTACCAATACGTCGCAGCAAGTAGCACATGCAAGCAAGTAGCCCCCCTGCATAGGATACTGCCCCCTTTGTAGTGAGACTATTGCCCAATCATTATCGACATTATCTGCCTTATTGTCGTCGCTTTAAGGCTCTTCTTCATTGTCTTTATTCTTGCAGTATCTGAGGCTCCATTAAGGGTCTATTTACTGTCATTCTTCATCGCTTTACGTCGCTTCTAGGCTCCGAGTAGCCTAAATATCTTCGCTTTTCAATCATTCCCCTGCTCCCCCTTCGTCAGGAGCACCCTTCCCTTCTGCCCTAGTCGTCTAGGTGTGCAGAACCCCTCCCCATTTCGCTATAACCGATCCCTCGAGCCAAAGTCCACGCAGGTAAACCACCAACTCGGCATTTGTCTTTGTGTTGGTTTTGTGGTGTTTTCGCCATAGATCCACACGTCGACTCACATCTGGAGCCCACCGCGAGGGGTGGTTACATTTGGCTCGAAATCCATCTCATTTTCTTCATAAACGACTCTTACATCGTCTGCCCCATCGAAATCTTCATCATCGCCAATAACCATCCATTTCACCTCGTCGCAACTCGCCTTTTCGACCGCCAATTCCCCTCGGAATAATCCCCATACTTTCCCACCATGTCTTCGACTACTGCAAACCCACTTATGCCAGTGCAAGCTCAGGCAGCTGCAACTGTTAATTCTGCTCGTTCTGTACTCACTATGCCACTTCTTGGAACCAAATCTTCCCCAGAACTCTTCCAGGGCGACTGCTCTCGAGTTCGAACCTTCCTTGACCACTATGAGCGACTCTGTGCCTTCCATAATGTCACTTCGGACCATGACATGGTCGCCTCAATCCTCCCTTACTGCAATACTCGTGTCAGAGAGATCATCGAAGGAATGCCTCACTTTCATACCCCCAACTGGGCCAGATTGAAGGCCAGTTTGCTTCGCTACTTCGATGCTGACATCTTCGACGAAAGGTTCTTCGAAAGGGACCTAAAATCTCTTGTGCTGCGATTCAGGAATCAGCCCATCATGTCCCTGCACAATTTCCGAGCCTATAACCGAGAGTTCACTCAAGTTGGAGGCTGGATGAAGCACAAGGGGAAGCTCACTGAACACGAACACGATCGCTACTTCTGGGCTGGACTTTCTCCTTTGTTTCGAAGCTCTGTAGAGGGTAGACTCAAGCAGAAGGACCCCAACCTTGATGTCAGCATACCTTTCCCCTATGATGAAGTCTGTAGAGCTGCAGAAGAGGTGCTGCGTCGAGATCGGTTCGATGCAGATGACCTTGACCTCCTCGGTCCTCGATCCATATCCAGTCTTTCAGAGAAGGAGAATATCCCTCCACAGCAGCATGATGCGAGGGGAGGGAGTGTTCGACCGCTTCTACCACCCCAGGATGCCAGGAGAAACTTGGAGACACTGGAGAGGGAGGGAAGCATGGCTCAGAAGCAGGATGAGGTCGAAACCCTGATAAAATCCTTATCTCGTATGTCCTTAAACGATCCAGATTACTCATTGCTCTATTATCGAGCCATCAAGATGGATCCCGATGCTGCAAACGTGATTCGTCCCCCAGCACTCCACTCCGCCCCTGTTCCTAGCTCCACTGCGCCCCCTGTCAGTCCAAATTCATCCCAGGCACACCCCCAGAGGAAGCCCATCGTCTGCTTTGGCTGTGGAGTCACTGGACATGGTCTAGACACCTGCAATGCCATCAATGATCTGATCAAGAAGGGTTCTTTGGCTAGAGATGACAACCATCGCGTCATATATCCCAATGGGCAGCGCATCTACAGGAATGGTGATGAAACAATCTTGCAGGCTTATGAGAGATCTGTGAAGCCGACCCAATCCTCCAGTAGTGTCCACTTTGTTATCCATGAAGAAGCCGATGAATTTCTTGGAGCAGAGATCTATGAGTTAGAGGATGACGCTATTGTTGCTGCTGCAGAGAGAAATGCGAAAATCTCGAAGGATAAGCGAAGGGAAGTCTTCGATGGAGTGCTCCTCCCACCTAGGAACCATGGGAAGGGCAAAGAGAGGGAATTTCCGAAGCAATCTACCTCATCGACACCTGCCAATCAGCCTCAGCCACCATCAGCCCCACACTCTGATCGCCTATCAGCCCCACAATTTGATCGCCCATCAGCCCCTATCCATCATCCATCAAATCAATCTTATCCAACACCTGTCGCACAGCCACCTGTCAATGTCACTGCGCCCAAAGCCCCTGTCTTTGTTCCTGTCGATGTCCATCGTCGTGGCTTTGATGGGAATGATGATGATGCCATCATGGAAGATGAATCCATCAATAAACCTTCGCAACAGGCCTCTGAGTCCCCTGCTGACAAGGGGAGGAAACCCAAGGCTCCTGCTGCCATGACTTCACCATTATCTCAATCAGCAGACCCAAAGGCTATTGTGGATCGCATTCTGGCTACCCCTATGACTCTTTCATTGGGGGAAGTAATAGGAGCATCAAGGGACGTCTCTCATCATCTTCAGGAACTCATCAGATACAAGCGTCAACCCATCACTCAATCTGTCAGAACTGTCGATGGGACACCTCCCATCAGTTCTTATCTCGCTTTGACATCCAGCCCCTTAATCACAATTAATCTCACCTGTAATGGTCGACAGGTGACAGCTGTCATCGACTCAGGCTCCACCCTTAATGTGGTCAAATCGAGTATAGCACGATCTGTCATTCAGATGCCCATTGACATCTCAAGAAGCATCAATATGAAGGATGCCAATGGTGGAGTATCAATGCTTACTGGTCTAATCAAAGATGTACCGCTCTTCTGTGGTGCTGCTAGGACCTGGACCAATCTATTTGTTGCCCCTGATGTCGATGCAGGCTTTGATTTGCTTCTAGGATGCCCCTGGGCACATGGGAATGCTGTCAGCATCGTTGAGAGAGGCTCAGGTACCTTTGTAGTCTTTGGATCAGACAAAGATCATCCCCTCGAGCTCTGTGTCACTGAAGGGACTGCTGAACTGACTGCTACTGCTCTCATGGTGACTCTCCAGCCCTCTAGCTTCGAAGAAGACTCTGGGACCTTCGCAGATGAAGCATCTCCTGAATCTCCTGCTACTGGATCGCCCATTACTTTTTCATCACCTTCACCACCTTATGAAACTCCCCCTTCAACTCCCCTGCATCCAGACTCGATTCCCAATGGCATAGATGGTGCGCTTGGACTTCCAGAATTCCATCCCATCCCTACCATCACTGTTGCCCCACCATCTAGCCCACCATCTTCGAATATTCTTCGTGCACTCCATGACGAGTTACAGGCTGCTGAGCCAAGTGTTTTGGATGATGATCCCTCTGTAGCTGCTCTTCGTCGACGAATTAGGAGGGAGGAGAGTCAGTCCCTCATGGCAATCCTTACTAGATTCACTCATCGGAACCCCCACTTCTTCCGACTCTACTTCGACTCCAATTATGCCCTTGCTGGTGCAAGGGGCATCGATCAGAATGACCATGAGTATCAGGACTTCATCCTCTTGCATACCTATCTAGTTCAACGCCTTCCGGGAGCTTCTTGGAATGATTGCCTCGACTTTACTGGCTCGACTTATGCTCGCTTCTATCCCGATCCTCGCCCTGATCCTGCAGATCAGAGTCCACTTCCCAACGACCCCATCCTATCCCCTGATCCTCCTGACGAACCAGATCTTCCATCCTCACATTCTCAGTGGAATATGTGGTCCTCCAAAGCTGATGCTGCTCCAGATAATCCATCCCTGCACCCTCAGTCAAATATTTTGTCCTCTATGGATGAAGGTCCTCTTCATCCTCCTTCCCCTCATTCGCAAATGAATATTCCGCCTGCTGAAGCCCAAAATCCTCCACCTTCACCCATTACCGAGCTCGCCTATCTCGAAGTGCCTGCTACTGATTTATCTGAGTCTTCACTCTTGTTTCAGGTCGAAGATCCACCTCCTGAGCCTCATCTATCGAATTCTTGCCCCCTTCGCTGCACCTCTCATTGCGTCGCCTCTGAAATGTTTGACGACTTGCCTGGACAGTCTATATCCTACAGCAAGATGGTGCTGCATCTTACTTCGACCAAGTACATCTCCTTGCCTGATGGTCTTGGAGAAGATGAAGTGCTGGAATTGGGCCCTGTTTTCCATGGATGTCAGTTTGTTGATAAGATCGTGAGGGATGAAGCGGATGAAGAAGGTCCTGATCTCCTCGTCTTCATGAGCATTGTCAGTTTCCCTCCCCATGTCGATGTGTCCCATCCCCCATCATCGCATTTCGACCATTTGCCTGCTACTCTGTCTCCCATTCTATCGGACATGTTCGAACTGGGTGTTAACTCGCGTTTCCATCTCCCCAACCATCCACTCATCATGCTGGCGCCACCTGCAGATCCTCGACATGCCCTCGACATTATGGCTGATGGAGAGAAGATTGCCATGCCAGGATCTTATAGTCAAGTATCCCTGCATCATACCTCGACGGGATGGGTAGCTCAACTCCAAGACCCGGAAGTGAACGAGGTAGGAGACTCATCTACTGCTGTTGATGTGTCGCAATCCTACACCCCACCTGGTCTTCCCCTCCTTGCCAATGCTATCAATCATGTCTCAGCCAGTCATCATCCACCCCCGTTCGAAGCGATTTCCTACCCAGATTATCCCCCTACTTCCTCGGATACAGCTACTCTCAGTACCACTGCACAGCTTCACCAGGATATCTTTGGATCCGACTCCTTTCACTTTCAGACTTCATCCTGGCCTTCTGATGAGTCTATTTTCTGAATTTTCCGATTTTACTTACCGTTTTTCTTTTGATTCTTATGCTTCTCCTTTGATTTCTTATGCTACTCACTTCGACCGAGAAGTCGTTAAACTCCTAAATCCACAGACAATTCTTCACTCTCATACTCCTGTATCACCACCTACTATGCCTGCCTCGGTTCAGTGCTTCGAAAAATCTTTTTACTGTAATTTTTCATGTTCTCCTTCGCCTTCCAGACCCCTAACTTCTCCAGACTCGTTATCTATTCAAAATAACAAAAAGCCACAAAAAATCTTTTTTTCCTTATCTGATTTCCTTGATTTGTCACTTCAGTCACCCCCTTTTGGGGACCTATTAGGTTGACATATTTCTACAGATGTTTATACCTAATAGGTGTCAACTTCTTGGGTATTCCCACATGCTACTGGGACAGCCAGACTTGGAGATTCTCCAGGAATGGACATGCCAAAGAGGGGAAAGCCCATTTCCCCAAGGGTACCCTATTGTGACCATGGTGTCTGGGGTCCAAGTGGGGCTTTCTCCAGCCTATATAGGGGCCTACTTTGGGGTTAGTTTTGGGGATTCTCCAAGGGAAATAGACCAATTCCAAGGGGAGTTTTGGGGATTCTCCACAGTAAATAGACCAATTCCAAGAGGATTTTGGGAGATTCTCCAGGGTAAATAGACCTATTCCAAGGGGAGTTTTGGGGATTCTCCAGGGTAAATAGACCAATTCTCAGGGTAGTTTTGGGGATTCTCCAAGGGAAATAGACCTATTCCAAGGGGAGTTTGGGGGATTCCCCAAAGGAAATAGACCATTTCCAAGGGTGTTTGGAATCTTCCAGGGGACATACCATCTGAATGGCAGACTCTGGGAACTCTGGGAAATGGGGGAATCTCCAAAATGCCCATGGGATGGGGATTTGCAAAATGGCAGGATGGGATTTGTCTATCCCTCTTATTGGGGGATGGGGAATCTCCAATTGGGCAGTTGTGGATTCTCCACTGTGGGTATGGAGATTCCCCACATTCCAGAATGGGATTTCCCCATGACTATTATGAGACAATGGAGAATCTCCAACTGGTCATTTGGGGATTCTCCATGGGTGTGGAGATTCTCCAAGTTCCAGAATGGGATTTCTCCATGACTATTATATGGCAATGGAGATTCTCCAAGTGCCAGAATGGGACTTCTCCATGACTATTAGGTGGCAATGGAGAATCTCCAACTGGCCATTTGGGGATTCTCCAACTGGTTATTTGGGGATTCTCCAAGGGTGTGGAGATTCTCTGAATGCCATGATGGGATTTCTCCATCACTCTTATGGGGGGATGGGGATTCTCCAAGTGGGAAATTGTGGATTCTCCATGGGCATGGAGATTCCCCAAGTTCTGGAATGGGATTTCCCCATGACCATTATGTGGCAATGGAGAATCTCCAACTGGTCATTTGGGGATTCTCCATGGGTGTGGAGATTCTCCAAGTGCCACAGTGGGATTTCTCCAATCCTCTTATGGGGGATGGAGATTCTCCAACTGGTCATTTGGGGATTCTCCATGGGTGTTGGAGATTCTCCGAGTGCCATGATGGGATTTCTCCATCACTCTTATGGGGGGATGGGGATTCTCCAAGTGGGAAATTGTGGATTCTCCATGGGCATGGAGATTCCCCAAGTTCTGGAATGGGATTTCCCCATGACTATTATGTGGCAATGGAGAGTCTCCAACTGGTCATTTGGGGATTCTCCAAGTGCCAGAATGGGATTCCTCCAATCCTCTTATATGGCAATGGGCAATCTCCAACTGATCATTTGGGGATTCTCTATGGGTATGGAGATTCCCTGACTGACAGAATGGGTTTTCTTCATCCCTCTTATGGGGGGATGAGGAACGTCCAATTGGGCAGTCAGGAATTCCCCATGGGTGTTGAGATCTCCAATTGGGCAGTTGGGGATTCTCCATGGGTGTGGATATTTCCCAAGTGCCAGGGTGAGATTTCTCCACCCCTCTGATTGGAGATGGGGATGGGGGTTCTCCAGTTGGGCATTTTTGGACTTTCCTTGGGCATGGAGATTCAGTCTGCATCTTTGACTACCAAAGTGTAGTGTAGTTGACTAGCAAAAAGGAAGTAGTGACTTCCAAAGATGTCATGTGGTTCATTGTGAAAATGTTAGCATTTACTCCCAAAGTGTAGGGTACCTGATTAGCAAAATGGTAGCAGGGACTACTAACAAGCATAGTATGGTTCATTAGGAAAGGGCAGTAGTAACTACCAAAAGTGCAGTGAAGTACATTAGCAAATGGGTAGTCATCCACTTTTTTGACTACCTGAGTGTAGTGTAGTACACTAGGAAATTTGTATTGGTCAATGTAGCAGTGACCACCCAAAGTGTAGTACAGTCCATTAGGAAATGTGTAGTGATCCACATTTTTGACTACCAAAGTGTAGTGTACTTCATTTGGCAAAAGTGTAGTCTAATTGATTAGCAAAAGTGTAGTCTAGCTGATTAGGAAAAGTGTAGTGGTCCACATTTTTGACTATCAGCATGTAGCATAGTCCATTAGCAAAAGTGTAGTCTAGTTGATTAGGAAAATGTGTAGTGGTCCACACTTTTGACTACCAAAGTGTAGTGTAGTTCCTTAGCAAAAGTGTAGTCCAGTTGATTAGGAAAATTGTAGTGGTCCACATTTTTGACAATCAAAGTGTAGTGTAATCCATCAACAGAAGTGCAGTCCAGTTCATTAGGAAAATGTGTAGTGGTCCACATTTTTGACTACCAAAGTGTAGCATAGTCAACTAGGAAAAGTGTAGTGCAGTTCATTAGCAAAAGTGTAGTCTAGTTGATTAGGAAAATGTGTAGTGGTCTGCATTCTTTGACTACCAAAGTGTAGCATAGCCAACAAGGAAAAGTGCAGTCTAGTTCATTAGGAAAGTGTGTAGCAGTCCACATTTTCAACTACCAATGTCTAGCATAGTTTACTAGGAAAAGTGTAGTCTAGTCGATTAGGAAAATGTGTAATGGTCCACATTTTTGACCACCAAAGTGTAGCATAGTCAACTAGCAAAATGTGTAGTACGGTTCATTAGCCAAAGTGTAGTCTCTAGCTGATTAGGAAAATCTGTAGTGGTCCGCATTTTTGACTACCAAAGTGTCACATAGTCAACTAGCAAGAGTGTAGCATAGGCCATTAGCAAAAGGGTAGTCTAGATCATTAGCAAAGTGTGTAGTGGTCTGCATTTTTGACTACCAAAGTGTAGTGTAGTTCGCTTGCAAGGGTGTAGTCTAGCTCATTAGGAAAAGTGTAGTGGTCCACATTCTTGACTACAAAAGTGTACTGTAGTTCATTAGGAAAAGTGTAGTCTAGCTCATTAGGAAAAGTGCAGTGGTCCGCATTTTTGACTACCAAAGTGTAGCATAGTTGATTAGGAAAAGTGTAGTGGTCCGCATTTTTGACAAACAAAGTGTAGCATAGTCAACTAGCAAAAGTGTAGTGTATGTCATTAGCAAAAGGGTAGTCTAGTTCATTAGCAAAGTGTGTAGTGGTCCACATTTTTCACTACCAAAGTGTAGTGTAGTTCACTAGCAGAAGTGTACCCTAGTTGATTAGGAAAAGTGTAGTGGTCCACACTTTTAACTACCAAAGTGTAGCATAGTCAACTAGCAAAAGTGTAGTGTAGGTCATTACCAAAAGTGTACCCTAGTTGATTAGGAAAAGTGTAGTGGTCCACACTTTTGACTACCAAAGTGTAGCATAGTCAACTAGCAAAAGTGTAGTGTAGGTCATTAGCAAAAGGGTAGTCTAGTTCATTAGCAAAGTGTGTAGTGGTCCGCATTTTTGACTACCAAAGTGTAGTGTAGATCATTAGGAAAAGTGTAGTCTACTTCATTAGGAAAGTGTGTAGTAGTCCGCACTTTTGTCTACCCAAGTGTAGTATAGGTCATTAGGAAAAGTGGTAGTAGTCCGCACTTTTGACTACCAAAGTGTAGTGTAGATCATTAGGAAAAGTGTACCCTAGTTGACTACGAAAAGTGTAGTAGTCTGCACATTTGACTACCAAAGTGTAGTATAGGTCATTAGGAAAAGTGTACCCTGGTTGACTAGGAAAAGTGGTAGTGGTCCGCATTTTTGACTACCAAAGTGTAGTGTAGATCATTAGGAAAAGTGTACCCTAGTTGACTAGGAAAAGTGTAGTAGTCTGCACATTTGACTACCAAAGTGTAGTATAGGTCATTAGGAAAAGTGTACCCTAGTTGACTAGGAAAAATGGTAGTGGTCCGCATTTTTGACTACCAAAGTGTAGTATAGGTCATTAGGAAAAGTGTACCCTGGTTGACTAGGAAAAGTGGTAGTAGTCCGCATTTTTGACTACCAAAGAGTAGTGTAGATCATTAGGAAAAGTGTACCCTAGTTGACTAGGAAAAGTGTAGTAGTCCACACTTTTGACTACCAAAGTGTAGTATAGGTCATTAGGAAAAGTGTACCCTAGTTGACTAGGAAAAATGGTAGTGGTCCGCACTTTTGACTACCAAAGTGTAGTATAGGTCATTAGGAAAAGTGTACCCTAATTGACTAGGAAAAATGGTAGTGGTCCGCATTTTTGACTACCAAAGTGTACCCTAGTCAACTAGCAAAAGTGTAGTATAGGTCATTAGCACAGGGGTAGCCTAGTTCATTAGGAAAAATGGTAGTGGTCCGCACTTTTGATTACCAAAGTCTAGTCTAATTCATTAGCAACTGTGTAGGTTAGTTCATTAGCAAATGTGTAGTAGTCCGCTTTTTGACTGTCAAATAAGGTTTCAATTGATTACCATATGTGTGCCTTCTTTCATAATCTGAAGTGCCGGCGGGTGGCTGTCCTGCGGCATTCCCCACAGTGTGGCTGTGTGACAGGTGGTGCCTAATTAGTGTCCTCCCTGCCACTCCGCTTTTTTGATTATGTAAGCAAAAAAGCGGCCTCAACTGACTTCTTTCTGCCTCACTACACTTCCTCCTTACATTTGTGCATGTTCTACTGTATTGCAATGAATTCAGGACATGTATACCCTTAGAACTGGCTGCTAATTTCAGCAAATTCAGTGCAGTACAAGGGTACTAGGATAAATAGGGGCAAAATGCGAATTCTCTTCTCAATCCTGCAATTCTTAATCTACCTCAATGGAAATTGACTCCCAGATCGCCTTCACATACCCCTATAACATATTAAAATTACAGATCATCACAGCCACCCCTTCAGAACATATGACCAGTCCTCCCCCTTCCCCTCCACACTTGTATCCTGCACAGTGGAATTACTTATAATACCACAGGACCATGGGGGAGGCAGTCCCCCATCTATATGTGAAATTACTTGGGAGGTTTAGATGGGAAATAAGATGTGGGTCCGCTTTTTCACCTTTTCCTTCAGAGGAGCACCACCACCCATCCTCATTAATAACATATCTTTAAATTCCTGGTGGAGGTACCTCACATATATAGCTACACATGTACAAAGATTCAGCCCAATCCAATGAGTATTGAATGTGCTGGAAGGCAGCCGAGTTTTTTGGACCGTGGGAAAGTGGCCGAAGAATTTAGGAGACTTGCAAAACATATCAAAAACTCATCATAGCACAACATATCAGCTGCTAATGATCAAGATAATGTCATATCTATGCTGCCATACCTAGTCTACACCCTTAATGAGTATTTAAATACACTCTGTTTGTCCTGAATGTCCCCAGGTCCAAAATGTGCCATTCATGAGCTTCACACTTGCAGCTACAGTTTACAAGGTAGTTCCCCAGTATTTCGCACTTTTGCCACTTTTGGACAATATACATGACAGATACTGCAGGGACAGTATTAGGATATGTCCAAATATGAATTACTGAAAGTATGGGGTCAGTAGAGGGGCTGGGTGGTGTGCTATGATGAGTTTTTGATATGTTTTGCAAGTCTCCTAAATTCTTCGGCCACTTTCCCACGGTCCAAAAAACTCGGCTGCCTTCCAGCACATTCAATACTCATTGGATTGGGCTGAATCTTTGTACATGTGTAGCTATATATGTGAGGTACCTCCACCAGGAATTTAAAGATATGTTATTAATGAGGATGGGTGGTGGTGCTCCTCTGAAGGAAAAGGTGAAAAAGCGGACCCACATCTGATTTCCCATCTAAACCTTCCAAGTAATTTCACATATAGATGGGGGACTGCCTCCCCCATGGTCCTGTGGTATTATAAGTAATTCCACTGTGCAGGATACAAGTGTGGAGGGGAAGGGGGAGGACTGGTCATATGTTCTGAAGGGGTGGCTGTGATGATCTGTAATTTTAATATGTTATAGGGGTATGTGAAGGCGATCTGGGAGTCAATTTCCATTGAGGTAGATTAAGAATTGCAGGATTGAGAAGAGAATTCGCATTTTGCCCCTATTTATCCTAGTACCCTTGTACTGCACTGAATTTGCTGAAATTAGCAGCCAGTTCTAAGGGTATACATGTCCTGAATTCATTGCAATACAGTAGAACATGCACAAATGTAAGGAGGAAGTGTAGTGAGGCAGAAAGAAGTCAGTTGAGGCCGCTTTTTTGCTTACATAATCAAAAAAGCGGAGTGGCAGGGAGGACACTAATTAGGCACCACCTGTCACACAGCCACACTGTGGGGAATGCCGCAGGACAGCCACCCGCCGGCACTTCAGATTATGAAAGAAGGCACACATATGGTAATCAATTGAAACCTTATTTGACAGTCAAAAAGCGGACTACTACACATTTGCTAATGAACTAACCTACACAGTTGCTAATGAATTAGACTAGACTTTGGTAATCAAAAGTGCGGACCACTACCATTTTTCCTAATGAACTAGGCTACCCCTGTGCTAATGACCTATACTACACTTTTGCTAGTTGACTAGGGTACACTTTGGTAGTCAAAAATGCGGACCACTACCATTTTTCCTAGTCAATTAGGGTACACTTTTCCTAATGACCTATACTACACTTTGGTAGTCAAAAGTGCGGACCACTACCATTTTTCCTAGTCAACTAGGGTACACTTTTCCTAATGACCTATACTACACTTTGGTAGTCAAAAGTGTGGACTACTACACTTTTCCTAGTCAACTAGGGTACACTTTTCCTAATGATCTACACTACTCTTTGGTAGTCAAAAATGCGGACTACTACCACTTTTCCTAGTCAACCAGGGTACACTTTTCCTAATGACCTATACTACACTTTGGTAGTCAAAAATGCGGACCACTACCATTTTTCCTAGTCAACTAGGGTACACTTTTCCTAATGACCTATACTACACTTTGGTAGTCAAATGTGCAGACTACTACACTTTTCCTAGTCAACTAGGGTACACTTTTCCTAATGATCTACACTACACTTTGGTAGTCAAAAATGCGGACCACTACCACTTTTCCTAGTCAACCAGGGTACACTTTTCCTAATGACCTATACTACACTTTGGTAGTCAAATGTGCAGACTACTACACTTTTCGTAGTCAACTAGGGTACACTTTTCCTAATGATCTACACTACACTTTGGTAGTCAAAAGTGCGGACTACTACCACTTTTCCTAATGACCTATACTACACTT
Source organism: Pisolithus albus (assembly GCA_024613165.1). Lineage (NCBI taxonomy): Eukaryota > Fungi > Basidiomycota > Agaricomycetes > Boletales > Pisolithaceae > Pisolithus > Pisolithus albus. The sequence goes on from JANFAB010000034.1 coordinate 152,241, forward strand.
GGGTAGACAAAAGTGCGGACTACTACACACTTTCCTAATGAAGTAGACTACACTTTTCCTAATGATCTACACTACACTTTGGTAGTCAAAAATGCGGACCACTACACACTTTGCTAATGAACTAGACTACCCTTTTGCTAATGACCTACACTACACTTTTGCTAGTTGACTATGCTACACTTTGGTAGTCAAAAGTGTGGACCACTACACTTTTCCTAATCAACTAGGGTACACTTTTGGTAATGACCTACACTACACTTTTGCTAGTTGACTATGCTACACTTTGGTAGTTAAAAGTGTGGACCACTACACTTTTCCTAATCAACTAGGGTACACTTCTGCTAGTGAACTACACTACACTTTGGTAGTGAAAAATGTGGACCACTACACACTTTGCTAATGAACTAGACTACCCTTTTGCTAATGACATACACTACACTTTTGCTAGTTGACTATGCTACACTTTGTTTGTCAAAAATGCGGACCACTACACTTTTCCTAATCAACTATGCTACACTTTGGTAGTCAAAAATGCGGACCACTGCACTTTTCCTAATGAGCTAGACTACACTTTTCCTAATGAACTACAGTACACTTTTGTAGTCAAGAATGTGGACCACTACACTTTTCCTAATGAGCTAGACTACACCCTTGCAAGCGAACTACACTACACTTTGGTAGTCAAAAATGCAGACCACTACACACTTTGCTAATGATCTAGACTACCCTTTTGCTAATGGCCTATGCTACACTCTTGCTAGTTGACTATGTGACACTTTGGTAGTCAAAAATGCGGACCACTACAGATTTTCCTAATCAGCTAGAGACTACACTTTGGCTAATGAACCGTACTACACATTTTGCTAGTTGACTATGCTACACTTTGGTGGTCAAAAATGTGGACCATTACACATTTTCCTAATCGACTAGACTACACTTTTCCTAGTAAACTATGCTAGACATTGGTAGTTGAAAATGTGGACTGCTACACACTTTCCTAATGAACTAGACTGCACTTTTCCTTGTTGGCTATGCTACACTTTGGTAGTCAAAGAATGCAGACCACTACACATTTTCCTAATCAACTAGACTACACTTTTGCTAATGAACTGCACTACACTTTTCCTAGTTGACTATGCTACACTTTGGTAGTCAAAAATGTGGACCACTACACATTTTCCTAATGAACTGGACTGCACTTCTGTTGATGGATTACACTACACTTTGATTGTCAAAAATGTGGACCACTACAATTTTCCTAATCAACTGGACTACACTTTTGCTAAGGAACTACACTACACTTTGGTAGTCAAAAGTGTGGACCACTACACATTTTCCTAATCAACTAGACTACACTTTTGCTAATGGACTATGCTACATGCTGATAGTCAAAAATGTGGACCACTACACTTTTCCTAATCAGCTAGACTACACTTTTGCTAATCAATTAGACTACACTTTTGCCAAATGAAGTACACTACACTTTGGTAGTCAAAAATGTGGATCACTACACATTTCCTAATGGACTGTACTACACTTTGGGTGGTCACTGCTACATTGACCAATACAAATTTCCTAGTGTACTACACTACACTCAGGTAGTCAAAAAAGTGGATGACTACCCATTTGCTAATGTACTTCACTGCACTTTTGGTAGTTACTACTGCCCTTTCCTAATGAACCATACTATGCTTGTTAGTAGTCCCTGCTACCATTTTGCTAATCAGGTACCCTACACTTTGGGAGTAAATGCTAACATTTTCACAATGAACCACATGACATCTTTGGAAGTCACTACTTCCTTTTTGCTAGTCAACTACACTACACTTTGGTAGTCAAAGATGCAGACTGAATCTCCATGCCCAAGGAAAGTCCAAAAATGCCCAACTGGAGAACCCCCATCCCCATCTCCAATCAGAGGGGTGGAGAAATCTCACCCTGGCACTTGGGAAATATCCACACCCATGGAGAATCCCCAACTGCCCAATTGGAGATCTCAACACCCATGGGGAATTCCTGACTGCCCAATTGGACGTTCCTCATCCCCCCATAAGAGGGATGAAGAAAACCCATTCTGTCAGTCAGGGAATCTCCATACCCATAGAGAATCCCCAAATGATCAGTTGGAGATTGCCCATTGCCATATAAGAGGATTGGAGGAATCCCATTCTGGCACTTGGAGAATCCCCAAATGACCAGTTGGAGACTCTCCATTGCCACATAATAGTCATGGGGAAATCCCATTCCAGAACTTGGGGAATCTCCATGCCCATGGAGAATCCACAATTTCCCACTTGGAGAATCCCCATCCCCCCATAAGAGTGATGGAGAAATCCCATCATGGCACTCGGAGAATCTCCAACACCCATGGAGAATCCCCAAATGACCAGTTGGAGAATCTCCATCCCCCATAAGAGGATTGGAGAAATCCCACTGTGGCACTTGGAGAATCTCCACACCCATGGAGAATCCCCAAATGACCAGTTGGAGATTCTCCATTGCCACATAATGGTCATGGGGAAATCCCATTCCAGAACTTGGGGAATCTCCATGCCCATGGAGAATCCACAATTTCCCACTTGGAGAATCCCCATCCCCCCATAAGAGTGATGGAGAAATCCCATCATGGCATTCAGAGAATCTCCACACCCTTGGAGAATCCCCAAATAACCAGTTGGAGAATCCCCAAATGGCCAGTTGGAGATTCTCCATTGCCACCTAATAGTCATGGAGAAGTCCCATTCTGGCACTTGGAGAATCTCCATTGCCATATAATAGTCATGGAGAAATCCCATTCTGGAACTTGGAGAATCTCCACACCCATGGAGAATCCCCAAATGACCAGTTGGAGATTCTCCATTGTCTCATAATAGTCATGGGGAAATCCCATTCTGGAATGTGGGGAATCTCCATACCCACAGTGGAGAATCCACAACTGCCCAATTGGAGATTCCCCATCCCCCAATAAGAGGGATAGACAAATCCCATCCTGCCATTTTGCAAATCCCCATCCCATGGGCATTTTGGAGATTCCCCCATTTCCCAGAGTTCCCAGAGTCTGCCATTCAGATGGTATGTCCCCTGGAAGATTCCAAACACCCTTGGAAATGGTCTATTTCCTTTGGGGAATCCCCCAAACTCCCCTTGGAATAGGTCTATTTCCCTTGGAGAATCCCCAAAACTACCCTGAGAATTGGTCTATTTACCCTGGAGAATCCCCAAAACTCCCCTTGGAATAGGTCTATTTACCCTGGAGAATCTCCCAAAATCCTCTTGGAATTGGTCTATTTACTGTGGAGAATCCCCAAAACTCCCCTTGGAATTGGTCTATTTCCCTTGGAGAATCCCCAAAACTAACCCCAAAGTAGGCCCCTATATAGGCTGGAGAAAGCCCCACTTGGACCCCAGACACCATGGTCACAATAGGGTACCCTTGGGGAAATGGGCTTTCCCCTCTTTGGCATGTCCATTCCTGGAGAATCTCCAAGTCTGGCTGTCCCAGTAGCATGTGGGAATACCCAAGAAGTTGACACCTATTAGGTATAAACATCTGTAGAAATATGTCAACCTAATAGGTCCCCAAAAGGGGGTGACTGAAGTGGATTTGTTACGTTTTAGACGCTCTCTTGTTACAGATACAGAAAACCCAGATGGTGACAATGTACGCTCAGTATATGGCGCTTATAAACGTGTTGATCGCAAGGTCAAACCCGTTCCGGGCGTTTATCCAGAAGACGCACACGTTCACCGCCGTTTCCCAGAAGACCCCCTTAAATCCCTAATTCCACTCACGCCTCACCCCCCTACTTTTGTTCCCACGGAGAAGCTTACCAAGGAACGCCTGCACTCCATGAAATTAAATGCCGATAACTTCCTGTGGCCAGAAGAGGAAAAACTTTTTTGCCACATAATGAATCTAAACGAGCGCGCGCTTGCCTTTGATGAATCGGAACGTGGCAACTTCAGATCTGATTACTTCTCACCTTACATAATCCCTGTCCTGCCCCACGAGCCATGGGAATATCGTAACATTCCGATCCCACCTGGTATCCGAGACCGAGTCATACAGCTTCTTCGGGATAAGATTGCAGCCGGACTCTATGAACCGGCTCAGTCCTCCTATCGCTCAAAATGGTTTTGTGTTATGAAGAAGAATGGAAAGATCCGAATCGTCCATGATCTGCAGCCTCTCAATAAGGTTACAGTTCGGGACGCTGGTGTTCCTCCTATCTTGGACGACTTTGTGGAGCTGTTCGCTGGCCGGCAATGCTATACCGTGTTCGATCTCTTCTCCGGCTTCGACGCACGCCAACTTCACCCCGATAGCCGAGATCTTACCTCATTCCTGACGCCGCTTGGCTTGCTACACCATACTGCCATGCCTCAAGGCTACACCAACTCGCCATCGGAATTCCAGAATTGCACAGCATTCATTCTTCAGGACGAAATCCCTCACATCGCCAACGTTTTCATCGACGATCTGCCTATCAAAGGCCCTGCTACACGTTACGAAGATGCCAATGGCCATGCCGAAATGTTAGCCGAGAATTCTGGCATCCGGCGCTTCGTTTGGGAACATGCCAATGACGTACATCGGATCATGCATCGATTTGCTCATGCCGGAGGAATGTTTTCCGGTCCCAAATCTCAGATCTGCCAACCTCGTGTCACTATTCTTGGCCAAACCTGCCATCCTCGTGGTCGTTCCCCTGACGACAGCAAGGTGAAGAAGATTGTGAATTGGCCAACGCTCCTTACGCCCAAAGATGTACGGTCGTTCCTAGGCCTCTGTGGTACCGTTCGTATCTGGATTGCGAACTACTCGCAGCTGGCTCGGCCACTGGTCGACCTCTATCGCAAGAATGCTCCGTTCGAATGGGGAGAGCCCCAACAGGAGGCGTTTGACGCCTTGAAGCTCGCCGTTTCGACTGCTCCTGCCCTTCGCCCCATCAACTACTCATCCGATTCCCCCGTCGTTCTTTCCGTCGACACCAGCAATGTCGCCATAGGATTCATTCTTTCGCAGTACGACTCAGAATGACGCAAACGCCCTGCTCGCTACGGTTCACTCCCTATCAACGAACGAGAATCACGCTACAGCCAGCCTAAGCTGGAGCTTTACGGTCTTTTCAGAGCACTACGACACTACCGCCTCCATCTTTACGGTGTTCGTCATCTATGGATCGAAGTCGACGCCAAGTATATCAAGGGTATGCTTAATGACCCAGATCTTCAGCCCAATGCAACAATCAATCACTGGATCGAAGGTATACTCCTCTTTGACTTCAGGTTGATCCATGTACCCGCTATCAAGCACTGTGGTCCTGATGCACTCTCTCGTCGTCAACCTACCAAGGAAGACTATGAGGAGGGCCGTATTGATGCAGAAGAAGCCGACGATTGGTTAGAGAATGTTCTTTTCTTTGCAGAAACTCATCCTCTTCCTTATGATGCCATGACGCTCCCATCGTTCCTTTCCAATGATACGACCCAAGACGCCCAGTTACGCCAAATCCTACACTTCCTTCGCACTGCCGAACTTCCCATTTTCCCTTCCAACACCTCTCGAAAGCGATTCATTCGCAGATCCTTGCAGTTCTTCCTCCGTGGAAGCCATCTCTTCAAACGTCGAGGTTCCCGTTCCCCTGTCAAAGTTATCTTCGACCCAGATCTTCGTGCACAGATACTGAATCACGCCCATGAAGAACTCGGTCACAGAGGCGTCTTTGGAGTCTTTCAGACGGTCAGAGAGCGCTTCTATTGGCCTCAGATGTACAAGGATGTCACCCATCACGTTCGCTCATGCCATGCATGCCAGATTCGCAGCACTCATAAAACCGAAATCCCCATCACGATCTCTGCATCCCCCCGAATCTTCATGAAGGTTTACGTTGACATCATGCTCATGCCCAAAGCCCGTGGCTATCGCTATCTTGTTGCTGCTCGAGATGATCTTTCCCTTGCAGCAGAAGGCCGTGCTCTCAGACACGCCAATGCGGATAATCTTGCCAAGTTCTTTTGGGAAGAGATACTCTGTTGATATGGAATGGTCTCTCAGATTGTCACTGACAATGGCAGTGAAATCAAGGGTGCCTTTGAGAAACTCATGCAGCGCTACTCGATCCCTCAGATTTCCATCTCACCCTACAATTCTCGACTAATGGAGTTGTGGAGCGAGGACACTTTATCATTCGAGAAGCCATCGTCAAGGCTTGCGAAGGCGATCTCAATCTCTGGCCTACCAAGGTCCATCATGCTTTCTTTGCAGACAAAGTGACAACTCGACGGTCTACTGGATTCAGCCCCTACTTCCTCCTTCATGGTCTTGATCCCATTCTCCCATTCGATCTCTTTGAATCTACGTATCTTGTTGAAGGATTTTATTCTGGAATGAGCTCAGAGGAGCTTCTTTCACTTCGCATTCACCAATTGGAGAAGAGACAAGATGATATCCATGCCGCTGTGAGTCGACGTGTGGATCTATGGCGAAAACACCAAAAAAAACCCAACACAAAGACAATTGCCGAGTCGGTGGTTTACCTACGTGGACTTTGGCTCGAGGGATCGGTTACAGCGAAGAGGGGGAGGGGTTCTGCACACCTAGATGACTAGGGCAGAAGGGAAGGTGCTCCTGACGAGAGGGGAGCAGGGGGAGGACAGAAAAAGCGAAGATTTATAGGCTACTCAGAGCCTAGAAGCGACGTAGAATGACAAAGATTACAGTAAGTAGACCCTTAATGGAGTCTCAAATACTGCAGCAGTGAATGATGAATAAGAAAGCTTCAGAGCGACGATAATAAGGCAGATAATGAAGATAATGATTGGGCAGCAGTCTCACTACAAAGGGGACGGTATCCTATGCGGGGGCTACTTGCTTCTATGCTTGCTGCGACGTATTGGTACTTATATACAAAAAGGTAGCGCAGCCTGAAGTAAATAGAGGGAAACACTTTGTAAGGGGTTTGTAAGCGATTGGTAAGAGGATTGGTAAAGGATTGGTAAGGCCGAGCAAGGCTGAGTAAGGACAGTAAGCGATTGGTAAGTAAAATCAGTCAGCATGACGAAGAATATCACAAATCATTTGAAATAGAATGAGTCATTAAGGAACGGATGAATAATGCGACAGAAAGGGGGATGAGTAAGCGCACTGGTCACTGCTGAATAAGGGGTATGACTGCAAATGAGTCACTCTGACTCCTAGATCTGAGATCCAGATTCATTGGGGTGATATGCTACGCGTCCGAAAGAAGAACTGTGGGGATTTCTGCCAGGGGCCAATTGTGGGGGTCTCCAGGGTAGTCAGGGCTTAGGATTTCGCAACTTTCCCCCCCTCTCTCCTCTCTGCAAAGCGACCTGTACCAGGTGCAACTAGTGCTCTGGAGGGCATGAGGAGGAGGAGGGGCCGTCTTCTCCAATGAGGGCAGGGAGAAGTGCCTCAAAATCGTCATGAATGCGATCAGATAGTGTAGATGATAGTAATTGGTACTGGAGCTGTCGCAATTTTGGGAGAATGAAAGACGAGATTGAGAGATAGACGTTGCAGGGGGGCAGGAAGGAAAAATCCGTAATCCTTTTCGACTGGAGAGACCGATGTCACGCACCAAAGGTGTTTGGCGACGTGAGCATGGACTCAGAAGCTGAATGATGAAGAACGGAGAAGCCTAGCCCTAATGCGAAGAATGACTGATATTGCCAGCAGTCATCCATCGCACAAGAACCATCCTTAACGTTAGGGAAGAAACCGCTCAAGCGCCCGAAAAAACTTTTTGAGCGCTAGTTTACGGCATTCCGATTTTTCGAATATCTCCGTCAATTTTAAAGATATCGACACCATTCCCACGCTCACAGGAAGCTCTCGACCACGCCATCCTGCCTACCAAATTTGGTAACGATCCGCGCACTCCACGATTTTCTGCATCATTTCTACCAACGAACGCCCATTTCGCCAATATTTATCGTAATGGCCACCTCCTCGACCGTCTCTTCGCTCGTGTCCTTTGCTAGGGAGAATAACTACGAGTACTTGCCAGGAATCCCCACTAGCTCTCGCCCTGAAGCCTCCTGGTTCATCCCTCCCTCGTCCATGACCTCCCATCCTATCGCTTTGGGACAGCGCGTTCTTCTCGTCAGTCTGACGTCGAAGAAGACGTTCTTTGGTCGCCTCAAGTCTGTCGTCAGGCTTGAGAGGTCTTATGTGGTTGTTTCGGTCTCTCCAGTCGAAAAGGATTATGGATTTTTCCTTCCTGCCCCCTGCAACGTCTATCTCTCAATCTCGTCTTTCATTCTCCCAAAATTGCGACAGCTCCAGTACCAATTACTATCATCTACACTATCTGATCGCATTCATGACGATTTTGAGGCACTTCTCCCTGCCCTCATTGGAGAAGACGGCCCCTCCTCCTCCTCATGCCCTCCAGAGCACTAGTTGCACCTGGTACAGGTCGCTTTGCAGAGAGGAGAGAGGGGGGAAAAGTTGCGAAATCCTAAGCCCTGACTACCCTGGAGACCCCCAAAGTTGGCCCCTGGCAGAAATCCCCACAGTTCTTCTTTCGGACATGCAGCATATCGCCCCAATGAATCTGGATCTCAGATCTAGGAGTCAGAGTGACTCATTTGCAGTCATACCCCCCTTATTCAGCAGTGACCAGTGCGCTTACTCATCCCCCTTTCTGTCGCATTATTCATCCGTTCCTTAATGACTCATTCTATTTCAAATGATTTGTGATATTCTTCGTCATGCTGACTGATTTTACTTACCAATCACTTACTGTCCTTACTCAGCCTTGCTCGGCCTTACCAATCCTTTACCAATCCTCTTACCAATCGCTTACAAACCCCTTACAAAGTGTTTCCCTCTATTTACTTCAGGCTGCGCTACCTTTTGTATATAAGTACCAATACGTCGCAGCAAGTAGCACATGCAAGCAAGTAGCCCCCCTGCATAGGATACTGCCCCCTTTGTAGTGAGACTATTGCCCAATCATTATCGACATTATCTGCCTTATTGTCGTCGCTTTAAGGCTCTTCTTCATTGTCTTTATTCTTGCAGTATCTGAGGCTCCATTAAGGGTCTATTTACTGTCATTCTTCATCGCTTTACGTCGCTTCTAGGCTCCGAGTAGCCTAAATATCTTCGCTTTTCAGTCATTCCCCTGCTCCCCCTTCGTCAGGAGCACCCTTCCCTTCTGCCCTAGTTGTCTAGGTGTGCAGAACCCCTCCCCATTTTGCTATAACCGATCCCTCGAGCCAAAGTCCGCGCAGGTAAACCACCAACTCAGCATTTGTCTTTGTGTTGGTTTTGTGGTGTTTTCGCCATAGATCCACACGTCGACTCACACCGGAAGAAGATTGCACTTGGGAGCCTAGATCTGCTCTTAAGAATGCCCAGGAGGCAATAGATGATTTTTACAAACTCCACCCTGGTGCCCCCCGGAAACTTCGTGCACTCTCGACCGAAGGTGTCTTTTTCTCCACTGTACCCGACCCTTTGACTGCTGTGCAGCCTATCTGGTCTCGCCTGGAAGTCGAGCCATAGGAGGGGATAGTGTAACGGCCCGTACTTTTTCACTACTAGTTGTAGCGTAGTCTTAGTGTAGTTTTCCTTATTTATCCACTCTCTGGTTAGGGTTACCTTAGATGCACTCATAGATGCTTTACTTAGTCAGCTGCTTTGTCAGCGTAGCCGCATTGACTCAGCGTGGAGTGCTGCAGCCAATAGCGTTTGAGCCGTGTCAGCTAATTTAGACCAAATAGGCCCGGCAACTATCACTTAGCGATTTACAAGAATCACGGTAACTACCACTGTCCAAATAAGGAAATACCCCTAATGAAAATTGTCGCAGGCAGCCTCTGCTGTCGGAGTTCGAAAACTGCACATTACATAATGTGGCACAGCCACAGTGCGAACCAAAGTTGTAGCCCGGGTTGAGAGGACCACAGAAGTATGCTTACATCAGCGAGATCTTTATTTTTGGATGAGATATAAATGGAAAACTAAAATTTTCTTGAGTCTTTTTGGTTTAGTTACACAGCCACACAGACAGGGAGAGTGCACTGCCACACAGGGGAAGGTGGTGCACAGCCACACAGGGAAGGGGTTGCACAGCCACATGACAGGGGTAGTGCACAGCCACACTGAAAATGAAAGTTGTAGCCCGGAATGAGAGGATCACGGCAATATGATTACATCAGCGAGATCTTGCTATTTAGATTAGATATGAGTGAAATACTAAAATCTTCACGAGTCTTTCCCTTCCTTGCACAGCCACTCCACCTGCGATGTGTGCTTATCTAATCAAAGAAGCGCACCTGCACAGCCACACTGAAAACCAAAGTTGTAGCCTGGGTTGTGAGGATCACGGGAGTATGCTTACATCAGCAAGATCTTGTTTTTTAGATTAGATATGAGTGGAATACTAAAATTTTTGCGAGTCTCTGCTTTTTTTGGCACAGCCACTCCACCTGCCATATGTGCTTATGTAATCAAAAAGCGGACCAGATGCATGGTCTGTTGTTGCTGCCATCACTTGTCCCTTCCACTGGATGATATTTCACTGTACTCTAACATATTGTTGACAAGTGATCTACCCATTCCATACACTTTTTGGATCCAATCCAATGTTTTTGGACATGGATATGAATAGGGGTAAAAATGCGAAATCTGCTCCCACACATGCAGTTCTTGACATATGGACTTGAAATTTTCACCCTAGGCCACTCTGATATATATCCACAGCCTATCAAAATTCCAGACCATCAGCCTCTGTCCTTGTGGAGGTGGAGCCAGATCTCCTCCTCCCCAGTGTATGCATTATACAGATGGGTACTGCAGCTTTCTGGGTAATTTGACCCACTGGTACTGTGGAAGATACATCTACCAGTGTCTATGTACAAGGACTTTGGGGGTTTATTAGGTAGAATGTGTGTAACACGACCTTGTTGGTTTTTTGGGTGCATGGCCACCATGCCACACCTGCAAGAGTAACATACCAACTAATACCATAGGCACATTCTACACCTATATATCTACCTCCATTCAAAGTTTCAAGTCCATCCATTGAGAACTGGAGGAGCTGTAATGAAAATGAGAGCTGGAGAGCGTGGGAAAGTGTGCGAAGATTTTTGAAGAGATAGGAGAAGGTACCCGAACCTCTACTGACCGAATTCTTTTCCCTGCGCTTTCATCTCGTTTGTATGCTTGTCATAAAAGAACGCCTGCATTTCTTCGAAGGTCATCCCCTGCAGTTGGCGAAGCTGAGGGTCATCTTGGGGTGCTGCCTGTCGAGCAGCAGGCTGGGGCAAGAAAGGGGTACGAGGGGGAACAGGGAAGCGGGGTGGAGGGCACTGCTGAGTTCGAGACGTACAGTCTCGCTTGAAGTGGTTACCCCCACATGAGAAGCACTTGATGTGTGAGGGGACGGGGCGGGAAGTCGAAGCAGCTCCAATCTCCATGGGGACTCCCGAGCCACCGAAGGTGCCAACAGACGAGGGAGAGGGGCGAGAGGAGGAAGGGAAGGCAAAGCGAGACGAGGTGTGCATGCGGGCGGCTTCGATGGCAGCGCCAACATTTCGAAACTCAACAATGTATTCGGCGAGGGTAGCCTTCCTCCTTCCTTGTACAAAGATTTGTTGTAATATATCCGGGCACATAGCCCGTTCGAGCATGAAGATGGCATAGTCATCAGATGCCTCTGCAGACATGGCCAACACACCAAACTTGGCCACGAAGTCTTCTGTTCTCATTCCTCCCTGACGTATCTTCTGTAGTTGGGCCTTGGCCCAGTCCTTGTTATTGATTGGCCTGAACTTGGCCTGTATTTCGGCCTTGAGGGATGCCATGTCAGGGTAAGTGTTTGCTGCCCTACAGGCATCAATCCTGGCTCGGGCATACGTGCCTGCTATCAGCCCCTCAAGCCAAGTCCACACCATGAGACAGTCCTGTGAGGCTGAGGGAAAGTCTGCTATTTCGAGGTATGCCCTCATCTTACTCCACCATTCTTCGAACTTTGCGATGGAGCCATCAAACTTTCCAGGGTCAGACGCCCCTTTCTTTGCCAGATCGCCCCGGGCAGCATGTGCATTGGCCTGGATTAGACTCTGGGCCACAGAGGTAGTGACGTGGGCAGTGATGGCGCCGATGAGTGCCTGGACATCGGGGTCTATGAGGAGGGGGTTGGGCAGGGGTTGTTGTGGTTGATTACCACCTTGGTCCATAGTGGCTGACTATGATGGGGCGGCGGTAGGGTTTGTTGATGAGGTGGTGGGGGCGGAGGTTGTAGCAGCGAGGGGGGGGAGCAGGGTGACCGAAGATGTCTTCGTAGAGTTGGTCGTCGAGGTTGTCAAAGCGAGGATGGGGGGCGGGATTAGGGGGTGTGCGAAGAGGCATGCTGCTTCTTCGTCAGGAAGACCAAAGTTGGCAGGGAGCGGGGGTGGGGTTCCGAGGTTGGGGTCTTCGGATGGGGTTCGAGAGGGGTAAATGAGTTTGGGGGTAGGCGAGGGAGGGGTGTTTCGTGGAGGCAGAGGTCGATAGATCAAACCTTCACGGTAGAATGAGGCATGGCGTGGAATGGTGAATAAACCTCCTTAAAGCCTGGAGTCCGGCTGTGACACTCTCCTTGACCCTGGAGTCTGGGTTTGCTCAGTGAGCGGGTGATGGTGTAGAAGCTAGTTCAAGTGTTACGACCCTAGACTTGACGTCACGGGCTCGCTACACCAAAGCTAGACAAGAACGAAGACGAAGGCAAAGACGAGAGGGTAGAGGGCAGAGGAGGGTTTAGAAGCAAGTGGGGATGAAACCCAAATGAACTAGCTTGGGGCTAGCTGGGCTATTGTGCTGGATATATATACTACTGTACATGAGGTAGAGGCAAGGCATACATGAGGAAGACATAAGGCATGACATCACAGTGACATCACTATGACATCATGGTCCAGACCAGCCTAGGCCTGAGCCACATGGCAAGCACATGGCCAAGGTCTGGGTGAGTCCCCAGATAAGAGGAGAGATAAGACGAGATAAGATCTCAAGATAAGATAAGAGAGATTAGATAAGATGAAAAGAAAAGAGTACGTATCGTAACAGATGTACTAGCCATTGTTGCTACATACTATTACATCTCTGCAAGTAGCCACACATATCATGAGTTTTCATTGGGATCAACTATCATACCACACACACCTCTCACTCCTATTACACATCAAGTAACACCTGTATCAAAGTCAAATTATCAGATACCTGTCTTGAAACATTTCTGCCATTCCCTTCCATGGGCCATCTGACTCAAGTCCAACTCCACACAACAGCCTCTAGGAATGACTACTATAGTCCTCATCGAGTAAAATGGGTTTCGTAGTGCTGGTGGGATCCAAAGCAGTAATTCTCCCCTGGGACCTGTGATCCAGCCATCAGGTTGCAACTTAGCAGGTTGCATCAACATAGAATCATTTAGTCCAACCCCATGAACTAGTTGATCACTGTGACGAAGAGCATGTGAGGGGAGGGGTGAAAAGCAAATGCAATATCCCTGAACACCTACAGAGGTTCTGGATGAAATAACCAAAGAAAATAGGGGGCATTACATACCATCAGCAGGGTTGAATGTGGCAGATCCACTGTGGTGAGCAGATGCAACCAAGTCCAATTTTTTTCCAATCCCATCCAGATACCTTGGAGAATCCCAGATACATACACTCTTGTCCTGAGTGCCAGAAGCAATCTTTTCCCAATCACAGGAGGATGCAACTAAAGTGGCATCCCTAGAATGGCCATTCAGAGGGCTGCCAATCTGCACTCCACCCTCAACATCCCACACCCTCACAGTGTTGTCCCAAGAGCCTGAGACAATCCTCTTCCCATCAGGGGAGAATCCAGCTGAAGTGACATAAGAAGTATGGCCTTTCAGAGGAGTACCAATCTGCACACATCCCTCAACATCCCACACCCTCACAGTCTTGTCCACTGAGCCTGAGACAATCCCCTTCCCATCAGGGGAGAATCCCACTGAAGTGATATCCCCAGTATGACCCTTCAGAGGAATGCCAATCTGCACACCTCCCTCAACATCCCACACCCTCACAGTCTTGTCCCTTGAGCCTGAGACAATCCTCCTCCCATCAGGGGAGAATCCAACTGAAGTGACATAAGAAGTATGGCCCTCAAGAGGGTTGCCAATCTGCACACCTCCCTCAACATCCCACACCCTCACAGTCTTGTCCCAAGAGCCTGATACAATCCTCTTCCCATCAGGGGAGAGTCCAACTGAAGTGACATAAGAAGTATGACCCTCAAGAGGGTTGCCAATCTGCACACCTCCCTCAACATCCCACACCCTCACAGTCTTGTCCTCTGAGCCTGAGACAATCCTCTTCCCATCAGGGGAGAATGCAACTGAAGTGATATAAGAAGTATGACCCTCAAGAGGGCTGCCAATCTGCACACCTCCCTCAACATCCCACACCCTCACAGTCTTGTCCTCTGAGCCTGAGACAATCCTCTTCCCATCAGCAGAGAATCCAACTGAACGGACAATCCGAGTGTGGCCCTCAAGAGGGCTGCCAATCTGCACACCTCCCTCAACATCCCATACCTTCACAGTCTTGTCCCAAGAGCCTGATACAACCCTCTTCCCATCAGGGGAGAATCCAACTGAAGTAACATTTAAAACATGGTGCTCAAAACGGCTGCCAATCTGCACACCTCCCTCAACATCCCACACCCTCACAGTCTTGTCCTCTGAGCCTGAGACAATCCTCTTCCCATCAGGGGAGAATCCAACTGAAGTGACATAAGAAACATGACCCTCAAGAGGGTTGCCAATCTGCACACCTCCCTCAACATCCCACACCCTCACAGTGTTGTCCCAAGAGCCTGATACAATCCTCTTCCCATCAGGGGAGAATCCAACTGAAGTGACATAAGAAGCATGGCCCTCAAGAGGGTTGCCAATCTGCACACCTCCCTCAACATCCCACACCCTCACAGTCTTGTCCTCTGAGCCTGAGACAATCCTCTTCCCATCAGGGGAGAATCCAACTGAAGTGACATAAAAAGCATGGCCCTTCAGAGGGCAGCCAATCTGCACACCTCCATCAACATCCCACACCCTCACAGTGTTGTCCTCTGAGCCTGAGACAACCCTCTTCCCATCAGGGGAGAATGCAACTGAAGTGACAACCTTATTATGGCCCTCAAGAGGGCTGCCAATCTGCACACCTCCCTCAACATCCCACACCCTCACAGTCCTATTCCAAGAGCCTGAGACAATCCTCTTCCCATCAGGGGAGAATCCAACTGAAGTGATATAAGAAGTATGGCCCTGAAGAGGGCTGCCAATCTGCACACCTCCCTCAACATTCCATACCCTCATAGTGTCATCCCAAGAGCCTGAGACAATCCTCTTCCCATCAGGGGAGAATGCAACTGAAGTGACAACCTCATTATGGCCCTCAAGAGGGCTGCCAATCTGAACACCTCCCTCAACATCCCACATCCTCACAGTCTTGTCCCCAGAGCCTGATACAATCCTCTTCCCATCAGGGGAAAACCCAACTGAAGTGACAATCGCAGTATGGCCCTGCAGCAGGAGTTGCTCAGCTGGCCAAGTCTTCAATCCACCTACATGGATTCTAGCTGAACAATGCAGTTGTGGCATGAATACTGCTGAGAGCAATGTGTTTGAAGGAATGAAGGGCAATGCAGAAACATAAAGGTGTGGAGTGCTGTATAACATTGGGCTAATGAAGTTCTCAATGAATTTGATTCCATCTTCAGTCAATGTCAAGGTATCCTCAAAGTCATTGTTCCCCTTCTATGTCATGTCAGGTGTGATCAAATGCAAAAATGCATTCATTACCCACCAATAGCCATCTTCTGACAGATGCAAGTGCACTCACCCCCTTGCCAACCCTCCCAAGCAGGCTCAGTATCTCCATCCAAAACATAATTTTCTCACTTCCAACAATATCCCTCACCTGCCCTGCAAGCTCCAAGTCAAATTCAGTCTTTTCCAGATGCTGGGCCCAGAATTGGCAAGAGTAGAAGAGATGAGGTGGAATTTTCCTTTCAATTCTCTCTGAGAGATCAGAGACCTCAGTGTTAGCCAAGTACGAACTTTCCAATTCACAGATGTTGAACTGAAGGTTATCACGGAGAATCTGCAATGTGGCAAAGGCCAGGTCTTTTGCATCAGATATGTCAATGGAATAGTCACCACTCCGCAGTGGATCCACCAAGAAGTCATAGAAGGATGCATGGAGGGGCCGTACAGGAGAGGAACGGTCCATAACCCCACCCAGCACTGGTGACATGAACTCGAGGATGAGATTCATGTCATAGTGATCCCGCTCATTCGGATACTTTTCTCGGATACAGTTCAAGGCTGCCATAGGCAGAGGTTCGAGCGTCATCACAACTTGGTACATCACAGAGCGGTATCGTTTGAAACGTGTCCCAGTCCGGGGTATCCCAGCCTCCAGGATCGTCATGTAAATCGTGTCCAAGAGCGTTCTACCTTCTTCGGCCTCGAGAGCCATCAGATCATCGTAGTTTTCTTTCGGAGTCGCTCCAGCTCTGTTTGGCCTGATGAACTCGCAGGCGACACGAGCCCATTCGAACAGACCATCAGATTTGTTGACAATGTTCTGGACCTCTTCCACTCCAATGCCGGGAAGTCCCTCGACTCCCTTGGAAACGAATAGCCTGATATCCCGTTCCACCAACTCCCAAGAGACGTCATCCAACGAGGTCGCCTTTACATGTGCAGCAGCTGTCATGGCACGCACGATGTCGGGCAATGGTCTAGACGTCAAAAGAATCCGGAAATTGGTCGGCAAGCCCCCAGCGTCCGCAGATGTCAGAAGACGTAGGATATCTCTCCTCGATGTGTCTGGCCCACTCTCATCCAAGGCATCGATGATCACAACCACATTCCCAACGATCTCTCCACTAATCTTCGATAGCGGCTGCAAGATGAATTGTTTCCACTGCTGCACCACATCGCATGAGGTCTTGAGCGCGAGGTTATTTGACACGATATTCGATAGCGCTCTTCGAAATGCAGGTTCACGATCCGCCAGGTCACGGGCAATGGTAGTCAAAATCTTTTCCTCCCGTCGCTCGCTTTGCCTATCGCGCGCGAAGCAGAAACAGGCCCCGGGCGCTCGCATATCCTGGATCAACGATCCAATTGTATGAGCAATGGCAGATTTCCCTCTTCCAGCCTGACCGTGGAGCCACAAAATGCGAGGGACGTTCACATCGCGACTGGAAATCCAGTCGGTAATATCTTTCAAAATTTCTGTCCTTGTACCGTCGAGGCATACCTTGGTTGTGTTCAGGCCCGCACCAGCGGCGTAAGCCATGCCCTCCATGTTCAAGTCTTCAAGCACATGGTACATGTTGATCTGGATGTCTCGCATCGTGCGATCCCGGTATTGTTGCATCAGGTCGCCCAGATTCTTAACGTGGCCACGGGAAACGGTCTGTGGGTCGGAAACTAGGCGGTCCCCGATTCGTACCACTGAAACGTACCACGTCAGAGCAGTGAAGTAGAACAAGCGACGGTAGGCACCACACATACAGAAGTTTTGCTTTTTGCAGTATTTTACAACGAACACCGCCGTAGCACTCATCTCCTGCGAAATTTTGCGTAGTGTCTCTTTCATACTATCGATATTCTCCACTGTATCCTCTTCCATAAGAAACTCGTAGAGATCTTTTACAGTATTCAGGAGGCCGAACACCTCGTTGTCTAGGTTGGCTTGATCAATGAGCAACTATTGGGGAATAAATGAGTGAGCGATACACGAGAAGGAACGACACGTACTTGAGAAGCTGCGGTCAGAATCCCCAGCGCAAACTGGACGTATGGGTGAACCTGCACACCTCCATCAACCCATGCGAGCGACGGAAAGTTGAAGCCCTTACATTAGATAAACCTGTTACGAAGGAGTTGAATAATTTGAGAGGTTGAAGAATGGCCTCGATGCTTTGGATGCTCGTCACCGCGGCATCTGCCTGTCCAACCAGACCAATGCTGGTTCGGAGAGTCTGGGGGATGGACTTCATATCATCCATTGCCTGCTGGGAAGCATTGACTTGACTGCCAATACTGTTGGCAGTGGTTTCGGTCGCAGGAGGGCCCGATCTCGTGTTGTTCGCCAGGTGGAAGAGGTGCCCCAACCTGGAGAGCAGCTTCCGATTAGTATTAGCCGGCGTTGTGATCGAGGAGGCGTCTGCAGAAGGTTGAGACGGGCCTTGTGGCTCTCCCTGAGACCGACTGATAAATGCTATAGCATGAGAGACACAAAACGCGTACCGAGGGGAGGTTAGATGTACGGCTGCGTGCAGTTCGGAACCCGAAGAAACGATGGCTCTTCGCCTGCTTGCGGGCCATTGAGAGATCAGTATTTTGCGTGGGGCTTGCAGCTTGAATTGAGAGTGTGGTGGATACGCTGAAGTTACCATAAGCGCCGTGATGCTATGGGCACGTTACAACCACAAGGCAGACCAGATAGAATCTCGACTCCTTCCACTATCGCTGTACTTCATAGATCAGTGTGTGAGCGGTCAAACTTCAAGTTTAGCGGTAAGGAAAATTTGGTTGTGCATATCACACCAAACTTTGACACTGCACGGCTTGCTCGTCGCTCGTCAACCGCTGCTTGGGGCGCGGTATCGCTGCATGAAGTGAGAGCAGCAACCGAGGACACTCGTGGGCAGTAAATTCTGCTGTCCGCCACTGGTCGACGGCTACGAGTCCACGCATGAGATTTTTTCGACTCCTTGTCTGGTTTCTCGGTCTCTCGGGCCCCACCGACGATGGCGACGGACTCGGTATCGACAACGTCGCCACACATTGCTCCCCGACGCTGCCTCCAGATGAAAAGGAGCCCATGATTCGCACCGAGCACAAACCAGTCTCAGCATCGGTGTGGTCCGACGGGATTCCAGGTATGCACCCTCATTGAAGTCTATGTCTGTGCTCAAGAAATTAGTTGTCGAGGTATACGTGAATGCTCATCCACTTCTCAAACTTATTTCAACAAAAAAAATACGGTAAGACGACCATACCAGAACATCTTTTCTCTTGCCCTTCCCGTTTTTCCCCTCTTGCATGCCTCCACCCATCCTGGCCGCCTCAGCTGTACCCCCGGCAGCCGATGTTGCACCTGCGCCTGATGACATCCAACCAGGCCTACCTCCACGTATCCTTCTCGTTTTGCTCACGCGCGTGCTCGAAGTACTTGAACGTCTTCGCGCGGTGCTTGCCACAGAAGATGTATGTATCGTGGGCAAAAGAATCCTCATTGTACGCCAGGGCAAGTGCAGAAAAGGGTGCGCGGACTTCGGAGGACGTCTCTATCTTGAACGGCAAGACTACCGCCAAGGGCGAAGGTGAAGACGAACAGACAATAACACTCGAAATAGGCAAAAACGACCACCTTATCGTTGGCGACGTCGTGGCGGTGAGCCCCGTCGCCGAGTCATTTGAAGGGAACGACGAACGAGGGCGGAGTCGAAGAGTCTCAAGACGATGATGAACCCCACCCGTTTAGACTCTCCTTGATCTTTGCACACAGCGACTTGTGCCTGATAAGGACCCGACATAAGCGTCCTGCTTGGTATAGACACTCTCATCCGACTCATTCACGAACGGCAGAGTGTTGTTCAAGCGTTAATCGAAGGTGCGGGTGTGAAGAACCATGTTGACGCCTGTAGATGCGATATGTTGTGTCATGGTACGTGTGCAGCGGATGCACAGTTGGTTGGGACTGGAAGGAAGGAATTCCTTCATAGAACCAGAGCGCTAATCGTAAAGTCGACGAACATATCGATCACACCAGCGTACGACGAAGGCTGTACCTAAACTAATGCGCTGAAATACTAGAAGTTCGAAATATATAAGGCAGCCCTGGCCATATCGTCTGAGCTACTACAGACTGGTAAGTGGAACGAGAAAATTATATAGACAAGTTCGCCCCAGAAAACGATCACACGAAGATTATACACCCTGATCGATAGCAAGTCCATATATCCCGTTACTCCACAATAAGTCCGGTCAGAGCAGATCAGCTGGCAGCAGTCACCCCGAATACCCATTGCCAAGATCCCCACTTGCACGAGGGGATCCTGCACTGGCGACATGCCCCATCCCCACACCAATAGCGGTAGAACCGAACCCTACCTTCGTATCCTGCGAATCACCGACAGCAACCCTGATCCCCTCCTTCGCCTTCGCAGCTATTGCTTCGGTCCATGCGCGTGCTTCGCGAATGCTCAGAGCACGGAGTGCGAGGGTCTCCCCGCCTCGTGGGCAGGCACGGTGGATCCGTATGTAGGCATCCTCAGAACGAGCATACCTTCGCGAAGTGTGGATTTCGAGTTCGTGAACAGGAAGGGGCTAGAAGAGATGTCAGGTATATATGATCAAGTGGAAGTCGCAACGTCAGGAACTTGCCACACGATATAACCCTCCGCTCTCGCTCTCGTTGAGAAGTAGGAGGATATCGCTACAGAGTAGAACGCGTAGCTTACGCCCACTCTTTGCTTTCGCCAGTACACCTTCCTTGAGGAGTCTTCGAGGACCGAGATGGTAAGTCGGTAGCGTAAGATCGAGACGGCTAGAAAGCAGACCAAAACGAAAAAAGGGCGTCAATGATGTTTTATGTTAATACAGTGACGGAACCAAACAGACATCACTGGGGGCATTATCTAATGGTCTAACTCTAAACATAGTAAAATCATCCAATGTAGCAGATACTCTTTTCATGACATGTTCCTGAATAAAACATTGGTCATCAATGGATAACATGTTCTGATTTAATGTTCCAGGTCAGAAAAGATATGGTGTCATGTATAATGGTTTTTATAGGAACATTTAAAGTTTTTATTCTTATGATTATAGGGTGAATCATTGTACAGATATTTTGACTGTTTAATCACATGTTCCAACCATGATTTTAAGCAAAACATTTGAAATTTCCTGTCCTCAGAACATATGGTATTACTCAAGTCAGAACACTATGCAGAACACAGTATATTTTCTGCCCTCAAAACATTAGTCATCAATTCTGCCATTGGTGGAATGGCTGATTGGTCCAATTGGAGAATGGACAAATGGTCCTATTGGAGAATGGACAAATGGTACTATTGGAGAATGGACAAATGGTGCTATTGGAGAATGGACAAATGGTACAATTGTTACAATGAAACAAAGGCTGGGTGTGAAACTAAATAACTCCCATGTTGAGCTGTGCTTATGTCAGAATTATACTTGCGTCGGAGTTGTGTTTGCATCAGAATTAAATTTGCATCGGAGTTGTACATGCATCAGAGTCGTACTTGCGTCGGAGTCGTACTTGCGTCGGAGTCATACTTGCGTCGGAGTTGTACTTGCGTCGGAGTTGTACTTGCGTCGGAGTCTTACTTGTGTCGGAATTGTACTCATGTCGGAGTTGTACTTCTGTCATTATTGTGCTTGTGTCAGAATTTTGCTTGTGTCGAAGTTGAACCTGTATCCAGCAGTGGCCAGAGTTTAGAGATGACCATACATTGAAATGTATGTAGCTATGGACTCCCATGGTCATACCCCATGACCAAGCCTGAACCTCCACCAATCATTCTTCGGGACTGGTTGTCGGCGAACCTGCAGTCTCAAAATTATCTGAAAGAACAGTTGGGTTATACATACTGGTAAAAAGTTTGCATCTAATATACTCTTCAGCCGAAAACAATGATCTAAGGTAGGCACGCCATGAGTGCTAAAGACGGAATCGCATGCAATGATCAATATGCCATAACTTCCGAAGTGTAAGATTGTGCGTACGGAGGAGGCAAAAGAGTACTGCCGTGCGGGACATAAATCTGCCAAGGACGACCCGAGGAATCGAACACCTCAACTTCGAGCAATCACTTGGACATTGCTGGGTCCATTGCTTTACCGTAGATCATCTGACCATGCGGTCGAGCGGTAATTTTCTGCAGCGGTTCAATGAGGCCGCAAACCTGACCTGTGCCTACAGCAGCAGCTACAAGATCAGGTGAGAACGAGACAATGTAGTACCCAATCTCAACAGCTTACAGGGTAACAGGGAAGTGAATGTAGTGAAATTTTCTGGCGCGACAATGGTCACATGGTATTCACCTTGAGTAAGGCCGTGCCGCTGTTCCAGATGGTTGGATAATGTTGTTCGTGATATTAACTGTCAGATTAACATTTGCTCCTGTTCCTAAGCGGAAGAACGAGTAAGTGGCAGTATGGTGGGACAGAAGCACACCAGCCGCAATACTAAGTCGAACATATGCCAGTGGAAATGGTGGCCTTCCTCAAGTATGGCAGGACAACGGTTACTCACGCCCAAGCACCGTGGTCAGTCCGCCGACAGGCACGTTTAACCATTGCAGAGCTTCTTCGATCGTGTCGAAGCCCTTACCGCTCGCTCCGCTCAGCCCAGCTGTCTGAGTTCGATAGCAGGTCAGGACCGTTGTCCAAAGTCATGTGCCGACTTACTTACCGCTCTTACAAACTGGTGAGCACAGACCGAAGCTATGTATCACAAACCATGAGCAGCGTTGGACGACGGAGACTGCTCACCTTAGCATAGGTATCATAGATCTGTGCACCATCCCTCCCAATCCGCACGGCATAATACCTGCGTGGCATACTAGCACAGTCACTAGAATTCTAAAAGTACAGGTCGAGGGAAGAAAAGGCGGAAACATGTCGTAACATCGAAACATGGAGCACTCGTGGCGACAAGTCCGATACGTAACCAAGTAAGAGTCTGTAGAGTTGCCATCGACTTGCAAAAACATACATTAATCAGAAGCAGGCGACATCGTTGTGGCACTTACTCCCCAGCTGCCCCCAACAAAGACCAGCTTCGGTTTCTAGCTCACCTTCTTGGCTTCCTCGTCGTCTAAGTAGGCGAGATCTAGGACGTGGCTCTATAGGGATGCTGGGTTGCGTGTCAGTTCGGAACGCCCGTTCTGAAAGAAACCGAGTTACGCAAGGGGTCTGAGTTCCTACCCGTGAGGCTCGCCGAGCCAGATGAACAAGATTGACTCGAGCGAGTTGGGAAATGCCGATAGGTGCACTCATGAACCTAGGATAAAACATTCAGCAGGGCCAGGATTGTCTGGTACACAATGCACGCACAACACCTTGTTATACAGTGGCTCGATCTTCTCCTGCTTCTTCCTCTTGCTAATCTTGTTGGCGTCGGCAACTTTGAAGAATTATCGTTGCAGTTGATCGCCTCGAGCTCGTATCATCTTTATCCTCGGGCACCTTCAGCGATACACATTGTGGTCTCAGTGACAATGTCTTTAGCGGAGGTCAGGCCCACGACCACCAGCGCCCCTCGAGACATAAAACAGACTTACTTTTTGGGGCTGCCCAAAGATGTTTTGAGGCGAGGCATGCCCTAGCAATGCCAAGGGCCACTTGTTTGTCTAGCACAATGAAACATGACATTGGACTACAGTTACTTGAGCACCGCTCCTCCACACTCAGAGAAATGAGGACATGCGGAACAAGGAAAATGCCCAAGTTAACCTCGGGAATCGTCACTGGCGCACCTCAACTCATAGATGATGGTCTCACCTGAATCCCCTCACCAACCACTCCGAAACGTAATGCGCAGGGCTCGACGATGACTATAATGTGGTCGGCTCGTGCCACACCGGTGGCTGCCATCTCCTCCCAAGGATCTGTCTTACCTATCTCCCGTCCATGGCTACTTCAGTGGAGTTGTCTTCTGCAGTAGGTCAGAGAAAGGTGAGACTCGAAGCGATGCACCACGTACAGTGAGGCCACAGAAAAGCACCATCAACCGCTTTCAAAGCCGTCTGTGGATGGTCAATGGGCAACGACCATCGGAGCTCGTCGCATTCTGAGGGTAAGCCTCGTCCAAGCAACGACAAGCTCGGGCTTACAGTGCTCTCCACTGCTTTTGGGCTTGTCCAACGATCCTACTTCGAGCGTCGCGAAAAATTGCTTATGAAACCTCCGAAAGCAAATCGCATATCGAATCGTTCCACGGATTGAGCACATCTCCCAAGCCCCCAGCAGCCTCAGATAATTCGTTGACGGTCGTGAGAACAGCCGTAAAGAATGCGCAGCACTGCACCGTAATCGACAGCGTTAATCCACAGGTTTGCTGTCGGCACGACTTCACCCCCGCGCTGGAAGCTAGTATCATCGCCGGATGGGGGTTCGAAAAGCGTGGGTAAGGTATGCCGAAGGTTTGACTTCATACACAGCCGGAGTTGTACTCGCGTCGGAGTTGCCCTTATGCCGGAGTTGTCCCCATGTCGGAGTGTCGACCTTATGTCGGAGTGTTGCCTTTCGTGAGGTTTCGACGGCCAGTGGGATAAAGGGCTTTCTGATTATGAGCAACTAGCTCTCACCAAGGTATAAGGCTCTGTGGGGGCAGGCGCCCTTCATTTCCACCTTTCAGAGGGTATCGGCTCAGTTGTTGGTAGCGTCGTACAAGCAATGGGTAGTTACGTAGTGCACTTCACAATGAAAAAGGGGTAAGAGTAAAATGCAGATCCATGAATCCGGTGGTCAGTGAGCGAAGGTGCAAGCTAATGGTAAGCACGCACGCTCGCGTTCGGAGTATCCGGTGTCTTGGTATTCGCCAACGTTGCATGTCCCTTCATATGATTATTGATTAGCACGAGCATATGACAGACCAACAAACGCAAGGCCATTCCCAATCTTCTTATGATGTACGTATCCATAGCGGACTGCCATAATTCACCTCATAAAGAAAAAGCGCCCATTCACTAACTGGATCGGAACCGATACCGGTGATGGTGGGCCAGGGTCAGCATATCAAGCTCACAGTCGACGGAATGGATTTACGCACGGAAGCAGTCTCGTTTTGCATAGAAATTGGGGTCGTGGGAGTGACTTGAATGACGCCGTCAATGAAGACGCGCAGTCTCGTAACCCTCGCTCGCAGAGGTATCAGGAAGCTCAGGAGCGGACAATGTAAAAGTCGAAGAAGGAGGCGTTGGAGTGACGGAATGACTCCCGGTCCATGTGTTCATCATGGGCCAACTTTCCGAATACGTGTACTCACTCGTAGTGTTTTCCTTGTCAGGTGTCTAGATAGCGATGAATGAGAAGAGGATGTGGAGTGGTCGTCATCAAGAGTGGTGAAGAGCGAGCACCGCTCGACGTCTTCGATGCTGCTGATAAGAAAGCGTCATCTGAAAATATCTGAGAGGAGTTCTAGTCGTACCTTCGTTTTTGTGCCGGGACGTGGGGTACCCTGACGTTCCTTCCGAGTCGAGGGCCACTAGAAACCGTGACAGGCGAACCCATCACCCAGGATAGTCCCGCCAACGAGACTCGAGCTAAACCCAAGAGCAGGCCGACGGCCGCGCAAACTCGGCATCCAAATCGGTCAATGGGCTAGTACGGCCCAACGAGCTACTTCGACTGCGAGCAAAAACCCGAGGGTCACCTGGATACACGTATGACCGGTTGGCCATCATCTGTAGTACAGGTGTGAGTAGATAGGAAGGCGCGCGAGGATTGGAGCCAATGTTCAAACCATCAGGCAAGTCGGAGACGCTGGAGATGGTGTGAAGCGGAGGGACAAACACGGTAGTCGGTAGATGCTGAGCCGGAGCTTGTGATCTGACGGATCGTCCTGATGAAATCCTGTGGGCGATGCGGTTCGGCAGAGTTAACAGAGCGATCTAATGCTTCCCTGTGAAGGTATTTGCTCCCAGCCTCTCAACCCTGTCCGTGAACAGTCAAAAACCCAAGCTCACCTCGCGACTCGTCGCGGGCATAGGCGCCCGATTCGGTCACGTCGAAAGGAGGAGGTATAATGTCAGTAGACATACTTTTCGTAGCGCGCTCATGCTGACTAACACTTCAGACTGGGTGGCCTATCGCCACGTCCGCCTCGACCCGTGCTACCCTCTTGGCGGTGAAGTAGCGGTCTCTGACGGTGACTTTGGTGTTATATCAGGAGGGGAAGTGCGGTCTTCCATACTGCGATGATAGTGCGAACCGACGTCGAGGGGGAATGAGGGGACGTCTGCAGGTAGCGAAGAGAGGACCACCAGTACGAACCAAGCTTAGCAGTAGCCCAGATGCCCGCTATCTTATCAGACCTTTCAGATATGCTCTGTCATTCGATGGACTCCAATACATTTGCGCAGCTACTAAGGCATACGGAGTATTGTCAGGTATGAACATGTATACGTATACCCGCATCCAGGTCCAAGACACGAAGACGAAACCAAAGCGCGAATGGTAGCGAAAGGGAGACGATACTAGATCAACGAAAAGGCGATGGAATGAGAGTGCGGTACAATTGGGAGACGTCGCTTGAATGAATTGCCCCATAGCAAGGCTAGCGGAGCGGAAGAAAACCTTGAAGCTGTAAATATAATAAAAAGCAAGTGAGACGCACCTGAGAGAACGTCGAGGCTTGGATTTCGACATCGTACCAGTAGCATTGGAAATGACGTGGTCCCGAATGCAAGTCAGACTCCCTGTGTAGACTAGATAGCCGCGGAAGTGAATGCAATTCCGACAG
Organism: Pisolithus albus; assembly: GCA_024613165.1. Lineage (NCBI taxonomy): Eukaryota > Fungi > Basidiomycota > Agaricomycetes > Boletales > Pisolithaceae > Pisolithus > Pisolithus albus. The sequence continues at coordinate 178,806 of JANFAB010000034.1, forward strand.
TGAGCAACGACGAATGAGCTGTTGAGGTGGCTGTGATTCGAAAGGTGGGACTGCTGGCCGGTGTAGGCTTGGTGGACGACATGGCTGAACTGGAGGATCTCCAAGCGGTGAAGGTCCCCGGCTTGGGGAAGAACAATACCTCAGCATCGGTACACCTTGCAACACGAGCGGCCAATGGCTATACTGCGTTTTCCCCTGCGTAAAGATAAATTCAGCTCGATCGACCGCGGTTTCTGAGAAAAGGAACTCACCGAGATTGCCTTGTAGTTCGACCATGAAGGCATACCGACCAACGCTCCCGCGATAATCAGGGCAAACGCAGAATTCAGATACTCCTCCCAACAGGTCCGACGTCGCATCGACGATGCTGGGCAGTTGCGTTTCTGTCGTCACCTCGTTTGCAATTCAGATGTGTACGTTAAACAAGGAATCGCTGAGCTGTCTTAGTGTGTACAGCAGAACTCCAGAACACTTACTTCCGGCGCTACAAACACGAAGGAACGATCAGAATAAACATAGCGGACCGATCGGAAGAGTGCTGAACATACCTCGACATATCTAACGACGGGCTGTCCATCACGAGGATCAAAACCAACGACCTCGACGACATCACCAAGACGGTACCGCCAAAATCCGTCTCTCGTCGTAAGAACCACTTCATACTTCTTACCCGGGTCCACGTTCCCCTGGTGTCCAAAAAAAACAAGGGTCAACGATAAGTCACGGACACACGCGAGGCCGGAATAAGAGAGTTTACCGTTTGCGCAAGGTATCTCGACTCTTCGGGCTCGTCCACAGGCAAAAACTCGATGACATCGTCAGAACCTACGACTTTATACAAGCCGAGGTCCCTGGGATCGTACGCCAATGCCAGAAACGCTTCACTACTTGCAATAGTCAATGTCTCCAGCGACACGTCGGGTCCGATGTAGTGTCTAATCTAGTTTGGCGTGTCGGCATATTTAACGTCCCAAGAACGAGGTGAGTAATGATACATACCTCTGGGATGACGGTGGAGAATGGACCGCTGGCTGTAGCTAGGATGACGCGTAGCTCAGGCCGTATCTGTTTGAACCATCCTTGCGTTTCGATAGCCTTTCCGATCTTGCGCAGTTCCTCTGCGCGGTCGGGATTGGGCTGAAGGAATCGCTGTAGGGTTCAAGGCCTTAGCATCGTGATTGATGTTTGTACGCGTTCTAGCTGACTAACCTGAAGGTTTTCCTTCACTTGGTCAATCCCTTCGAGGTCTGGTATCACACCAGTTTCGATACAGTGAATGAAGTCGCCCAATTGGTCGTGTATGGCACGACATAGGTCCCTGCACGTCGTGGTGAACAAGGTATTGATAGTCTCGAGCTTGGGTTCCACCAAAGCGAAGAGAGCGTACATGAAAAGGAATGGCTTGTAGTTCTGGATGAAGGAGACGGCAAGGGGGGACGAGCAATTGGGAACTACACGCAAAGGTAAATTGAGGTGTTTGCCGAAATTTCCATGTGTAACCCACCTTTTATCGTGGAGTAGATAGCGTCTCCCCCGACCACCTGTAAAACGCATCGTCAGCTCAGAGCTTTTGAAAAGGGGAACAGTATGTCTGAAACTTACCATATTATTGCTCACCCGAATGACGCCGCTCGTCATCAAACAAACGGGTATCCGCCCCTCCACATCCCCATCCTCGTTCAACGGAGCCACCACCTGCCGGTATCCCAACGAATACATGATACAGTTCTTCCCTCCGCCGTTGCTCGTCGGTGGGTTCAACTTTTTCATCGCCTCTGAGGTGGACAGCGACACGTGATCTCGATGACGATATTTCTGGAAATGTTTCGTTGCACCTCCTGAGGTACCCGACGAATGTGCGATGAAGCAGGGGAGGCCTGGAGCCATGAGGTTCTCCATCGAAGACTTTTTGCATGGCTCGTCGAAGAAGCGCGAGGTGAAGAGAAGGTAGTCCTCGTAAACGCTCAGTCCCACGTTACAATGATAAATCTCGAACAACTCCTGGACAGAACCAGTCACGTCATCCACATCCTGCTGTTGCTGTAACAACCGATCGACACCGCCATCGCCGGGACGAAGTGCAGATCGGAATCGTGCGAGAGCATCTGATTCTCTGAAGTAGGTAGTAGCAGAGTTGGTTTTGACGAGGTACAACAGCACCTCCAGGACATTCCTCTTTCTTTCCTTTGCGGCGTGTGCGTTCACTTCGAAACCGCCATGATTGTCGGTATGATTGGAAGATCGAGCCTGTGTGATTGTAGCATGAGAGACCCTGCGTCCCACTCCACAAGGTAAACATGACGAGCAACATCCGAACATACGACATGTCCGCTCTTGGCCGCATAAGGCTGTTATCAGAGACAACCAATCGATTTCTTCGTTGGGAGGTGCCGGTATCTTGATGTAGCACCGACCCTGGGGTTGTCCAGTGCTAAAGGACGCGTTAGTCGTGGTTAGCAAGGGTGACAATTTCACAAGTATGGACTCTATCTATACCTTTCATGAGGTTGTCCGTGGAGATCTCTACTAGTTGCCGAAACGCGTGCAAAGGCAAGGGTTTGGAATGGTAGAGCAAAGCGTGAGCCGAGGAGCAGTAGACCGGACACATAGGGGTGAACGATCTTAGCGATATTCTCTGGAAAGTATCTATACCACAATGTTCGGTGGAACGAAGTATCCGGCCTCGCCATGGCCAGAGTCGTTGCCACCCCTTTTCTCACGAAGCAACGGGAGGCACCCATTTGTGGATATCAGGGGGCAGTGATACGAATACAAATAGTAGAAACGGCCATAGTAGAAATCCTGTATTAAACTGCTGACACTCGTAACTGTAATGACTCGGACGGAAAAATGAAAATTCTACAAGTTGACTATTCATCGTCTATGTCGTCCAAGTCGTCCAACAACTCGTCGATTTCATCAGCTTCATCACTGTCCGTACCTTCGTCATCCACAAACCAAGTAGAATCACCTGGAATGCTATGCACCATCGGATCAGCTATCCAGTCCCGTACTATTTCACGGACAACTTCGGGGGGCGGCCCTGTGTGTCGCGGCCGCACTCGCGAAATAGTAGAGACTGCAAGTGGAATGCCCACCTGGCTTCTTGCATCAGCTAGAATATCGATCAAGATCTTCAACTCGGGGATCGATGGCAGAGAAATTTGCTTCAAGGACGGCAAGAGTCGTGACCGGACTTGAATGCCTTCATTGTCGCGAAACGCATCCAGGAGTAGCGTGCGTATGAGGAATACTGGGGTGCGGGCACCAAAGGAGATGAACGAGATCATTTTTAGGTGGCGGAGGAAGTACGCCCAAGCACCTGGTGAGAGGCACCGTTCAATGCTGATCAGAAGAGATACCTTGAGATCTTGCGTTTTCCGTAGCACTGCAACATCTGCGATGCCTCTAATAAGATCGGTGAAGCGGGTGTCAGGTACAGCGGGGTCGCGAAGGGCCCAATTCTTGAATGTCATCCGCAACGTAGGAAAGTGGTGATGATGGTTCGAGTGCATGATGAGAAGGTGGTGTCCATAGTAGATATAAAGGTAAGGAAGATGAACCATCCTGCAAGTTGCCAGCTGGACTCCCTCCATGAACTGGTGGATGTCCGTTGAGAGTGGTCCAACATCAATGGTCGCCTCTAGCTTGGTAAGCGATGGGAGCTCAAGCGCTGCCAGAAGCATAGCCCCAGCTACAGTTGATGATTCAAAAACGAGGGAGGTAAGCTGTGAAAGAACTACTTTGCGAGGGCGTGCATTCCGGTCAGCTTCGCTGCTGAAGAAAGAATTTTGTAACCGGAGGTCCTTCAAGCTTGGAAACGATTCCAGCAGTGAAAGAAGCTGCACAACGGTGGCAGCCGATTGGATGCGAAAGTTGCGAACGCAAAGCGAAGAGAGTAACGGTGAGCGGGGAGCTAGCCTCGAGCAAACAATGTTCCAGTTGAACGCACAGCCTTCCATATGGAGAGATACCAGTTGCGGAGCTAGAACCGAAAGGAAGGTATCTGGAATCTCCGCTTCGCCATCACGAGTGCTCGGAAGGGAACATGAGATGTTGTGGATTGATAGCTGACGCAGGAGTGGTGCTTTATCCATCGTAATACAAGAGTCGACGATCTCCTCTATATCTTCTTTGTATCCCTCAATGTGAAGGCTCACACATCTCCAGAAGTGGTCGTTCATCACAGTGGTGAGGTTGGGAATTGCGTAACCGGTGTAATCTTCTGCGATGTCAAAGAAGAATTCCAGAGGCACAGTCCGAGTTCGCCTCAGGACCTCAGAAAACCACATGGTCCTATCTGCAAGGTTTAAAGCTTTACGCCACAGAAGGGGCGCCTGCAGAATAGTCGATCTCCACCGGCGGCACACCTGACTCAGAGTTCTAAGTACGCAAGTATGCCTACCTGGCAACACATGTTCAAATATTAGGAGTAGAACGTCGCCCGGCAAGCGTGCAGCTGGCGCAAAGCTGTTGCGCCACTGGCTAGCATAAACAGTCGCAGCGCGGAGCGTCTGGAGCATCTGGTCAATTTCATCGGCATCGGCAACGGCGACCGTCCACAGGAACTCCTCGCTCAATGTTACCGGCGAAGACGCGGGGATACAGTAGAGGTTTTCCATAGCACTGGACCATGAGCATCAGCTGTAATATCATTCTGTACAAGCCCGAAAAACTTACGAGGCTGAGCAAACTCGCAGACTTGTCGCTCTCAGGTGGGGGGGTGGGGCGGTAAACGGGGTGGATCCTGCTGGGAAAGGAGCGCCTTAAAACACGTCCGGGACAATCGACGGAGGCAAGCACAAAGAGAAGTCACTAAGTGGCGAACCAGAGTGACGTCTGACACGTTTTTGCAGACAAAGGGTGTCGATAGATGGTAACGGAGATGATGAACCCTGCAGACTTGGCGTTGAACATCATAATCATTCGACTCGGATATCCGAACCTCGAGAACGACTCAGTGAGGGCCATCGCTCCTCCTCAGATCGACGTCCATTATGGCCATCTGACAGTCAGCCCAGAGCTATCGGAAAATGCCGGTCGAAATGGCTCGTCTTGACTTTTCTTTGTCTATATTACAGCGGTGATAATTGCGACGTATCGATAACGGGCCCCGCACCGCAAAATAGCCGATGATCTATATGACGTAGCGATAATTAGTCCATGTGAAAGAGGGTAGTGAGCAGCGACTCACCACATAGTCTGCAATAGCATCCACATTACATCGTCGCTGCGTTGTAGCACAAGTACAGTCATGAAAGAGAATGAAGCCCTTACCACCATTCCCTGACGTCTGAAATCCTCGGCAGCTGCAACACTGCTCAACCACCTGTCGTTAGCAGTTTCTGCCTTTAATCAACGACAGTATTCCACCGGTGGCGAAGGTGGCTATGAAGAGGGTGGTGGGTTGGACGGACGGAGACAAACCTCCCGTACCCAGCAAGTGCTGGCGGTAGCGGTGACAACCATGCTCGGACAAGGCCATGCGACTGCAGATTGATCAATCACTCCGACGTCGCGATGAGACCGTTCGAACGGGAAGGGAAAAGGATCGTACGCTTATAATTCAAGGGGACGATAGCGCGTCAAAGCAGGCACTATCACCACATGGCCCGTTTCAATGCCAAAATTGAAATGCGAGAGATGCCGAGCATGGACCTGGGTGACTAGTTCAGCAGCATCGTCAACTGTGCTACTTGGGCACTCACGGGGAATCGGCGAGGCTGCTTAGCCGAGGCTTTTCTCGATGTCCGGTATCATCACTAACAGATATAGGAGGAGAAGAAGTAAACCGACGTTTGAATGATGCAAGAGAGATCGTTTCAATTCTGCTGCTGCGTCTCGTATTTGGCATTCGCACTAGTACTGGAGTTCAGTGTATGGTATTCACCCTGGAAGGGAATATGTAGATCAATCCCAGTATACGATCGGTAAGTCTGGCTCGCCATTAAGGAGAGGGCCTTCTTAATAGTGAGCCCAGCGTTGAGGATGAGACTGGGAATGCGTCTACTAGATGCGAACCTTGAGGACGTTGCGGACGGCGCAGGGCAGCGTTTGAGACTGCGCAGATGGGAGATGCGACCGCGCTGACGGATTATGTAATAATCCTTCCGCTTCGAGAGCGAGATGAAATCTCGCGGTGTGAAGTCGGTTTATTCCGGAAAATGCGCAGGTGGCGGTGCGTACTATGGAGTCGTAACGCGTACGGGCCAATAATATATTATATATGCATTACCTTGCTTGCAAGGTCTCTGGAAACCCAAAAATCGTGAGAACGAGTTCCCGGCAAATGCCATGTCACTGATACACGGGAAGTTCTTTCCTATCTTGGCAATGTGTGTCGTCCCTGCCTTATACCTCCCCTCCATCCCCCTCACAAGGAGCGACTTTTACAATTGCGGGCATGTTAATATGTACAGCCATCAACGACCCTGACCATGTCTGCCACAGCTGTCGTTGCAAGCTCGCACCATACGATAGTCCGTCGCGTGATGTTTCCAGCCCGACCCCACACAGCAGGCCGCACGGCCACTCTCTCCAATACCCCTTATTGCAACTTTGCTACTGTTTCCGTTAATGTGGTATCGTTTCCTCTACAATGTTTCTGACATGCTTACCTGTTGTGCGTTGCATCTCGTTTCACCACGTGCGCATTCGCATATTTTGCTCTTCAAGCTGTTCATCTTCCAACAATAATGCGATTTGAGAAAGATGTTGTCATCGAAATCTCGAAGTATGCGCAACAGAGATCTTCCCGGACTTCGCGACAATGCAACGTATAAATTGAAGAGATTCAGACCGCCGGAAGGGGGGGGTGGCAATGTCTACGATTACACTTTGAAGTGTTCGGCCTTGAGACCTGTAGTCCGTGAAGGCGTATGCAGCAGTCATCGGAAACTGTCGGCGTCGCACGGTGCGCACAACTTTTCCTGGTACAAAGGACGCATCGACTACAACCCCTCCAAGCTCGAGGGCTACATGGTGTAATCCTGTCACCTGCAGAATACAAAACCAGTCTCGAGAACGCCATCGTGGAACTACACTTCAACTTATGGCACTGGCCTATCGGCCCATGAAACGGATCAACAGGAAATGACTCCTACACTGTGGAAATCGTTCACATCCGCATGCTCGAGGTGCCTCCTCCCCCTGTTTCTAACAGCTTTGGTTTACATTGTTTCTCTAAATGCCTTTTGCTCTTCTCGCAGATCTGTTGCCGACCTCTCTTTGCATTCAAAACATTCACCAGACGCTCTCCATGCACTATCTTCCCCGTCCCATTCAAATCCCCCGAGTACCAGTGGCAATCTCGGCGACCTTAGGGTAATTTCGAGCAGAGCATGGTCGAGGTCAGCGGACGATCTCAGAAGTTTTTCGAACCCATCGCAGGGTGTTGCAGACACCGCATTTCAGAACCGCATTCAGGATTATCGCAACAGAAGTAACAGCAGTGCTACGCTTCACCCTGCTTCGCCTAGGTAAGCAACCGCGACATATACAATCTCTCTGATAACAAAAACACGACTGCCTCAAGGACCAAGAAATATGTATAGTTCTCTCCCAATTTTATGTACAACTAACTCTGGTGATATGTGTTGTTCGCTAGCTCGGGTCTGCTCCAAATTTTTTGTACAACTACCTCTCCTCGTACCCACAGCCTGGAAATATAGCGACGCAAGCAAGGTATAAAGGCCGCCACCGGCGGCATTTCCCGAGTTCTCAGTATCAGAGAGAAATTAGTCTCCGCGTGGGACCGAGGTTAGCTGCACCTATATCTTTCTCTTGAACTCCTCACTCTCGTCTCAAACCTCACCCTAGTCATGAAATATATCCACAGTGGGGTGATAATGGAGGCTAGCGTGAATATCATGTATATGCAAGTAGTGTAGAACAATTGGAACATGTTGTCATGGGTATCAGTAGTCATTAGCTAATAACGATGGACATTTGCAACGACATGTTCTATTAAGGATGATTTCCATGGCCTATCGGTAGGTTCAAGTGCTGGAGGTCGATGCCACGCCATCAGCGGGTAACAAGCTACAAAAACATGAGTGACAGTCGCTGCCAATTATTGAAAGTTCACACTTGTTCATCATCTCGTCAGCCATAACGTCCATAGCTATGTCCGTACAACGCTTGACATAGTCGAGGGAGCGTTGTTCAAACATAACCTGCATGTTCGAGACCATGACCACAGACTATAATGACTAAAATGAAAATACGTACAAGTTTCTCCTGCGAGGCAACCTCGTCACCCTCCAGAGCCCGAAGACTATCTGATATCAGTAGAGGGTCGTGATAGTGGGCAGAGATGCTCACGTTTTCTTTTGTTCTTCATTCACGGTCTTCACCAGTTCAAAGCAGTCTTGAATGAATTTAAGCTTGACCCCGAACCCAACAGCCTCCTACGTCAGGATTCAGTATCAAAAGTACCAAGACAAAGGATACTTGTAGCGCACCGGGGGTACACCATCTCGTATGGCCTTTTGAATGTCAGGATAGATAAACTCGTTCTGTAAACAGTGGTCAATAGGCGTTTCGAAGAATTCGTATTGGTTTCTTACACCATCCGCCGTCAGATTGCCTGCCACAGCGTGAACGTGAGGACCAGGAACAGCGGCACGAGCGCCATCAATATTGCGAGGACGAACTGGAGTCCTTGGTGTAGACGGCAGAGTTGAAAGGTCCAGCAAGGTCTGGTTGCGACCACGAGAGCGCAGGTTGTACGGCGCATAATGTCTGATACCTTTGCGAGCCATACCACGGGTTACGGGAGACATTGGGGGTGGAGGGATGTGATGTGAGGGTGCAGTCGCGCCTGAGGAGAGGGTTTTATAATGAGCGACTGACAGCACAAAGCAAGCTGACCTTTGTTCATTCCAGAGAAAGAAACTCTTTGTGCAAGCGGGTGTGCACTGGGGCTGCCCAGACGCGGAGTCTGGAAAGGTATCATGGGTTGGGATCTGGCTGTGGCAGAGCCGACAGATGGAAGGATGGCACGGATGTAGATAATTTTAGTTATATCTTCAGTAGTGAGTGCATTTCGACGCACTGTGTGGGGACGAGACCGCTGGGCCACAAGTGGATGTCTTCGGAGAGTCATGGTGCGCTTAGACGACTTTCGGAGCAGGCGGGCAGCCTTCAAGCTCGCTTGCAGCATTTGTTTGTGAGTAATCCCTCCAAGGCTTGCCGCACTTCGCTGTGCCGGGCGTATGACAAGGGCATAGACATATTACGCAGCAGGTCGAACTACAGATAACAAAGACGAAGATCTCAGGTGCAGATGACGAGACTCGGTGCAATGATCAAGATGCATGCATATATGGATGTATTGACATAGACATTAGGAACGGAGTTATGTTACATGGGAGGCCGGGCCTGTGTGGTCACTGGAGTTTTTCCGTCACTGCACGCAGTGACATCTACTAAGGGCTTTCATTCTCTGTTCTTATCGAAGGCTAGTCTCACTACTCCCACTCCGCAGACAAGTGATGTATGATCGTGTCGAATACATTTAAGTGACTCTCACTACACCGGTCTTCTCGTTTGAGGGAAAAATACGCAACTACCGTAGGGCCCGCCACTGGTTCTTATCTTCTTAGCGTTCATGATCGTGATGTGGTTCGACTCGCTGGTGGTCTTGTCAGAAGCCGAGACGTTCAAGATACCGTTAGCATCAACGTCGAAAGTAACCTCGCTTCGAGGTACGCCGTGAGACGGAGGAGGAATGCCAGTGAGCTCGAACTTGCCATAGAGGTTGTTGTCCTTCGTTCACCCTCGAATCATGAGAGAAAGGTTGATCATCCGAGTACATGGAGAAGATGTCAGATTTCTTCGCCGGGACAGTCGTGTTACGCTTGATGAGAGGCTTCACGACACTCACCATCACATTTTTCGATACCGAGCGATAAGGGAGTGACGTCCGGAAGGTGGAGGCCTTGAATCTTCTCCAAAGTGTCACGGGAGGGAACAGCAGCTCGTATGGCAGCACCGTAGGCAACCGCCTTGTCTTGGTTGATGCTCTTGCAAGGCTTCCTGCCGCTGAAGAAGTATCGACTTCGACCGGGATTTGGGTGGCGGAGGATAGAATACGCTTGGCACGGCCGCAAGCAGTGTGGAGACAGCGGAGGGCATGGGGGTCGGACGAGATATCTTTCCAATGTTTGCGCTTGAATTCCTGGACTGAGCGGTTGACGAGGCAATCGCCGAAGTCCTCACACCGAAGTGGGTGTCACCAGCGGTAGCCTTGACCTCGACAATATCCTGCTCAATCGTCAAGATGGAGACATCGGTTCCACCGCCGAGATCGAAAATCAGTACGCTGCGCTTGCTGGTCACTATCTTGCGAAAATCGTAAGCGATAGCAGCGGCGGTCGGTTCATAATACGGAGGACGTTCAAGCCAATTGGTGAAATAGGAACGTTCCCGCTCATGGGATAGTAACAGCATCAATGGTGGCCTGCCCCTGCGGGTTGTCGAAGTATGCGGGGATGGTAACAACGTCGCCGTTGACGGTGTATCCAGGGCATGCTTCAATAGTCTCCTTCATCTCAGTGAGGACCACGGATGAGGTTTCCTCGGGGGCCTACAGAAACCAGAGTCAGAACAAAATCTGTTGCAAGGAGTTACGTATATACTTACGAATTCCTTGGTCTGACCACCGCGGTACCCCACCTGGATGTAGGGCTTGCCGGCCTTTCCGATGACCTTGAAGGGGAAGTAGTTGAGATCAGCCCGTACCTTACATAAGAAAGCCTTTCAAAGCACAACTCACACGCGGTTTCTTCAGCGAGGCGCGTCACAAATTTTATAGTGCGGTTGATATCGCAAAAGAAATACGCCATGCCTACGAACGTTAAGATCACTCAGATATGTTCTCGTGAGATGGATCCCAGACTGCTCGATAAACTCACGAAGTGGAGCTGTGCCACTAGCCATAGAGGACCGTGTGGAAACAATTGCGTGCGTCAACGGCGCCAATCCGCAAACCCCGTGATACGCATATTGACAATCCGTTTCTCCACGACTCCTTCTGCAGCGACGCCGTTTCAACTCTATACACCGAGCGGGCGTTCTTCTCATCATCCTTTGAAGGAACTAACACATCACCACTGCAACATTCGTGGGATCCGCATGACACGCTCCCATGACTTGAACCATCCCGTTAGAGAATGTGAGTCCTCGGACGCGAACGACGGGAGAGGCAGGAAATAGGAAGTCGCCACTTGGACGGCACGGATGACGAACTACGATCAACCAACTTTCCGATCATGTAGAGATGGCGCAACACAAGGGCTGCAGTGATCTCCTGAGCGGCCCATCGCGGGAGGGTAGGACGCGTCCTGGAATAATTGCTAAGTCTGGCTGGACAGCATTTGTGAGCAAGAGCACTCAGCCATTATCGTCAGATGTACTATTAACATAGGCTGCCCTCGGTGTATAGTAAAATTATTGCAGACCCAGTTTGCCCCGGACGTGATCCAATCTAGCCCGGTTCTGCAGCGAATGTGCTAAGAAAGAGTTGCAACCGCTTGCCTTTGCTTATATCGTCTCTCCCACGTCACAGCTTGTACCAAGGACGGCTGATGACCATCAGTAATGACGAGATACCTCATAGTACCATCCCTGCCCATGAATTGCTCTCCCTCCCGAGCTGGTACCCAGGTGCTCGTCGCACCGACACTCTTCCAAATCCATATTTGACATTTACCAACACTTTTGACCCAGTAGAAAAAGAAATCGCCTTCAGCGACGTTCTTGACGTGAGAAGGCGGAAAGCTGAGGGGATCGTGTCCTTCTGATCTAAACCAGTGGAATGCTCCCGTGGAATCACGAAATTTGTTGAGCTTCCGTGGAGACACCTGCCAAAGATCATGATCCTTCAATGATAACCACATGCCGTCCGATATACCAAGGCGTACCGTTAGCAAGGGTGTGTGACCGTCAGTGGGCCGACTCGGCTCGCCAGAGCTATGGGTGACTCTGATATCAGTTTCGCAGCACGTGAGATCACCCGAAGGACTGACGTGGATCTGTCGTCTTGTTCCTGTGGTGCTGATGTTTCACCTTCCGAATGATGGAGAAATGCAACGGTGCTGTGAGCGTTTGTTTTGGATTGAATTTGGGCCCTCCATGACCATTAGAGGACCACTCACTGTGGTATACTTGGGATCGGTGGTGCAAAGCGCTGCAGAATCAGTGGAGTCGCGTCCTTTTGTACTGCAGCCACGGTGGGTATGTGGGAGATTATGACATAGGTAACTCTGTCTTTGTCAATAGGAGAACTTTGTCGAAATAGCCACTGTTCCGGGGAGATGGCGGTAGACATCCAAATATCAGAGAATGGCACGTAGAGCTCAAATCAGAGAACGCAGTAGAGGTCAGATCTTACACTTGATACGTTGGTTGGTGGGGTTCTCCTTTTCTTTGTCTCAAACGACGCACTTATGTAAGACAGTAACGTACTTCGTACAGGGATTGTCAGTCTGTCATTCACTTCAACACTGCTGATGCTACGTAGTAATTGGCCCTTTCCCTTTGCTCCAAGGCATTTAACAAATCGAGGTGTGCACGGGACAAAGTGCAGTACACGCGCACAACCTTCCGGTAGAAACCTGTCAAGTAATTGATAGTTACGCATACGGCAAACAAATGGCGGGTGAATGCTAAGAATGCTCAAGCACGACTGCCAAGCAACGGACGTCCCCTGCTATAACCAGTTTCCAGGGCAGAGCCACGGAGTCTCTGAATGCCGACGGTAAGCACATCAATGAGAGTCTCCAGCGGCATGCCTTCTATCAAACCTACGCCCGTCGCCAGCGATCTGAGCAGTTCCATAGTTTCCTGAAGTTGTTCGAGCCCAGAAAATGTCCCAGCTAAATATCGCGCGGCAGCTGTGCGGTAACGAGCGATGTCCTTGAGTGCTTGCATCTGACTGTCTAGTCTCGAAATGTACCGCCAGTTCAGGCCCACCACTGTAAGGATGTCGGAGAGTGCATCCGATTTCTGGACCTTCAAACCGCTAGCCTCCATCGCTACTAGGTCACGAACAACCTCCAAGCGAGACTCGACGCTATCCAAATTGCCCTGGATCTCGACCGCACGCAAGATAAGTAGGGACAACGAATGCTGAAACTGGAACAGGATGCGATCGAATGCTTGACTGATGTGGAAACTTGAGGAAGAGCATTTGTCGGAGTGCAAGCTATTGCCGATAACATAACAATACGCTGCCTTGAAAGATAACGGAGAAATCCGGTTCCGAAGCAGGCTAAGCAGGTGATCATTGACCGTCAACATGCTTTCCATGGTCATTAGTGGGTGAACTTTTGGGAGCAGCGGATGGAAAAGAAACGCACATGTCCACCGTGCCATGAACCTGTGCCAAAAGTTTCTGGAGGTTTCGAGACGCTTCCTTCGTGTCTGTTGATGTGGCTGCCAATTCCTCTGCAAGTGCCGCGGAAGAGCTCAAGGAACTCGCTCTCACAGCACTGGCGAGGTCGCTGACCAATAGACGAGATTCTGTCAAGGATGAGACGAGTGGAGCGACCTCGGAGGCATCATACAGTAACCCCTCCAAGGCTGAAAACTGAGTCTGAACGGTAGGAGGGAAGAGGGCAGTGGAACCGTCAGCTGGCACAATGAACTGACAGAGCAGGCCAGGCAGTAAATCTAACCCGCAAGTCATGCAGGCCATCGACTGGACCGTTTGCTGAACTTGGGCAGCGATAGGCCACAGGATGACGCCTAACGCTAGGTATCTGGGTGGAAAGAGCGAGAAGAGGGACAGAAATAAAAGTATCGCACGATACGTGAGACGCATGATCTGGCGGATAGAGGACAAGTTCACCCCAAAGCAACACTGCGCAAAGGTGTACATTTATCTTAAAGCAGACAAAGAACCGGAGCTGCCACGTTCCGGGGTCACTCTCGACAGAGTACTTTGGGGACCCGCTGGGAGAGGATGCCTGGAAAATCACAGACATGTGCCCTTCATTGTCTTCGTTGTTGCAAAGCCTAATGCACGAGATAATTAGTTCTACACAAACGCCAGAAAAAGAAGCTTATCATTCCGAATACCAATAGTTGGAGTCTTTGACGAACCCTCTACATTCGACAAAGGAGACAAGCGAACGGTGCTTTGTGACTGCCTATCCCCGATCTAATCACGAGTCGGCGGCTGAATTCTGAGATCTGAGACCTCGTTTGCTATCACACTGCGTCACGCGATCGGAGTTAAGCACGAGGTACATAATGGCGGGGATGTTGTCGTGGCCTGCAAGCATACAGCAGAGGTATGCAAAGCGGGAGAGCGCTTGGCGTAAGAGATAAAAAAAGACTGAGTGCGAGGTAAACACACCTAGCGTGGGAGTCGTGTTCTCTACCTCGGTAGGGAGGCTCGAGTTCAAGCCAAGCGCTTACAGAAGATTCACTACCATCAATGATCTCGACTTCCTTCTTTCTCAGTGTTGTCAACGACTGAAAAATTCCTGACGTCAGAATCCAAAACCTGCTGGTTGAATCACAACATACCATCTGCCCGGTAGCCTCCGCGATGGCGGACAGAATGTTTATTGACCGATGTAATGTGGCGAGACAGTCCATGCTGAGAGGCAGGTAAATCTGCAAACTACGCTGCAGGGTGTCGTGGGGGTCTTTGAATTCTCCCGCCCTGCGAGTGATCTTGGCGATATCGCCATCCAAGGGGATAAGATCAGTGGACTCTGTGATATGCGACGGCATCCCTCGTCAGCCTCGAGTTGCAGCTGGCGGAGAAAGTATACAGATATCAAGAGCGACGTCAGGACGACCAGAATCTTTAGGCCTTGTCACAGGTTCCACGGGTCCCAACTCCTCATCGTCTGGCTGGTTGACATCTATCGCGGGTGCTGGCCCAGGGGGTGTAGCATCCTAAGAGGTTAACGATCAGATTTATAACGACCTGGTCAGCCGAGGCCCGAGCGGACGACGTTGGGGCACGTGTGTCTCGCCAGCCAGTCTGTCCATTACTGCCTTCGGTAGCTGTCGAATGAGACATGAGATCTTGTGATACCGCACGATCGATCCGACGGTTTGACGAATAAATAGACCATACGTACGTTTTTGAACCTAGACGATAACGCACCTGTTCGGATCGTAAACAAAGTTGTGGCAGGGAAATCTGAAGGCATCTGACTCGCTGCGTATATAGGTGCGACGCAGGACCGTTTACTATATCAATGCTACTTCAGACGAATCAAGGAGCATGCTTACCGTAGGGCCTAACCAATGTCCAAATTCCGCCCATTTCCAACCACAAGACGCCAGGAGAATCACCATCAACGCCTAGTTTAACTAGTAAAATCTTCAGCGAGAACGATGGAGGCGGAATCCGGGCGGGCGTTTGTCACTTGTCGTTGGATTGGATGAGCTGACTACAGTGCCCATGCAGGATCACATGTAAATACCTCATCAGCGGTGCGGTGTCTTCGCAAGATACGCCCGCATAACGAGATCACAAGGCGAAGGATGGAAATTGGGCTGAAAAAGGAAGAAGTTTCAGATGGACACCAGTTCCCACGCAGTTATGGTGCGACAGAAACCTTGCAAGCAAGGTAATTCCTGGCAGTGGATACAAGTACGGACTCCAAGAAATTACACGGAAAACCAGATTTAGGGTTACATTTTTTTCCGGTTAGAAGTACCCGATACGCATAGCTCTGGTCAATCACACATCTACACATCTGGAGAGGGGGCATCGGATGGAAGATTGGTGGACAAAGATCGAGGGCAGCATCTCGAAGTATGGAATTAGCGATATACATATGTTGCAACTCTACGTCGAGGAAAGCTGCCGCTTCCGGGCCTGTCAGTTTGCCCCCCCCCCTCCCCCCCCCTTCCACCTCCTCCGTATCTGACATTGAAACGAAGGCGCATACGGGAACATCGCGAACGGGAAAATCAGCAACTTCGAGAATGCATAGAGAAAAGCTACGGAACCTTCGTCTGTGCTCTCTCAGCCCAGGACAACCTCCTATGAATTCCACCATTGCGGGCAGCCCCGTCACCTTCGCAAGCGATTCTCTGGACTTGCCCTTTAGTCCAGCATTCTCTCCCATTCCATCTGGCTCCTCCCTCCTCAACTCAGCAAAGCATCCTCTCAGCCTCTCCCTGACGGCAAGGGTGAGCACCGCTGACGTTCCAACGTTAGCCCTGTAACGGGTGGGCAGCTCTCGTTTAACAGGAGAGCGGCCAAATGGTGCAGATGGTATGACTGAGGTACGTGCCCTTTCTCGCTTCCATGACGAAGTACTGTTTGACACGGGCGTCGGAAAACAGTCGGAGGACGAGGATGCCATCATCGCGCGTCTGCTTGCGGAGATCCTCGCGTCGATATCATTTACGGTTGTCACTCTACCGAGTGTTAGCGCTGCGTCAGAAGAGACGCGTGGCCCGTAGATTTAAACACTAGCAAGTGCGTTCCCTCAAACAGCGGCTCAGGTTTTGGACTGACAGCATTGAAACAGACGACATCAACTGGGGCGCTCAAGCTCGGACTTATTCTCTCCGGCTCCGATGGGTACTATTAATAATAGTGACAGAATAGCAGCGGATTGGAGACTGTAACGAATAGTACCCTCACCACGCTATCGCATTTCTTACCAGTCATGACGCATACACAAGTAGCTGCAAATTTCTCGCATTGAGCATGTTTTGTACTTCTGAGGGAAGTAAAGTTGGCTTGGACTCGCACGAGCCAGCTCAGGTCTCGGCGTGTAGCTTAGAGCCCGACCCGTGCCATGTCGAGTTCGGAGAGATCTTGCTTTTCAAGGCAAGGCAGACGCCCGCGCGACGCCTTTCCCGAACTCAACTAACAACGTCACTAGGGAGCATGCTACGTTCAACGGCTCGTCTGTTCATGTCATTCCTTGATTCCTTTGTTCTATGCGGGATGTGAGTTTCAACTAAAGGATACGATTGTCCACTCCATATCATTCAGAGTCCTAACAACCGACCAGGTTAGCGTCTTTGAGCCTCAAGGGGCCCCCCCACCACCCACAGCCAGAGCCACACCTATAAGTGGCTTCACGTCTGGGGCGTACTGCAGGTTCAACCCAGCTTTCGCTTCCTGTTCGTCATTCCCCTTGTGCATCTTCCCACTCATCAACTTCTATATCCGCTGCCCCTCGCACACGGAGCGGTTCCTGCTGTTTTAAATCAGCCTGCATTCTCAACTCAGTCGGTTCTATAATTTCGAGCCAATTCTCAGCTCTCATCCCTTGCCCAGGCACTAACCCGAGATGGATACAGCCCCAGATTTCTACGACGAAGTTTTGCTGTCATTAGAGGACCTCGTCAAACTTGATCCTCACTCTGTGCAGTCCAGCAACGGGCTAACCTGCGTTCCACTGCATCGGGTTCCGGATGTTGCCTATAAACTCTTCCAAAAGCATGCCAACCTGGAGTCATTGGCGGAACATCGACAGTACTGTCCACTCGACCTCGAACTTGGCACTGATAATGTTTTCAATGCGTCTCAAATTCTTGCGCTTATTCTTCATTCCTTTTCGTCGTCCACAAGGTATGGGAAATGCTTGACATTACTCAGTGACGCAATGTGCCTCATGTTAGATTGCAGTGTTGAGAAGCTGGCCAGTCTCTTTCTGGATTCCGAGGGTCGTGATGATGCCGCCACTTGTCAGTTCGCCGACAAAGTTCACAGTCCATTGGAGAGACGGTTCGAGGATGTCTTCAAAAAGGTTTCCGAAGTCAATGAAATACAAGGGCAGCCGGCGGGCGACAAGGTGCACCTGCAGCTTTGCTATGACACTTTATTGCTGATACATGGTCCCAGCACGTGATAGCAGCCAAGGTGGAAAGTACATCAGCAAATCACCAAAAATGCTCCAGTTTGCCACAGAGTTTGTTATGGTTCACAGTACCCTACAGTATTGTACAACATTCCAGAGTGTCCAGTTACCCAGTCTCACAGCAACATCTTGCCACAGTGCACTACAGGATGCCCAGAGCACCCCAACACCACAGACCTCACAGGAGCACAGCCACAATGAGAACAAAAGATCACAGGACCATGGGAATATGCTTATCTCATTGATATGCCCAAAAATGGGTGAGAAAAATGCAAAATACAAAAAAAATTGATGTCTTCAAAAAATTAATTTCCAATATGTCATAATGAAAGTTGTAGTGCCTGACTAGAGGACCCCAGAGGTATGCTTATCTCATCCATACCTGCAAAAATGATTGAGATAGAGGCAAAATACAATTGGTGTAGTGTAGTGTACATTTGTATTACCAAAAGTGTAGTGTTGTGGCGCATTTTTGATTACCTAATGAGTGTAGTGTTTTGATTAGCAAAAGTGTAGTAAACTCCGCATTTTTGACTACCAAATAAGTGTAGTGTTTTGTAATGTTTGATTAGCAAAGTGTAGTGTAGATGTGTATTACCAAAAGTGTAGTAAAAGTCCGCTTTTTTGACTACCAAATAAGTGTAGTGTTGATTAGTGTTTTGATTACCAAAGTGTAGTGTAGATGTGTATTACCAAAAGTGTAGTAAAGTGCGCTTTTTTGACTACCTAATAAGTGTAGTGTTTTGTAATGTTTGATTAGCAAAGTGTGGTGTAGATGTGTATTACCAAAAGTGTAGTGATGTGGCGCATTTTTGACTACCAAATAAGTGTAGTGTTTTGTAGTGTTTGATTACCAAAGTGTAGTGTAGATGTCTATTACCAAAAGTGTAGTAAAGTGCGCATTTTTGACTACCAAATAAGTGTAGTGTTTTGTAGTGTTTGATTAGCAAAGTGTAGTGTAGATGAGTATTACCAAAAGTGTAGTAAAGTTCGCTTTTTTCACTACCAAATAAGTGTAGTGTTTTGTAGTGTTTGATTAGCAAGGTGTTGTGTAGACTTTTGATTAGCAAATGTGCAGTTAAGTCCGCTTTTTTGACTACCAAATAAGTGTAGTGTTTTGTAATGTTTGATTAGCACAGTGTAGTGTAGACTATTGATTAGCAAAAGTGTAGTAAAGTCCGCATTTTTGACTACCAAATAAGTGTAGTGTTTTGTAGTGTTTGATTAGCAAAGTGTAGTGTAGATGTGTATTACCAAAAGTGTAGTAAAGTGCGCTTTTTTGACTACCAAATAAGTGTAGTGTTTTGTAGTGTTTGATTAGCAAAGTGTAGTGTAGTCTATTGATTAGCAAAAGTGTAGTAAAGTGTGCTTTTTTGACTACCAAATAAGTGTAGTGTTTTGTAATGTTTGATTAGCAAAGTGTAGTGTAGATGTGTATTACCAAAAGTGTAGTAAAGTGCGCATTTTTGACTACCAAATAAGTGTAGTGTTTTGTAGTGTTTGATTAGCAAAGTGTAGTGTAGTCTATTGATTAGCCAAAGTGTAGTAAAGTGCGCTTTTTTGACTACCTAATAAGTGTAGTGCTTTGTATTGTTTGATTAGCAAAGTGTGGTGTAGATGTGTATTACCAAAAGTGTAGTGATGTGGCGCATTTTTGACTACCAAATAAGTGTAGTGTTTTGTGATGTTTGATTAGCAAAGTGTACTGTAGATTTCTATTACTAAAAGTGTAGTGATGTGGCGCATTTTTGATTACCAAGTAAGTGTAGTGTTTTGTGCTGTTTGATTAGCAAAGTGTAGTGTAAATTTGTATTACCAAAATGGTAGTGTTGTGTAGTGTTTGATTAGCAAAGTGTAGTGGACAGCTGTATTACCAAAAGTGTAGTATTTTGTAGTGTAGTGTCCGCTTTTTTGACTACCAAATATTTGTAGTGTGAGTAGGAAATGTACAGTAGTGTTGATTGGCAAAAAGGCGTAGTCATGATTAGGATTGTTGTGTAGTGGGCACAGCCACTAATGCCTCGAAATTTTGCAAAGTCACAAAAATACCCAAAAACGCGATATAGTGGACACCAAAACTCACGCCTTTTGTGCAAGAGGCCAAAGCTGACCAAACAATGGCCAATTCCTACTATAGGGTAGTGTATGCCACTAGCCCACTACTACCACACATTTGATTACCCAAAAGTGTAGTGGTAGTAGAAAAAAGCGTAGTACTATTAGGAAAAAGCGTAGTAGTACTAGTAAAAAGTGTAGTAGTATTAGCAAAAAGCGTAGTAGTATTAGGAAAAAGCGTAGTAGTATTAGCAAAGAGGGTAGTAGGATTAGTAAAAAGCATAGTAGTATTAGCTAAAAGTGTAGTGGTACTAGTAACAAGGGTAGTAGTATTAGTAAAAAGTGTAGTACTATTAGCATCTTATGTGGTAGTACTTGAATTTGAATATACTACTACTTTTGACTTGATTTCTGTGTGATGGAGTGATAGTCCTGTTAGCTTGAGAGTGTAGTGGGATTAGCAAAAAAGTGTAGTAGTGGTATTAGCAAAAAAGCGTAGTGGTATTAGCAAAAAAAGCGTAATGGTATTAGGAAAAAAGTGTAGTAGGGGTATTACCAAAAAATGGTAGTGGTATTAGCAAAAAAGCGTAGTAGTTGGATTAGCAAAATATGGTAGTGGCATTAGCAAAAAAGTGTAGTAATAGTGTGGTGGGCTGGGGTTCTGGGGATCTCTGGGATTGTCTGGCCAGTCCTGGCCAAAAGGGACCAGCAGTTGAGGGATGTGTCCAGAGTGGACTAGCCTGGGGCTTCTGTGACTCTGGGTGGCTCTGTCCAGTACTGTCCAGTACAGAGTAATTTGCTGATGTATGCAACATACGATGAAAAATGTGGGCGAGACCTTGAGAGATCATGAAGGTCAGCTAAGTGCACTGGATGACACTCAGAGGCGGGTTGCGGAGGAGTTCAGTAATTTGGAAATACGCCTAACCTCACTGCAAAAAAATCGCATCCGCAAAGTACGTGGTAGAATCTGGACCTGTTCCAATCACTCACGCAGGTTTTAGGACGTCAGTTTGAAAGACATTCAAGCATCCCTTGCAAACTTAGAAGCCAACCTCGCTTCGTATAGGCATGACCTTAGGCAACAACTAAAGGATAAGAACAGTAGGCTATGGATCGTTTTTATTCTTGGTTCCCTTGTTGATTCCTTCATCAGACGGTCTTCGCCAGTGCATTAGCGATTCGTTGACTGGCCTACAGTCATCTCAACTCTCGCTGGAGGAGCGACTGACCATTTTAGAAAAGAAGGCCATTGGAATCCGGACCGTTCAAGACAAACATACAGGGCTCTTCTCGCAGGCCCTTGCAGGCATTCATAGTCTCTCTCAAGGGTTCGTGACGCTGTTGGACCATACTCAAGACATAGGCGTAATTCGGACTGCCTTACGTGACATGCAAGAAGCCATGGAGTCTGTCAAGAAGAGCCTTGAACAGATCAGCGGAGATAGCAGCTCTGATGTGTCCCAAAGCTGGGCGCATCCACAGCTCTCTCTCGCGGAAGAACTGCTTTGTAGTACCCACGGTTTTCCAATTACTCCGCCAAGAGTGCGTGATGATGGTGAAGTGGTCGGCCTTGAGGACTTATTGCAACCCACAACTGGTGTTGACGGTGCTGCATCAAGTGGCGACGATCACAGAAGTTTGGTATGTGTTAATCTTGTGACTCGATGCCCCTTATTCTCAAACGACTGCGAAACAGGCAGCTACGCTGTATCATTACAGCGTGACGGTGATATTTTCCGTTATCCCAGTTGTCAGCATCCAGTCGGCGATCTTGTTGTCAATTTCCCAGTGCCGAATCCTCCACAACAAACTATCGGGAGTTCAGTTGCGCGCCTTTATTCTCGCTTCAGTCACAGTAACTCTAGTCTTCATTGGCTTTTTCTCGGCTCTCAGAGGGAGTCTGCCGAAAACTCAGGAGGTGGTGGATCGGCCCCTCTGGTATACTCTTCGTTATGGTGGATTGCCCAGCGTTGTAAGATGAAACATTCGGGTTTTTTTCTCTACACATTGTGCAACAGAGTCTTCTATTTTGTTTTGTACTGTTTCATAGTGTGCAAAGGCTAATCAATTATCCATATATTTCTACTTGATGCAGTCCGGAGTCAGGTTGGCAGCGGCGCTTCCCGAGTTAATTATATTCGAGCCGACAGAGGTATATCCGTCCGCACCACCTTCAAAAGTCGCCACCTTCGTTCTAGCAATAATCTCAAGATTACAATGCAAACGATAAGACTGATTAGACGGGACGGTCTGGACAGTAAAGTAAAGACTCCTAAATATCTGTCCGCTTAATCCATCCCGTGCTCTTACTATCTTTAACGATTTCATATGGACCTACTGGTGGATATGTAAAAAATTCATACTTGCACTTCGGAGAAGAGCATGTACTGATGCGGGCCTGTGCGTTAGTACTGTCTACACCTGTTTTCGATCGTGACCACGAACGGACCGAGCTGCATTTGGGACAGCTCATGGGAAGAGCCGTACCCCAAGGGCGCCGATGGTTGTGGTACCACGAGTAGCGGACCCCGACGACGGACGGGGGATTGGGGGATGGAAGTGGGAGACCAGGCGCAGTTTGTTCTTTCAACTGAAAGAAGAAGGTGTCGCTATGCATGCGCAGCTCGAGAGAAACATTGAGG
Source organism: Pisolithus albus (assembly GCA_024613165.1). NCBI lineage: Eukaryota > Fungi > Basidiomycota > Agaricomycetes > Boletales > Pisolithaceae > Pisolithus > Pisolithus albus. The sequence goes on from JANFAB010000034.1 coordinate 201,358, forward strand.
AGGTCCGTGATAACCTCACAGAGGGCGTGCCCTTGGATGAGGACGCGAACGCCGAAAGCGACTATAAACGACTTCAGCACTGCGCTGATAAACCGGTCCGCACCGAACGCAACGGTGTATGTGGGTTTCAACCTAATATCAGTCAGACGCAATCCCGGAGGGGCAACGAAGGATGAAAGACTTGCTGGATTATCGCCTTCTTTAGACTGCTAATAGATCCCTGGAATGCGACGAGGGGACCACACGACAACATAAAAACTGTGGATTTGCTAATCAGGGGTCGAAGGCCTCCCGAAAACAGATATTCCATAAACTAACTGGATGAGACACTTTCAAGGGAAAGTTCACGTTAAGGTGCATACCTCCGTGGGTTCTACTGCCACGTCTTCACCGTTCTCATCTTTCCCCGCAAACAAATCGCCACGCGTTACCTCACTGTGTACTGAAACGAAGACAACCTTATACTCGAACTTGTCTTTACCGATTTCTGTTGCTAACGCCTGAGCTTTTGTCTCCCAAAGACAAAGCTTGTCCCATGTGCCAAAGTCAAAGACAACTTCGTGGTAACATAGCGTAGATGCGGTGTGGTATTCCTCGAGCGCGGTGTTGAGTACCCGGGGAAGAGATCCTCTGGAGTTCATTCCCACGTAGATGAAGTGCAGGATAAGGATGGGTCCCGCGCAAACCTGGGATTTCGAGGCTCTTTCACAGACACCTCGGATAAATGTTGGCTTGTCGCACACGGGAAGTATATTACCCTCTACTGTATGTTTAAATGCCTTCAAGTACATTAGTTCCAGCTGGAAACATCACGAATAACTTACAAAATACGGCATCGGTTTAGATTGCGCTGCACGTTCATCTTTCTCGTGGCAAGCCGGGCACCTGAAGAGTATTCCAGGAGATCGAAGTTTATCTTCAATTTCTTGCGGTATCTCAATACAGACATCGCAAACAACACGGGAACAGATAGGATTGGAACACATAACTGTTCTCCCACCATCGTGACAAAGGTAGCAGAACTAATGGTATGAGTTACAGGGCAGGACTACGAGGAATAAAGTCATGGACGCACTCGGTTCTGTGTATTTGAATGAGTAGTTTCCACAATTATGGGGGATGACGGAGGGGATGACAGAGGACTGGAAGACATCACGGTGGTGTCCGCAGAAGATGTCCGACGCCTCTTGCAACCAGCAAGTTTAAGTGGCTTAGCAACACCTGAACAAGACTTTTTCGCATTCTGCTTCGTCCTGGCCATAAGTATCAGAATCAGGCGTTAGAAAGAAACTGAATAAGTGCCACTGAGACGTTGTTTCTTTGACGCCAACACGAGTGGGGAATGGATCACGTGATGCCGTGTTCATTTTCACCAGCTCGCAAGACTTGCTCCTCGTAGCTTGTTGCAACGTCCGTCACGCTGGCGCACATCTGTCGCCCGTGACGTGTGATGATGCGTCAAGTTCCTATCCGTTCATGTCGTGTAGGGGATCGTTGGTCATGGTGGCGCACTCCTGTCGCCCTTGCAGACGTACCATACACGACTAGTGTTTGAAGATGACCTGGCACACTCACGCTCAGTATCAGTCATGCTGGCGTACATCTGTCGCCCGTGACGTGTGATGATGCGTAGTGTCTACAAGTCCCATTCGTTGTCGTGTGGGAGATCGTTGGTCATGGTGGCGCACTCCTGTCGCCCTTGCAGACGTACCATGCGCGGCTAGTGTTTGAGGATGACCTCGCACATTTACTGGTTCAATATCGGTCATGCTGGCGTACATCTGTCGCCCGTGACGATGCCTCAAGCAATGCTACAGATTCGTTATTACGGTATGAAATTCTCTCTCTCCTTCCTGTGGCTAGCGATGTAAGCAGAGTCTGATCGACCTACACTAAAATGTAAGTATCACCCTAATTTTTGGTTTATCTGCTGACTTCTGCGCAGATAGCTTGTGCCCTTCACCTCGCTGGCCTCCCGAACGTGACCGGCACATCACCTCCGATTTTCGGACTCCCCATACCGTGCACTCTTCTCAAGTCCACCGAAACGACCCATACAGAAACGGATGGGTATTATATTTTAGTCTCTATATTGAAAGAACGGTCGAAGTAGGGGCCCCTCACATATCCGAAGTGATGCCCCGCCTCGAAGGCTGGGCATTGTAGTGTACCGAGGCCCACAGGGTTGGCCCATGAAGAGATAACATGCTTGTATGTCGTTGGGACCGTGGAGAGAGATGCCGAGTATTTCGATTGATGTTTGCGGTAGGGTCTTTTTACAGTCACCGGTACAGGACATGAAGTCAACGGAGTCTCGGATCGTGAGTTCACCTGACGCATGTATCGATGCGTTTCAAGTCGTATTATCCGCCGTCCACGCTGTCACGCCAGCATCCATCTTGGGGTATGAAGCTTGAAGGACCCTTTCAAGTCTTCCAGCGATTGTAGAGGAAACGTGCAGGTCTCATTGTCCTCTGCTGCTCAGCTTCGCCGTCCTCAGACCACATCCGTGTATCGAACCAAACTAACATTCTGTCCTTCCCTAGGTCCTTAGGCACGTCTGACCGATTATGACAGAATGGGCAAGCTGTCGAGCCCCCTCACCCCAAGCATGCACCAAACTGCCCACTGGTGAGTCATCCTTTTACTCGGACTCGACGGCTTTTCATGCAATCATTAGCTAGTGCGGGCACTACTTCCACTTCACTATCCGATTTTGCCATGACCTAAACTTTTCAATTGACATACATACATAGAAACTGGCTGCGAGAAATTTGGGCCGGCTTTAAGGTTGTTGAGAGTATCTACCCATCAGTCGAACGCGTTCGCACCAGACAATTAAGTCGAGGTGTGTTTGTACGTAGACTCCAACCATAACTAGTATCTGTAACGTGGTGCTGTAAACAAGGTGTATGCGATCCCGAGCCTTTTTCTACTTAGTTGGATACGTCTCAGTTGCAATCATGACCTGTGCTCTCCATATATACCTACTCGATATAGGCACGTCAGTTCACCACCCCAGTTGTCCAGGATCTCTAAAACTACTACGCCAAAGTCCATGCCGGTGGCTGCCACAGAGTCAAGGATCGGAAATAACTGGGTGTGATTAGTTGCATGGATATTATAGTCAAAGCGAACCAAAGGAATGAAGGGCATGCCGCGTGAAAGGCCCGGCGCCGTACGAGCTGTGAGAAGTTCACGTAAAGTGCCAGTGGCACTGTTACGCAGGGAATGGTACTTCACGAGGTTATCTTTTCCATCGACCATTCCCCACAGCAGCAACTTGCGGGGAGCGCTTTCGGTGGCATTGGTAAGCCCAACGGGGATGTGGTCGACCATGATATGCGTGACACGGACAATATCCCGAAACGCAATTGCTATTTGTCCGAGTCGGCCAGGGAGACGCCAGCATGAACCTTCCTGCAAATCGTCCTCCAGGGCTGTGTACACGGATCCCGTCCCGCCCAGTAGTCTGCTAACCCAAGACTCGTATGTATGGGATGACGTTAGGGAGCTCAGAACTATCCCACCGTTACGCCACAAAGCGTAGTCATGCAGATTACGCGGGGTGTGCTGGGTGTCGAGCGGCGCCTTCCGGTGGAGAATGAGGCGAGACCGCTGTATGATTTGCCAAGTAACAGTTCGGGCTTGCGTGACGTAGGTGTCAGGTGTTGCAGAAGTTGCGAGAATTGCAGGTGCCCCAGACGGATAGGCGAAGAGAAGTAGGGACAGTATCACAAGGAAGCTCATGAGGGCAATCCACGTAGATTTCGACGTGCGAGGACCTGTTAAGCCATTGTTCCAGACAGTAGCGGGGAAGCGCCTTCGGGTATAGATGTTCTGAGCGCTGGCTGCGTAGAGTAGTTAGCACGTCATTGATAGGAGGTGTGACCACGACACACCAGGAGTTACATGCATCTGCAAGAGTCGAGTTTGCCATCAGATCTCTGGGGAAAGTATGGAGCTCACCGTAGGGAGATCTGCGCCTTGGAAAGCGGGCTGAGGAGCTTGCTTCTTGACGCGAAATCGGGAGGAGTGACAGGCTCTGGCACTGAAGTTATTCCGTCTGAAGAACATGAATATAGAGTGGTGAGTATATGGAGGATAGTACGATAACGATAACGAACACTGGGACGACTTCGTAAAAATATGTAGCATGAGTTGAGTTTAAAGCGTTCCCAGGTTACACATTAGCCACTCCGAAATACGGCATACAGGTTCGAGAACAAAGGGGGGAGAAAAGGAGGGGGTTCAATCCACAAAGCGGGTGGGTGAAAGGAAGGAAAAAAGAGAAAAGAAAAAAGCAGACAAACAGTACAGACATACCGAACCGACCCATGCACCGGTACTCGCATTTCAGGTGTGGGAGGCCCTGACACGACGAGGAACCTAGACGCACAGAACGTCGACAGTTCATTAAGTGAGATGCCGAGCCAAGTGATACCAGAAGATGGCGACTTGCTACAGAGCTTTACACCAGATGAGGAGGCAAGAATCTCGCCTGAGATGTGAGAAGAAAGAAGAAAGACAAGCAGCAGAACAAAGGCAGACAAAGCAAATGGACGAAGCAAGCGACCTCACCGATATCGCTGGCCTCGTGGCCAAACGTTATCCCCGTGTATAAAAGACATCACAGCAAGAAGAATTGACAGACATTGCGCAGCTCCATGGCGCCCGGAAGAAAGACACGACAGACGTCGGTAAGTGAGAGCGATGCCTATTTTACAGCGGATTCATTCGGGGACGACGAGGAAGTACGTGTTCTTGACTGGCACTATATGCGTATCTTGCGACCGACCTTCAATAGGATGATAACCCAGGCGAGAAAACAGTCACCTTAGATGCTGCTCCTGTAATCTGTCACGTAACTTTGCAGGAGATGAAGTACTCATATCGAGATAGATTGCCTCCCTTCCCACGTTCCCCCGCCCACTTCGTGCACACCCAGCTGTGTCACGTGCGGCTTGCGCGCCATCAGGAATTGTCACCGCCTCCAGTGGAACATGTAGTATACTGGGACCAGGTCAAAACACAAGCAAACCTTCCAACGACGTGGAAGAGGTCAGTCCATTTTCGGGGTCACGTACAACTTTGTGGTAATCTCCTTTCAGACTCCAGTCACTCGGAGCGAGCTGCGACTCTTCAAGGAGACGATTCAGCTCGAACTTGATGGTGCAGTCGATGCAATTAACGAGGCAGCCAACACTGTGAAAGTTCATCTCGAGAGAAAGTCTCTGGGCGCGCACGGAAACATCAGAGACCAAGAGGCACCTCCTTCACATCAAGGTCACCGTAAAGTAAAAGGATTACCTGCTCATCGTAGGCCTGCAGATCTGGAATTCCAAGTGAGTCCTTACCTTAGTTTCCGGAATACACCTAATAGCCGTAATTGCCAGAAATTGATCCGCGAACATGCTCTGGTACTCATGAAGCGCGAGGACAAGCATTCTCCCTTTACCAATGTGCCGGACAAAGCAGAAGTCGAAGCTTATGTGAAGGGGACTCGCCGGCCTTGCTGCACCGCTGACAATTTTCGAGTCGACCTCAATGGTACTCCAACTTCCGTATGGAATACTTCGGCTTCCCACGTATTCACCACCAGTTTTCGTGATGCACATCCTGGTTGCGACCGATCGCTGAAGGTTATTTTCAATGCCTGGGTAGTTCATTTCAATTATTTGCGCCAGGTGTATGCAAAACAGCAAATGGTTGCTCGTGAAGAACAGGCCAGGATTTTGAACCTCGCGTCTGGGTATACGAACGAGCAGGGCGATGAGAGTCCTCTGGCTGGCATTCGCTCCTCGCACAGGCGTCGAGAACGCAAGTTACAGGTCAGCTGCTTTGTCATTGGCGAGGATGCACAATGCTTAAAGGTCACCACAGTTGTATAACCGCCGCCTTCGAATAGCCCACCGCCACTCGGGATTATATCCTTCAGCCGTTGATGTAGTGCAACAACTCGGACCGGCTGGGATGAGCACTGATGAGTCAGAGCACGACGTCGGGCATGGTGAGCACACCTACCGTATTACCCGCAAAGCATGGCGATCGGCTACTGTAACAGCAACCCTACGCGTGCTTGACTCGCTTCATCTCCGGATGAGGTACCAACAACAGTGGACTGCAACTGCTGGCGCATGGCCACATCTGCGCATGCCATCTAGCCGGCTCAGCAACCGAGAACCACCGTCGGGTCTTCCCAGGAATTTCTATGCTCGAGACTACCTTTCTTCTCTGTCTTCAGAAAGCTTGGATGCTTTACTTCCTCAGGAGGATATCCACATGGATATCCCACGAACTATAGCTACGTGAGTCTCCTCACTGCTCGTGCATGTGAGATGAACTCACCTCCATATGTCATACAGCTTAGCTGAGCCGTACGACATTTTTGACAGGCAGACTGCTCTCGGTAGTACGGGGAGATGTCCTCAGGAACCTGTCCGCAAAGCCTGACATTTACATTTACTAGAACGTGGCTCATTTTGCAACACTCATACAAAATTGCCCATTCCCCCCCTCGCCACACCTTTCCCCTTTCCAATGGAATACGGACATGACATATTGGTCTCGTTGAAGTTAAATTAGACAAGATCCCCCGCTTCGCTCCAGCGGTCTTATTTGGTTAATATTCAACGAATACTAGCTGTGTACACGTGGAATTACAAAACAATTTCGCATTTGGGTAGTCGAGCCTTCATCTAAAACCTGCAACGTGTCTTTCACCTTTATCTGATTAACAGTTATGAGACGGTATACTCCTCTGACATGAATAGAGAGCGAATGAAATGGGAGAACTGGTGGGCAGTGCCGTGCATTGGCATAATTGAACATGCTTCGCGAAGGGAATAAACTTGCATTGTCAGCTTCCGCAAGGGGAGTCACCAGCAAAGTTCCTATGGTCGCCCCCGTCATCGAGTCCGTGTGTGGCATATGTGACAAAGACTGAAAAAAATAGTGCGTATAATTACGAATGGGAGAGCCACGTGAGACCAAACAAGCATTCCTTCAAACATATTCAGTGCGCATTGGCGTCCTCGATGTCGTGCAGCTCCGTCGCCATCAAAGCCAGCGCCTCCTTCCCTTCGTTCTCGACTGCCGCAATACCAATGCCCACACTTCCGCGGCTGCGCGTTGGACTCGATATGGAAGGAGGACCATGTGTGGTATAGGAAGTCGGGGTGGGTGGGTGGAATATGGAGGTAGCAAAAGAGAGGAAACGGTGGCCGAGAGTGATGTGAGTAGGGATGTGCGGCGGTCGCGTGCCAGTTTTTGGAAGAGGTCGACCACAGATGAGGAGGGGAAGGAAGGCAAGAGTAGGCACTCGAGGAGAGCCGGAAGGGCGTTGTAACGACAGCATCCTGTCTGCCGCACGACGTCTCTCCAGTTATGAAGGAGCATCAGCATGGATGGGAGCCGCTCTACTTTGCTGGCAAGTCGGACATATACAGAGCACAACTTGATTTGTCGCTATTGATAGAAGGAGTCATAGAAGTAGGAATTGTCAACCTGGGGTACAATGGGACAACCTAAGCGAATTGGACGATAGCGTAGGGTGACTCACGGCTATTTCACGGTCAAACTTGCTAGTGAAAATCGACGCACTTCGCGCACATGTATTATCACATCCGAACAAGCAGTAATAGCTTTTCATTGTATTAGAAAAATGAGCGAAGTGCAAGGCAATCCTCACAGGCAAGGCATTAGCCAATGGACAATCCTACGCTCAGATTGTAAGATAAACGTCTTGCTGTATCTGCCATGTACAACTATATTAGCTTGGTTCGTGGGAGGCGAGGGAGGTTTGCCGAGATAGGAAATATTTTCCCGTGTAACACATGGCACTTGCCGGGAGCCCGTTCCCACGAATTTGGGGTTGGAGAAACCTTGCAAGCAAGGTAAGTCGTGGAAGAGATGTGTCACTTCCAAGAAAGGCAACTAACCGAACTCATCTCACTTCGAGTGTAAACACGATGGACAGTTATTCCCTCGCACCACAAAGAATGCAGAAACGAATATGATTGGGTAAGTAAACATCACCAGGAAACGACTGCATGGTAAGTACACTAGGACAGTGGCTTGACAATACACAGCCCGACGTGGCGGCCGTTCCATCCGGTGACCCATTCGGAGTGTGGATAGCCACAGCAGTGCTGATAGATACTCGATGCAGGACCGGAGGTGCGAGGGCAGCGCTACAGCGAGAAGCTTATCAGTGAGCAGGGAATCGGTCAAAAAGTGTTCCCGACTGGTCACAAACATTATAAGCGAACGTGGACAAGAACTGGTATATGACCGAGCCCCAAGTTAGGCGAGACGAAAGACGTAATGCCACCAAGGGGCACAGCCAACTAATACCAAGCGAATCCTACATATATGGATAATACATAGAGAATAGAGAATCTCACTTGCTGGGTGTAGGCTCAGTTATAGACAAGTACTACTACTCTATGAGAGACACTTCCTGTTCTTCGCACGATATGTCGCCATTGTCTTTCCGGTTACCCAACTAGGTTCTCCGCTCCCGGCTATTGAAAGATAGTAACCTGCAATGTGTGGATGTGATTGACCTTCCTGGACTGGCATCCAACCTAGCTCTCCCCACATCCAAGCTTGACGTCCATGACTGTAAGTGTGTATGAACAAATCGCCACCCTGCAATGCGTGACTATAACAATCGGGAGAGGGCGGTGGTGTCTCTATGGGCCCCGAGTCCAGGCTGGAAAACCATGAGACACAATCATCACGGCTACGAATCGCTTTCTGATGCTTGCAAAATGATCTGGTAGTGCATACTCGCATCGAATTAGATAGATGATCGGGTGGTGGGTGTGTTACATTAGACGTAGCGGGTACAACACTGGTTGCAGGCGCAGGGAGTGGCAGCTGCGCGCCGAGTAAGACGTTTATTGACTTTTGGCCAAAGTTGAGACTATCCACACCGATATAAGCTCAATACCCCAGTAGAGATAAGAGTTATTCGCACTTACGTTTTGCTTTGTCGTGTGGCGGAATAACCCTCAGCAGCAAGTGTTCTAGCGACTGAATCACCCATGTGCATTTTGCTGGTATCCGTCCTAGCAGACCAATCAATAAACTGAGGGACACTTGGATTAGGCTGGGAAGGGGCATACAGTGGCACACCCGTCATCACGACAGACGCGTTACGCGACAGATTCGTGTCATGCTCCTCATCCTTGATACCACTGTTTGTCTCCCGTATCAGACAATGGGGTCCACGGAAGACCTTACGGCGCGGGGTCAGTTTACCTTTCTCTTGCATCCTGAATGAGACGTCTGAACATCATCTGGCGTACTGGGACACTCTATAGACATAAATTAATTGGAATTATTGAATTTGCGGCTAGGTAGTATACAGGAGTACTCACATCATGTTCTAACTCCAAGCCATGCGGTGGAGGTGAAAAGACTCTGAATATAACTGGATGGGTAGGCTCTATCATTGGGTCAGAAATAGCCATAGAGGAAAGGCTGGGATAATGTCAGCAGGGCCAGCAACAGCTTCAACAACTCACCTTGCTCTCGGAGCATAAGCACCATCTAGTGTGTCGGGCTAATGTCCCAATACAAGGATGAAGCTTTGAAGACAGACGTCTGTTGCAGGCGCAAGCACCACCCGTCACGCATCACGTGGGTCTGCGTACTGTCAGATCACGTGTGCTTACTGGTGTTTCGTTGGGTGTGGGGCGTAGCAGCATGATGTCATGTCCACTCGTCTTCGTTGGGGGTTTATCGCAAACTAGGTGGGGTCTACCCTGATGCTCATTTCCCAACACTCGAACGTTTTGCAGCAGTTTCGTGGGGAACTCCAGAGGACCGACCTATGATGGCGTGCGAGATATGAAGTATATGCGAGCTGTCATTAGTAGTGGTGCGTTGCACCATCTTTTGTGTTGGACAGTCCTCCTAAGTCAACGTACAGAGACTTTTCGCTTAGATGCTTCCGTGTAAGTCACCACCTGGGAGTCGCCCCTCCACTATTATTTATTCACATCTCTTTCAGCCCCTTCAACGCCAGGTTAGTCTCAAGTCATGTGGTTTCAATGGTACGTGTTCGACACACTTTCTACTTTGTAGGACATGCAGATAAGTGGCGGTTTGGCCTGGCCTAGATGGAGGTCCACCTATCTGTATCCCACCGAATACGTGGTCACTGGTGTACATAACCACACATGCTGTATTTCTTATGCAGTGTCAGGAAGGTCCCGATGGTCAGTCCAGTACCTCTACATAGATGGTGACCGACTGATCGACCTACAGTTGACATTTTTGATCCGGGCCGCTGCATTGATGAACGAGCGTAGTGATTTAACTTCGAATCTGTTCAGCTTCCTTCCCTTCAATGCAGAGCCCTGATTTGTCTCGGTATGCAAGTAGATCTCCTGTGTAGTGGTAATGTGGCACTGTTCATTGGGATCTGCAGTTCACATACAACAAAATATCATCTATGTCATCCATGGCACTCTTCTTCCCATGTCCATGGGGCGTGCTGCACACTCAATGGCGTGCGTACTTTCTCAGAGGGTCGTCGACAATGCTCAGACAACGTCGTCGTTCCTGATGGGACCATGGTGTGCGTTGTTGCAGAGTTGTACCCCGCTTCTCAATCAATGCCGACGATCCCACGATTACGAACGTTACCTATCATGAGATTCTTCTGTGATTAGACATACTAACTTGACTGCATTCTCTACAACTGATTACAGACAGCTACCATGGGCAGTGTCGGTGTATTCCGAGGCAGGGGAATAAAGTCAGTGTCAGTTTATTTTTGAAATTTGAAATGCCAGCGCTCAGCGCTCACATGTCACAGCCCAGCCGTGACGAGAAACCCAGCAATTCCGACCGGCGTTTTCCGATAATATCTTGCCAGCTCCGAGCTGGAGTGCCATTGCTGCCCAGATCATCAGGTCTCAGGACCAGGTCATAGATGGCAAAGAAGTTGTGCCTCTGCTCCTGCCGCGTACTAAAGTGTGGACAGCAGCAGACATGGTCCGAGGTGCACGGGCGAAGTCTCCCTGGGAAGTTGGTGTCTAGAGCTCTTTACTTTCGCCATCAGAGGCTGGATCGTGACTGTTCATCCTCATTCGAAGATGATATATTTTCCCCGCATTTAGAAAAGGATCATAAGCAGTTTCACGATGGAGGTTCAGGTATAAAGTTCTACATGGCAAAGTACTTGTGTTCTGATGGGATGAGCCGTTGACAGGGATCCTTGAATCGTCGCGTATCTGCCTCGACGAAAAGGGGGTCTGCGAAAGCCACATGGAGACATCCAAAGGTCTGTCTCAGGAGACCGCCGTTTTGGAGGCTGCTACTCATGATATTAACTATCTTGCTAAACTGATCAACAACCGAATTCTGTCGTTCACCGCTAATGGGCCCTTGTGCTTTTCGGAGTCTCCTCATGAGGGGTCTCTGGAGTATGACGTCCGCCAATCTACCATTCCCATCGAACCCAATGTGGGACCGCTCAGCTTGAGTCGCCGCGCTCCAATCAATCAAGCCATCCTGTGTCATGAGGATCATCTCCACAAGTCTTTCACCGCTCTTCGCGAGATGCAGCTCCCTGATGTATTACAGGAGCGCCGTGAAGAACTCATTAGTCGTGTTGGTAAAGAGCTTCAGAGAGTCCACCTTGTAAAGATGACGGAATGGAACCGTCAGGTTCAGTTGGCTAGGAGTGGTGGATATCCACCTGGGTCGCAGAGCAATGTCGTGAATGCTGGTGAGGTCCGAACATCGAAGGAAGCCACCTCTTTAACTCATCTTTTTCTTTGTCTGTCTTTTGTTGTAGAGCCGTACTTCAAGCCTGTCGGAGAATGCATGCACCCCGCAGTAGTGGCAGCGATGTTCCTGGTCTTGGTGCTCTCGCTCCTTTGTGGTGTTTCCCGCAAGCAAGCCACGTTTGTTCTTATCACACTCAAGTACATAATTTCTTGGACAAGCCAGAGCTTTTCCACCTCCGACCAAGCACCGGATCTTCACACCTTCCCCAGAGATTACCGGACACTTCTGCGACACTTCGATCTTGACCCATGCCTTCGCTCTTATGTCTGCTGCCCTTCCTGCTTTGCGCTGTACCCAGACTCTGCCAACGTGCCCGATGAGTGCGTTAATCGCAAGGCCCCAAACGAGCTGCCTTGTGGTTCGGCCTTGTTTAGAACGAAGAGCATCAGAGGGCAAGAATTCCGACGGCCCATACGGACATACCTTCACCAGGGGATGAGAGATTGGGTTGCCCGCTTACTGTCAAGACCGAATATCGAACGAATGATCGAAGAAACTAATAGCAATACACTTTCCCCCCGTCGCGATGAAATCAGGGACATTCACGAAGCCCGCGTTTTGCAGTCGCTCATGGGACCAGACGGAAGACCATTCATGAGCTGCGCAAAAGGTGTCGTTCGGCTTGTTTTTTCTCTCGGAGTGGATGGGTTCAACGCTTTCGGCAAGAAGACTGGAGGGGGTCCTGCTTCCGTGACAGCCATTTATATGGCATGTTTATCGCTACCCATCGAGGAACGCTTCAAGCGCGAGAACGTGTATCTTGTTGGGGTCATCCCCGGTCCTCATAAACCGTCAGAAGACGAAATCAACCATGTCCTTCAACCCCTTGTGGATGACCTCCTAGAGTTCTGGAATCCTGGGGTTCGTCTGTCCCGAACGGAGTGCCATCCATCTGGTTGTTGTGTCCAGGCAGCACTTATCCCCCTCGTGTCTGACATCCTTGCTGCACGTCAAACAGGTGGATTTGCGGCTCATAGCGCAACACTTTTCTGTTCTCTTTGTTATCTCCCTGCAGATGAGATTGAAAATTTCAACGTGGAGACGTGGCCCCTCCGGACTGGTGAAGACCACCGCCGCCATGCCAATGCGTGGAAGGATGCCCAGACGATCACCGAAAGGCAAGAAATTACTAAGAAATACGGGGTTCGTTTTAGTGAACTCCTTCGTCTGCCTTATTGGGACCCAGTGCTATTCACTGTCGTTGACAGTATGCACGCCTTCTTTCTCCGCATTATACCGGAACATATTCGACGAATTTGGGGTGTTAGCCCTGATGCCCCAAGTGGTGATGGGTATTATTCCCCTGGCTTTCAGCCCCCCGACCGACCGTCGAATGACGCTTTGATTGATGCTCTAGTGTGTCTGCAGGCAGCAAGGGAATTGACGTCGAGATCTACTACTGAACAAGAATTGGTCTCGTTCGGGCGGGATGTTCTTTGGCATCTATGTGAGCTGTTTGATTTAAGGCGGGTTGGGTCTCTTAATATGCTGTCGCGCACACTCTTGGCTTGGGTATTTTGTCATCCTTGCTCTTGGTTGTCCGTTACTCATTATCTTAGTATCGGGATTCAAGGGCTGCACGGTGTGAAGTAGACAATACTCTCAAGGCTCTCAAGGATTTGAAAGACGAGAGCGAAGTGTCTGAGTTGTCAGATATCTCGGTGGATACAGTAGGCTTCGACTAACTCCACCCAGATATATCTTGATGCATCCTGTTTAGGCCGTTTTAGATGCATCGTCCCTATCTGACACTAGTGATACCAGCACCATAGCTTCTTCATCCGGCACCAAGGGTGCTGATGAACCAATTGCCATGCGTATTGCGGGGAAGGAGGGGTGCCGCAACAGGAACGGTCCACCTAGTACTGAAGAGCTTGAATATGCTAGGAGGCGACTACAATCTGCGAAATCAACTCATGCCCTGGGAAGTAATATTCGGTCCGCGACTCTATTTGCACTGTGTATGGAACTTCAGATACACGTCGATTGCCCTAAGCCAGGAAAGCTGCCCAGCAAGTCTACGTTGTTGACTGCCTTGGGTCAATGGGTGAGTGTATAGCCACCGTGAGGAGTTAGGGCTGGACTGACCACCATCCCCAGCGTACTGCAAATATTGAATCAAATACCCGCTACGTGAAGCCTCCTGCCCATAATACGTCAAAGCGACATGCACGTAAATCGGTTGTTCTCGGGGACCAGATTCTACCTGAGGTTTGGGAGGATCAGCAGAAACTGATTCTTCCGTCCTTCGTCTCTCCGGCCCCAGCAAATTTTGGTTTAGCAAGCCGCTCTCTCAGTGCTGACCAGTGGCGCTCAGTGGGAACTATTCATCTCGTCGTCACGCTCATCCGACTATGGGGATTTGATAGGGGCCGGAAAGGCAAAATGTTGGTGAATTACATTCACCTGGTCACCGCAATCCACTGGGCAAATATGCACACCACTTCGAAGTTCGCTGCGGATGAGTACATGTTTCACATGCTGGAATACCTCCGTGGGCTAGTACGCTTATACAAGGAAGCTAAAGTCCAGCCAACTCATCACCTAGCACTTCACATCGGCGACCTGCTCTTGGCGTTTGGTCCTGTGCACAGTTGGAGGACCTGGGCCTTTGAGCGCTACAACTACATGCTTCAGAACATAAAAACTAACAACAAGTTCGGTACGTATGAACTTAGCAACTGATGATGGCACTCACATGGCTATCCTAGGTGAATTAGAGCTTACGTTCATGAATGATGCTTGTCGAGCTGCAAATCTCACTGCTTACATGTTCAGTGGCAGGGTGAAAGCGTTCGGGAACTTATTACCTGCATTCTTGCAGGCATTTTACTCAGACATTCGAGGGACACGCCTTAATGATATTCTGTCATTCGGTTCGTCATCAAAAACCCGCACCTACACCCGGCATCCTTCAGCAAGGGGGAGGCAAGCAGCACAAGACAAGGATCACGTATCTCTTGCTATGCATCATGTTCAAACGCAGAATTCATCGGGTGAGGCGTGTTTCTCTCCTTTTCGGCACTACCACGTTAACCTGCTGCCGCGTAGATGTCATTTTCTGTACAAAAGTACGGCGGGAGGGCATGTGTTACCAAGCGAACTTACGCTCTCCTGGAGATGCCAACGTCATTATACGGGGTAGTGGCGACTCCTCTCGTAGTGATGGATGCGAACCGGCCCGCATTCTAGCACTTTTCTGTGACAGAAGGCAGCTGGACCGCGACTGTGATGAAAGGCATCCCTTTGCTGTCATCGAGCGTCATCTGCCACTGAAACCTGATCACCGCGCACATGATCCGTACTGCCGATTTGGATTTGCAGCAGTAGGAGGGCTGTACTATGACAAATTCCACCCTCCTGAAGTGGTTTCGGTGGATAACATTATCACGCAGTTCGCAAAAACTCATTTCGAGCGTTTCAGTGATCAGCTGCCGGTGGAGGTTGTTCATTTACTGCCAATCTTTAAGGTATGTAATTTCAGACCAACGTGCTTTCTGCATTTACAGTGTCTAATTCTACTTCCTAGAATATCCATTTTAATGATGTTTTTGATACCGAAACGTTGGGTGACAATCATAGTGAGGAAGGTGGCGAAGGTTTGGAAGACGTGCTGCTGTAGTTGTTACTCAGTATGTAACGATGTGTACCTCTGCATGGAGTTCGCGACTCCTTTGTCTCGAAAATCCCCTGCGAGACTCAAAGTCGAGTGGATGTCGACGCAGGCCCCTACATTCAACGTGTCCAAAGTCGTTTTCATTGAGAATTGTAATGCATCATACGCACGTCGCTCCGTCTACATCGCATCGTTTGGTCGACTATCTTGTCCTAGCGACATTAGATGATGCGAAGGTGCGTTCAAATCCACCGTGTCCCCGAGCAACTCTCTTTCTACTTCTCAGTGTATTGACTCGTCCAATACCACCACGGCGGGGTGCACTGGCGTCATTCAATATGCTGAGCCTGCACGGCGCGCCCCCGTCGTCGACATCTGCCTCACCTGCGAATACTTACTTCCCATCATTACGATCCAATTCTCCGTCGGGGCTGACTCAATTCTTATCCAAACCTTCCAAGGGTTTGGAAGGAAACCTTTCGACGCGCGTTCCGTATCAACTGCCAATGAATCCAGGTCCAGTACCAGTTCTGTCAGAATGTCAGGAAGCTCAAGAATTCTAGACCAACAGATCTCACAGATCCTTGGCCCATGTTGGCCCATTTTCATGCTGAACCACACGTTCTCGATGCCAGCAAGTAAGTCCTCTACGTTGATGTTGATACGCCTTTGTTGATACGCCTTGAGTATGCGGCCAGCTGCGTTTGGCAACGCCTTTTTGTTTGCGGCACACGACCGTCCATGTTGCATTTCCCCCGTCGTGTTGGGACACGGTCTTTTGGTTTACATCGTTTCTAAAAATGCTTTTTGTTCTTTCTTCTTGCTCAGATCCGTTGCCGACCTCTCCTTGCATTCAGAACAATCATTGGATGCTCTCCGCGCACCTTCCCCCTAGGACAGTTTCAAGCAAAGCATGGTCAAATTCGGCCAGCGATCTCAGAAGTTTTTCAAACTCGTCGCGGGATGTTGTAGACACCGCATTCCAGAACCGCATGTAGGAGTATCGGGCCGTCCTTCCTGCTGCCTGCCCGTACGTGCAGTAATTTGAGCCACCTGCAGTTCTCGTATCCGACACCCCACGTTCTCCGGTTGTACCGCTATGTATTTCGTCCACTGGCCCCGCTGCCTGCTCCAGGAGTGTGCGCGTATTCCCCAGCATCGTGTATAGGATATTACATTTTGTACATACGAGTGGCCCCGACGGTAGCGGAATGCAATCTGTTGGGAGCTGTCCATACCTGTCTGGATATGCTGATTGGATTGTAAGGGAAAAATCAGATGAGGCTGGTTGTCATCACATTCTACAGACAGACAGAGGACCTAAGGAGATCTGATTACGCGTACAAAAATCCGATGTCATCCTCTGTCGACCTGCCTCCTCATGTAAAGAATCTGATGTGGCGGGTCTTGTCTGCTGAGTCATCGGAGATTCTCATTATTCGATCTCCCCTGACTACATCCCGCCTAATCTGACTGGAGCTGACGCTTCGCGATGCCTCTTCAATACAAGTTATACCACCGCCTCGAGGAAGAGCATGAAGACACCATTACCTCCCTTGCATTCAGCACACATGGCACATTCTTGGCTGTTGGCAGTCTTGATGGAAAATTGTCATTGTGGTCAACGCTCTCCGGCCGGAAACTCCACGTCGTTGTCACTGGGAATAATGCCATACTGTCAATCATCTGGATGACACCATCAGAGAATCACCTGTTGTGCGGGCTCGCTAATGGTGTGGTCATCTCGATTCATATACAGTCTGACTGCGTTCGTGCTTCACTCTAGCTTATCCTCTGGTTTCTTTGACCTTGTATGGAAGCAGGTTACTGTCACAGGGTTTGCAGCTCACTCCAGTTCTCCAGTTGAATATCTCGCCGTCGTGGACTGCGTTGTGGTCACTGGTGCTCGATCAGAAGTCTTCCTCTGGAGCCACGAGGGAACGGGTACGACCTTCCTTTGTTTTTGTCGTCATGCTGCACTTTCATGGTCACTAGCTAATTGGACACAACTCGCACAAGTTCTTCCCCCTCCGTCCATTTCAGTTAACCATCAATCCGAGGTTATTGTTACATCCTTGGCATGGGCGCGTACGAAGTACTCCGAGAGAACACTTTTAGTCGCGTACTTGCATCATGGAATACTGTACGTTTCCACCCCTTTTTGCATGGGAGATGACTCACTTTCCGTCAGCCTTTGGGATGCAATAAAAGCCAAGATGGTGCATTTTGTCTACGTCAAGACCCTTGTGTATGATTGTTATCTTTTAAAGTAATCGCGTTGGTATTGATGATGAGGTGGCAGTGGCTCCATGAGCGTGTCTCACGACGGAAACATGCTAGTTGTCTCCAACGTTACAAGTGGATTCGACATCTACCACCTCAACGACAGTAGCTTAGATGGCTCCGTGCTTCAACCGAGTAACGGGATGCTTGTTCCAGTGACATTCATACATGAAGGGCAGGCGATCCTTGGTGGCAGTATGTGCGGGAAAGTGCAAATTTGGGATTCCACGGACAGATCCCTGCTTGGCACACTCATTCATGATGGTGGGTATATCTTCGGGCAATCTTTCCGACGATTGTTGATGCCCGACAGCTGAGGATGTTGTACTTTCCATCGCGGTTGAGTATTTTTTTTCACCTTGGCAGACGACGCTCACATGTGGTCCCCCCCAGGCCCACGTCGAAAGTAAGGAAGACAGGTTCCTTATCGCTACAGGAACATGTTCTCTAGAGGGAAGAAGAGGCCGCGTTCAATTATGGCATGCCGTCGAGGTTGAAGACGTTGGTGAGTACGAATTTCGCTTTGTTCGCTTTCGTAGCTTCTTAGCAGTCAAGCGCCTGAAGACAATGATACCCATGGAATTAGACAGGAGCGGGGGGTAGTGGAGATTTTTCGTGCATTTAGATGGGTTGAGATTGCGACCATCATTGTGGTATCAGTCGGCGCGTACATTTTGGGGTCTCTGGTTGGTTTACCATATAGGGCGGCTTGAAAACTTACACGCCATCAGGGTTGTAACATTTTGCAGGTAGATTACTTACACAAATAATAAAAGAATAATCGGAAAACTGCGTTGATGGGTTGGGATGATTAGGTTTTGAATGATTACTCTTATCAATCACCGGACCGCACCAACTTGCAACCGCCTTCGATATCAAAATGCTGGTCAAACGAATCCACAGGGATTGCAGCGGAATGATGGTCTTCCCATGACTTCCGGGCTGTGGACCGTCGACCCAAGTAATATCTCCAACACCTCATCAAGTCCCCCTGCCCTTGCTTCTGTGTCCACCATCAACAGTTGTCAAGGCCTCTACCTTTTGTCCTGACGAACAGTCAGCTACGAACGTTGCATTCTACGAGGTTGTTCGGTAGTTGTACATGTACACTACCATTTTACTAGGTCTAGATCATACGATAACCAATTATTCTCGTTTTGTTCCAAGCGAAAGAACAGCATGCCCGAGGGACAGGAGGATTTGAATGGGCCTTAGTCAGCGTGGCTTCGCGGTCAAAACGCTCTCCATTTTAATACCTCTCTTTCTGCCATTATTGCCTGCTCGTGTAACTTAGGACAATCTCGTTGTTACGTCCTCGAGTACCGCTATGGTTGCAGTGAGGACCTCGACGGTACACCGCGTAAGAGACGACACCTGTAGCAATGAATGATGTCAGATCGCCATCCTTACAGACCAATGAGTCCGTACTCGCCGTGCCCCGTAGAGGATTATCAAGTAGCCCGTGGTTGACCCCAATGGCAAGAAAAAAGACTAGGACAGAAAGGAGTATAGGCAATAGCGGGCACACAGACAAATGCTACCACGGTGGTGGATGAGCAGCACTATTCACTTAAGGAACATGACACGCACAGGAAGGTGAAGCGATCGACGCATCCTTCTATACTTCGTACCACCGTCTGCTCACAAGATGTTAAAGGAAATGACAACGATGGAAACACTTACCTGCCCGCCAAATAGATATATACGTTGCGCGCCCTTTCTGGGAGGACCCAAGGGCTATGATACTACTGCGCGGCCCATTGAACGACTGACCAGTTATCGTTTTCGTGAGAAAGCAGTCGTACACAATTTAAAGACTACTGACTCACCGCAACTGCTTGGATTATATCTCCTGTGCAGGATTTTCAGTAATTAATGTCAGGAAGAAAACGAATAAACCTTTTTGATCTAGAACTTGCAACGCCTCCTTGTTACCGGGCGCCCAGATTACTACCTTGCCAGAATTGGTGCCACAAACGACGGCATTACCTAGAACGAATGCGAGATCGGTAGGATAACACTGGTTTGGTTCGTGTGGTAGCGTAAAGCGACTGAAGTGGTGAGGTTTCCCAACATTGTAAACGTGGATATCTGCATGCATCGCTTTTACAGCCAGTAACCCGGAACAGTGGAGAAGCGCAGAACTCGCACTAGACAGTGAGTCAATGGTCACATTACGATAACAGTCGAAGCACTTACATCTGCGGAAATGTGGAGGTTGGCTCGATTTGCCAGATGAGCGTTCGGTTCTGTAAATCCCATGCACTACATGGGGGCACGACGGATGCGCGTACGCTATGGGCATGGGTCTAAGGACTGCAGCTGATAGGCCACTTACATTACTCCATGATTCAGGTATGCAGCGATGCCCTTATTACCATGGTCGTAGAAATGAAATGACAATGGTCGGAGCCTGTCATCATACCCCACGGCGTGAATGTTCTCTGGAGGGGAGAGTCAGATGCTACGACAAAAGTCACCTGTGAAAAGTTGGGCATAAACGCCCTGCAGTTGCCTGTGTCAAAAGACCTCCCTGTCATTGACTCAGAAGAAACGAGAACCAATTGTCCCATACCCACGCCCAGACGGCGAGCATGTGCGTCATAGTCGATGCAGTGCACTTGTCCCGTAACACCAAGGCATATGGACCTCTGTGAGAACGTTGCCTTCTATTCGTTGAGAATTGGTAAAGTCAGTAAATTCATGCTCAGTGCCACTCACAACGCCAAGACCTTTCAGTCGGGAGACAGCTCCATTCTCACACCTGCAGTACAATATATGGGTTTGTGAAGTAGGATGCCATGTCAGGGCAGAGACTGGACTTTCGAAAACCAATATGTACAGAGGTGCACCGTCTGACACCCTCCACACAATGAGCAACCCATCATTCCCACCACTCGCCAAATAGGATCCACAAGGAGAGAAAGCCAGGGTGTTGATGGAGTCGCTATGACCGCCCATCAAGTCAAAGGCAAGTCGAAACATGGATTTACCAGTTGTAACAGCGGGAAGTGAAAGATAGCAAGACCGTATCTCGCTCTCTCGAAGTGGAAGGATTATTACACAATCCGTCAGTGCGGTCGCATGTCCCACCTGCGCAGTCTCAAACGCTGCCCTGCGCCATCCGCAACGTTTTCAAGGTTCGCATCTAGTAGACGCATTCCCAGCCTCACTGTCCTCAATGCTGAGCTCATTATTAAGAAGGCCCTCGAGGTCTCTTTCCTTAATGGCAAGCTGGACTCTCCAATCGTATACCATACGCTGAACTCTAGTACTAGTGCGGTATGCCAAATACGAGACCGCAGGAGCGGAAAACGGTCTCTCTTCAAGTTGCATCATTCGAACGTCAGTTTGATTCTTCTCCTCCTATATCTATTAGTGATGATTCCGGACGTCGAGAAAAGCCTCGGCTAAGCAGCCTCGCTGATTCCCCGTGAGTACCCAAGTAGCACAGTTAACGATGTTGCTGAACTACTCACCCAGGTCCATGCCCGCCGTCTCTCCCTTTTCAATTTTGACATCGAAACGGGCCACGTGGTGATAGTGCCTGCTTTGACGCGTTATCGTCCCCTTAAATTATAAACGTGCGATCCTTTTCCCTTCCTATTTGAATGGCCTCATCGTGATGTTGGAGTGATTGATCAATCTACAGTCGCATGACCTTGTCCGAGCATGGTTGTCGCCGCTACCGCCAGCACTTGCTGGGTACCCCCGGGAGGTTTGTCTCCGTCCTTCCGACCCATCACCCTCTTCATAGCCACCTTCACCACCGGTGGAATACTGTCGTTGATTAACGGCAGAAACTGCTAACGACAGGTGGTTGAGCAAGGTTGCGGCTGCCGAGGATGTACCCCGAGCCTGTCGTCCCGGCGCCCGTACCAATCAACGAAAATGACTGCTGCGTCCGCAATGGTAGGTCGTAGTCTAAACATGACCGCTTGGCGAGAGCATATTTGCTATCCTTTCCGCAGTGGAAACTCCCTTGTCAGCTGGTTATTCCTCGCATCTACGGCATTCGGGTGACTAATACGCGTTATCGTTGCAGCTAGGTCCGATCTTCATTGGGGCTGACTCCAGACGTCAGGGAATGGCGGTAAGGGCTTCATTCTCTTTCATGATTGTACTTGCGCTACAACACAACGACACAGTAATGTGGATGTTATTGCAGACTATGTGGTGAGTCACTGCTCACTACCCTCCTTCACATGGACCAATTATCGCTACGTCATATAGATCATCGGCAATTTTGCGGTGCAGAGCCCGTTATCGATATGTCGCAATTATCACCGCTGAAATATAGACAAAGAAAAGTCAAGACGAGCCATTCCGACCGGCATTTTCCGATAGCTCCGGGCTGACCGTCAGATGGCCATAACGGACGTCGATCTGAGGAGGAGCGATGGCCCTCACTGAGTCGTTCTCGAGGTTCGGATATCCCAGTCGAATGATTATGATGTTCAACGCCAAGTCTGCAGGGTTCATCGTCTCCGTTACCATCTATCGACACCCTTTGTCTGCAAAAACGTGTCGGACGTCACTCTGGTTCGCCACTTAGTGACTTCTCTTTGTGCTTGCCTCCGTCGATTGTCCCAGACGTGTTTTAAGGCGCTCCTTTCCCAGCAGGACCCACCCCGTTTACTGCCCCCCCCCCCCCCCACCTGAGAGTGACAAGTCTGCGAGTTTGCTCAGCCTCGTAAGTTTTTCGGGCTTGTACAGAATGATATTACGGCTGATGCTCATGGTCCAGTGCCATGGAAAACCTCTACTGTATCCCCGTGTCTTCGCCGGTAACATTGAGCGAGGAGTTCCTTTGGACGATCGCCGTTGCCGATGCCGATGAAATTGACCAGATGCTCCAGATGCTCCGCGCTGCGACTGTTTACGCTAGCCAGTGGCGCAACAGCTTTGCGCCAGCTGCACGCTTACCGGGCGACGTTCTACTCCTAATATTTGAACATGTGTTGCCAGGTAGGCATACTTGCGTACTTAGAACTCTGAGTCAGGTGTGCCGCCGGTGGAGATCGACTATTCTGCAGTCCCCCCTTCTGTGGCGTAAAGCTTTAAACCTTGCAGATAGGACGACGTGGTTTTCCGAGGTCCTGAGGCGAACTCGGACTGTGCCTCTGGAATTCTTCTTTGACATCGCAGAAGATTACACCGGTTACGCAATTCCCAACCTCACCACTGTGATGAACGACCACTTCTGGAGATGTGTGAGCCTTCACATTGAGGGATACAAAGAAGATATAGAGGAGATCGTCGACTCTTGTATTACGATGGATAAAGCACCACTCCTGCGTCAGCTATCAATCCACAACATCTCATGTTCCCTTCCGAGCACTCGTGATGGCGAAGCGGAGATTCCAGATACCTTCCTTTCGGTTCTAGCTCCGCAACTGGTATCTCTCCATATGGAAGGCTGTGCGTTCAACTGGAACATTGTTTGCTCGAGGCTAGCTCCCCGCTCACCGTTACTCTCTTCGCTTTGCGTTCGCAACTTTCGCATCCAATCGGCTGCCACCGTTGTGCAGCTTCTTTCACTGCTGGAATCGTTTCCAAGCTTGAAGGACCTCCGGTTACAAAATTCTTTCTTCAGCAGCGAAGCTGACCGGAATGCACGCCCTCGCAAAGTAGTTCTTTCACAGCTTACCTCCCTCGTTTTTGAATCATCAACTGTAGCTGGGGCTATGCTTCTGGCAGCGCTTGAGCTCCCATCGCTTACCAAGCTAGAGGCGACCATTGATGTTGGACCACTCTCAACGGACATCCACCAGTTCATGGAGGGAGTCCAGCTGGCAACTTGCAGGATGGTTCATCTTCCTTACCTTTATATCTACTATGGACACCACCTTCTCATCATGCACTCGAACCATCATCACCACTTTCCTACGTTGCGGATGACATTCAAGAATTGGGCCCTTCGCGACCCCGCTGTACCTGACACCCGCTTCACCGATCTTATTAGAGGCATCGCAGATGTTGCAGTGCTACGGAAAACGCAAGATCTCAAGGTATCTCTTCTGATCAGCATTGAACGGTGCCTCTCACCAGGTGCTTGGGCGTACTTCCTCCGCCACCTAAAAATGATCTCGTTCATCTCCTTTGGTGCCCGCACCCCAGTATTCCTCATACGCACGCTACTCCTGGATGCGTTTCGCGACAATGAAGGCATTCAAGTCCGGTCACGACTCTTGCCGTCCTTGAAGCAAATTTCTCTGCCATCGATCCCCGAGTTGAAGATCTTGATCGATATTCTAGCTGATGCAAGAAGCCAGGTGGGCATTCCACTTGCAGTCTCTACTATTTCGCGAGTGCGGCCGCGACACACAGGGCCGCCCCCCGAAGTTGTCCGTGAAATAGTACGGGACTGGATAGCTGATCCGATGGTGCATAGCATTCCAGGTGATTCTACTTGGTTTGTGGATGACGAAGGTACGGACAGTGATGAAGCTGATGAAATCGACGAGTTGTTGGACGACTTGGACGACATAGACGATGAATAGTCAACTTGTAGAATTTTCATTTTTCCGTCCGAGTCATTACAGTTACGAGTGTCAGCAGTTTAATACAGGATTTCTACTATGGCCGTTTCTACTATTTGTATTCGTATCACTGCCCCCTGATATCCACAAATGGGTGCCTCCCGTTGCTTCGTGAGAAAAGGGGTGGCAACGACTCTGGCCATGGCGAGGCCGGATACTTCGTTCCACCGAACATTGTGGTATAGATACTTTCCAGAGAATATCGCTAAGATCGTTCACCCCTATGTGTCCGGTCTACTGCTCCTCGGCTCACGCTTTGCTCTACCATTCCAAACCCTTGCCTTTGCACGCGTTTCGGCAACTAGTAGAGATCTCCACGGACAACCTCATGAAAGGTATAGATAGAGTCCATACTTGTGAAATTGTCACCCTTGCTAACCACGACTAACGCGTCCTTTAGCACTGGACAACCCCAGGGTCGGTGCTACATCAAGATACCGGCACCTCCCAACGAAGAAATCGATTGGTTGTCTCTGATAACAGCCTTATGCGGCCAAGAGTGGACATGTCGTATGTTCGGATGTTGCTCGTCATGTTTACCTTGTGGAGTGGGACGCAGGGTCTCTCATGCTACAATCACACAGGCTCGATCTTCCAATCATACCGACAATCATGGCAGTTTCGAAGTGAATGCACACGCCGCAAAGGAAAGAAAGAGGAATGTCCTGGAGGTGCTGTTGTACCTCGTCAAAACCAACTCTGCTACTACCTACTTCAGAGAATCAGATGCTCTCGCACGATTCCGATCTGCACTTCGTCCCGGCGATGGCGGTGTCGATCGGTTGTTACAGCAACAGCAGGATGTGGATGACGTGACTGGTTCTGTCCAGGAGTTGTTCGAGATTTATCATTGTAACGTGGGACTGAGCGTTTACGAGGACTACCTTCTCTTCACCTCGCGCTTCTTCGACGAGCCATGCAAAAAGTCTTCGATGGAGAACCTCATGGCTCCAGGCCTCCCCTGCTTCATCGCACATTCGTCGGGTACCTCAGGAGGTGCAACGAAACATTTCCAGAAATATCGTCATCGAGATCACGTGTCGCTGTCCACCTCGGAGGCGATGAAAAAGTTGAACCCACCGACGAGCAACGGCGGAGGGAAGAACTGTATCATGTATTCGTTGGGATACCGGCAGGTGGTGGCTCCGTTGAACGAGGATGGGGACGTGGAGGGGCGGATACCCGTTTGTTTGATGACGAGCGGCGTCATTCGGGTGAGCAATAATATGGTAAGTTTCAGACATACTGTTCCCCTTTTCAAAAGCTCTGAGCTGACGATGCGTTTTACAGGTGGTCGGGGGAGACGCTATCTACTCCACGATAAAAGGTGGGTTACACATGGAAATTTCGGCAAACACCTCAATTTACCTTTGCGTGTAGTTCCCAATTGCTCGTCCCCCCTTGCCGTCTCCTTCATCCAGAACTACAAGCCATTCCTTTTCATGTACGCTCTCTTCGCTTTGGTGGAACCCAAGCTCGAGACTATCAATACCTTGTTCACCACGACGTGCAGGGACCTATGTCGTGCCATACACGACCAATTGGGCGACTTCATTCACTGTATCGAAACTGGTGTGATACCAGACCTCGAAGGGATTGACCAAGTGAAGGAAAACCTTCAGGTTAGTCAGCTAGAACGCGTACAAACATCAATCACGATGCTAAGGCCTTGAACCCTACAGCGATTCCTTCAGCCCAATCCCGACCGCGCAGAGGAACTGCGCAAGATCGGAAAGGCTATCGAAACGCAAGGATGGTTCAAACAGATACGGCCTGAGCTACGCGTCATCCTAGCTACAGCCAGCGGTCCATTCTCCACCGTCATCCCAGAGGTATGTATCATTACTCACCTCGTTCTTGGGACGTTAAATATGCCGACACGCCAAACTAGATTAGACACTACATCGGACCCGACGTGTCGCTGGAGACATTGACTATTGCAAGTAGTGAAGCGTTTCTGGCATTGGCGTACGATCCCAGGGACCTCGGCTTGTATAAAGTCGTAGGTTCTGACGACGTCATCGAGTTTTTGCCTGTGGACGAGCCCGAAGAGTCGAGATACCTTGCGCAAATGGTAAACTCTCTTATTCCGGCCTCGCGTGTGTCCGTGACTTATCGTTGACCCTTGTTTTTTTTGGACACCAGGGGAACGTGGACCCGGGTAAGAAGTATGAAGTGGTTCTTACGACGAGAGACGGATTTTGGCGGTACCGTCTTGGTGATGTCGTCGAGGTCGTTGGTTTTGATCCTCGTGATGGACAGCCCGTCGTTAGATATGTCGAGGTATGTTCAGCACTCTTCCGATCGGTCCGCTATGTTTATTCTGATCGTTCCTTCGTGTTTGTAGCGCCGGAAGTAAGTGTTCTGGAGTTCTGCTGTACACACTAAGACAGCTCAGCGATTCCTTGTTTAACGTACACATCCGAATTGCAAACGAGGTGACGACAGAAACGCAACTGCCCAGCATCGTCGATGCGACGTCGGACCTGTTGGGAGGAGTATCTGAATTCTGCGTTTGCCCTGATTATCGCGGGAGCGTTGGTCGGTATGCCTTCATGGTCGAACTACAAGGCAATCTCGGTGAGTTCCTTTTCTCAGAAACCGCGGTCGATCGAGCTGAATTTATCTTTACGCAGGGGAAAACGCAGTATAGCCATTGGCCGCTCGTGTTGCAAGGTGTACCGATGCTGAGGTATTGTTCTTCCCCAAGCCGGGGACCTTCACCGCTTGGAGATCCTCCAGTTCAGCCATGTCGTCCACCAAGCCTACACCGGCCAGCAGTCCCACCTTTCGAATCACAGCCACCTCAACAGCTCATTCGTCGTTGCTCACCGTCGGAATTGCATTCACTTCCGCGGCTATCTAGTCTACACAGGGAGTCTGACTTGCATTCGGGACCACGTCATTTCCAATGCTACTGGTACGATGTCGAAATCCAAGCCTCGACGTTCTCTCAGGTGCGTCTCACTTGCTTTTTATTATATTTACAGCTTCAAGGTTTTCTTCCGCTCCGCTAGCCTTGCTATGGGGCAATTCATTCAAGCGACGTCTCCCAATTGTACCGCACTCTCATTCCATCGCCTTTTCGTTGATCTAGTATCGTCTCCCTTTCGCTACCATTCGCGCTTTGGTTTCGTCTTCGTGTCTTGGACCTGGATGCGGGTATACGTATACATGTTCATACCTGACAATACTCCGTATGCCTTAGTAGCTGCGCAAATGTATTGGAGTCCATCGAACGACAGAGCATATCTGAAAGGTCTGATAAGATAGCGGGCATCTGGGCTACTGCTAAGCTTGGTTCGTACTGGCGGTCCTCTCTTCGCTACCTGCAGACGTCCCCTCATTCCCCCTCGACGTCGGTTCGCACTATCATCGCAGTATGGAAGACCGCACTTCCCCTCCTGATATAACACCAAAGTCACCGTCAGAGACCGCTACTTCACCGCCAAGAGGGTAGCACGGGTCGAGGCGGACGTGGCGATAGGCCACCCAGTCTGAAGTGTTAGTCAGCATGAGCGCGCTACGAAAAGTATGTCTACTGACATTATACCTCCTCCTTTCGACGTGACCGAATCGGGCGCCTATGCCCGCGACGAGTCGCGAGGTGAGCTTGGGTTTTTGACTGTTCACGGACAGGGTTGAGAGGCTGGGAGCAAATACCTTCACAGGGAAGCATTAGATTGCTCTGTTAACTCTGCCGAACCGCATCGCCCACAGGATTTCATCAGGACGATCCGTCAGATCACAAGCTCCGGCTCAGCATCTACCGACTACCGTGTTTGTCCCTCCGCTTCACACCATCTCCAGCGTCTCCGACTTGCCTGATGGTTTGAACATTGGCTCCAATCCTCGCGCGCCTTCCTATCTACTCACACCTGTACTACAGATGATGGCCAACCGGTCATACGCGTATCCAGGTGACCCTCGGGTTTTTGCTCGCAGTCGAAGTAGCTCGTTGGGCCGTACTAGCCCATTGACCGATTTGGATGCCGAGTTTGCGCGGCCGTCGGCCTGCTCTTGGGTTTAGCTCGAGTCTCGTTGGCGGGACTATCCTGGGTGATGGGTTCGCCTGTCACGGTTTCTAGTGGCCCTCGACTCGGAAGGAACGTCAGGGTACCCCACGTCCCGGCACAAAAACGAAGGTACGACTAGAACTCCTCTCAGATATTTTCAGATGACGCTTTCTTATCAGCAGCATCGAAGACGTCGAGCGGTGCTCGCTCTTCACCACTCTTGATGACGACCACTCCACATCCTCTTCTCATTCATCGCTATCTAGACACCTGACAAGGAAAACACTACGAGTGAGTACACGTATTCGGAAAGTTGGCCCATGATGAACACATGGACCGGGAGTCATTCCGTCACTCCAACGCCTCCTTCTTCGACTTTTACATTGTCCGCTCCTGAGCTTCCTGATACCTCTGCGAGCGAGGGTTACGAGACTGCGCGTCTTCATTGACGGCGTCATTCAAGTCACTCCCACGACCCCAATTTCTATGCAAAACGAGACTGCTTCCGTGCGTAAATCCATTCCGTCGACTGTGAGCTTGATATGCTGACCCTGGCCCACCATCACCGGTATCGGTTCCGATCCAGTTAGTGAATGGGCGCTTTTTCTTTATGAGGTGAATTATGGCAGTCCGCTATGGATACGTACATCATAAGAAGATTGGGAATGGCCTTGCGTTTGTTGGTCTGTCATATGCTCGTGCTAATCAATAATCATATGAAGGGACATGCAACGTTGGCGAATACCAAGACACCGGATACTCCGAACGCGAGCGTGCGTGCTTACCATTAGCTTGCACCTTCGCTCACTGACCACCGGATTCATGGATCTGCATTTTACTCTTACCCCTTTTTCATTGTGAAGTGCACTACGTAACTACCCATTGCTTGTACGACGCTACCAACAACTGAGCCGATACCCTCTGAAAGGTGGAAATGAAGGGCGCCTGCCCCCACAGAGCCTTATACCTTGGTGAGAGCTAGTTGCTCATAATCAGAAAGCCCTTTATCCCACTGGCCGTCGAAACCTCACGAAAGGCAACACTCCGACATAAGGTCGACACTCCGACATGGGGACAACTCCGGCATAAGGGCAACTCCGACGCGAGTACAACTCCGGCTGTGTATGAAGTCAAACCTTCGGCATACCTTACCCACGCTTTTCGAACCCCCATCCGGCGATGATACTAGCTTCCAGCGCGGGGGTGAAGTCGTGCCGACAGCAAACCTGTGGATTAACGCTGTCGATTACGGTGCAGTGCTGCGCATTCTTTACGGCTGTTCTCACGACCGTCAACGAATTATCTGAGGCTGCTGGGGGCTTGGGAGATGTGCTCAATCCGTGGAACGATTCGATATGCGATTTGCTTTCGGAGGTTTCATAAGCAATTTTTCGCGACGCTCGAAGTAGGATCGTTGGACAAGCCCAAAAGCAGTGGAGAGCACTGTAAGCCCGAGCTTGTCGTTGCTTGGACGAGGCTTACCCTCAGAATGCGACGAGCTCCGATGGTCGTTGCCCATTGACCATCCACAGACGGCTTTGAAAGCGGTTGATGGTGCTTTTCTGTGGCCTCACTGTACGTGGTGCATCGCTTCGAGTCTCACCTTTCTCTGACCTACTGCAGAAGACAACTCCACTGAAGTAGCCATGGACGGGAGATAGGTAAGACAGATCCTTGGGAGGAGATGGCAGCCACCGGTGTGGCACGAGCCGACCACATTATAGTCATCGTCGAGCCCTGCGCATTACGTTTCGGAGTGGTTGGTGAGGGGATTCAGGTGAGACCATCATCTATGAGTTGAGGTGCGCCAGTGACGATTCCCGAGGTTAACTTGGGCATTTTCCTTGTTCCGCATGTCCTCATTTCTCTGAGTGTGGAGGAGCGGTGCTCAAGTAACTGTAGTCCAATGTCATGTTTCATTGTGCTAGACAAACAAGTGGCCCTTGGCATTGCTAGGGCATGCCTCGCCTCAAAACATCTTTGGGCAGCCCCAAAAAGTAAGTCTGTTTTATGTCTCGAGGGGCGCTGGTGGTCGTGGGCCTGACCTCCGCTAAAGACATTGTCACTGAGACCACAATGTGTATCGCTGAAGGTGCCCGAGGATAAAGATGATACGAGCTCGAGGCGATCAACTGCAACGATAATTCTTCAAAGTTGCCGACGCCAACAAGATTAGCAAGAGGAAGAAGCAGGAGAAGATCGAGCCACTGTATAACAAGGTGTTGTGCGTGCATTGTGTACCAGACAATCCTGGCCCTGCTGAATGTTTTATCCTAGGTTCATGAGTGCACCTATCGGCATTTCCCAACTCGCTCGAGTCAATCTTGTTCATCTGGCTCGGCGAGCCTCACGGGTAGGAACTCAGACCCCTTGCGTAACTCGGTTTCTTTCAGAACGGGCGTTCCGAACTGACACGCAACCCAGCATCCCTATAGAGCCACGTCCTAGATCTCGCCTACTTAGACGACGAGGAAGCCAAGAAGGTGAGCTAGAAACCGAAGCTGGTCTTTGTTGGGGGCAGCTGGGGAGTAAGTGCCACAACGATGTCGCCTGCTTCTGATTAATGTATGTTTTTGCAAGTCGATGGCAACTCTACAGACTCTTACTTGGTTACGTATCGGACTTGTCGCCACGAGTGCTCCATGTTTCGATGTTACGACATGTTTCCGCCTTTTCTTCCCTCGACCTGTACTTTTAGAATTCTAGTGACTGTGCTAGTATGCCACGCAGGTATTATGCCGTGCGGATTGGGAGGGATGGTGCACAGATCTATGATACCTATGCTAAGGTGAGCAGTCTCCGTCGTCCAACGCTGCTCATGGTTTGTGATACATAGCTTCGGTCTGTGCTCACCAGTTTGTAAGAGCGGTAAGTAAGTCGGCACATGACTTTGGACAACGGTCCTGACCTGCTATCGAACTCAGACAGCTGGGCTGAGCGGAGCGAGCGGTAAGGGCTTCGACACGATCGAAGAAGCTCTGCAATGGTTAAACGTGCCTGTCGGCGGACTGACCACGGTGCTTGGGCGTGAGTAACCGTTGTCCTGCCATACTTGAGGAAGGCCACCATTTCCACTGGCATATGTTCGACTTAGTATTGCGGCTGGTGTGCTTCTGTCCCACCATACTGCCACTTACTCGTTCTTCCGCTTAGGAACAGGAGCAAATGTTAATCTGACAGTTAATATCACGAACAACATTATCCAACCGTCTGGAACAGCGGCACGGCCTTACTCAAGGTGAATACCATGTGACCATTGTCGCGCCAGAAAATTTCACTACATTCACTTCCCTGTTACCCTGTAAGCTGTTGAGATTGGGTACTACATTGTCTCGTTCTCACCTGATCTTGTAGCTGCTGCTGTAGGCACAGGTCAGGTTTGCGGCCTCATTGAACCGCTGCAGAAAATTACCGCTCGACCGCATGGTCAGATGATCTACGGTAAAGCAATGGACCCAGCAATGTCCAAGTGATTGCTCGAAGTTGAGGTGTTCGATTCCTCGGGTCGTCCTTGGCAGATTTATGTCCCGCACGGCAGTACTCTTTTGCCTCCTCCGTACGCACAATCTTACACTTCGGAAGTTATGGCATATTGATCATTGCATGCGATTCCGTCTTTAGCACTCATGGCGTGCCTACCTTAGATCATTGTTTTTGGCTGAAGAGTATATTAGATGCAAACTTTTTACCAGTATGTATAACCCAACTGTTCTTTCAGATAATTTTGAGACTGCAGGTTCGCCGACAACCAGTCCCGAAGAATGATTGGTGGAGGTTCAGGCTTGGTCATGGGGTATGACCATGGGAGTCCATAGCTACATACATTTCAATGTATGGTCATCTCTAAACTCTGGCCACTGCTGGATACAGGTTCAACTTCGACACAAGCAAAATTCTGACACAAGCACAATAATGACAGAAGTACAACTCCGACATGAGTACAATTCCGACACAAGTAAGACTCCGACGCAAGTACAACTCCGACGCAAGTACAACTCCGACGCAAGTACAACTCCGACGCAAGTATGACTCCGACGCAAGTACGACTCCGACGCAAGTACGACTCTGATGCATGTACAACTCCGATGCAAATTTAATTCTGATGCAAACACAACTCCGACGCAAGTATAATTCTGACATAAGCACAGCTCAACATGGGAGTTATTTAGTTTCACACCCAGCCTTTGTTTCATTGTAACAATTGTACCATTTGTCCATTCTCCAATAGCACCATTTGTCCATTCTCCAATAGTACCATTTGTCCATTCTCCAATAGGACCATTTGTCCATTCTCCAATTGGACCAATCAGCCATTCCACCAATGGCAGAATTGATGACTAATGTTTTGAGGGCAGAAAATATACTGTGTTCTGCATAGTGTTCTGACTTGAGTAATACCATATGTTCTGAGGACAGGAAATTTCAAATGTTTTGCTTAAAATCATGGTTGGAACATGTGATTAAACAGTCAAAATATCTGTACAATGATTCACCCTATAATCATAAGAATAAAAACTTTAAATGTTCCTATAAAAACCATTATACATGACACCATATCTTTTCTGACCTGGAACATTAAATCAGAACATGTTATCCATTGATGACCAATGTTTTATTCAGGAACATGTCATGAAAAGAGTATCTGCTACATTGGATGATTTTACTATGTTTAGAGTTAGACCATTAGATAATGCCCCCAGTGCATGACACTCACTCCTTGCCTATCCTTAGCTCTTCGCTCACCTCACCAAGCCTCTCCCGACCCTCCCGATCTCGTATCGTCTCGTGCACCTCTTCCAATATCCGCTCTGCGTAACTAGATAAGTCAAGATTCCTGGCAGAGGGGTCCTCCCGGAGGCACTACGAGGAAACAGCCATCAGGAAGAAGCGGACCACCAGGAAATAAACGACCTGACCTGCAGTTGAGCGGACAACTCTGGGTTAGCGTCCCTAAGCTATTGCAACACCTTCCCAGCATTGGCTTGGTTGACGCACTAGTCCTACAGCCACGATCAGCTTCTCAAGGAGCCTGCGCTGTCACTAGTACAACGCACCAGATGCACTCGCATATGAGGCATGTGTGTTTCTAGCAAGCCTCCCACGTGATATATGTATAGTCTGCATTCACGCGGTCGCTCGTCTAGGGTAGACGGGAATGCCTAGAGAGTTTGGGGTGATGAACTGGAAATCGGTCATATCCAGAAGAGCCCCTATCGTATTAGTTAGAAGGCTATCCTCGATGTTGGAGAATATGACGCATGTTGACTCCGCCTCGAGCATATCCACCAGGCGCGAATAGAAGAGCTTCGAGTATCGGAGGCAATGAAAACAGACACAATCTGGTTCGGTACAGACTCACCCCTACTATAAGTCGCAAATCTCTCACGTAGTCTGCCTCCGTGGAGATGAGCTCGAATATCGCCTCCTGTCGTTTCCTTTCTACAGCTGGTATCCCTTCAAGAGCGGTCCTGTCCAGCAAGCTCGCCCATGATGTCCCAAACCCCGAGCTACTCATAGAATTATGAGGATCCCCAGGTAAAGCCGCTATATGAGACACCGACGGGCGAACGGAACCAGATATGATTGGAATCCAACGCTCGCGATCGATGTCTGGCGTACTAGAGGGCGTGTGACATCCAAGGGAACTCAGGAAGTGAGACGTACGACTCACTCCGCCTCGTTCTTGCTCGCGATCTCGCAGTGAGGGCAATAAAGACGTTGCAGGTGAACGGGGAGGCGAAGAAACTGCGAGCGAAGAGGCCGTGTCGAACGAGGATGCTGACATCCGGTTTGCGGCTGACGATTGTCCACCGTGCACCTTCTTATACGTTTCATAACGCTCGAATGCATCACCGACGCGCGCTGTACTGCTCGAGTCTGACGTCGTCTTGAGGTGTGCAGGTTGAAGTGATGTACCGAGTATCTAGGATATGGGTGAGAGCCTAGCGCTAGAGCCCGTGCGCCCAGCAACCTCTGCATCCTCCGAGGAGTCCATTGTCGGGACTGGAGGAAGCTCCTTACGTCTCGCACAAGACAGAGGATCATATGTTGTTTCCTTGGCAAAGTATCCCCTATCGAAGAGCCCCTCTTACCTGCAGGTACTCCTAGCGCCGCCACACCGTCTACACCACCGTACCCATTGGCACGCAGCGGAGTGGGACGACTGTAGTCTGCGGGTTCGCTGACGATAACTCCAACCACTTCCAGCACCCGACGGCGTTCCAACTCGTGCCTCTCCTGGTTCGAAAATGTCTCGGTTGCATCCAAATCAGAACTCTCAGATGTCAGACGCACCGTCATCATCTGGGGAGTAGTAATCGTCGTCATCTTCGTCATCGTCTTCGACGCCAATAATTGCCGGTACACAATCCAGCTTGTTTGTCTTCACTGGTGAGCCGCGGGGAGTGCCATGAGCATCATTGGAACACCTCACGGTTAAGGCGTTCTGCCAACCCGTTGTCCCTCGCCACCCTCCAGTTGCGACTCACACTGTTCGCTACCGAGTTTGCTCCTGAGTTGGGCTGCATATAACCGCACCAATCATAGCCGCCACGACAGTGGTCCGGAGGTCAAAAACGTGGAATTTCAATGGGTATTGAAATTGGCGGACGCGCGGGGTGCAAGGTACCGAGCAAGCAATGGCGCGTGTATGCGGCAAAGAAGAGAAAAGAGAAAAAGACCAATTTCAGCCTATGTCCGTCCCAGTAGGGTAAGAGGAACTCAAGGGATGTGCTAGCGAGATGCAGCTAACCCTCTCACGCCTCCACGGACGCTGCTGGCACGGCGTAGACGACGCCATCCCGCTCGGCCATCCACCAGTCTGATTCCAAACGGTCGGCGATGGTAAGAACGTCACCTTCGGTGAACGAAAGCTCATCGGGACTCGAACCCTCGTAGGAGTAAAGGGCAGTGGCTTGAACTGAGCAGCCATATCGATGTACAGTCCATGAAAGTAAAATCCCCACGCACCCGGTTCGACTACTGGTACATAGGTCCGCGGGGAAAAGCCTGATCTCGCATCATTGACGGTCATCCCATACCACCAGTCACCGCCAAACTTGGAGAGATGCGCCTCGATTACAACATTCTCACCAAAGTATTTCCCAATGGATCAGTAAACGCCTTTGGTTTTAGAGAGACTACATACTCAGATCTTCTGCCCTCTGGGTCTCGTAAGGATACGACGAGCAGACTCTTAGATCTATGACACGATTAGGATGACCGGTGCTATAGCGTGCACACACTGTCACTCGTCGATGTATCAACATCTGCCATAGGGTCAGGATCTCCGCCCAGAACGTGTCCCAAAACCAGATAGTAGGTACGTCTTCCACGGTCCCAGGTAGTTGGTCCAATGACTGAGCCACATGGGCAGCAGCCAACCTGTTAATAAACCAGCCCACCGATTGCGTAGGCCGATGTTTTGATGTCGGAATGAGTCAACTGGCGGTAGCCCCGAGGTTTCTGTGACGGGGAGGATGATGGAGACGGGGTCGAGGCGTGCAGTTGATATTGCGCAGGGAGTGTGTTGTCCCCGACGACCGTGCTTCGATCAGTTGTCACCCGCTATTGAGAGCATTTCGGTTTAGAGGGACTTCGAGGGTGCTAATAGAGCGGGAGACGGAGAGGGTGGTCGAGGTGGAGGTTTCCGGGCGGACGACTCCGAGTTCGACCTGCTCAGACGCGACTAGCCTTGCCATCAGAGCATGCCGGTCAGTCCAGTGCGGAGGCATGAATATCACCTTCGTTGCACGACGGGTTCGCAGTGCCGACGATCAAACAACACAATCACACCGACCCGGTGCACGTCGAACTCGACTCGACTACCAACACTAGAAGAGTTCACAAGACGAGATCGTGACTGCCCATAAGTTAGTTGACAGAATGAGTGCTCAAGTTGAAAAATACTCGCTGATCTTACAGTCATCACCAGCCAGTAGGTTACCAGGGATTCGTCGTCTACGCAGAGTGGCGGACTCTTGCAAGAGACAGCGAGTCACGGGACGACACCTCTTGGAGTGGCACGACCCTGGATGGGAAGGAGCAATCCGAGTTTGGCCAAGTTCTTTGCACAGCGCTGGTTTCAATGGTATCACAAGCTCTAGCTATAGCCATGGCCATGGAGGAGTATTCAAAATGGAGAGCAATGCGGGGGAGTTATTCCGGAAAAGGAAATATAGGAATTCGATTAGTACAGTACGCTAATAGCACTACTGCTCGATCCTTGCCTCATCGTTCTAGTACAGCACTCCTCCGTCCCAAGCTATCGCCATATCAGCTCTGACCTCAAGGACTGTATAATCTGTCTCTGGGATTCTGGGTGGGAAATTGACGATGTCTGCAATACTCTTGGTGTTTTATCCAGTAGGCAGGGTAGGTGTACATCGCTGTGCAGTATGTTACATTGCAACTGGCAGACAGGCTGAAGGTATTGCAAGTTCATCGCGGGGTCTTTTCATCTTCGTCGCAACACAGGCATGGACTCACTCCGTTGCAAACTATCGTGAATGGAGGTGGATAACAAAACCAAAACTCTGCGTGGGTAACATGCGACTCTGTATCTACTGATCAATTCTGGTAGCACCTAGCTAGTCCTTGCAACGTCGTACTAGACTAGATCTTGTAAGGCCTAACAAGAAAGTGGTGGGCCTAGCGAGACTTAGCAAGACCTAGTGCTGTACTAGAACGATGAGGCAAGGATCGAGCAGTAGTGCTATTAGCGTACTGTACTAATCGAATTCCTATATTTCCTTTTCCGGAATAACTCCCCCGCATTGCTCTCCATTTTGAATACTCCTCCATGGCCATGGCTATAGCTAGAGCTTGTGATACCATTGAAACCAGCGCTGTGCAAAGAACTTGGCCAAACTCGGATTGCTCCTTCCCATCCAGGGTCGTGCCACTCCAAGAGGTGTCGTCCCGTGACTCGCTGTCTCTTGCAAGAGTCCGCCACTCTGCGTAGACGACGAATCCCTGGTAACCTACTGGCTGGTGATGACTGTAAGATCAGCGAGTATTTTTCAACTTGAGCACTCATTCTGTCAACTAACTTATGGGCAGTCACGATCACATCTTATGAACTCTTTTAGTGTTGGTAGTCGTAACATCGCATACACTATGCCAAGTTGGTACGTCCGTTAGACATACCATGACCATTCAGCTTTCTGTAAGTACCGACCTTGCTGGAGCTCTGCACATAACCAAACCTGACTCATCATACATCTAATCTGTCTAATTCTAGTGCTTGATCCTGTAACATGAGCAAAGCGGACGTTGTGGCGACCTGCTCTTCCATTGGTAGTGGTGCATTTTGACAATTTCCATGGTGCCCAAAATGACCGTAATGTGATGGTCTCATTTTGCACATTAATGTCAACCAAAGAATGGTGTGTTCGACTGTTCTAACATTTTAAATTTAGCGGTCATTTTCCTCTCCGGGCCCCCTGTCTGAAGTGGATATGGTAAAGTTCAGCAACTGCAAATGCATTTGCTATGGGTCTGCACTGTCACCGGTGAGCACTGATTCGACTTCAGCAGAGCGGCTGGCCTATAAAATGCCCCTCCCCCAAACTCAGCCCCGTTTTCCTCACCGAGAGTCGTCTCATCACAGTTCTCTTGTACTTTCTTCCACATCATCTTTTACTGGTTCCAGTTCTTTGTCGAAAAACGGGTACGTCGTCTCCCAATTCCCTCTTTCCCCTATGCTACTCCATACTCACAGACTTCTGCCTGGGCTCGTATTCTTCCAACCCTCGCTTCTCCTTTCCCTGCCACCATGCGCTCACCATCTCTCTCGTCATTCTACCAACAGGCGCAATGTCCTCAACCGGAGTCCCAGCCATTACCACTTCTGCCCCCTCCGACGATGGCAACACTGCCGCGACCATCCCAGAATTTGACCCCAATCATGATGCATGTTCTGTTTCCCTTTCATTTTCTAACTACACGCTCATGCACCCTTCCCTTTCTCTTTTGCCTTCCCTGCCGGTTCCTCTCGCCCTGCATGCGTCACACAGCTTTTTGGAGTGTGGTCTGCAGAAGAAGTTCCAGAGCGGATTCTCGAATTTGAGGTGGAGAACGCCATCCTCTTCGCCGACGTCTTGCACTCCGGAGCCGGGTTTGGCTCGGGGCTTACTTCGGAGGAGGCACGGATCCAGGGCAAAAGCAAAAATCACTGGGTTTGGAGGTTCACCTTCAAATTCATCAACAAGAATACAAGGTTTTTGGAAGCCGGTGGCATGCAGTTTGGCATGGAGATGGCAGATACAGACAGTGTCGGCTCGAATGCTGCTCGCTACACACCGAGCAGCAGCGGCAGACTCTTCAAAGAAGGCACTTTCAGCGGCTTTACCCATGACAAGGCTGCCCCGCCTGCCTGGTCTGCTGCTTCTGTTCCATCTGACACCTCCAGTAACAAGGGTGGCAGCTGCAGTTCCGGGTCTGAAAAGTTCAGTGATGTCAGCGATCAGAATTATCCTGCCTCCATCCAGTCCAATGACGGCCGCTTCATCCAGCAGCCTGGCGACGGCGTTCCCCACCCTGCCTCGTTCACGGTCAGGTGCGGGAACTGGCTTACCGCATCGCACGCTGCCCTCGTTACCTTTAGGTTCAAGCTGCGCCCGGGGACCACGTTTCGCCACCTCCTCGTAGAGCTCCAGATGGCCAAGTTCGAGCCATTCTTCTTCCGCAAATCACGCTGTGTTTTTCTTGGTTGCCGTGACTTTATGTGAGTCCTGTCTGCCTCATACCCACCCGTCTCCCTCTTGCTGATCTCTCCATCTCTCCCTTCCCACAGCTCGCAGGCAGCAGCCGTTTGGCTCACAAGGGCGTCATGCTCACTGGTAAGGATATTGTATCCGGGAAGCACATCTTCAGCCTCCTTTGCAACCGTTACACCCGCCCGGGTTCCTATGAAAGTGGCGACACACAGTCAACCAAGCCTGGCTATACCCACACCTTCAATAAGATTGACCGCGCTGTGTGGGGCTCAGTTGATTTCTCCCACATCGAGAACGTTGAGAACGAGATTCTCCAATACAACCAGGACGCGGTGGCCTGATCATATCCTCGCATCGTCAAACCTCTTCGTCAGAGTCTGTTAGTGGTTGTAGGTTGCCTGGTGTCCTCTTTCTTATGCATTGTCATGTGACCCTGTTTCGCCCGTCGTTTTGTAATTGTATCTGCCCCCCATGCATCTTTTTTCTCTTG
The DNA here is from genome assembly GCA_024613165.1 of Pisolithus albus. Taxonomy (NCBI): domain Eukaryota; kingdom Fungi; phylum Basidiomycota; class Agaricomycetes; order Boletales; family Pisolithaceae; genus Pisolithus; species Pisolithus albus. The sequence continues at coordinate 240,831 of JANFAB010000034.1, forward strand.
TTTTTGTCATCTCTCGTGTCACACCTGTACTTGCACTTCAGTACCATGTGTCATACTTGCACTATTCCCTGTGACGTCTTGCGCATGTACATTTTGTCCAAAAATTTTTTGCACCATTATGATGTATGTGCCTTTCAATGAGTGTCATTGCATTATACTATCATTCAACTCAAAGACTTTTGCAAGGCCTTGATTAATTTCACAATAACTGAACAGTCACATCTCAGATGCTATCCTCTGGTCAAAGCCTTGCACAAACTTTTCTTCGTAGAACCACCAAGCCATCCTAGGACGAACGTAGGTCCCCTACCCCCCGGCGGCCGAAGGTTTGTACTTTTAGGGCGAACGCGCGTTTGACAAACGATGCTATCATCCTATCAGATGCTTGCGTGACCGCGTCTCCAATGGTCTAGTTATTCCGTTCTTTCCAAGCTGTCTCGGAGATATACATTAAACCCTCATTGTCACTAAACAATGGTGGTGCGACATAACCAGTAAGACTATTTACCCACACTGTCCAGGGAATTATCAAGTGGACATCTCACTGTAGAAAAGTCGAAGTTTCCGACGGATCTGGGGGCGTGAGAGCAGGAGACTTGATAATTTCTTCGGGTTGTGACTAGTCCCTCCGAGTCAAACCTCACAATTTCAGTCTCCTCAGATCAGCATTGTAAGCATCTGTTGAAGTTAACTATTACGAGAGAACATGACTGCGAAGCTAAAACACGACGGATAGGTCAATCTAAAAGTTGAACTAAGAAGACCTGGATCGTCGATTTCCACCACATCGGTGTCTTTCCAGAGCCCTTCCAGGTTTACGCCTTCTTCAATACCGGCAATCGTTTTGCTACCGCTGTCGGCACCTGCCTTGGTCTACAGCGGTCCAACATCGCCAACGAGATGACGCGGGCCTCGGGCTTGCTTCGACAGATCGGTGGGAATAGCAGCCTAAGTAAGCATCCGTCCGGTGCAATTGGCACTCATGGCAGAAGCTAACATCCGTTTGCACCCCTAGATAGGTTTGGTGAACGTATTTCTAAGTAAAATACCGAACCGTCGGTAGTTTAGGACGCTGTAATCAATTTGGATCAGATGCTGGTGGAGGGCCCTGCGATGCGATGTATTACCTTTGTTATCTGTAATCAAAACGTCCGAGAAATTTTGATATTGAGACCAATTCGTTCTAACACTGCGGTGGTGTCACTGTTATCACCAAGGCTCCTACACGCCGTCTGCTGTTCGAGTGGGGTCCAATTCGGAGGCATTCCAAACTGGGCAAAACTCGGTTCGGCGGGCTACAAACATCATGGTATTATGTAATTAGGGGCTTGCGCCAACCCTCTTTTCAACTTCCAACTTCTCAACTCCTTCGTTCGAGATGGCAGCGACAGGGAGCCACCAATCATCCCGCTTTCCTGTTGAAGTATGGGACAGAATTTTTGAATCGGCGACCGACGTTCCCTACGCGTTGGTCCCGGAAGTTTATGAAAAGTCAGACTGCCTCGGCGACCAGCACTCGACACTTGAAGCTGCCCTCGCGACGAAAAGGAACCTGGCTCTCGTCTGCAAGCAGTGGCAGTATATGACAATGCGCTACGTCTATCGTACTGTGCTCATTCGCACCGGCCGCGATTTGCTGGCACTTTTCTGCACACTACGGAACTACGCCACAGGAAATGGTAGTTGCGTTGGAACGCGGTCACCCGGTCAATGGACGCGAAGGCTGGACGTTACCTTGGACCTCCGCAATAAGTGTGAGGACCTCGAGCGCATCGTCAAACATTTGACATATGTCATCAAATCGCTGCCCAAACTTGAAATCGTTTCCTTCGCGATCCCAGAGTCCTTAGGATCCGAACCAGGCTTTCTGATTATGCCACTCGGTGTCCTTGACGCGTTGCGGCGTTCTGCGAACTCATTGCGCATCCTCGACTGGTCAGGCGAAGACTTCTTTCCTCAAATACACCAGCTGGAGGAGCTTTTGAGGGACCTTCCCAACCTGCGCGTCCTGCGTTGCTACCAGCTGGTATGGGCAAATGGAATCATTCCCAGTAATATTCTTTCCTCGCTCACCACTCTCGCTGTGAGCGGATGGGTTGGGAGAGAGGGCCATCCTGGTGAGGGGGGCCTCCACGATGCATGTGTAAGTCTCCGGGAATTCATTTATTATCGTGGCGGCCCAGGGCAGTTGCCACAAGATTTCCCCATGCATTATGGAAAGTACCTTACGGTGGTAAAGTGGTACCTTTCATTCGCATATGATCACGAGGAGCTCGATCTATTACTCAAATCTTGCGCCAATCTCGATCGCTTGACCATCTCCCTTTACTCGTTGGATCCATCCGTCAACCCTCCCCTGCGAACGCTGTCTTTTCCCTGTGCTTCATACCTCGGAGTGAAGTTGGAAGTGCTTACTTTCGAAGAACTCTTCCGATTCCTTGCACACCTAAGGAACACAGTGCCCACGCTTCGTGTTTTCCAACTCATGGACCCTCCCATCGTCGAACAGCTTCTTATGTGTCCCCTCGAGTTCTCAACCGAGCTTATTGTGAAGAACCTGAATGAAAATCCTTTCCGCGTGGAAGATGACGAGGGGAATCTGCTCTCTGGTTGGTGTAGAATCAGCAGTCTGACGCTTTTTGCAAACTAATGTTCATGCAGATCGATCCTGGGAAGAAATGACACGGTACGCAACGGTACGGAGTGATGTCGTGGATTCTGAAATTGTGCGAAGGATCGATGGGAGGATGCTGTATTTTATGGTAGACGGTAGACATTTTTCCCTGCCCGTGATGACTGGGAGTCCTTGTTCGAAACGAATCTCGTGGTGTTCCGGATCGAGAAATATCTGGGCTTGCTGTCGATCCATCAAACCTTCTGTAACAACGTGTTGCACGGATATTTGAGATTAAGTTAGGTATGTGTTGTACAATCCAGTGACCCCGCTGCGAAAGTATCGTAACGATTGATGTCCATAACACTGTAGGAAAATTTTCAATGTGCGTGACCGTTGGTGACCTTGACCTTGGATCCTTTTCTGATCTTCAGTGACGAAGTAGCGTCCATCTGCATGGATGGCCATTTAGCAATAATCCTTGCCGGGATTGGAGGCCGAAGTACTTACAGAGCCTGCGCCTGGAACGGTTCCAAGGATCTCCTTCACGACTCCCACCAGCACTGAATTCACGAATACAGGCGTAAACATTGTGTCGTGGGATCCAGCAGCGACCTTCATATCTAGGTTCTTGATACGAGCGTCCCAACCATTGTGGTCATCTGCACCAGTGTCAAAGTCACTGACCGCTCCGCTGCGGTACCACGATTTGTCCTTCAGCACGACAAGCGTAGTGGGTCCATCGTAGAAGTCGGCCTCGTAGTCGAACATGGATTCCAAGTTCTTGCAGATCTCGACACGGAGCTTGTTCTTCCACCTTTCCCCGATCTTATGAGATCACTTCCTTATCATCGGGCCTGTTTTACTGATCAGTGGTGTCTGAACGAAAATAAAGTTGTCAATCACGTCTTTGCAATCCGCGCCTTCGTTTCCCTTCTCAGATTCAATGAGGCGGCTATATCATCCCACGAGTCGGGATTTTTCTTGCTAGTGCCAGTGGGCCTTCTCGCCTCCATGGACGTCGATGCTCTTCTTATCCATTAGCAATAGGTACATATCGCGGCAATTGAAGTTGGACCGCTCTGAGGTTGGCGATTCATTACGTCGTGGGTCGCCTGACCAAACTGTGCCATCACGTTGCAGCGATTCCTTGATTTCGGTTACGTCGACTGCTGAGGAAGGAATGGCACGGCGGCAGACTTGAGATATTCGAGCGGTACGGAAGAGATTCGCCCAAGATCCCTATGACGTCTGTTTCGGTCTGGGAGGGGAGTCCTTCCGCGCAGCATGAGTTCGTTCTGCATGGTTGAACGAACTGGTTAAGTGACAACGGCGAGTAGACCAGGGTGAGTGACCATTCAATGATGCGCAAGGTCACTTGGGTGACGACTTTAATACATATGTCACAGTCGGGTTTGGGCTTGTTTCTAGAGGAAATGGAATCCTGGAAACGGTGTCAATCATGCGTCCCAATTACGCAGGTCTGTGTTAGAGATCATGGTTTGGTCGTGTAGAAGGGTAGGACTTACAATGCGCGTGGTAGTGATTGTACAAAGACTTGGTCCACGTACGCTGTGATCTGAGCCGACTTCTGTAGAAGAAGAAGAGTTATACGGCCGTCATCAAAGAGACTGGCCCCGCGGTGGAAGGGTGGTCCTTCGTTACGAACTACCCTCCGGGAACCCTATGGACGACGACGACAACGAATAAAGTGGTATCTATATACAAGGCCTCCCAGATGCTGCGTCCCCGACCTTACGTCCCGGATTGGATTGGTGATCCGGGGGTCCGTCAAGTCAAATCAACTCGCCTTTATCTGTGATGCTGCCTCTGGTAGGTGGGATTTGATGCTCTTCTCACTTTGCAGTCATCTCAGCAGAACCGGTCCGACCGCCAGCTTCAGCGCTATCAACACTGCGAAGTGACTTGGCAATGGGCTGTTATGTAGTGTTGCTGTCACAGGTCTCGTCTGCCCTCATCACGAGTTTTAGCCATGACTCTCTTGGAGGTGAGTGTACTCCTTGCTACATCAGCTGATATTTGATTCTCGTTCCCACCAACACTATTACTAATATGTAACGTTATGGAATACGGGTCGTTTTGCTGATGGGCCGACCGCAACGTGCCCACTGCCCAGCTACCTACGACTCCAGCACTTACATTTAACTCATCGTCTCTACGCCGTCAACCTCTAACCCAACGTCCAAACGTCGCACGAAATACTCATCTTGCAATGGCAGCCCGCAGGCAGCCGAAGAAATGTCCCATCTTAGTGTGCTTTGCCAAAAAGTCACCTATGCCTTCCTCAGTACGTATTTTTTTCCTTGAAAGACATGAAACCTACCTGCCCTTAAAGAATCAGTCACCAGACGCATCTGACAACCCTCCCGATGCCTCTCCAAGCGCTGAAACTCCGGCCAATACCCCTCGAAAGCTTCTCTCCATTATCTTCCGGACTCGAGTAGGGGGTCCACCAACAAAGATGGCTGACGCAAGTCCCGGCGACCAAGTCGAAGCTGCAAAGCAGGCAATGGATGGCTTGAATACCATCCCTCCAGCTCTGCAAGCGGCGGTTGGTCTGGTTGGACAGGCTGATACCGCTATGACAAGCATTCAAAATATTGAGGCCATTCTTCAACCTCTCAAGTTGTTCAACTCCTTCGTCACCACTTTGTCGAATGTAACCAATCTATCGTTCCCCACTTGCACGTCTGATTTAAGCACGCAGCTTCACCCCTACGTCCGGCTTGCACTAGGAATTCTGACCGGTGCTTCTCAAGTACGTTTCTTTTTTCCTTTTGTTTATTCCTCACTCACCTAGTCCCTGATAGTTGCTCATCAATCAAGCGAACCTAGACAACGAGGTGTTTGGCCTCCTCGGCACGATCAAGGATGTTTATGAATTTCTCATGGAAAAGGATACGCGCCAATTTTGACAGCATGCAAGAGACGTTACGAAAGATTTCGCTGGAGATAGAGTACGCGGCGAAGTTCGTCATAGAATACACCCAAAAGAAGAACTTTGGTAAGTCTCATGGTTACGGTAAATCTGTTTGCGTTCCATGTTCTGATGTGGTACATTCTCAGTCGAACGAGCTGCAGACGGCATTGTCCACGACCCTCAGACCATTGCCCGTGCCCACGTCAAGAATCTAGGTAATCTGATGCAACAGTACCGGGACCGCATGGTGCGGGACATCCAGGTCAACGTGAACCGCGCGCATGAAGAACTGAACCTCGATGGCATGGCTTATGCGGATGATGCAGGCTTGAACACGACCAAGAAATGCCTCGATGGAACGAGGTCGGAAATTTTGGAAGATATCACCAGCTGGATTACCGATCGTGACGTCAAGTCCTCTGGCATCTTGTGGCTGCACGGGCAAGCTGGAAGGGGAAAATCTGCTATTGCTCATACAATCGCGTTGCGGGCCCAAGGGTTGGGGCTACTTGGATCCTGTTTCTGCTTCGCCCGCGACAGGCAGGTTGAAAAGAGGGAGGGAAAGATTCTGTCCACCATCGCTCGTGACCTGGCGGATCGTGACCCCGCGTTTCGGCGAGCATTGTCGAATGTCGTGTCGAACAACAGTTATCTCAAGGCCACATCTGATGTGCTGCAGCAGTGGAAACGATTCATCCTGGACCCACTATCCGAGATTAACGGAGAGATGTTTGGGAACGTAGTCGTGGTAATTGATGCCTTGGACGAAAGCGGGCCGCCGTCATCGAGGGAAGATATCCTACACCTTTTGACATCCCCGGAAGCCTCACAATTGCCTTTCCGGATCTTACTGACGTCCAGGGCATTGCCGGACATTGAACGTTACCTACGAGCTGCTTCGCATGTGAAGGCAATTTCTTTGGATGATGTTCCTCTGCAGTTGGTGGAACGTGATATTGGGCTTTATGTTAACAAGAAACTCGAGCGTGTTCCAGGCATTGGGGTGGTCGAAATGCAGAATGTCGTCAAAAAGTCTGATGGTCTGTTTGAGTGGGCTCGTCTGGCCTGTGCGTTCATCAAGCCAGATAAAGCTGGTGAGACTCCGAAAGAACGTTATGATGCCCTGATGGCCCTCGAGTCCAAAGAAGGAAGAACACTTCTGGATACGACTTACTTAGCAATCCTGAAGGGAGGGATACCGGAGTCTGGAAAGGGCCTGGAACGATACCGCTCGGTCATGCACCAGATTGTGACGACGCTCGAGCCCCTTCCCATGACGGCCTTAGATCGCATGCGTAAAAAATTCCCAAACAAGGAGGACCGCTATGATACGACTCTCATCCTCGAGTTCATGTCTCCTGTGCTCAGTGGCATTACAGACTGCTCCTCTCCTGTCCGACCCCTCCATGCATCTTTCTATGACTTCTTGATGGATCATTCACGGAGTGGCGTCTACTGTGTTGCCACCTGTGATACAAAAGACCTAGCCTTTGCTACATTGCAGACTCTTTGTGATGAGCTTCGGTTCAACATCTGTGGATTGGAGACTTCATACTTGGCCAATGTGGATGTACTGGATCTGTTGGGAAGAATCAATGAGAACATTCCACCTCATCTCTCTTATTCTTGTCGATTCTGGGCTCAACATCTGGAGAAGAGTAAATATGAGCCAGTACTGGGGAAATTGGTGAAGGATATTATTGGAAGTGAAAGAATGATATTTTGGTTGGAAACAATGAGTCTTCTTGGGGTGGCTGCAAAGGGTGTGGATGCTCTTACCTCTGCTGTGATGTGGTTACCAGTGAGTACTTCATGCCTAACTAGTTTTATTGGATGACATCTGATGCAACATGACAGGAAGAATATGACTTCAAGGATACATTGGCATTGGCAAAAGATGGAATCAAGTTCATCCAGAACTTTAGCAGTGTAATGTGGCACAGTACACCTCACCTTTATGTCTCTGCATTGCCCTTCATTCCTCCATACACATTGCTATCAGCAGTGGTTCTACCAAAATTCTCCTGCCTTGCCAGAGTTGCTGTAGGAGGTCTAAGAGATTGGCCAGCATTTCAGCTTATCCTACAAGGCCACACTGATTGTGTCAATTCAATTGCAATTAGCCCTGATGGGAAGATCATTGTCTCAGGCTCAAGGGACAAGACTATGAGGGTGTGGGATGTTGAAGGGAGTGAGCAGGTTGGCAGCCCTCTTGAGGGCCATACTGAGCATGTTACTTCAGTTGGATTCTCCCCTGATGGGAAGAGGATTGTCTCAGGCTCAATGGACAACACTGTGAGGGTGTGGGATGTTGAGGGGGGTGTGCAGATTGGCAGCCCTCTTCAGGGCCATACTTCTTGGGTCACTTCAGTTGGATTCTCCCCTGATGGGAAGAGGATTGTCTCAGGCTCAAGGGACAAGACTGTGAGGGTGTGGGATGTTGGGTGGTGTGTGCAGATTGGCAGCCCTCTTCAGAGCCATATTGGGACTGTCACTTCAGTTGGATTCTCCCCTGATGGGAAGAGGATTGTCTCAGGCTCAATGGACAACACTGTGAGGGTGTGGGATGTTGTGGGAGGTGGGTGGGTGGGCAGCCCTCTTCAGGGCCATATTGGGCCTGTCACTTCAGTTGCATTCTCCCCTGATGGGAAGAGGATTGTCTCAGGCTCAAGGGACAAGACTGTGAGGGTGTGGGATGTTGAGGGAAGTGTGCAGATTGGCAGCCCTCTTCAGGGCCATACCATGTATGTCACCTCAGTTGGATTCTCCCCTGATGGGAAGAGGATTGTTTCAGGTTCTTGGGATAAGGGTGTGAGGGTGTGGGATGTTGAAGGGGGTGTGCAGATTGGCAGCCCTCTTCAGGGCCATACGGAGGAAGTCACTTCGGTTGGATTCTCCCCTGATGGCAAGAGGATTGTCTCAGGCTCAAGGGACAAGACTGTGAGGGTGTGGGATGTTGAGGGAGGTGTGTGGATTGGCAGCCCTCTTCAGGGCCTTACTTCTGGGGTCAACTCAGTTGGATTCTCCCCTGATAGTAAGAGGATTGTCTCAGGCTCAAGGGACAAGACTGTGAGGGTGTGGGATGTTGAGGGGAGTGTACAGATTGGCAGCCCTCTTCAGGGCCATACATCTTATGTCACTTCAGTTGGATTCTCCCCTGATGGGAAGAGGATTGTCTCAGCAGGCTCAAGGGACAAGACTGTGAGGGTGTGGGATGTTGAGGGAGGTGTGCAGATTGGCAGCCCTCTTCAGGGCCATACTGAGGAAGTCACTTCAGTTGGATTCTCCCCTGATGGGAAGAGGATTGTCTCAGGCTCAATGGACAACACTGTGAGGGTGTGGGATGTTGTGGGAGGTGGGTGGGTGGGCAGCCCTCTTCAGGGCCATATTGGGCCTGTCACTTCAGTTGCATTCTCCCTTGATGGGAAGAGGATTGTCTCAGGCTCAGTGGACAACACTGTGAGGGTGTGGGATGTTGAAGGGGGTGTGCAGATTGGCAGCCCTCTTTGGGGCCATACTAATGGGGTCACTTCAGTTGGATTCTCCCCTGATGGGAAGAGGATTGTCTCAGGCTCAAGGGACAAGACTGTGAGGGTGTGGGATGTTGAGGGAGGTGTGTGGATTGGCAGCCCTCTTCAGGGCCATACTGAGCATGTCACTTCAGTTGGATTCTCCCCTGATGGGAAGAGGATTGTCTCAGGCTCAGGGGACAAGACTGTGAGGGTGTGGGATGTGGAGAGGGATGTGCAGATTGGCAGCCCTCTTGAGGGCCATGCCTTCCATGTCACTTCAGTTGCTTTCTCCCCTGATGGGAAGAGGATTGTCTCAGGCTCAATGGACACCACTGTAAGGGTGTGGGATGTTGAGAGAGGTGTGTGGATGGGCAGCCCTCTTGATGGCCATACATCTGGGGTTGCCTCAGCCACATCCTCCCTTGATCATGAAAAGATTGCTTTAGGCCCTTGGGACACAAATGCAGACAGCAAGGAATTGGAACTGATCAGATCTACTCCCCATCACATTTTTTCCCCATATCCCCCTATAGATGGTAAGCACTACCCCCTATTTTGCATTGTGATTTCTCCCTCAATAGCCATAGGTGTCAAGCAATATCACATTTGCTTCTCATCAACCCCCTCTCATGCCCTTCCTAATAATGACCAACTAGTTCAGGGGTTCATGCAGCATGATACCATGTGGGCTGAACCTATTAAGTTACAGTATGATGGCTGGATGAAAGGACCACAGGGAAGACTGCTGCTTTGGGTCCCTCCAGCACTTAGGACCCCATTTTACTCAATGTTAAATACTGCAGTCATGCCCAGAGGTTGTTGCATGGAGTTAGACTTGAGTCAGATGGTGCATGGAATGCAATGGTGGAAATGTTTTGAGACAGCTGTCTGACTTGGATATATGTCTTACAAGATAATATGAATGGGGTGCTACATGACTAGTCATCTGCAATGAACTAACAAGCAGACAACAAGGTTGAGACATGTTCCTATATGTACAACAGAAATTTTATGATCAATTTATTTGAAATGTAGGGACAGAGATTGAAAAATATTCATAATCAGATGAGTGGCATAAATACAATGGAAAACCACATGCAGGTGCAACCATTTCAGAACATTTGTAGTCATATACACCAGTGACCATTTCTGTGCCCATTGCAGGCAGCAGGACTCTGCAGTAGGACCTGGTGTGCATCCAAAATATGCATGTGACACATTGAGTTGCATCACACTTCAGTCACCCTGCAATGGAGACCTATTAGGTCTATATATTTCTACAGATGTATATAACTAATAGGTCTACTGGGGTTGGGAATTCCCAGCTGGTGCTGGTGGACAGGCCAGGACTGCCTCAATGCCTGATGCCAGGCAGGAACAACACAGATTGCTTACAAACCTACTGCTGCATGCCCACACCTAGCTCTCTGTCTAGACCCCTGGCACCCCTTGCCCCCTATCCCAGCTCCTCACCACTGTCCTCCACATGCCCCACTACATGTGCCCCCCTCTGCACATGTGACACTCTGGGGTTGCTCTCCCTTCACTCTCCTCTTGCCTCCACATCCTCTTCTTCATCCTTGTCCTCATCACCCCACTCTAACTCAAAGCTTCCATCTTCTTCTTCCTCATCTGCTCCCAATGCCTCTTGTATTTCTGCCAGTGCAGTGCCATCCTTTGGCACTTCAGTCACCCCCTTTTGGGGACCTATTAGGTTGACATATTTCTACAGATGTTTATACCTAATAGGTGTCAACTTCTTGGGTATTCCCACATGCTACTGGGACAGCCAGACTTGGAGATTCTCCAGGAATGGACATGCCAAAGAGGGGAAAGCCCATTTCCCCCTATTGTGACCATGGTGTCTGGGGTCCAAGTGGGGCTTTCTCCAGCCTATATAGGGGCCTACTTTGGGGTTAGTTTTGGGGATTCTCCAAGGGAAATAGACCAATTCCAAGGGGAGTTTTGGGGATTCTCGACAGTAAATAGACCCATTCCAAGAGGATTTTGGGAGATTCTCCAGGGTAAATAGACCTATTCCAAGGGGAGTTTTGGGGATTCTCCAAGGGAAATAGACCTATTCCAAGGGGAGTTTTGGGAATTCTCCAGGGTAAATAGACCTATTCCAAGAGGATTTTGGGAGATTCTCCAGGGTAAATAGACCTATTCCAAGGGGAGCTTGGGGGATTCCCCAAAGGAAATAGACCATTTCCAAGGGTGTTTGGAATCTTCCAGGGGACATACCATCTGAATGGCAGACTCTGGGAACTCTGGGAAATGGGGGAATCTCCAAAACACCCATGGGATGGGGATTTGCAAAATGGCAGGATGGGATTTGTCTATCCCTCTTATTGGGGGATGGGGAATCTCCAATTGGGCAGTTGTGGATTCTCCACTGTGGGTATGGAGATTCCCCACATTCCAGAATGGGATTTCCCCATGACTATTATGAGACAATGGAGAATCTCCAACTGGTCATTTGGGGATTCTCCATGGGTGTGGAGATTCTCCAAGTTCCAGAATGGGATTTCTCCATGACTATTATATGGCAATGGAGATTCTCCAAGTGCCAGAATGGGACTTCTCCATGACTATTAGGTGGCAATGGAGAATCTCCAACTGGCCATTTGGGGATTCTCCAAGGGTGTGGAGATTCTCCAAGTGCCACAATGGGATTTCGCCAATCCTCTTATGGGGGGATGGAGATTCTCCAACTGGTTATTTGGGGATTCTCCAAGGGTGTGGAGATTCTCCGAGTGCCATGATGGGATTTCTCCATCACTCTTATGGGGGGATGGGGATTCTCCAAGTGGGAAATTGTGGATTCTCCATGGGCATGGAGATTCCCCAAGTTCTGGAATGGGATTTCCCCATGACCATTATGTGGCAATGGAGAATCTCCAACTGGTCATTTGGGGATTCTCCATGGGTGTGGAGATTCTCCAAGTGCCACAGTGGGATTTCTCCAATCCTCTTATGGGGGGATGGAGATTCTCCAGCTGCTGGAATGGGATTTCTCCATCCCTCTTATGGGGAGATGGGGATTCTCCAAGTGGGAAGTTGTGGATTCTCCATGGGCATGGGGATTCCCCAAATTCCAGAATGGGATTTCCCCATGACTATTATGTGGCAATGGAGAGTCTCCAACTGGTCATTTGGGGATTCTCCAAGTGCCAGAATGGGATTCCTCCAATCCTCTTATATGGCAATGGGCAATCTCCAACTGGTCATTTGGGGATTCTCTATGGGTATGGAGATTCCCTGACTGACAGAATGGGTTTTCTTCATCCCTCTTATGGGGGGATGAGGAATGTCCAATTGGGCAGTCAGGAATTCCCTATGGGTGTTGAGAATCTCCAATTGGGCAGTTGGGGATTCTCCATGGGTGTGGATATTTCCCAAGTGCCAGGGTGAGATTTCTCCACCCCTCTGATTGGGGATGGGGATGGGGGTTCTCCAGTTGGGCATTTTTGGACTTTCCTTGGGCATGGAGATTCAGTCTGCATCTTTGACTACCAAAGTGTAGTGTAGTTGACTAGCAAAAAGGAAGTAGTGACTTCCAAAGATGTCATGTGGTTCATTGTGAAAATGTTAGCATTGACTCCCAAAGTGTAGGGTACCTGATTAGCAAAATGGTAGCGGTGACTACTAACAAGCATAGTATGGTTCATTAGGAAATGGCAGTAGTAACTACCAAAAGTGCAGTGAAGTACATTAGCAAATGGGTAGTCATCCACTTTTTTGACTACCTGAGTGTAGTGTAGTACACTGGGAAATTTGTATTGGTCAATGTAGCAGTGACCACCCAAAGTGTAGTACAGTCCATTAGGAAATGTGTAGTGATCCACATTTTTGACTACCAAAGTGTAGTGTACTTCATTTGGCAAAAGCGTAGTCTAGCTGATTAGGAAAAGTGTAGTGGTCCACATTTTTGACTATCAGCATGTAGCATAGTCCATTAGCAAAAGTGTAGTCTAGTTGATTAGGAAAATGTGTAGTGGTCCACACTTTTGACTACCAAAGTGTAGTGTAGTTCCTTAGCAAAAGTGTAGTCCAGTTGATTAGGAAAATTGTAGTGGTCCACATTTTTGACAATCAAAGTGTAGTGTAATCCATCAACAGAAGTGCAGTCCAGTTCATTAGGAAAATGTGTAGTGGTCCACATTTTTGACTACCAAAGTGTAGCATAGTCAACTAGGAAAAGTGTAGTGCAGTTCATTAGCAAAAGTGTAGTCTAGTTGATTAGGAAAATGTATAGTGGTCTGCATTCTTTTGTAGCATAGCCAACAAGGAAAAGTGCAGTCTAGTTCATTAGGAAAGTGTGTAGCAGTCCACATTTTCAACTACCAATGTCTAGCATAGTTTACTAGGAAAAGTGCAGTTTAGTTGATTAGGAAAATGTGTAATGGTCCACATTTTTGACCACCAAAGTGTAGCATAGTCAACTAGCAAAATGTGTAGTATGGTTCATTAGCCAAAGTGTAGTCTCTAGCTGATTAGGAAAATCTGTAGTGGTCCGCATTTTTGACTACCAAAGTGTCACATAGTCAACTAGCAAGAGTGTAGCATAGGCCATTAGCAAAAGGGTAGTCTAGATCATTAGCAAAGTGTGTAGTGGTCTGCATTTTTGACTACCAAAGTGTAGTGTAGTTCGCTTGCAAGGGTGTAGTCTAGCTCATTAGGAAAAGTGTAGTGGTCCACATTCTTGACTACAAAAGTGTACTGTAGTTCATTAGGAAAAGTGTAGTCTAGCTCATTAGGAAAAGTGCAGTGGTCCGCATTTTTGACTACCAAAGTGTAGCATAGTTGATTAGGAAAAGTGTAGTGGTCCGCATTTTTGACTAACAAAGTGTAGCATAGTCAACTAGCAAAAGTGTAGTGTATGTCATTAGCAAAAGGGTAGTCTAGTTCATTAGCAAAGTGTGTAGTGGTCCGCATTTTTCACTACCAAAGTGTAGTGTAGTTCACTAGCAAAAGTGTACCCTAGTTGATTAGGAAAAGTGTAGTGGTCCACACTTTTAACTACCAAAGTGTAGCATAGTCAACTAGCAAAAGTGTAGTGTAGGTCATTACCAAAAGTGTACCCTAGTTGATTAGGAAAAGTGTAGTGGTCCACACTTTTGACTACCAAAGTGTAGCATAGTCAACTAGCAAAAGTGTAGTGTAGGTCATTAGCAAAAGGGTAGTCTAGTTCATTAGCAAAGTGTGTAGTGGTCCGCATTTTTGACTACCAAAGTGTAGTGTAGATCATTAGGAAAAGTGTAGTCTACTTCATTAGGAAAGTGTGTAGTAGTCCGCACTTTTGTCTACCAAAGTGTAGTATAGGTCATTAGGAAAAGTGTACCATGGTTGACTGGGAAAAGTGGTAGTGGTCCGCACTTTTGACTACCAAAGCGTAGTGTAGATCATTAGGAAAAGTGTACCCTAGTTGACTAGGAAAAGTGTAGTAGTCTGCACATTTGACTACCAAAGTGTAGTATAGGTCATTAGGAAAAGTGTACCCTGGTTGACTAGGAAAAGTGGTAGTGGTCTGCATTTTTGACTACCAAAGTGTAGTGTAGATCATTAGGAAAAGTGTACCCTAGTTGACTAGGAAAAGTGTAGTAGTCTGCACATTTGACTACCAAAGTGTAGTATTGGTCATTAGGAAAAGTGTACCCTAGTTGACTAGGAAAAATGGTAGTGGTCCGCATTTTTGACTACCAAAGTGTAGTGTAGATCATTAGGAAAAGTGTACCCTAGTTGACTAGGAAAAGTGTAGTAGTCTGCACATTTGACTACCAAAGTGTAGTATTGGTCATTAGGAAAAGTGTACCCTAGTTGACTAGGAAAAATGGTAGTGGTCCGCATTTTTGACTACCAAAGTGTAGTGTAGATCATTAGGAAAAGTGTACCCTAGTTGACTAGGAAAAGTGTAGTAGTCTGCACATTTGACTGCCAAAGTGTAGTATTGGTCATTAGGAAAAGTTGACTAGGAAAAATGGTAGTGGTCCGCATTTTTGACTACCAAAGTGTAGTATTGGTCATTAGGAAAAGTTGACTAGGAAAAATGGTAGTGGTCCGCATTTTTGACTACCAAAGTGTAGTATAGGTCATTAGGAAAAGTGTACCCTGGTTGACTAGGAAAAGTGGTAGTAGTCCGCATTTTTGACTACCAAAGAGTAGTGTAGATCATTAGGAAAAGTGTACCCTAGTTGACTAGGAAAAGTGTAGTAGTCCACACTTTTGACTACCAAAGTGTAGTATAGGTCATTAGGAAAAGTGTACCCTGGTTGACTAGGAAAAGTGGTAGTAGTCCGCATTTTTGACTACCAAAGTGTAGTGTAGATCATTAGGAAAAGTGTACCCTAGTTGACTAAGAAAAATGGTAGTGGTCCGCATTTTTGACTACCAAAGTGTAGCCTAGTCAACTAGCAAAAGTGTAGTATAGGTCATTAGCACAGGGGTAGCCTAGTTCATTAGGAAAAATGGTAGTGGTCCGCACTTTTGACTACCAAAGTCTAGTCTAATTCATTAGCAACTGTGTAGGTTAGTTCATTAGCAAATGTGTAGTAGTCCGCTTTTTGACTGTCAAATAAGGTTTCAATTGATTACCATATGTGTGCCATCTTTCATAATCTGAAGTGCCGGCGGGTGGCTGTCCCGCGGCATTCCCCACAGTGTGGCTGTGTGACAGGTGGTGCCTAATTAGTGTCACTCCCTGCCACTCCGCTTTTTTGATTATGTAAGCAAAAAAGCGGCCTCAACTGACTTCTTTCTGCCTCACTACACTTCCTCCTTACATTTGTGCATGTTCTACTGTATTGCAATGAATTCAGGACATGTATACCCTTAGAACTGGCTGCTAATTTCAGCAAATTCAGTGCAGTACAAGGGTACTAGGATAAATAGGGGCAAAATGCGAATTCTCTTCTCAATCCTGCAATTCTTAATCTACCTCAATGAAAATTGACACCCAGATCGCCTTCACATACCCCTATCACATATTAAAATTACAGATCATCACAGCCACCCCTTCAGAACATATGACCAGTCCTCCCCCTTCCCCTCCACACTTGTATCCTGCACAGTGGAATTAATTATAATACCACAGGACCATGGGGGAGGCAGTCCCCCATCTATATGTGAAATTACTTTGGAGGTTTAGATGGAAAATAAGATGTGGGTCCGCTTTTTCACCATTTCCTTCAGAGGAGCACCATCACCCATCCTCATTAATAACATATCTTTAAATTCCTGGTGGAGGTACCTGACATATATAACTACACATGTACAAAGGTTCAGCCCAATCCAATGAGTATTGAATGTGCTGGAAGGCAGCCGAGTTTTTTGGACCGTGGGAAAGTGGCCGAAGAATTTAGGAGACTTGCAAAACATATCAAAAACTCATCATAGCACAACATATCAGCTGCTAATGATCAAGATAATGTCATATCTATGCTGCCATACCTAGTCTACACCCTTAATGAGTATTTAAATACACTCTGTTTGTCCTGAATGTCCCCAGGTCCAAAATGTGCCATTGATGAACTTCACACTTGCAGCTACAGTTTACAAGGTAGTTCCCCAGTATTTCGCACTTTTGACACTTTTGGACAATATACATGACAGATACTGCAGGGACAGTATTAGGATATGTCCAAATATGAATTACTGAAAGTATGGGGTCGGTAGAGGGGCTGGGGGGTGTGCTATGATGAGTTTTTGATATGTTTTGCAAGTCTCCTAAATTCTTCGGCCACTTTCCCACGGTCCAAAAAACTCGGCTGCCTTCCAGCACATTCAATACTCATTGGATTGGGCTGAACCTTTGTACATGTGTAGTTATATATGTCAGGTACCTCCACCAGGAATTTAAAGATATGTTATTAATGAGGATGGGTGATGGTGCTCCTCTGAAGGAAATGGTGAAAAAGCGGACCCACATCTTATTTTCCATCTAAACCTCCAAAGTAATTTCACATATAGATGGGGGACTGCCTCCCCCATGGTCCTGTGGTATTATAATTAATTCCACTGTGCAGGATACAAGTGTGGAGGGGAAGGGGGAGGACTGGTCATATGTTCTGAAGGGGTGGCTGTGATGATCTGTAATTTTAATATGTGATAGGGGTATGTGAAGGCGATCTGGGTGTCAATTTTCATTGAGGTAGATTAAGAATTGCAGGATTGAGAAGAGAATTCGCATTTTGCCCCTATTTATCCTAGTACCCTTGTACTGCACTGAATTTGCTGAAATTAGCAGCCAGTTCTAAGGGTATACATGTCCTGAATTCATTGCAATACAGTAGAACATGCACAAATGTAAGGAGGAAGTGTAGTGAGGCAGAAAGAAGTCAGTTGAGGCCGCTTTTTTGCTTACATAATCAAAAAAGCGGAGTGGCAGGGAGTGACACTAATTAGGCACCACCTGTCACACAGCCACACTGTGGGGAATGCCGCGGGACAGCCACCCGCCGGCACTTCAGATTATGAAAGATGGCACACATATGGTAATCAATTGAAACCTTATTTGACAGTCAAAAAGCGGACTACTACACATTTGCTAATGAACTAACCTACACAGTTGCTAATGAATTAGACTAGACTTTGGTAGTCAAAAGTGCGGACCACTACCATTTTTCCTAATGAACTAGGCTACCCCTGTGCTAATGACCTATACTACACTTTTGCTAGTTGACTAGGCTACACTTTGGTAGTCAAAAATGCGGACCACTACCATTTTTCTTAGTCAACTAGGGTACACTTTTCCTAATGATCTACACTACACTTTGGTAGTCAAAAATGCGGACTACTACCACTTTTCCTAGTCAACCAGGGTACACTTTTCCTAATGACCTATACTACACTTTGGTAGTCAAAAGTGTGGACTACTACACTTTTCCTAGTCAACTAGGGTACACTTTTCCTAATGATCTACACTACTCTTTGGTAGTCAAAAATGCGGACTACTACCACTTTTCCTAGTCAACCAGGGTACACTTTTCCTAATGACCTATACTACACTTTGGTAGTCAAAAATGCGGACCACTACCATTTTTCCTAGTCAACTTTTCCTAATGACCAATACTACACTTTGGTAGTCAAAAATGCGGACCACTACCATTTTTCCTAGTCAACTTTTCCTAATGACCAATACTACACTTTGGCAGTCAAATGTGCAGACTACTACACTTTTCCTAGTCAACTAGGGTACACTTTTCCTAATGATCTACACTACACTTTGGTAGTCAAAAATGCGGACCACTACCATTTTTCCTAGTCAACTAGGGTACACTTTTCCTAATGACCAATACTACACTTTGGTAGTCAAATGTGCAGACTACTACACTTTTCCTAGTCAACTAGGGTACACTTTTCCTAATGATCTACACTACACTTTGGTAGTCAAAAATGCGGACCACTACCATTTTTCCTAGTCAACTAGGGTACACTTTTCCTAATGACCAATACTACACTTTGGTAGTCAAATGTGCAGACTACTACACTTTTCCTAGTCAACTAGGGTACACTTTTCCTAATGATCTACACTACACTTTGGTAGTCAAAAATGCAGACCACTACCACTTTTCCTAGTCAACCAGGGTACACTTTTCCTAATGACCTATACTACACTTTGGTAGTCAAATGTGCAGACTACTACACTTTTCCTAGTCAACTAGGGTACACTTTTCCTAATGATCTACACTACGCTTTGGTAGTCAAAAGTGCGGACCACTACCACTTTTCCCAGTCAACCATGGTACACTTTTCCTAATGACCTATACTACACTTTGGTAGACAAAAGTGCGGACTACTACACACTTTCCTAATGAAGTAGACTACACTTTTCCTAATGATCTACACTACACTTTGGTAGTCAAAAATGCGGACCACTACACACTTTGCTAATGAACTAGACTACCCTTTTGCTAATGACCTACACTACACTTTTGCTAGTTGACTATGCTACACTTTGGTAGTCAAAAGTGTGGACCACTACACTTTTCCTAATCAACTAGGGTACACTTTTGGTAATGACCTACACTACACTTTTGCTAGTTGACTATGCTACACTTTGGTAGTTAAAAGTGTGGACCACTACACTTTTCCTAATCAACTAGGGTACACTTTTGCTAGTGAACTACACTACACTTTGGTAGTGAAAAATGCGGACCACTACACACTTTGCTAATGAACTAGACTACCCTTTTGCTAATGACATACACTACACTTTTGCTAGTTGACTATGCTACACTTTGTTAGTCAAAAATGCGGACCACTACACTTTTCCTAATCAACTATGCTACACTTTGGTAGTCAAAAATGCGGACCACTGCACTTTTCCTAATGAGCTAGACTACACTTTTCCTAATGAACTACAGTACACTTTTGTAGTCAAGAATGTGGACCACTACACTTTTCCTAATGAGCTAGACTACACCCTTGCAAGCGAACTACACTACACTTTGGTAGTCAAAAATGCAGACCACTACACACTTTGCTAATGATCTAGACTACCCTTTTGCTAATGGCCTATGCTACACTCTTGCTAGTTGACTATGTGACACTTTGGTAGTCAAAAATGCGGACCACTACAGATTTTCCTAATCAGCTAGAGACTACACTTTGGCTAATGAACCATACTACACATTTTGCTAGTTGACTATGCTACACTTTGGTGGTCAAAAATGTGGACCATTACACATTTTCCTAATCAACTAAACTGCACTTTTCCTAGTAAACTATGCTAGACATTGGTAGTTGAAAATGTGGACTGCTACACACTTTCCTAATGAACTAGACTGCACTTTTCCTTGTTGGCTATGCTACAAAAGAATGCAGACCACTATACATTTTCCTAATCAACTAGACTACACTTTTGCTAATGAACTGCACTACACTTTTCCTAGTTGACTATGCTACACTTTGGTAGTCAAAAATGTGGACCACTACACATTTTCCTAATGAACTGGACTGCACTTCTGTTGATGGATTACACTACACTTTGATTGTCAAAAATGTGGACCACTACAATTTTCCTAATCAACTGGACTACACTTTTGCTAAGGAACTACACTACACTTTGGTAGTCAAAAGTGTGGACCACTACACATTTTCCTAATCAACTAGACTACACTTTTGCTAATGGACTATGCTACATGCTGATAGTCAAAAATGTGGACCACTACACTTTTCCTAATCAGCTAGACTACGCTTTTGCCAAATGAAGTACACTACACTTTGGTAGTCAAAAATGTGGATCACTACACATTTCCTAATGGACTGTACTACACTTTGGGTGGTCACTGCTACATTGACCAATACAAATTTCCCAGTGTACTACACTACACTCAGGTAGTCAAAAAAGTGGATGACTACCCATTTGCTAATGTACTTCACTGCACTTTTGGTAGTTACTACTGCCATTTCCTAATGAACCATACTATGCTTGTTAGTAGTCACCGCTACCATTTTGCTAATCAGGTACCCTACACTTTGGGAGTCAATGCTAACATTTTCACAATGAACCACATGACATCTTTGGAAGTCACTACTTCCTTTTTGCTAGTCAACTACACTACACTTTGGTAGTCAAAGATGCAGACTGAATCTCCATGCCCAAGGAAAGTCCAAAAATGCCCAACTGGAGAACCCCCATCCCCATCCCCAATCAGAGGGGTGGAGAAATCTCACCCTGGCACTTGGGAAATATCCACACCCATGGAGAATCCCCAACTGCCCAATTGGAGATTCTCAACACCCATAGGGAATTCCTGACTGCCCAATTGGACATTCCTCATCCCCCCATAAGAGGGATGAAGAAAACCCATTCTGTCAGTCAGGGAATCTCCATACCCATAGAGAATCCCCAAATGACCAGTTGGAGATTGCCCATTGCCATATAAGAGGATTGGAGGAATCCCATTCTGGCACTTGGAGAATCCCCAAATGACCAGTTGGAGACTCTCCATTGCCACATACAGTGAGGAGCAAAACTGTTGCAATGTTTGTAACAATTTGATTGTGTGGGATATAGCTTGGGAATGGCTGTGGCTGTGCCAATGTGGTATAGGAGACATTCATAGCCCTTGGTCTTGGCTTTCCATTGGTGGCCTTCATGAGTTCAGGAGTGCAGTGGCTGTGACTTTATGGGCCCATTACTGAGGCCTATGCATTGCAACAGTTTTGCACCTTTTGTCACAGTGGATGAAATCTACAGCATGGAACATGTATTTTGGGCAGTAATGCCTGCTGGTGCTTACATAATATGTCACATGATCAATTTGATGATTTGTCAGCATGCAAACAATGCCAAACATTGAATACATGTCATTTATCCCCTCTTCTGCACTGCAACTTGGAAAATCACTTGAGTGGCTTATCAGGATTACTTTCTCAGGGACAAATCAGCAAATTCAGGTGTTTATGGCACCACCATGAGCAGGATGTGTGCCCAGTACCATCAATCCCTTAAAAAAGTTGCTAGGGGTTGTCCCAGCACTATTCCATCCCCCAGTGCTGAGGGGTTCCAACAATAATCAGCACTTGGAGAGGTGAAAATGCCATGGAGGTCAATCTGAAACTTCATGACATGAAGAATAAACCAATCCCCTCTCATCACATGTATTTTCCCCAAAAGAAAGCTGACATAAAGTTCAGGATGAAGGAAAAGCCTTCTTGCATTCCAGGGGTCATAGGTGGGGATGCCTGCTGAGCTGCCAGGGTGCAGATTTTTCCCATTCTGGCTGCCCATGAATATTGCCATTGGTCACTTATGACCAAATAATGTCTTCCCAGTCATCACTGGTCCAGCACAGGGCATGGTCTGGCTGACCATCCCTGACACCCACAGTGCAAAGGGCAGCTAAGCCTCACTCCAACCTTGCAGCAAGCTTCCCTTGGGCAAAAATACATTGGATGCGAGGGGATTGGTTTATTCTTCATGTCATGAAGTTTCAGATTGACCTCCATGGCATTTTCACCTCTCCAAGTGCTGATTATTGTTGGAACCCCTCAGCACTGGGGGATGGAATAGTGCTGGGACAACCCC
Source organism: Pisolithus albus (assembly GCA_024613165.1). Lineage (NCBI taxonomy): Eukaryota > Fungi > Basidiomycota > Agaricomycetes > Boletales > Pisolithaceae > Pisolithus > Pisolithus albus. The sequence continues at coordinate 262,931 of JANFAB010000034.1, forward strand.
TAGCAACTTTTTTAAGGGATTGATGGTACTGGGCACACATCCTGCTCATGGTGGTGCCATAAACACCTGAATTTGCTGATTTGTCCCTGAGAAAGTAATCCTGATAAGCCACTCAAGTGATTTTCCAAGTTGCAGTGCAGAAGAGGGGATAAATGACATGTATTCAATGTTTGGCATTGTTTGCATGCTGACAAATCATCAAATTGATCATGTGACATATTATGTAAGCACCAGCAGGCATTACTGCCCAAAATACATGTTCCATGCTGTAGATTTCATCCACTGTGACAAAAGGTGCAAAACTGTTGCAATGCATAGGCCTCAGTAATGGGCCCATAAAGTCACAGCCACTGCACTCCTGAACTCATGAAGGCCACCAATGGAAAGCCAAGACCAAGGGCTATGAATGTCTCCTATACCACATTGGCACAGCCACAGCCATTCCCAAGCTATATCCCACACAATCAAATTGTTACAAACATTGCAACAGTTTTGCTCCTCACTGTAATAGTCATGGGGAAATCCCATTCTGGAATTTGGGGAATCCCCATGCCCATGGAGAATCCACAACTTCCCACTTGGAGAATCCCCATCTCCCCATAAGAGGGATGGAGAAATCCCATTCCAGCAGCTGGAGAATCTCCATCCCCCCATAAGAGGATTGGAGAAATCCCACTGTGGCACTTGGAGAATCTCCACACCCATGGAGAATCCCCAAATGACCAGTTGGAGATTCTCCATTGCCACATAATGGTCATGGGGAAATCCCATTCCAGAACTTGGGGAATCTCCATGCCCATGGAGAATCCACAATTTCCCACTTGGAGAATCCCCATCCCCCCATAAGAGTGATGGAGAAATCCCATCATGGCACTCGGAGAATCTCCACACCCTTGGAGAATCCCCAAATAACCAGTTGGAGAATCTCCATCCCCCCATAAGAGGATTGGCGAAATCCCATTGTGGCACTTGGAGAATCTCCACACCCTTGGAGAATCCCCAAATGGCCAGTTGGAGATTCTCCATTGCCACCTAATAGTCATGGAGAAGTCCCATTCTGGCACTTGGAGAATCTCCATTGCCATATAATAGTCATGGAGAAATCCCATTCTGGAACTTGGAGAATCTCCACACCCATGGAGAATCCCCAAATGACCAGTTGGAGATTCTCCATTGTCTCATAATAGTCATGGGGAAATCCCATTCTGGAATGTGGGGAATCTCCATACCCACAGTGGAGAATCCACAACTGCCCAATTGGAGATTCCCCATCCCCCAATAAGAGGGATAGACAAATCCCATCCTGCCATTTTGCAAATCCCCATCCCATGGGTGTTTTGGAGATTCCCCCATTTCCCAGAGTTCCCAGAGTCTGCCATTCAGATGGTATGTCCCCTGGAAGATTCCAAACACCCTTGGAAATGGTCTATTTCCTTTGGGGAATCCCCCAAGCTCCCCTTGGAATAGGTCTATTTACCCTGGAGAATCTCCCAAAATCCTCTTGGAATAGGTCTATTTACCCTGGAGAATTCCCAAAACTCCCCTTGGAATAGGTCTATTTCCCTTGGAGAATCCCCAAAACTCCCCTTGGAATAGGTCTATTTACCCTGGAGAATCTCCCAAAATCCTCTTGGAATGGGTCTATTTACTGTCGAGAATCCCCAAAACTCCCCTTGGAATTGGTCTATTTCCCTTGGAGAATCCCCAAAACTAACCCCAAAGTAGGCCCCTATATAGGCTGGAGAAAGCCCCACTTGGACCCCAGACACCATGGTCACAATAGGGGGAAATGGGCTTTCCCCTCTTTGGCATGTCCATTCCTGGAGAATCTCCAAGTCTGGCTGTCCCAGTAGCATGTGGGAATACCCAAGAAGTTGACACCTATTAGGTATAAACATCTGTAGAAATATGTCAACCTAATAGGTCCCCAAAAGGGGGTGACTGAAGTGTTGTATCCCCACCTAAGGTCCATTTTCGTAAATAATTTACAGCCTTTCAACTTGTCAACAAGCTGCGAGATGAGCGGGAGCGGGTATGAGTTCTTGACCGTATGCTCGTTTAAATATTGGTAGTCCTGTACCATACGCTTCTTTCCATCCTTTTTTGGGACGAAGAACACGGGAGACGTCTGCGGAGACTTGCTAGGCCGAATATAACCCTTTTTAAGCTGTCCATCAATGAAGTTGCTAACTTCGGTTTGCTCATCAGGGCTGAGAGGGATCAACCTTCCCTTTTTCAGAACAAACGACTCCTTAAGTTCTATCGCGTGGTCCCAAGGTTTCCTAAGCGGCATGCGTTCGGATTCCTGGACAGAGAAGACGCTTAAATATTCGTGGTATTCCTTTGGAACCAGTTCCTCAGGGGTTTTATCCTTTTTAGGAGCCTCCTGCTTGTCGGCTCTGAATATATTATGCCAGTCCTCGAGGGCCTGGACCTCCTCCTTTTCAATACATCTAACGAAGGCCGGCTTTGGCGCGAGTTTCCTGCAACTACGAGGACACCTCTTCATCGAGATTTCACCGGTTTTCCAATTGACTTCTGGGTTGTGAGTGGCAAGCCACGTGTGACCCAAAATCATGTCGTGGGATCCCAGATCCATGACATCGGCTACTAACTCTTTGACGTGATCTCTGAACTGCACTCTAAGTGGTACTTGATGCGTAATCCTTCCAGCGGAGTTAAGAGTACCATCGACATTAAATACGTCCACAGCATGTGGGAGAGACAACTTTGGAAGCTTCTTTCGATCAACGAATTTAGTGTCCATGAAAACACCTGTAGCACCGGAATCTAACAAGCCTGCACAGCGTGTGCGTCACCCTTCCTAGTGCGAATAATTACGGGAACCGATACATGATCCTTTAAGTTGAGCATGCAGACTCGGGATTTCGGCGGTACTGTCACCTGAGCATCGCTAACCGACTCGGATCCTTCCGAAACGCTATTTTTAGGAGTTTTATTGCTTGGAGAATTAAGCGGTGCCAGTTTAACATCTGGTCCCGAGCCCTTTCGGGACCCTCCAACAGATGGTGTAGGTACAAAGTCTGAATTGTCGTCCATACTATCTACAGAGAGAGGAGAAAACCTATTTACAGTAACTATGTCCGAGAATGAAACCCTTTTTTGTGTTTTTGTATTTTCTATTTTTGTGCTTTCTTTACTATTTTTAAAAGACGAAACCGAGACACAGCGAGAAGAAAAACTAAAAGGAGAAAAAGAAACAAGTCCAGTACGAGAATTGTCCGAGACTGCAGGACCCAACTTCACTGCAGCTCCGATTCTTTTAACTTAGATATGTGGGCGACCACCTGCTCGAAGGTCATCCTGTCCATTGCAGCCAGCCGCGGGTCAACACCTTCAGAGCGCACCTGGCACCCTTTGCCTTTGTTCCCGCCCTGCGGACAATGCGGACGTATATGGCCCTTCTGGCTGCATGCGTAACACTGATAATTAGAGAAGTCCTTTTTCGGGCGGCTTCCCGATCCGCCTTGCACGGCCCCAATGTCCATGGGCATGCCTTGTGCTGAAGTAACCCCGGGCGAGGGTCGAGAGAAGTTCTGCCCCCATCAAGAGGGTGCACTGTTAGTCTTGATTTTAACTGCCTCCAGGGCAGCTCCCAGGCAGCGAGCCTCGACGTCATACTCCGCCCAAGTGTCCTTTCGATGACCTTGGATGAAGATTTGCTGGAGAATTTCGGGGCGGAGGGCCCTCTCCAGCATGAAGATAGCATAATCATCGGATACCCCGGATGCGGTCCTAAGAGCGTTAAACTTGGCCAGGAACTCTTCCATCCTAGCCAAGCCCTGGCATATTTTGCTGAGCTGCTCCCAAGCCCAGTCTTTGTTGTGAAGCGGCCTGAAGCGTGCCTCCACTTCAGCCGCAAGGTTGTCCCAAGACGGGTAGGCCCTGGTGTAAAGTTTGTTAAAGGAGTGTGGGGGGGAGATGCCAATAGGTCTCCCGTTGGAAAGAGGTAGGTCAATTCGACCCAAGGGGGCTAGAGTGCCTGGTAGGGTGGTCAGAGAGTGGGGAAAACAGCCAAAACGCGCCCAGTAAGTCCAAAAGAATGTCGAGAATCGTCTAATGAGCGTCTGGGAGTCCAGAAATATTCTCCTGAGCCTTCAGTGTCTTAATTCCATCTTACTCGTCTGGTGTAGTGCGTCTGTTATTGTTCTAAGTATGTACAGCACATCTCTAAGTGCAAGTCCTAGCTTATGTAAGCCAAAATGCGGACAAATACTAAGTAAAAGAAGGTAGTAGGATAAAGAGAAAAAAAACAAAAACACAAGTAGAAAGGATGAAATATAACAAATACCCTAGTAGGGAGGATACTCTCCCTACACCGGCCACGATACATTGATCAATACGTGCCCGTGCATATGCCCCGGCAATCGGACCGGTCATCCTGGTCCAGACTGCGAGCGTCTGCAACTGTGGGCTGGTTGTATTGCAGATGACGGTGTAGGCCTTCATCTTAGACCACCATTCTTCGAATTTACTTATTGACCCATCAAAAGTTCCAGGGTCGGCAATGCCCCGTTTCGTGGGGTCAACGTTAGTGGTGGGGTTCTGGGCGGCCCCTGCGCCTCCTTGCTGCTGGGTGCCCGCCAAAGTGCCAGCGACCTGCTGTGCGACCTGGTTGGCGACCTGCGCCGTGATCATCGCCGTCATCTGCTGCATGAACTGCAGCTGCTCTTGGGAGAAGTGGTCCATGAGGGTGGAAAGCGGTTAGGACCGTGGGAGTGTGTGGGGGAGGGCGGATGGTTCGTCTGTTCCGTAAGTTGTACGGTACGTGCAGAACGAAACCCAGTAGATTCGGGTCAGGGGAGGGAGAGCGAAGAGGGAGTGGCGAAAACGAGGAAGAAGGGGTTCGGGGGTGCCGAAGATTTGTTGCTCGAGGGGAGTGACTTCCCGAGCGAACAGGAGGGGGGGCGCGGGCAACTCTTCCTTTTTAAGGTAAGGAGAAAACCTGATACGAGGAGCCAACGACTCCGACTTCTTAACACGAGGAATCTTGAAGAGAGATTTTCCCTGCCCTCAGCGGCGGTACTCTGTCTTGACTATAGTACAGTAGCTGGGAATACTGGTAGTACGCTTTCTACCTCCCGTGACGTAGGGGAACTACTGTTAGACTATGCGTTTCCACCCCCTAATGTGGGTTACGCCTTCACACTACCCTTGACGGATAGCGGGACTACTGACTACGTGTCTTCTTCAACACAACCACCAGCCGATAGGTGGACGGGACTAAAGGCGTCACCCCGTAAACGAAGTGAAGAGAAGAAGGTAAAGCTCCTTAACCCTGGAGTCCGGGTATACGTTGCCCTATATGCCTGGGCGCAAGCGGAGTAAGGGAGTATGTGAGAAATCGAGTTCAAGTGTAACACTTATAATCCGAAGACTATACTCGGTTACTCCTTGACTGATAGAAGAGTAGAGGCTGAGGAAAGAGTTAATGCGACGATGCACAAATGAACTCGATTGGAGTGTCTACGACAAGAGAGGCGGTATTTATACTACTATGAGTGTTTGTACCGTGGAATGTCATAGAACAAACCAAACAAAGAGAGATAAACGCTATTGGCTGCAGCGCTCCACGCTGAGTCAATGCGGCTACGCTGACGAATCAGCTGACTAAGTAAAGCGTCTATGAGTGCATCTAAGTAACCCTAACCAGAGAGTAGATAAATACGGAAAACTACGCTAAGACTTCGCTACAACTAGTAGTGAAAAAGTACGGGCCGTTACAATAGTGCTCCTGACGAGAGGGGAGCAGGGGAATGACAGAAAAGCGAAGATATACAGGCTACTCGGAGCCTGGAAGTGACATAAGATGATGAAGAATAACAGTAAATAGACCCTTAATGGAGCCTCAGATACTGCAAGAATAAAGATGATGAAGAAGAGCCTTAAAGCGATGACAATAAGGCAGATAATGACAATAATGATTGGGCAATAGTCTCTCTACAAAGGGGACAGTATCCTATGCAGGGGGGCTACTTGCTTCCTGCTTGCTGCGACATATTGGTACTTATATACAAAAGGTAGCGCAGCCTGAAGTAAATAGAGGGAAACACTTTGTAAGGGGTTTGTAAGCGATTGGTAAGAGGATTGGTAAAGGATTGGTAAGGCTGAGCAAGGCTGAGTAAGGACAGTAAGCGATTGGTAAGTAAAATCAGTCAGCATGACGAAGAATATCACAAATCATTTGAAATAGAAATGAGTCATTAAGGAACAGATGAATAATGCGACAGAAAGGGGGATGAGTAAGTGCACTGGTCACTGCTGAATAAGGGGTATGACTGCAAATGAGTCACTCTGACTCCTAGATCTGAGATCCAGATTCACTGGGGTGATATGCTGTGCATCTGAAAGAAGAACTGTGGGGATTTCTGCCAGGGGCCAACTTTGGGGGTCTCCAGGGTAGTCAGGGCTTAGGATTTCACAACTTTCCCCCCTCTCTCCTCTCTGCAAAGCGACCTGTACCAGGTGCAACTAGTGTTCTGGAGGGCATGAGGAGGAGGAGGGGCCATCTTCTCCAATGAGGGCAGGGAGAAGTGCCTCAAAATCATCATGAATGCAATCAGATAGTGTAGATGATAGTAATTGGTACTGGAGCTGTCGCAATTTTGGGAGAATGAAAGACAAGATTGAGAGATAGACGTTGCAGGGGGCAGGAAGGAAAAATCCATAATCCTTTTCGACTGGAGAGACCGAAACAACCACATAAGACCTTTCAAGCCTGATGACAGACTTGAGGTGACCAAAGAACGTCTTCCTTGATATCAGACTGATGAGGAGAACTCACTGTCCCAAAGCAATAGGATGGGAGGTCATGGACAAGGGAGGGATGAACCAGGAGGCTTTGGGGCGAGAGCTAGTGGGGATTCCTGGCAAGTACTCGTAGTTATTCTCCCTAGCAAAGGACATGAGCAAAGAGACGGTCAAGGAGGTGGCCATTACAATAAATATTGGCGAAATGGGCATTCGTTGGTAGAAATGATGCAGAAAATTGTGGAGTGCACGGATCGTTACCAAATTTGGTAGGCAGGATGGCGTGGCCGAGAGCTTCCTGTAAGCGTGGGAATGGTGTCGATATCTATAGAATTGATGGAGATATTCGAAAAATCAGAATGCCATAAACTAGCGCTCAAAAAGTTTTTTTGGGTGCTCAAGTGGTTTCTTCCCTAACATTAAGGATGGTTCTCGTGCGATGTGTTAAGTCCGGGCCTACTCCGACGATCTCCGACGCTCACAGAGGCCGGGGAATGGGTATGAAGGTAGACCGACATTGGCCGAGGGTTGGCCGACATGGGCCGACGGAGAGCGACGATGGCCGAAGGGTGGCCGACGGTCGCGACAGAGGTTCGGGAGAGGGCGTCGGGTTCAGCTCGTGCGCTGCCCCCTTGTACGAGCCCAGCCCTCGGATTTCGTAGACAGAAGAAGGTCGGTACAAGGCCGACGAGTTTGGAGGAAGGCCGGTCGAAGACCGCAGAGAGGGAACTAAGTTGATATTCGTACTGAGGAACTCTGCCTAAGTACATCGGGATTATATACGGTACATGCACCATCGAGGCGGTACAGTATCGGAAGGACGGAACTGACATACAGGGTATCATAAATTTTCCAGGGGGACAGACGTCAGAAAACTTCACGTAGAATGTAAGTCAAACAACGGAGGAGAGGGTCGGGATAAAGGAATCGAGCATAAAAGGAAAGGTGCGGGCGGTATGACTTCGGGGCGCTCAACCGATAGCCAATCAGATAGTGGGCCGAAAGCCTAAAGTGGCAACGACCCTGCGGCGTACCATGCGGTGGGGGTGCTGTGCCATATCGGGACCGGTCCGTAGCCTCGATAGGAGATCACCTGACCTCGGGGAGTTGCCGAGGCCGACTGGTAGTGGTCACGTGGAAGGGCCGACATGTGCCGACAGGTGCCGAAGGTTGCCGACCGATGCCGAATGGTGCCGACGGTGTTCCGATCGGCGGCATCGTCGGTTGTGGTATAGGGGTGGCGGTCTTCGTCGGGAATGGTCGGTAACGGGTCGGGGCTGATCGGAAAGGGCCTAGGGGTGTCGGAGGGTTAACGGGGAACTGGGACGGAGCATGGGCATGACACGATGGATGACTGCTGGCCATATCAGTCATTCTTCGCATTAGGGCTAGGCTTCTCCATTCTTCGTCATTCAGCTTCTGAGTCCATGCTCACATCGTCAAACACCTTTGGTGCGTGACAGCAGGCATTGGCGCAGATGTGCATATCAGCACAATGGGCAAAGTCCTTCCAAGCCACAAGTGCATTGGGGCCCATGTCGTCAAGGTCCACTTTCTGGACGCACTGGTTGAAAATTCAAGGGTTGAGCCCAGCCTTAAAGAGGTTCACCAGGGCTTTGTCATTGAACTGGGTCTCGACTGTGAGGAGGTCAAACTCAATCAAATAGTCATCGACAGTCTGGTCATCACGCTGCCTCAAGCCCAGCAGCTTGTTCTGTGCACGTATCTTTTTTGGGGGGTCTGAAAACGTATGCTTGAGAGCTTCCACGAAGCCAGTCCAACTTTGCAACTCTGGGCACTGCTCCCCACTATCTTGACGAGTACGGAGGTGGTTCACCCATTGCTGGGCATGCCCCAATTTCATAAATGACATAGCATAGTTAACTTTGATAGAGTCCGAGACAAACGAAGCCGGGTTCACAGAGAAATTGAGCGTGAGCTGGTTAATGAAAGCGTTGTACTTCTCATACGACCCGTCATAAGAATCGGTGTAGGGAGAGTAATCTCCCTAGTAGGTGATTTCCATTATTTCATTGTTTCTACTTTAGTTTTTTGTTTTTATCTTTACTTTACCTTTTTTTTACTTAGTATTTGTGCGAGTTTTGGCTTATGTAAGCCAGACTCGCACCTAGAGCATGTTGTGCATACTTAGAAAAATAACAAGACGAGCCACTATAGACGAGAGGACGGAAATCTGAGCCCGAAGACTTCGGAAGATCATTCCTCCTTTATCGGACACCCTCTAGACGTTATCTCAGCCATTCCTGGGGCTGATAGGGTGTGTTTTAGTCTTTTCCCTGCTCTCTGACTCCCTACCAAGCACCTCAAGCCCCCTTGGGTCGAACTGACCCCTCTCTTTCACTGTAGGAGACTCAGGTATATCCCCCAGGTCTCCCATCTCTCAACTTTACATCTGGAGCCCACCGCGAGGGGGCTGTTTGCTTGGTAACCCTCATTCTCCCCCTACCCTTGACCTCGTGCACGTGATTTCGCAAGAACCGACGCGCCTATCCTTTCGCTTTTCGGGAATCAGATTCTACTCGACGCAGGCTCTCCGGAGGTATATTTTTCGTCACTATAGCCTCAGTGGTTCCGGAGATATTGCGCATTTTGTGGAGAAAGGCACAGTAAGACGGGTTTGGGCATAACTGGTGATTGGGTGCGCCGAACCTCTCGTTTCTTCGATCTCCCAGCGACCCTAGATCCCCTCTACAACATCCCCGAGTTTCGTGGCATTCGGCCCAGCGGTTGTCCACCAACATGCTACTGTTCCCCCACCCCCCCACCTGCACACGCGTTTTCTCGTGAACCGACGCTCCGAATCTCTCGCAAATCGGAGGCCGGTTAGAACTCGACGAGACCTTCCCGGCGGTGCCCTTTTTGTCACGCCCGCTTCATTCGCTCAGGAGGTATCGCGTTTTTCGTGCCGGAGGGCTGTAGCAGGCCATTTTGCGAATATCTCAGGATTGGGTGGTCGGTTTCTCGTAATTCCTCGTTCTATCACCTTCCCTAGGTCACTGCTACCGCGTCGCTAGGTTTAGTAGCATTCCGTTCAGTGGTTCTTCCCCAACGAGCTGCCATCCTCCCCCTCTGCCACAGCTGAGCTCCCTGGCCCCTCCCCTCACATTTTCGTGCCCTTCGGAGTTGTAGGAAAGTATTCCCTGTCATACTGAGTCACCAGAGACTGCTTAGAGACCACTTCGAGACCCTATCAAGACCCATTCGAGACGCTTCGAGATCCCTTATCAAGACCGCTTCGAACTCCCTTATAGATGCTTCGAAACTCCAATTAGACGCTTCGTAACCCCTGTTAGACACTCTGAGACCCCACTAGACGCTTCGAGAACCTCCGAGACGCTTCGCATTTACCATCAGACACTTTCGAGACCTTCGAGACGCTTCATTAGATGTGCATCCTCGTTTATAGACAAATATCAGACATTTCCAATCATTACCTGCGCATTTTTTTTGGCAGTCAACTGAGGCTGCATAGTCGAGATCAGCTTCGAGTCACACTGGTGACTAGTATCAGTTTTTGGTGGTCGAAACCACATCGAGACGCATCATACAAGTTCCCTGCACCCCTCTCTCCCCTTCGTGGTTCGTTTCCACTCCTCTCCACTTCCCTTAGACGTTTCAGGTCGCATCGAGGCAAAATTGAGACTCAGAAGTACCCTTCGAGACCTCCGGCAGACGCTCGCTACTAACAGCTATGGATAAGTATTCAAGAAGGTCTCGAGACCAGCTCGAGGATTGACTGGCATACGTAGGTTATATGCGAGTCTTGAGCAGCTCTCAGCCTCGTCTAGAGTCCCTCTCGAGAAGCTCGTCGTCTCGTGAGGTCTGGTATGAATCCTCTGCAAGCTCCGAGAGACAGTCTCGAACTTTGAAGGACCCTTCGAGAGGTCCCACTCACGATCGAGACGAGAGGTCACCTCAGCACTCACATTCTCCCTTGGACAGTAACCCTCGAGATGCCCCTGTGGAGTATTCTCGGTCTCATTCTAGAAGATGCTCCCAGGGAAGCTCAAGCACGAAGCTTCTCCCTCGTCCCCCTTTCGAGGCATCCCCTCGAACTTCGAAGAACCCCCCTCCCACTCCTGAGTTCACTCCGAGCAGCTCACACCCTCTCCGAGTCACCCATGCAGGCTCGTGGCACCCTGTGGCACATCCAGCTAGGTGTGACCACGCTCAGCAGGCCAGTGACTCGTCCTCGAACTTGCTTCGTGCCTTGAGAGAAGATCAATGGTCACATTCGTACTCAATGGATTGTTGGGATGGTATGGAGGATCGTTCCCCTCATGCTCAGTCATCTTCAAGCAAGCCTCGAGACCTTGGCTCGTCCTCGACCTCTCGCCCTCGCCCTCATGAACTTTCGAGCGCCTCTTCGAGGTGTTCCCCTCACCTCGAGCCCTCATCAAGGTATAGTCCACCTCTCGAGACCTCGTATAGACGGCCCTCGCACCTCAACCCTCCCTCGAAGACCTCATCGAGACATCCCTCGCATCTCGAGCCCCCTTTGAGACACTCTTCGCATCTCGAGCCCCCTTCGAAGACTGCTTTGAGGCACTTGTCGCACCTCGAGCACCCCTCGGGTACTGTCACCCAGCATCCTGAGCCCATATCGAAGAGTCCCCCCTCGCCTCAAGACCCCCTCAAGACTCTGCCCTCGCTTCGTGGCATCTGAAGGTAGCTCGCCTCAGCCTCGAGAGGCCTCGACCCCGACGTCGAAGCCTACCCCTGCCCCTTCTGAATCACGTTGAAGAGCGTCAAGGGGTGTGCCACCCCATCGAGAGTGCGAAGGCTCGAGTGAGGCCCTCCCTGCCAGTCGAGGAGCTTCAAGGCACCAGACACACCCTCGAAGGTTTCATTTTTGTTTCTTCTGTGGTCGAGAAGGACACATTCAAGCTCGGTGCAGGGTCTGCACTTCGTATCTGGCTGCGGGAAGGTGTCAGATAGTCCGAGGTCGAGTCGTGTTGCCTACAGGTGAGGAAATCCCTTGTGAGGCGCTTGGGCGCAGCCTACAGGCTCGTTTGAACTTCTGGGCCCTCGCTCGAGGCCCAGGAGGTCTAGCTACCCAGGTACAGATGTCTCCTTCGAGTTCCCAGACCCCCACCCCTTCTCGAGCTCGCCCCGAGGCCATCGAGGGTCAGCTATCAGCTTCGAAAGTGACCCAACCCCCTTCGAGCCAGCCCCTGGCCCCCTCTCGAGACCAACCCGAGACTGTCAAGGGTCGGATTATGAGTGTGAAGGTATCCCATCCCCCCCCGAACACCTCTGAGACCCTCGAGCTCAATCCAGAGGCTAAACTCGCCTTCGAGACCCTGCAAGTCGCCTTCGAAACCCTCCGAGTCGCCTTCGAAGCCCTTCGAGCTACCTTCGAGCAACGTTTGAGACCCCTGGGATAGCTTCGAGCTGCTGGTAAACCACTTCCCCTCCTCCAGCTCACTTCGAGCCCCCTCGAGCACTTCGAGGCCCCCTTCGAGCCACCCCCGAGCCACCTCTTCCCCTCGAACACCTTCGGTTTACCTTCGAGCTATGTCCCCTCCCAGCTGAGTAGTCATTTCTGTTTCGTTTTCATGGTCTATTTCATTTCGAGTTCGCATTTTTGAGTTTCTACTTAGAGTTTTGTTTCGAGGATGATACCCCTCACCTCACCTTGTGGTACAGCTAGGTACGAGATGACTGGGGACAGTCAACATTCAAAGCCCCCCTTGGATGTAGGGAGAGTAATCTCCCTAGTAGGTGATTTCCATTATTTCATTGTTTCTACTTTAGTTTTTTGTTTTTATCTTTACTTTACCTTTTTTTTACTTAGTATTTGTGCGAGTTTTGGCTTATGTAAGCCAGACTCGCACCTAGAGCATGTTGTACATACTTAGAAAAATAACAAGACGAGCCACTATAGACGAGAGGACAGAAATCCGAGCCCGAAGACTTCGGAAGATCATTCCTCCTTTATCAGACACCCTCTAGATGTTATCTCAGCCATTCCTGGGGCTGATAGGGCGCATTTTAGTCTTTTCCCTGCTCTCTGACTCCCTACCAAGCACCTCAAGCTCCCTTGGGTCAAACTGACCCCTCTCTTTCACTGTAGGAGACTCAGGTATATCCCCCAGGTCTCCCATCTCTCAACTTTACATTGGGTGGGGCAACCTTAACTTTGGGCAAGGTAACGGGCTGAGTTTGAGCCGAAGCAGGGGCAGGATGGGCCTGAAGTTGAGTGACTGTCTGCAAGAACGCCTCCTGAAACTCTTGTTGGCCTTGGAGAATGGCCTGGAAGACCCGTTCCAAACTGGCACTGCTCGACCGAGGAGGAGAAGACATGGGGTCGTCTGAGTCCATAGCATAGGAGCTGCGGGACATTGTAGCAGTTTCGACCTAATGTCATGGAAGCCTTCCGCAGTGCACGGGAACAAAGTGTATTTATCGTCAGCCTAACTACGGAGGCTGGAAGAGATAAATATCGTGAGTCGACAGCAACGAAGAAGCATACCTGGAAGAGATAAAAGGTCGAAACTGAGAGAACTAGGGGAGAACGACGAAGGAGATATAACCGAAGGAAAAATGAAATAGAAATAAGTATACGTCAGTTCATCGTCAGCTATTATTGGGCAATGACGAAGGTGAGCTACGAAGGGTCTAGACAAGGTCGTGGAAGCAAACATGAATCGTCACATCAGAGCCCATGGCCATGCCATCATATGGGTTTTCAAGCTGTTGACTCTCTTAACTTCAAGTCACCGTCACGCATAATTAAGGGCTGGTATTCAAACCATCAGTTCAACTTCCAACGTCCCAACTCCTTCGTGTGAGATGGCAGCAAAAGGAAGCCACCAACTTCCCCACCGTCCTTGCTTTCCTGTTGAAGTATGGCAAAACATCTTTGAATTGGCGACCGAGGTTCCCTACATGTTAGTCCCTGAACTCTATGAAAAGTCAGACTGCATCTGCGACCAGCACTCGGCACTTGAAGCTGCCCTCGTGACGAAACGAAGCCTAGTTCTGGTCTGCAAGCAGTGGCAGTACATGGCAATGCGCTACCTCTATCGTATTGTGCTTATCCGCACCGGCCTCGAATTTGCTCGCACTCGACCACACATTTCGGAATTACGCCGCAGTGCCCGAGTCTGTCCATCGTTTAGCATCGACCGATCGACCGCTGTCAGCGCTGCTTCCGACCTCTCTTCACGGCCATCCTTCTGTGCGCGTCCATCCATTTGCAGGTCGTCCATAGCGCGTACGTCTCCTTCGAGAACCATGGCAGTTGAACTTGAAACGCCCGCCTCCACATTTTCGTTTTGCTGTTGTACGTCGCTCGTCATCTGTTCCTTCCAATGCAACAGGTTTGCCATGTCTGCCCCTTCAGCCTTGCGTACCCCACTCATGTGTGTCAAATTTGTTCTGCAAAAATCATTGTCGGCAGTGATGGATAACAGCAAACAATAGACTAACTGTGGTGGAATGCACTCATTCTCATGTGGAAAGATGCCTGCAAACCGTGCGGCCTCGACTGCGAGTCACCCGTGTACTTCCTCCACCCATGGGGTCCGATTGGCGATAGCATCCGCAACGTCTTCCTCTGTGATTGCCGTCGGTTTTCCTGCAACCATGGGCAGCCCTTCGATCTCTTCCACGTCTTCCCCTTCCTCCTCGATTGTGCCACAGCTCCGCACAGTCATCGCAATGGTCTCATACTCCTGGGCAGACCTCTCACACTGGTGAAAGTACTGGATACTGGATATAATGCGTCCAACCTCAGGGCTTGAATTACTGACATATGCCTCCAATGCCGCCTCCCATGACTCCATAGTGTGCTTTAGATCTCTCCCTATGTTCCGCCACGGCTTTAACAATAACAACATTGATGCGCAATAAAAATCTCGTTGCTGCGGATCGTCACTCGGTGGGAAATACCGGCCTATAAAATTGGGTAAGTTGTGGTGGTCGGGACGTCGCATAACCCTCTCTCTCTCCTTGGAACACGGATGTGGGGGTTGGTACTCAACGCGTTCGTGACGCGGTCGTCCACCTGCGTGTTTCGCTGCAGAGGTCGACGTAGCGGTATCTGGCACGGGATGGCTGGTATCCATGTGCTGTACTTTGGCGGCCACGGTTTTCTGTACTTCGTAGCTGTTGACGAAAAAATTGATGATGTTCTCTGTTGCCAGCGCATCTCCCCGGTACATGTAGTCTGTGACCTGGCATTTCGGTATGATCTTCCCGTCATTATCAGTGGCCAAGGTCACGACATCGCTGGTATCTGCCTCCTGTTGCTCATGTTTGAGATGAGGATACTTTTCCTATAAGCTAACTCACCTCATCCCCCCCGTTACACTCACGAACTGTGTGCGAGGTCGCATTTCGGTCGTCATGCGCTCTACATATGCAATGTCAGCCAATATGCATTCGTTGTGTGTGAAATGCATACCCCTCGTTACTCTCAGGAACCGAGAGTGTCGTCGGATTTCTGTCCTCGCCCACCCTACCGTGCAATGTCAGCCAATGTCCGATGCTTGTCAGTGAAATGCATACCCTTGTTGCCTTCCTGAAGGTTGCCTCAACTCGGGGAACACCGATAATAATGCTGTGGTGAACGACGACCAGTAAATGGGTGTGTAATGGTGTGACCGGTACGTGTCCCCCCACCCCATTAAATATGACATTACCATGGGCGCCGCCAGCTCTTGCTCTCTATTGATCGTATGTACCAGACGAAACAGAAGAAGACGTTGTTGGTTGCGCAGGTCATCCAGATACGTCGTTCATTCATTGTGGTATGCGAGACCCTTGGCCAAAACTGCGGATAGGTTGTGGTTTTTACCTTGTTTCTTGGTTTGGTACGACGTGATGTAGAAGGTAAGGTTCGTAGTGGCATGTGAGTTCGTCAACAACTTCACGTCGTTGTTGCATCTTGCATTGATCGCTAGTGCGGGTACCCATGCGTTGAAGTAAGGATGTAATCTTTTCATCCCCCACTCACCACTCTCCGTGATGAAGTCTTCGTCACTTAAAGTAAAAGGCGCACGTCTCTTGCACACAAGACCTCCATTCTTGCCCGGTACAAGACATCTTCTGCTCTCGCACGTGTGAAGTTGCTTGGCCCTGACCACATGGCGCTCATACATCGCCAGTTGCTCAGCGTATCCTTCACATCCTGGCTCCGGAGGCCGGGAGTACGCCACATCGACTTCATTTGGAATTCGGCTCACTGACTCCACGCTATCCATTCCAGGGAGGTAGGTGCAAATATTTGCCTTGATGAACGTCTTCACCCGTTCCCGGAATTCACTTTCGTGTAGGAGATGCTCCATTTCCTCCACTGTCGGTGCGTTCTTCAACCACATCAGGGTATGTAAGTGCAGAGACCCCCGTCCTTGGGATTCTACAACACCGAAGTACGCGTTCACAGTCCCGAAGACGCCTTGTCTACGCAAAACCTGATGCGGCATGACAGTAATGCCGAAGAGTGTCTGTATTATGGTTTTGATCATGAAATGGAAGAATTTCGCCGCAGCATACGGATCTCCAGCTATATTGTAAGCGCGTTCTTCTTTGCTTGGGCCCAGAGTGCTGACGAAGCTGTCCATGTCTATGTCTGCACCCGCAAATACTTGTGCAATGGGATCGTGCAGATCACACGGGTTGACAGTAATCCAGAGGCTCGGTGGGTTGAGCATGATACTAGTTGCCCAGATCTGACTTCGTAATTGAGTTCAGCTCTGATCGGTACCGACAACGTGCCCTGCTGTCGAATACAAGTGCTGACGTAGCAGACGTATGGCAGGATCTGATATCGGCACGTTGTTTTCTTCCTCTTCTTGGGCACGCTGCATTTTTTCGACTGTGATAGTGGATAGTGTGCGTGCATCTCGCAGAAATGTCTTCCGCTGCATCTGCACTCTCACGGATCGTAGGGCCTGTCGCCTCTGCAGTATCCCGAAAGAGACAAAGGCAAATGTTTCGTGCTTCCGGAAACGACGATCGTGGTACTGCAAACTCCATCGGACGTGGTCCACAAAATCCACGGGCACCTGTTGGTGACCTTCGATCCCTCCCTCGCCATATGGATAAAGACATGGATACGCCTTTTCGAAGAAATTGCTGTGTTTGGTGTCATCATCCTCGGGTGAGTCTGCAGTTCTTCCTCAACGGCATCCGAAATCGCTAACGGGTTGATTCCCATGCCTGACAGCGTAACCGCCCTCTTTCCCCTGTTCCCAGAGGTTACTCAGACCCCATGCCATCATCTCGCATGCAGTAATGGTGGCCATTTCTGTGTCAATCGTACCAGATACTTGAAGTGGCACAACGTCTGCATTGACTTCTGTGAGCGCAGTGTACATCGGCCTGTGTCTGCACTCACCAGCCGTGTCTGCGTTACCTCCGTTGGAAAGCTGCGGATGGGGCCTGCCATCATTACCTTCATACATGCTATTAGATCGGCACGTCGGTCCAGACGACATTGCGCGTACCGTCATCATCATCCTGCGGTACGTAACCTTCACTCTCCTGCTCAATAATGCCGATGTCTTCAGATTGCCTGATAACAGCGCTGATCTCCACAGGTACATCATCCTCGGGCAAATTTCGTAGACGGTCATCGCTGATTTCAATTGTTCCATAATATTTTGGGTTATTCGTCTTCAACCATTGCAGCGCCTCCTGCACAGCCTGTCGGCGTACCCGAAAAGTAGATCGTATCCAGTTTCTTGGCAGCTTTCCAACCCCGACAAAGGTAACTGTAATCAAGGACGCCAGTATCGTGGGCGGACGTGGCATTAAATTGCCCTCGACCATGCTAGAAATAGCGGCCATGTTGTGGTCGAACGTACAAACATTCCCTCTCATGGCATTCTGCAAACTGGACACGTCTCGAACGCCGCCCTGTCGCTTCGGGAACAGCTTGAAGACATACACGCGGGGATACAGAAGAGCAATGAGCAACTGCTCTGGAAAAGTGAGCCGCTGCAGTACCCATGGGGTTTCACTGATCCATAACTGGTTGGCCAATGAGAAGCGAGGCGGAGCATCACCTGGCTTGTGTAGTTCTGCGATGCAGTGTCTGCAGATGTCCACCGTGGTATTGACACCGTCTTTGTGGACGGCTGTGGGTTCCAGCAGCATATCCTTAACGAGGGGGTGCATGGCATGTGCCTTTCTGGGACGCAGGCAGCAGGGGTTCGGTATATCGGCGAGTCTCATATTTTGGATACCTTCGTCATCTATACCACACTCCCTCGCACACACCCTGCATGTTGCGCTGCGCAATGCTTGGGTCCCCATTGCTGAGTAGAACGCTTTGTATATCTGATGGACCTCTTCCGTGCTTGGCAACTGCAAGAAAGTACTCGTATCGTCTGCACCTTGCATAGGAACGCATGTCTCTTCATCATCAAAATCCAAGCGAGGCACTTTTGTTGGATATTCTGTCTCCTGACGTCGCGTGCGCTTCTTGCCCCGCCGCTCCACTTTATCCCGTTCGTGCTCGAGCCCGAGAGTCTGTAAGCAGTTGATTATCGTCTGCGGTGCATCTCGCATAACGCGGTTCAGTAGCAAGGCCTTCCTTGCCCGCTCCTCGTTGGTCAAACTAAGTGTACCCGCGAGATGGGAGATGATCGCACTCATCGGCAGCTTCGCTATGTCGTCTTTGACGGCGTCCATGTTCACAGTGCGTGGTTGAAAATCACCCTATCTCTCCGTGGCTTCGCTGACAGTACAGGTAAAAATCCCCTGTGTAATCATGCCGCTGTAATCTACAAAGTCCTTTTCCACGGTCTGGTGTTGTCCGTAAGTACTGCAGTCCATTCTCGCTTCTCTCGATAGCTAATGACATGACAAGTCCATTGTCCATAAGGGTTCCTATGTGGTCCAATAGTCCGTACTCATTTCTGTCCATAACTTATGGTAATTTTGCTCTTTGCTGGCCATACGTGCTAGATTCCATGGACTCGTTATCACTGACATTTACACCTGCTTCATGGTGCCGCATCGTTTTCGCCAAACGCGGCCTCCACGAGAAGGCCCCTGCGCTGTCATTAGTAAACAAGGCAACAACACATAACACGACTCACGACTCGTCCTCAACCTCTTCTACACAAGGACGGCAGAAGGCACATTCCAAATTGCATGGCATACCACCTAACATCCATTGCACGTCCAGTACCCCAAACTGCCGGAAAAGATCAACACAGGTGTGCGACGCTTCCGGTATGCTGACGATATTGATCCACAGCATGGCACTGTCTGTGAGGGTCCGGGTCCTCACTTTGCAAACGTTTTTGTGGTCGTGCACATCTTTGCATCGCACGTAACGAAATCTGCGCAATTTGTATTTGGCCGCCGCCTCCAACACTCCCGCTGTAGTTGCTCCGAAGTAGAGATACGCCGGGTTCATCATAGACAGGTGTTGTAAGGTGAGAGAAGGATAACAACTGAAGATAGTCTCGGCGCTGACGAAGTTCATAACCGTGGTACTGTGGAACTGCAGGATGGGGCTAATGGCAGCTGATGTGCTTGAAACGATAACGTCGATATGCTGTTGACCTTTAGTCAAGACGTAAACACGGGAAACCTTGAGGTTCCTATAACCCTCCCCGTTTAAATCTGTGTCCTTCACCATCCCGTACCCTTCAGACTGAACTTTTTGGAGCAGCCGCTGAGACGTCACCTGCGGAACGTAGATGTCGAGGTCTCGTGGCGACCATGCAGTTCCGTCCTTGGGAAGCATAACATGCAGAGCGGTAGATCCGGATACGACAGCGTCGCATGCACGCAAAATGTCCATAAGGATGTTACCGTCTGTGAAATACTGAGCGCCAACAGAGACTACTCTGGATTGCAGATAGCCTCGCACGAGGTCGGAAAACCGTCGGCTTGTCGCGCCAAACTGCTGCAGGTCGGCGACATCGCAATATGACTGCATATGCAGCACGAGTTCGGTGCAGTTGAAAAAGGCGGTGCGCGCGGGCATGTCGCCCTGCGATTCGTGGTCTGTGTCGTGCATAGCGTTCTGGTAATCGGGGGGAACGGGGGGGACTCCGTCCACACGTCTGTCAGTATCTCGCTTTTATATGTACCCCTCTCTCATACATCGATCACTATGTGCACAGATCCTTGTTATGTGGTACATTGCAAAGTACGGATAACCCTTGCCGCATCAGGGGGTTTCAAAGGCTCCCCCTCCCCCCGGCCCCCTCCATTTACCACTGCGAATACAGCCTGGGCACGACTGTCAGCAAATCGTGATTAGAAAAGGGAGCACATGCTGACGCACATCATCAATGCTTCGATCATATGAGGCATGTCGTCCTCTGGACAAACATCAATAGGGCGACCACTTCTGGCCACTCGCACAAACATATAGGCAGCGTTTTCACGGTCAGTGTCGTGCTTGGTTTTGTTGTAATACAAAATGAATTTCCATCCCCCTAAGTGAATGTGGGTGGAGTAAACGATGCTGTCCACGGGAAACACGCTTTCCATGAGTTGTAAACGATACATGTCCGCTCCATGCCATGCTATGCTCATTCTGCGAGGGTGAGCACGCCTCGCGAACACGTATACCAGCACACTATGCGTCATTCTTGAAGCTTGACAGCTTTCCGTCAGTCATTTGTCAGAAGGGATATCCTGCAACGTACGTTGAGACAAGGCTTTGCGTTGCATCCACTGATAAGGGTTGTAGATCTGCCAACGATAGCACATGCCGCTTATATTCTCCCTGCGATATCCCTCTGTGTACGCTCATTCGCATGGGGACATTGGCTCCTGTGGTTCTCAGGAGCGGCGCCCCTGTCCACTTCCCCCCCCCCCTTCGTTGTATGTATGCGGCGTCCCCACCGTGCGTTGTCCCAGCCCGCGCTCTTCAATCTAGACCTTGACATCTGGTATTTCCGAATCCCTGTCTTACACACACCACTGTCTCAGATCATACCACCTCACCGCACATACACAATGTTCCATGATCGATGCGTCTCCCGCCACTTTCACGAGTCACTTAACCGAATGCATACTAGCTGTGGCACAGGAGTTCCCGGGTCCCATCTCACCAGAACGGTGCTCCAGAGTTAAGCGCGTGGTGTATGTTACAATTCAATAGGCTACCGCATCTTCGCTACCTTCTTAATACCCTGCCTCCCAAATGCACCAGAAAAGAATGTATATCTTCGGATACCCAGACCCGTGACGTGGCCTGTCACGCAGACGCTGTCACGCGCAGTGCCACCTGCAAGATTCTCGTACTAACCACCACGACATTCGCTAAGTCACGACTTCACTGCACCTGCCATCACCCGACCTGTGTCGTGCATCGTCGGGCAACGCGGCCCTTGATGTGTAAGTTTGCCACGGCCTCCTGTCCAAGGTCGGTGACCCCCGAATGACAGATCAAATCACGCAAATGCCGGCGCGCCTCCTGTGTCTCATGTTCAATAACAGTCTCCTAGGTGCCAGTCTCTCCTCGTAATCAGTCGACGGCCTCCCCCAACTGGCCTGCACCTGTGACGTTGAAAAGAGGTGTGTTACATATTTCACCCCCCTTTTCCTGCTGTGTTAAATATGTTGCGAATACGTGAGACGGCTGAACGATCCCCGTTTCTTAGCATGTCAAGCATGACCTCGCCTGACCTCTCCGTATCCTCCCTTTTAAACAAGACCCGTGACCATCTACTAGCTTCCGGTCTGTACCTGGGAGACTCGTCCATTGTCCGGAGACTGCGGTGGGTTCCTGAGGGTCGAGCTCACGTCCTAGTCTATGATCCGCAGTTGGAAGAGGCCGAGGACAACGCCCCCGACAATACTACGCAGTCGGGAGATCAGGTCGGTCAGCAGACTACTTCTCCACCTCCAAAAGCCGCCGAACTTTCTGCAATTGTGCGCATCGATCGCGATGATTTCTGGCTCACTGCTGATGGCGGCTACGTGGAACCCACCCCCATGTGCAAGGAACTCCTCGAGGTCAAGCTTTCCTGTGCTCTGACGAATCCCACCGTGGAACCAGCTTCCACCGATTTTCCCGCTGTACTGCAAATACTACGTGAGCTCACTGGGCAGTGTGTCACGCCTGGCTATTCCTCCGGGAAAAGTTTTTTTTCTGTGGAAAAGAACAAGCCCCCGGGTTTCAAAGTTCGTCACAAATTGTTTGAGGTACGCACAAACCCATAGGTTTTTTTCTAACATACTCTGATGTGCTGGTATGCGAACACCATAGAGAATCGACTCCGCCCTCCCGGGCGCCAATGAATCCGTTGAAGGGGCTTCGTCCAAAGGTAAAGGTCTTCCGGCGTCTGCAGACGTCCGTGGCTGACGCCATGTTTCTTGCAGACGATCCCTTTTCTTACCGCCTTTGGCCACTGACCAAAGAAAGACACCGAGCACAGCTTATGGCGCTCCAGCACAGTCATCGCCTGTGCCCCGTGCCCGTGTACGACCTCGCGAACGACCTACTCATTCCGACCACATACCGTTCTTGTCTACAGGGTGCAATCGTAGAGATTCGTTTCACACTGACGCACTGGAGCATCGCGACCACTAAACGAGACGTTTATGGTGGACTCATCCAACTGATCCATATCCTGGTACTGCCCGTACCATCCGCTGCGGCTGGTAACAAAAGGAAATTAGCACTTCACTTAGACGTTGACGAAAACCCGGCCAAAAAGGAGCGTGTAAATTAGACTTGTCACTGACAGTGGTGTAGAGGAATTGGCCGCAGACATTGCATATGTTTCTGCTATGGACCAGCTTTTTGGACTACGACAGACTTTAACTTGATACACACACCCTCACTGCTTTTCGGACTACGACAGACTTTAACTCGATACACACACCCTCATTTACTTTTGGATACGAAGTATGTAGGACAGTATTCTGTAGCTCTGCAACGTACAGAATGTGAAACCGCTGGTTGCCTACACGGTTTGGCAAGCAAGGTTAGCGCCGCCGCCGGCGGCACTTCAACGAGTTACATATGAGTGGAATACTAAAATTTTTGCGAGTCTCTGCTTTTTTCGGCACAGCCACTCCACCTGCCATATGTGCTTATGTAATCAAAAAAGCGGACCAGATACCAAGGTTGTTGTTGCTGCCCCACTCCTCCCCTCTACTGTATGATTCTTTACTGTGTTGCAGCATACTGTTGACATGCAGCCTACCCATATTCCACACAATTTGTATCCCATCCAGTGCTTTCTATGGATGTGAATATAAATAGGGGTAAAAATGCGGACTCTGCTCCCATTAGTGCAGTTCTTGACATATGGACTTGAAAATTTCACCCCCACCCTCCCCTTGCATATGGCTACAGCCTATCAAAATTACAGACCATAAGCCTCTGTTTTTGTGGAGGCAGAACCAGGTCTCCTCCTCCCCAATGTATGTGCTACAGACATGGGCACTGCACATTTCTGGGTATTCTGATCAGTGGGGACCATGGAAGATATGTCATACAATGTCCATGTAGAAGGACTTTGGTGGTTAATTTGGTGGAATGGATGTAACACCACCATGTTGGTTTTTTGGTGCATGGCCACCACACCACAGTTCCAAGGGTATCATTCCAGCTAATGCCATGGGCACATTCTACACATATATATCTACCCTCACCCAAAGTTTGAAGTCCATCCATCAAGAAATGGGGGAGCTAGAATGAAAATGAGAGCTGGAGGGCATGGGAAAGTGTGCGATGATTTTAGGAGACTTAAGAAACATATCAAAAACTTGTCATAGCACATTCCCCAGTGGACCAAGAGGCTGTGGGCAATATGTGTGAGAGCATATCTGACCATTCCAATACCATTTTAAATGTAGTATGATTACCCAAATACTCAAAAATGCGAAAAGTTGGGAGGTTGCATCCCATGTAGTCATCAGTAAATTAACAAAAGTCTATTTTAGTCTTATTTGGTCTTTTTTTACTTAAATCTTGAGCCGAGTGCAATAAGCCAAATTTTTTGACAAGGTGAAAAAGTCATGCTCTCGAAAAGTAGACTTGCCATGCTTTACAGCTTTTGGAACTCACGGAACTTACAAGGTAGCGGCAAGTGCGATAAGATTGCGAAGATGGTGCTAGGTACATTGTAAATCAGGGAGAAAAGTAGACAAAAAACGCGACAGCAGGCAGATTGGAGTAACTTCGGCAGATACAATTATTTGGGAAGCAGGGACACAAAAGCGACACTGCGGCATGATACAAGAGTCAGTAAAACAGGAAAATTGAAAGAAAAAAAAAACATACAGCAGCTGATCAGCGGAAAGCGAAGAGATCTTCATATTCGCTATCTTCGTCTCCCAAATCCACTGTACTGGACGTCGCTGTGCCCTTCTTCACATACTTCTGGGCGTCATCAACCACCAGGGCGAAATTCTCGTCGGAGAGTCCCTTGATTGGCTCCAAGTAGCGCCTTGTTGCCACACCCCAGATGGTATCATTGAACTCATACTGGCTACCTTTCGGAATGATGGCAGTCCACACGGTTGTGGAATTGGAAGATTTGAATGTGATATGATTTTCGGCAACCAATGTGAGGGTTCGACAAACCTATAAACAGTCCATATCAATATAGTTCAACGGAGAAAGTTTTTTGGGCAAGTCACCGCTGCACAAGCCAATGCGAGTGCCGTATGAGGGCCAGCTAACTCGCCATTTAAGGCTGGGACTTCCATTCGGCCCTGGATGTAGTTGAAGTGGTGCGCAAAGGTCTGGAGCACGAATGGTGCCCTCCACAGTCCAGACCACGTCTATTTAAGCATCTTTAGATTAATAATATATCCGTGGTTGGGAGATCTTTACCTTGTTGTCCGTCCCTCTATTCTGGCTGAACAAAAAACGGTTCCTCTTGAGCATCGCCTTAGCAAACGCAACACGTTGCTCAGGATCCTCGAAGTCGTATCATTGGCAAAGAGTGTCGTGATGACAGCCATAGCGGCTGCAGCGAACCTGCCGTGCCAATTATTGAGACTTTGTTTAGCCTGCGGTATGAAACGAATGTGTTAGCATGCGGCAATGTGTGTGTAGTGTAAATACACGGTGTAACGATACTTACAATATGGAAAACGGGCCCACCGATGGTGACAGTGTGCTCAATCTTACCATTATAGACTGTATCCCAGATTACTTGCAGGACCGATGTGAATCTCTCGCTAGGAATGGTCCAAGGGTTGTCATATGTTGCAGCGAAGTGTGCAAGTGCAGAAATGAAGACTCGTCTCCAGATATTGTCGACCGTGGAACCAGGGGGAAGGTCGCCTTTGACATACTTGTTGTTAACTCCACTGCCTGAGCGCTGGGATGCAGAGGTACTGCGTTGCGAGGTCTTGGATCGCTTAGATGGTGGCGCACTCGACCCAGACTCCCCGGCGTCTATCTGTTGTGTATGTTACTCAATGCACGTGTGTGGTGAGGCACCAGCCCTACCTCGTTTTGCTGGGTCCGTTTCTTGCTGTCCGAGACAGCCCGCACGGTTTTTCCACTAACACCACTGTTCTTGACAGATGGCGCGGTAATGACAAGTGGAGGCGGTGATACCCACTCGTCAACTTCGGAGCCACTAACAACTTCGACGACATCCTACATAGAGGTTTAATACAACAGTTGCATGTGTGAAGCAAACCTTACCATAGCTTCTGTCCGTCGGATATCCTGCTTGGAGGGTTTGAGTATGGTGTCGTGTTCAACCTCATCGCCGCTGTCAATATAAGGACTGTCGAGGTAGATATCACGAGGTTGAGACCAGGCAGGAAGATCATCTGGAGAGGGGGGATGGGTGATAAGGGAGGCACGGGAGGCATGGGAAGCACCAGAGGAAATTGGAGTTGAACACGGAACCTTGAGTGCAGAGCCAGTGCTGGTGCCAGATGTAGACCTTGGGGGACGAGAATTAGTGGAAAGTGATCGCTGAGAGAGTAACGTATGGAGCGATTTTGACGATGCGAGTTTATCCGCCCAGTCTTTAACTTCTCCAGCACCAGCAAAATCGTTTTTTGCTGTCACTTGGCTGTGTTGATGATGAGAGTGGTCAAGACAATCCCAGTAAAAGAGAATGGTTTCAGTAAGCAGAATCATGGTTGTGAGATGGGAAAAGATGGATGAATGCACTGACTGCTTTCCTTTCTCGGACCGATTTTTATTATCAGCACTAGCCACATCCTCGCCCTCACCTCGTGCTGCTTGAATGGCATCGCGTGTCAATGTTTTCTGCATGCGCTGCCTCTTCGGAACCACTTGGGTGGAGGCTTCGTCTTCATCGCCGTCCTTATCCTCTTGACTGCCAGTATTGTTTTCTGGGTAAGGCCTTTCTCCTGGCAACCCGTCTCCATTGACGTCCTTTCCAGCGATGAAATCCTGTTCAGGATTCTCGAGTTCCATCGAGGGATCGTTTGGCAGCTTCAACACCACGCGTGGTCTCAGTCTGGGCCTTGGAGGATCGGTGAGTAACCTTTTTTCCTGATGATCCGCTTCTTCTACAATGTTGGCCAGCCGCCTGATACCACGTTCTTGAGCTGCAACTTGCTCTTGCCTTTCAAGTTCAACTTGGGCGTCATCGGCTTGTTTCTGTTCCGAGGTGCGTCGTTTCTGCCTCCCTTCAAGCACAATAAGTCCAGGGTGCTGATCAGCATTTTTTGCACGGGTTACAGGGCGGGACATCTTAGCAGAGGTAGGCATGTGGTGCAATGGGAAAACACTTGGGAATGAGGATGAAAATCCGTCCGACTCTGGAGTATTTTCCAGGTATGCGCTCTCTTTCGCGAGGTATGTATTGCTGACCCAAGCTGGGCGGGCACTATATCCCCTTCCGGACAGCCTCCAGCGTCGGCAGTTCATCTCCTACCAACCCAGCGCCAACTCGCCCTCTCTCAGCATGCCTCAGTTTATTCCTCGGTCACATTGGTCGTGGTGCGCATCCACAGCTCTCCGCATTCCATGTCCTCACATGGGCTGTAGCTGCTGGTTCAAATCAGTTCCTGGCTTAAAGCACCACCGCTCGTCGGCTCACAATTACTCTTTCGACCCAACAGCCTCTGCAAATAACCCTCACGACTATCCGGTCCCAACCAAACCGGCTCCTGGAATTGTTCGTGACTACCACAACGAGCTTACTGGTAAGTTAGCACCTTGGCATAGAAGATATCTCTGTTCTCATTACTTTTTAGGTGACATATGCGACGCAAATGGCCTGGAAATCGATCCGAACACCCCTCCGCTGCCCATCTCTGAGAAGGACCCTAACGATTGGGCTCCGTACCGTAACCAGGCACAGTTTGAAACCGCAGAGTTTCTTTTCAAGAATGCTGAAATGTCAGCCGGCAACATTGACAGACTCTGCGATCTATGGGGCAGCTCGCTGCGTACTGAGGAAGGTGGTTATGCACCACTGTTTGCAGATCATAAACATCTATACAACACCATCGATTCCACGCCACTTGGGGATGTTCCGTGGGACAGCTTCAAGTTGAAATACAGTGGTGACCGTCTGATGAACAGCATTCCTCCTTGGATGGACCAGACATATGAGTTTTGGTTCCGCCTGGCTCGTTCTCTCATAGCGAACATCCTTGCTAATATGGAATTCAATGGCGAGTTTGACTATGTCCCTTACCGGGACTTTTTGGAGGATGATGAGAAGCGATGGTACCAGAACTTCATGTCAGGGGATTGGGTGTGGATGCAAGCGGTATGTATTGCAGTTCACTATTACCAGTTCTCGGCACACTGAATACTTGCATGTATATCAGGACAAGATAGCCAAGGACGGATCAACACACGGTGGAACGTTTGTTCCCATTATACTCGGAAGTGACAAGACGATGGTGTCAGTGGCAACGGGCCAAAATGACTACTGGCCAGTGTATATTTCTATTGGCAACATCCATAACAACATCCGACGTGCTCACCGAGACGGCGTCGAACTCCTCGCATTCCTTGCTATTCCAAAAGGTTTGCTATCTTTGTTTTCAGACTCACAGCTATGTACTAACTTGTAAATCTCATAGCGGCAAAGAAGTATGTTGACGACCCCGTATTTCGATGATTCAAGAAACAGCTATTCCACGCTGCCATGTCAAGAATATTGGCGTCCCTCAAGCCCGGCATGACAATACCTCAAGTCATGAAGTGCCCCGACCGCCACTTTCATCGCATTATATTCAGCCTGGGCCCATACATTGCTGACTACCCCGAGCAGGTCCTTCTCTCGGGAATCGTTCAAAACTGGTGTGGAAGGTACGTTCTGCATTTCTAATGTACTCTCGTACTTGACTCTGCTTACTAGATGTATTGCTTTCCCAACTGACCTTGATGGTGGCGGGGCACCACAGACATCTGAACTTACCCGAGCACTGGTTGAGGAATTACCTCTTGGTGTCCTTTGGGATGAGTGGGGTATCGATGGGAACATTATAGTAAGTCATCACATTTCGAATCGCATTACTGTCATCAATCTTTTTGTAGCTGTTTACTGAAGACTTCCCTCACGCCGACATTCGTCAACTTCTCGTGCTGGACATCCTCCATCAACTTGTGAAAGGAACATTCAAAGACCATCTGGTCGAGTGGGTCGGAAAATATCTTGAGCTGGAGTATGGAAAGGCTGGTGCCAAGGAGAGATTAGCAGATATCGATCGCCGGTAGGTTCAATTTGATGCTGTAGAGTAGTGTATTTGATAAATGCGCTGGCAGTATTGCTGCAGCGCCACCGTTTCCAGGTTTACGAAGATTTCCTGACGGGCGTGGGTTCAGCCAGTGGATGGGAGACGATTCAAAGGCGCTCATGAAGGTCCGTATCCTGGCTCGTTCCCTCGTAATTCTATTTTACCTTGCTCAGGTTTACTTGCCTGCCATCGAGGGCCACGTTCCTGATGGTGTTATTCGTACATTCCACGCATTTTTAGAGGTCTGCTATATCGTCTGCCATAATGTCATAACTGACGATACTCTCGTGGAGTTGAAGGACGCATTGAACTGCTTTCATCAGTATCGCACGGTCTTCAAAGACATCGGTGTCCGTCCCGAGGGCTTCTCCCTTCCGTGCCAGCATTCTCTGGTTCACTATGAGGCATTGATTCGCCTTTTCGGTGCCCCCAATGGCTTGTGCACATCGATAACTGAATCAAAGCATATTACAGCGGTGAAGAAACCTTGGCACCGTTCGAACAAGCACAACGCTCTTGGTCAAATCCTCCAGACTAACCAACGTATTTCTCAGCTTGCCGCAGCTCGTGCTGACTTCGAAGCCCGGGGAATGTTGCCAGTATCACACTTCCCGTATCTTCCTCAATCAGATGGTCAGTTTTACTTCACTATCTCTGGCGGCGGTCACAGTTCTGACTGGCCTGCAGCTGTTTCCCAGGAGACTGCAGTCACCGTTTGCGTTGGGGGCCGGGAGAATGGTGCTATACAGTGCGAGGATGGGGGGAACTCCAGCCTGGATGAAGATGGGAATGCAGGAATTGTAGATGAACGTCCAGGGCTCGCACATTCAGATGTGAAGCTCGCCCGCTGTCCTGGTGAGTGTCACGTCACACATCTTCGAGAGTAGGCAGTAACATGAACTCTTGTCAAGCTTGTAACCGTGCCAGGAATGCTCTTGCGCTTGCAATTGAGCTCGGTATCCCTTCGCTCCCGAAGCTTATTGCCTATTTTATTTCCGACCAACTTCAACCGGACCGTGTAACTCCAATCGTTCCATGTGTTGTTGCTCCCTTTACCGGTCGTCTCAAGGTTTTCCATTCGGCCACTGCGACCTTCATTGCTCCAAGTGACCCCAGCGGGATTGGTAGTATGCAGCGCGAATACATACGTGCAATGCCATCATGGCACCAAGGCCCCGCACGGTACGACCACATCTTCGCGAGCATGGACGATACGAGGGAAGGAATGCTCAGTATGGATGTCGCTCAAGTTCACTGTTTTTTTTCTCTCGTTCACACCAATGGGCGGATGTTTCAGTGTGCGTTGGTTCATTGGTTTGATGGCATTGCTGACGAACCTGACGAATTGACAGGCATGTGGATGGTCACGCCTTCATTCCTGGAAGATGGCTCACCGCACCATGTGGTTATACATATTGATAGCATCGTTCGCAGCACACACCTGTTGCCAATTTTTGGCAGTGAGTACGTATCGCCATATGTTAACTGCCATAACTCGTTAGAAGTATTTCGAGGATTTTATGTCAATCGTTTCGCCGACCATCACGCTTTTGAGCTAGCTTCGTAAATCTTGTGTATCAGACTCGCACAGCTAGCACATAAACTGACAACTAAATGGGCTTGAGAATCTTAAAATTGGAGTGGCCATAAGACTCGTAAGACGCATCAGACGATGGAAGGTTAGCTTTTCTGTCTTAACATTCTTAACAATCACAACATGCCTAGCCCGGCATCACAAGCTGATCCGAGTATGGTAAGTTTAAGTAAGCAGTGTTTAAGTTCAAATAAGACTTTTGTTAATTTACTGATGTATGAACTGCAAGAGTGAAGCAGGCATCTAGGAGGTTGACACCACCCATACATGCTGGGCAGGATTGCCATTGCAGAAATGGTGCAGGAGAGTCCAAATTGCAAGTAGGAACTCAGCCATCCACTTATCTTACTCACTACTTCACTCTGTGATGTGCTATGACAAGTTTTTGATATGTTTCTTAAGTCTCCTAAAATCATCGCACACTTTCCCATGCCCTCCAGCTCTCATTTTCATTCTAGCTCCCCCATTTCTTGATGGATGGACTTCAAACTTTGGGTGAGGGTAGATATATATGTGTAGAATGTGCCCATGGCATTAGCTGGAATGATACCCTTGGAACTGTGGTGTGGTGGCCATGCACCAAAAAACCAACATGGTGGTGTTACATCCATTCCACCAAATTAACCACCAAAGTCCTTCTACATGGACATTGTATGACATATCTTCCATGGTCCCCACTGATCAGAATCCCCAAAAATGTGCAGTGCCCATGTCTGTAGCACATACATTGGGGAGGAGGAGACCTGGTTCTGCCTCCACAACAACAGAGGCTTATGGTCTGTACTTTTGATAGGCTGTAGCCATATGCAAGGGGAGGGTGGGGGTGAAATTTTCAAGTCCATATGTCAAGAACTGCACTAATGGGAGCAGAGTCCGCATTTTTACCCCTATTTATATTCACATCCATAGAAAGCACTGGATGGGATACAAATTGTGTGGAATATGGGTAGGCTGCATGTCAACAGTATGCTGCAACACAGTAAAGAATCATACAGTAGAGGGGAGGAGTGGGGCAGCAACAACAACCTTGGTATCTGGTCCGCTTTTTTGATTACATAAGCACATATGGCAGGTGGAGTGGCTGTGCCAAAAAAAGCAGAGACTCGCAAAAATTTTAGTATTCCACTCATATCTAATCTAAAAAACAAGATCTCGCTGATGTAATCATATTGCTGTGATCCCCTCGTCCCGGGCTACAACTTTTGTTTTCAGTGTGGCTGTGCATGTGCGCTTTTTTGATTAGATAAGCACATATCAGAGGTGGAGTGGCTGTGCAAAAAAAGCAGACTCGTGAAAATTTTAGTATTTCACTCATATCTAATCTAAAAAACAAGATCTCGCTGATGTAATCATATTGCCGTGATCCCGTCGTCCCGGGCTACAACTTTTGTTTTCAGTGTGGCTGTGCATGTGCGCTTTTTTGATTAGATAAGCACATATCAGAGGTGGAGTGGCTGTGCAAAAAAAGCAGAGACTCGTGAAAATTTTAGTATTTCACTCATATCTAATCTAAAAAACAAGATCTCGCTGATGTAATCATATTGCCGTGATCCCCTCGTCCCGGGCTACAACCTTGATTTTCAGTGTGGCTGTGCAAAAAAAGCAGAGACTCGTGAAAATTTTAGTATTTCACTCATATCTAATCTAAAAAACAAGATCTCGCTGATGTAATCATATTGCCGTGATCCTCTCGTCCCGGGCTACAACTTTTGTTTTCAGTGTGGCTGTGCAGTTTCCCACCCCTGTGGCTGTGTCAACCCTCTCTCTGTGTGGCTGTGCTAAACCTTCGGCCTGTGGCTGTGTTACACCCCCCCATACTGTGGCAATGCATGATTATATAAGAAGCCACATCACATAACACTCAGTTTTCAAACTCCGACAGAGGCTCAGCCACCTGCGAAAAATTTTATTAGGGGTATTCCCTTATTTGGCCAGTGGCTGTGACATGGTACTCGAAATAATTCTAAGTCCCTCCGGTATTACTGGTAATATCGCCGGTATGCAGTTTTGGCAGTAACTCATGATAGTTATCATGCTTGTCACATAGCGATACTTATGATAGTAATGTTAGCTTATGGTGTCACCCAGGTGAGTCTTTCCCATTTCACAAAAGCTCCGTCACCCCTTCACCTTGTTCCTACCATGGCCATTCAAGCAGTGTGGGACTCTATCCAGGTCGACTTACGAGACAGTGACTGTTCTTTGCTGATACACGAGGAACCATTGTCCTGGGCCACGCTTAATCTCTCTTACCATGGTTATTTCGTCAACTCCGTTCCTAAAATCCACTCCGCCTCATCTCCACACGCGATCGCTTACTATAATGGTGTAGATATTCCATCGTTTACTTATGAAGATCCTGCCCTCGAAACTGTCCCAGCCTACACGATCACTAACGATATGTACCTCTACTTCAAAGGACGCGCTCACCCCCTCTTCGACTTTGGAAAGTTCCACGGATTCATCCCGTCTCTTCAGGTATGGAACCTCTATTTGGAAAGCTGTTTCCGAAGAGCTTGGAATTCCAGCTCAGTCTGAATCGAGCACATCCCGGCAATATTCCGGACCCAACACCGGGATGGTCGTATCGAAGTTGATCCCACCGTCTTATTACGCTGGAGACAGTACACGAGTCAAGTGTTTAGTGGCTATCTGGACTCCTTCAACAGATATAACGCCAGACTTCAACGCCTCAAGTGGAGATCTAATAGCAGAGATATGCTCTGGGTCATGTGGCCCTCTACAAAGACGATTTTCGAGGATTTGGAACAGGAGTGCGAAAAAGGCTCTGAAGAGGTTAACCCTCCTGGGCGTGACAGAGGAATTTATGCCAGGCGTTGTAGACAGATACATGCAAACCGTGCTGCTAAACAACTATCCGCTTCCCGGAAATGATTGTTTACCTTATGCTGGCTACGGTGTAGAATGTTATCCTGAAACTAGTAGCTTGGACACTCTAAACTTGTTTGCGGTTCAGATGTCTAAAGAGTCTGGTCTTCGCCAACTCTTCTTACCATATGCCTGTGGAATCCACGAAGGAGATAGAATAGACGGAACTCCGTCCAAATCTCTCCTAGACATGGTAGAACCACATCAAGCCAGCTATCACTATTTTCCAGAGCTTCACTTTCAAAAGTTTGAAGCAATAACATTATCTCGACAACGTTATAGTGCAAAGGGAAATGACATACCATTATACCCTAAAAAGACGAAGAAACGAACAAAGCGGACACCGCTTATTGCCTCGGACCTACCTGATCAGGTTCTGGACTTTATGCTGATACTAGAACACTTCTAGTAGAAATGGCCGACCAAAAGGAATCTTCTTCTTCCAAGAACATCCCACGCCTTAACGGCTCAAATTACTCTACTTGGAAAGCTATGATAAAGGGATACTTTATGACTCTCGATGTCTGGGGAGTTGTAAAAGGACCGGTGATGAAACCACTTGCTCCTCCCAAAGCAATAGTAGCCTGGGAGATGAAAGATCAACGAGGAATGGGAACCATCCTCCTTTATTGCGAACCTGTAATTGCAGTTTCTATGGATGCCCTGGTGTAAGGTTGAGTTGCCTTAAGTCACACCCGCGAACTGTACCGTATGGTATTCGCAGTGTAAATTTTAAGACAGTGATGTCCTTAAGTCACTACGACGATTTTTATATACTAGACATGCAGGCATGTGATACCGGAGTATCACATGCCTGCGGATGATTACAGACATTCTAAATTAGGGCACGGCCCCTAACACCCTCCCCCTGTAGAGCCGACCTAGGCTCGTAAGACGAGAAGAAAAGAAAAAGAAAAGAAAAAGGAAAAGGAAAAGGAAAAAGAAAAAGAATAGGGAAGACCCTATGTACATTCACGCGAGATGTTGAATCTCGCAGCACTACTAATCCGAGGGTTACGCCTCATTTCAGCAATGCAGAGCAAGGTACGAAAGGTGTTGAACCCTTCGTACCACAACTCGAACTGAGGGGTTACGCCCTCGAGAAGACGATCCAGCACCCGATGTAGCGTCCCTTCTACATCGGAGCCGGCTCGTCCCTCATCTCGCCCTCCTCGGGCTCGTCATTTTGTTCGGGAGTCCTCTCCCGCGAAATTCGACCTTCCACCCCCAAGTAGTTGGGCAGGTCATAGATAACTACAGCGGAGCAGAAGTCCCTAACGATAGGGAGTTCTGCGTTGCTGATTGTGCGGGCCTCGTAGGCCGCAATGCGCTCGGTAGCGATCCCGAGGGCCCTAGCCTGGCGCTCGACCCACTCCTTCGAGCGGTTCTCCTTCAATACTGGAGGGTCGTTGATTGCCGCCCTCAGAAGATCGAGCGCGGCTCGCACGTTGGGGTCTCGTTCCCCCCCATTATCGACAGCGCGGGTAATGTACTCTCTACCCGCCCTCCTGGCCCAAACGAGGGCATCGTCGGCATCGTGAGGAGTGATGCCATTAGCCGCGAGGTATGCGGCGATATCAGCCATACCGGCTGAGCGAGTGAACTCCCCTTCCCAGGGGACACGGGTACCATCACGAGGGGCCACCTCGGCACATTCCAGAAGGGCTCTGTAGCGACCCTTCGCTGCAAGGAGACGAACTAGCTCCCGGAACCAGACCATCCGGTCATAGCTCCCTCTGGGGACTGGAGCCAGTCGTTCGTAGAGGAGGAATCCTCGTACTAATTGTGCTGTGGGAGGGCTGATTTCCCACTCGTCGTCGTCGGGGCGCTCACTGACACCTAGCGCCCCAGGGAACATTCGCGAGAGCTCGGAGCTCTCGTCTGAACCGTTGTACCTATTCTGGTACTCGTGGATAAATTTAACCCAGTCAGCGACTGGGGCTTCGAGGCTCGGAGCCTCTCGTGGTAGTTCGGGGATCCCCCCTTTTCCCTTCTTTCCGGAGGTTCGACCTCCTCCTCTAGGATTAAACGCTCGACCCCTTGGAGGGGGTCGTTCTTGATGAGCAGGGGCTTGGGGAACCCCAGGGTTTTCGACCATCAGGCGGTCGCGGAGAGGCACGATGGGTCTCTGACCCATCTCTGGCAAAGGAGCGGCGGGTTGACCCTCTATCCGCTGTTGTAAGGCCGGCTGTCCACCGGCGGGTTGTAACGCGAGGGCTTCTTCCTCCCTCCTTGCCCTTTCCTTGTCTCGTAGCGCCTCTCTCCTCTGGCGCGCTTTCTGGGAGGCCCAAACAGGCGGCCTCCATTCCTTGAGTGCGAGGTTCATGACCTCGTTCGTGTCTAACCTGCACTTTTTCCACAGGTTAACGTAGGTGATCAAATCTTGCGCCCTACGGACGCAAGGAGCGTTCTCCTCTGGTTCTTCGTACGCTTCGGCATACAACTTGCGGATTTCCTCCGCGGTGTTAACGAGTCTAATGGGACCCATTATCCCCCTGTCCCATCTGGTCACTGATGCGACGAGGTTTCCTCGTCTGAGGGGAACAGGAGGGGGGGTCCCCTGGCGAATGTTGGCGAGGGCGGCGCCAAGCCTCTCATCATTATAGGCGTAGAGGTTGTCATTGATCCTCACAAAGAGGATCGACCTCACGCCATCCCTGCCTTGCCCAAGGACCCATACTCTGTACGGGTTCTCTTTTCCCGTAAATTCAGGGAAGAGGGTTCCCTGAGAGGCAGTATCGACGACCATAGGGATGTCGTCATCGTAGCATTGTTGAACGGAGGTATCTTCCTCCATGGCGGTGTATTCGTAATCAGGCGCTGCCTGATGGGTATCGTCGTCGAGCTGCTTCGCCTTGCCCTTTCTCGACACTACAGGTTCAACCTGCGACGCAGGTTTAGCCTGTACCCTCCCCCTTGAAGAAGAAGAGGGCTGTGGTGCCGGTGGAGGCGGCAGCCTGGAGGAACTAGCCTCCGCGTTTGATGAATAAGTACGCCCCCCCAGGGAGGCGACACGAGCGCGTTCGAAGTCACGCGCAGCTTGCTCAACCGTAGTGGGAGCGGGGATGGTGGGGGTAGGTTCGCGTTGAAGATCATCGATCTTCCGGAGGGCACGACGGAGGTCGTAGGAGGTGTCCTCGAGATCACGCTCGAGACGGCTGATACGACGACGTAGGTCGTCGTAAGGGGTACGTTTGATGAGACGCGTGGTCTCATCAGCCAAAGTAACGATAGCAGGCATGATACCTGCGTCGGACAAGGCCATGCCTTGGGAGAGATGAAGCGCGTAAGACGCGCACTGGTCACAAGCGCCGTGATGGCGCAATAAAGGAAACTGGGGGTGGCATTCCCAGTACGGGCAGGAACGTTTGTCCCGGCGGGGCTCATACTCGAGGGACGACAAGCGTGAGGGTGATCGTGGCCGCTTCTGGCCACTGCTGACCGTACGCAGACTGCGTCAGTCGACGGGGGACGGGGAGTACGAACGTGATGGCGAGCCATCGTGAGGCGCGTCGGAACGCGCGGGGGATCTGCCTCGCCGGGGCGAGGGAGATCGGGACGGGGTGGGGCTAATAGAGCCTTGTGGGCTCGGGGGTTCTCTGCGACGGTGATCGCGGTGGGACATTGTATCTACTAGAACGTTATGAGCGTTAGAGAAAAAGAAAAAGAAGAAGAAGAAGACGGAGTATTGTAAAAAGAAAATCACGTGATCAGTAAAGTTAATGCACGTGAAACGGTGAAAATGTGATCGGAGGAAAGTATATACTCTAATTAAATTTGGTAACTATGCTGTGCTCGAGGCCGACGGTATTATTGACGGTATTATTTTTATTTTTATCTTTTGTTTGTTTTTATTTTTGTTTTTTCTGACTTGTCCGTTTGCTTCCGGTAGTAGTCTCCCGACTACGTTTAACCACTTAGTGGTTACCGTACGCCTACGCGTACTATTTCGCCCTTCGGGGCAACTGGCGTATACTTTGTACGCCCTGGAGCTCGAGGTACCTGTCGAGGGCCTCAAGCTCCTTACAATTAGACACCGGCTCCCATGTCGTGTCTCAGAGGTTCCATCTCACAAGGAACTCTACCTTGTTATTCGTCCACCGGTGAGCCGTTATCTCATCTACTAACCACTCCTCTTCGTCGGTCATACCGACATCGTAGAACGCGTGCGCGTCACGCCTCGGGAACAGAACATCATCGTTCTGTTCGTATCTGCGCAGTAACCCGACGTGGAACGT
The DNA here is from genome assembly GCA_024613165.1 of Pisolithus albus. NCBI lineage: Eukaryota > Fungi > Basidiomycota > Agaricomycetes > Boletales > Pisolithaceae > Pisolithus > Pisolithus albus. The sequence goes on from JANFAB010000034.1 coordinate 300,071, forward strand.
TGGGTGTATGCGCCGCTGGCGCAATTGTTCTGGCAGGTCCAGAGTGTAGGTGTCGTTCGCGCTGTCACAGCGCAACACTTTCATCGGACCGATGAATTTTGGCATGAGCTTTCGTGCACGTCCCTTCGGAACGCTCAGGTTCTGAGTAGAGAGATATACGAGGTCCCCCTCTCGAAGGCTGAAGCCTTCCTTTCGTTTCTTATTCGCATGGTACGTCTGTATTACCCTGCTTTCAATGATGGCGTCATGGGCCATCTCAAGATTTTCTAACGCTTGTTTTACGAAGGTCTTTACTCCCGGTGCCGTTGAGGGCGTCCCCCCTCTGACTCGTTGCATTACTTCGGGCATGTACCCGTAATTTAACTCGAAGGGTGCGAACCCTGTCGAGCTACTTATGCTCGAGTTGATCGCGAACTCGACCATTGGCATCTTCGATGTCCAATCCGTCTGGTCTGGTCGGACCATGGCTCGTAGCATCTGCGCTACATTCCTTATCGCTCGTTCAGACGCTCCGTCTGTTTGTGGATGGAACGCCGTCGACATTAGGAGTTTCGCTCCCAACATTCTGTGCGTTTCGCGCCAGAAAGTCGACGTGAACTTCGCGTCTCGATCTGAGACTATCGTCTCTGGTAGTCCGTGTAGTCGGACGACTTCCCGTATGAACATCCCCGCGAGCTCTGACGCTCGTATCGTCGTAGTCACCGGTACTAGGTGTACCATCGACGTTAGACGGCACAGGACCACCCACAGGTAGTCGTGCCCGTCGCTCGGTGGGAAAGGTCCCACAAAGTCCATTGCTATCGACCCCCAGGGTCTTCGCGGCACAGGCAGACTGTGCAATAGACCCTTCGGTCGTTGATTGTCGTTCTTTGTCGTCTGACATATCGGACATGTTCGACAAAACTTGTCCACCTCCCGGCCGAGCTTCGGCCACCAATACCATCTGCGGATATAGTCCGCTGTCCTCTGGGATCCAAAATGTCCCAGCGTCCTGTGCGCTTGATCGATTACCCTGGCGATAGTATCATCGCCGTCGTACTTTGCATGGGGAAGGCATAACACCTTCTCTCCTCCACGATTTCTCGTGTACAGAAGGCCATCTTCCCCTTCGAACTGAGGATAGTGTGACGGCTGTGCCATCACTTTCGCGAGTACAGGATCGCTTCTATATCCTGCGCGGATAGCGTTCAGGAAGCCTGGTGCTTCTCCAAATATTATTGGGGAGGCTTTAGAGGCCTCGGCAGATTCGAGTATCGTAGGGTCTTCCTGCGCACTTGCGCTAGGGGATTCCTTGTTACTCTGATCTGCGGCTGAGGCCATCTCTTTAGCCTCTTCATATCTTTTCTCGACCTTTTCCTTCAACCGGCTACTCTTCCGAGGGGTATCTCCCTCTCTCATCGCTGATAACTTCAGCTCTCGCCACCTGTCTTGAGGGAGGTCGTCCCCCTCTGGGTCCAAACGTATATCTGCGTCGGCCCATTCTACTTCATCATCGGAGGCTATGTCCCCTCCTTCTTGCTCATAGTAATGAGAAAGGCAATCCGCTACGCGGTTCTCCGTGCCTTTTGCATAGACGATGTTTGCGTCGAATCGTGACATGTAGTCCAACCAGCGGACTTGTCGGCTCGACAGTTTTCGTTGGGTTTTGAGGTACCCCAACGCCTCGTGATCGGTGACGATCGTAAACTTGAAGCCAAGGAGTTTATCCTCCCACTTCAAGAGCGCTTCGATTATTGCGAGAGTTTCTCGCTCGAATGTTCGATAATTCTGTTGAGCATCGCTCAACTTTTTCGACATAAATCCTGCTGGTCGGCAGGTTTTCCAGTCGGGCCCTTGCCCGTATAACGCACCCACTCCATAGAGTGATGCATCACACACGAGCCATATTGGCTCTTCTTTTCGCGGATCAATAGGCCGCAGGATCGGATACTTGCACGCAAGATCCTTGATCACTTGGAAGCACCTGTCGTGGATTTCCCTCCACTGAAACGGATGTTCGTTCCGTTGTATACCAGTCAGGGGCGTAGTATACGCCGATATGTCTGGCATAAACTGTGCTAGATACTCCACTAGTCCTACGAACCTTTGGACTTCGTTTAGGTTCTTCGGAGTCCTCCAGCTCCTGATTCGAGACATCTTGTCTCTGTCGGCGTGGACGCCCTTAGCGTCTATGATGTGCCCTAGGCAGTCCAATTTTTCTGCATAAAGGTCGCACTTCTCCTTCTCAAGGTAGAAGTCGGCCTTTTCTAGTGTTTCAAACACTATCCTGAGGTGTCGTTCGTGATCCTCAATTGTGTCGCTAAAGATGAATATATCATCGAGATAGACGTATACAAAACGTCCTATGTGATCTCTGAAGATCACTGTCATAAGGCGTTGAAACGTCGCAGGGGCGTTACAATCTCCCTGCTGCATTACTTGACTTAAGAAGGTCCCATATATCGTCGAGAAGGCCGTCTTCCAGACGTCTTCGGGTTCTATACGAACTTGTTCGTATGCGTTTGATAAATCGATCTTTGAGCGATACTTCGCTCGCGCTACGTCCATTCGTATCTGGTCCTGATCCGGGAAGGGGGTGACGTCCTTCACAGTATTTTCGTTTCTCTTGCGGCAGTCAATGACTGTCCGCAGCTTTCCATTTTTCTTCGGGATGCATAGCATCGGAGCAGCCTGTGGGACGCTTTTCAGCACCCACCATTCTGCATCCGTATACAGTCGGATTTTATCCGACAACTGTTGTTTAAGCGCGTCAGCGCACCGTGGCAGGTGATATGCGTACTGCTTCCTTTCGTCTATCAGGGGGATCCTGTGGTTTACCTCCCGTAGTGGAGGCAGTTTCGGGATCACCCCGCTAAGCCTGTGCTTATACCGTTCGAACCATTGGTTCCGTAACTGAGGTATATCCTCATTGCTCAACAATTTTTTTGGCTTTATTATTGCGAGATGTTCCTCGCTTTTCGTTGAGCCCCTTGGCTCTTTTACTCCATCGGATCCCCTCCCCCCTTTAGAGCCCTCGCGAGACTGAGGCCTCGCAGGGCGCGAGAGTCAATGCTTAGGACGGGATTTACCCGTCATCAGAGCCTCAGGCTCTGTGAGAAGAGGCACGCATTCCGCTGCTATCTGTATCGTCTTCTCTGCGAAGTTTAAGATCGCTTTAGTTTGTCTTAGGAAGGGGATTCCTATTATACAATCGTAGCGGTCAATATTCGCTACATCGAAGTATATCTCTACTTCATAGTTTCCAATGCGCATTGTGGATATTCCACCATGAGTAATCTTCGACCGGCTGCCTATGCAGCCTAATTGCAGCGTCAGCTGCTGTTCGAGGGGAAAAACCCTCATCTTCGTGACCTTGGCGAATGCCGGGCTCACGAAATTACCCGTACTCCCGGTGTCTATCATCGTATACGCGGTACATCCGTTAATTATGCTTTGCAACGTTGCGCACGTTCGCAACTCAGGACTTATTTTGGGACGAGATCCCACTACATTATTCGTATGCATAGCATACCGAAACGATCGTGTCAATGACTTCGTCACCGGCTCGATCTTTGCAGCGAGATCCATTGCTGCCAACCGTGCGGTATGACGATATTGTCCTTCGTCGTTCGTGATAATCACATCACCGTGGGGGGTCACCACTATCATATCGTCGGGATATATTCCGACACGGCGATTAGTTTCAGTGGTTCGTTGGAGGCGAACCTCCATTGTTTCCAGTGCTCTTCGCACTTCTGGGGCCACGCCACTGCGTTCCCCCAGTATTTCTAATATATCTGCGATCGTCTGAAGCCTGTCGGCTTCCAAGGACCGTATCCGGTCTGCCATGGTTCGCATCGCATAACGCGTGCGATCCATGTTCATTCTGTGTCCCTCCATTTGCGCTCGGTCGCAATCTTCCCAGCCGTGGTCGTACTCCCTACGAGCTAATTGCTCTGGGTATCGCAACGCCACGTTCAACGTAGTGTCTCCGTCGATTGCCGACTCGGATACGTGCTCTATTCTCTGAGCACATTCTCGGCATGAAGGTTCTTCATGGATTGCACCGTAGATGGGAGACCAAATCCATCGATTTCTCGTAGACATAGTATCTACCGCGCTATTAAATTCTATGGCATCCTCCATTTGGGAGTCCATATCTTCGTCTGCTATCCTCAGAGACGCACTCCACAGAGGTCCCCCTGTACCTCCCATTACCGATGGTTGATATTCCATCGTATTGTCTCGGTTGATCCATACCTTACCCCACAGGGTATTGACTATCACTACGTCGGGATAAATCCCGACGTCACTCTCCGCCATACTTTGGCGGCGTATGTCAAATATGGCATTGTCCAGGTGCTCTTGTAGCTCCTGACTGCGTCCTGGCAGATGTCGCACGTCCTCTCGTGCCAATACCATTTGTCGCAGGGCATTCCTACGATAGCCCTCGCGGACTCTGAGATGGAATGCCATCGTCTGCAGCGCAGCCCGTACGTGATTCGTACTACCATTCGCATCCGAGAGTCATATGCGGTTTCCTTCTCCTACCCCTCTGTGGTATTCACGCCTAGCGTGTTCTTCCGGTACATTAAGTGCTCGTGCAAGGGACTCATCCCTACTAAGTAGCCCTTCTGCTACATGGTCGACTCGATGTCGACATTCATCGCACGTCCCTTCGTGCACTGCTCCATAAGTTCCGGACCATTCCCACTTTTCCTCCTGAGGTTCTTCTTCGTAGGAGCTTCCTTCATTTGCATCTGGGAAATCACTTCCCGCCTCGGAGACCTGGTCTCCTTTTGACGAGTCTTCGTCATCATGTACAATGCGCATCATAGCGCAAGTTACCTCCTCATCGGAAGCAACAGCTTCATCTTCTTCGTGTATAGCGCCGAAGTATGCGACGGGCTCGTCGTCGTCGTCAATCTCTGAGTACATTTCGTACTCGTCGACGATTTCCACTTCGTCACAGTGTGATCCCTCCTCGTGATCACTAGATTCGTTGTGACCGGGTTCACTTTCAACGACTTTTCCCTTGTCGGGTTCCTCCGACTGATCTTTTACGAGGGTATCGCGTCCCTCTTCCTCTTGGACGTCTACAGCGTATAACCGCGGCTTAACCGCCGCTTTGTTCTTGTCCTTTCGAGGATGAGGGCAATCTGGGGCCATATGGCCCACCTCCGAGCAGTTGAAGCACGTAATCCCCGGCATGAACCTTCGGGGCTGCCGTCCTTTCTGCTGCGAGTCGTCTCGCTCTTTATGATGGTACTTATGGTCACCATCCTTACGGTGGAACTGTCCACCCTTCCTTCCAGCATCAGCGCCTCTTGGCGCAAAGTTCGCCTTACGTCGATATAACGTATTTCCCTTCTGGAAGTACTTATAATTGTCCTTGTTCATGGAGCTACCTGCGCTCCTGTTTCCATGTGGGTGTGAGCCACTTCGTCCCTGGGAGGTCTTCCCTCCAGAGCCGGCGTGGCTCGTTCTCATATGCATATTCACTGCTTTCTGCGCAGTTTCCATGCGCCTTACTTCTTCGAGGATCTCCTCGATCGTTGAATGCTCTGTGGATATTCCGCGAGCTTCGAATATCGATTTAATTATAGAGTGCGGTAGCCCCCGCAGGAACTTCCTCCTGAACGAGTAGTCGTCCGGAGGCTGCACCATTCGGTGCACACGACGCTTCAAGTCGTTATAATACGCAAGGGCCCCCTTGTCATATTCGAACCTCGTTCAATCATACTTGTCGGCAGCGTTCTGCGCCGACGCCTCGTGGACAAATCGCTTAAATAGTCCACATATGAGTTCTTCGAAGGTCCAGTGATGTACTTGTCGATTCGGGGAGTCGACCTCTTGGTCATACCATTGGGAGGCCAGACCCTCCAAGTACAACCCAGTGTACAATACGCGATCTTCATCGCGATCAGGACCGGTGACCTTGAATGTATGAAAGTACTTTAATATCTGGCCCAGCCAGTCGTCGAACTTACAGTGAGGAGCAAAACTGTTGCAATGTTTGTAACAATTTGATTGTGTGGGATATAGCTTGGGAATGGCTGTGGCTGTGCCAATGTGGTATAGGAGACATTCATAGCCCTTGGTCTTGGCTTTCCATTGGTGGCCTTCATGAGTTCAGGAGTGCAGTGGCTGTGACTTTATGGGCCCATTACTGAGGCCTATGCATTGCAACAGTTTTGCACCTTTTGTCACAGTGGATGAAATCTACAGCATGGAACATGTATTTTGGGCAGTAATGCCTGCTGGTGCTTACATAATATGTCACATGATCAATTTGATGATTTGTCAGCATGCAAACAATGCCAAACATTGAATACATGTCATTTATCCCCTCTTCTGCACTGCAACTTGGAAAATCACTTGAGTGGCTTATCAGGATTACTTTCTCAGGGACAAATCAGCAAATTCAGGTGTTTATGGCACCACCATGAGCAGGATGTGTGCCCAGTACCATCAATCCCTTAAAAAAGTTGCTAGGGGTTGTCCCAGCACTATTCCATCCCCCAGTGCTGAGGGGTTCCAACAATAATCAGCACTTGGAGAGGTGAAAATGCCATGGAGGTCAATCTGAAACTTCATGACATGAAGAATAAACCAATCCCCTCTCATCACATGTATTTTCCCCAAAAGAAAGCTGACATAAAGTTCAGGATGAAGGAAAAGCCTTCTTGCATTCCAGGGGTCATAGGTGGGGATGCCTGCTGAGCTGCCAGGGTGCAGATTTTTCCCATTCTGGCTGCCCATGAATATTGCCATTGGTCACTTATGACCAAATAATGTCTTCCCAGTCATCACTGGTCCAGCACAGGGCATGGTCTGGCTGACCATCCCTGACACCCACAGTGCAAAGGGCAGCTAAGCCTCACTCCAACCTTGCAGCAAGCTTCCCTTGGGCAAAAATACATTGGATGCGAGGGGATTGGTTTATTCTTCATGTCATGAAGTTTCAGATTGACCTCCATGGCATTTTCACCTCTCCAAGTGCTGATTATTGTTGGAACCCCTCAGCACTGGGGGATGGAATAGTGCTGGGACAACCCCTAGCAACTTTTTTAAGGGATTGATGGTACTGGGCACACATCCTGCTCATGGTGGTGCCATAAACACCTGAATTTGCTGATTTGTCCCTGAGAAAGTAATCCTGATAAGCCACTCAAGTGATTTTCCAAGTTGCAGTGCAGAAGAGGGGATAAATGACATGTATTCAATGTTTGGCATTGTTTGCATGCTGACAAATCATCAAATTGATCATGTGACATATTATGTAAGCACCAGCAGGCATTACTGCCCAAAATACATGTTCCATGCTGTAGATTTCATCCACTGTGACAAAAGGTGCAAAACTGTTGCAATGCATAGGCCTCAGTAATGGGCCCATAAAGTCACAGCCACTGCACTCCTGAACTCATGAAGGCCACCAATGGAAAGCCAAGACCAAGGGCTATGAATGTCTCCTATACCACATTGGCACAGCCACAGCCATTCCCAAGCTATATCCCACACAATCAAATTGTTACAAACATTGCAACAGTTTTGCTCCTCACTGTATCCAGGTCATCCTGGCCTCCGTACTTCCCGGGCTTAGGCGGGTTCATCGCCTTCACTTCAGGTCCAACCTGTCCCGTCGGTAGCCCGACTTGTTCCCAGATACGCTGTGCGTATTTGTTTTGCATAAAATCCATGTACCTCGTATTACCTGGGGTGAATCCCCTCAGATAGTTCGGTCGGTTTCCCTGGACGACACGTCGTCCCCCAACTATGGGGATTCTCCCATACCCTCGAGGATCGTCATCGTCCTCTTCGTCCGGATCATCACCGCCAGGGGGTCCTCCTCCTGGAGGGCCACCGCCAGGGGGACCACCCCCAGGGAATCCCTGACCAGGGAAGTTTCCCCCATAGTTATTTCCTTCGGGAGGGCCGCCTCCGTCTTCATTTCGGCCGTATATATTCTCGGCCGCTTCATCTCGATCATTTCCTCCAGGGGTATTATCCCTGTTTCCTCCGGCAGCATTTCTGGCTGCAATAGTGCGATCTCGAGCCATCTGGTGGAGTATCGCAGCCCCCCGCTCGTTTCCAAACATCTGTCGGATTATATCCGAGTCTCGCCTCGAGAAGTATGCAGGGCGATCTGGCATGTTAGGGGCGAATCCGCCCCTTCTGCCAAGGGCGTCAGCTCTTTCGAATGGGAGGTTTTCCCTCCTTACTGGCATTCCTGGCCAGAAATGAGGGATCGTCCCCTCTCTCTTGATCGTAGGTTCGACGTCCGGAGTAGTCGTCCTGCTCGCACTCTTGGCGGCGAGTGCCCGCCTATACCTTTCTAATTCTTCTGCGTGGTGCACGCCAGGGTTCACCCCGTGATTGTCGAAACCTTCGGGGCCATACCCGTATTCCAGCCATTGTTGCTGCAGATTCTCGAGAAAGTCATTCATAGCCTCGAAGGCCATGCGAGGGTCGATTGGGGCATCCCTCTCACTCGTCTCTCTCCTCGAAGGCTCTTCGCCTTCTTCAAATATCTCAATTGGAGGACTCTGAGTCCTTCGTACTAACACGGGGTCGGAAGACATTCGTGAGTTATCTAGCTCAGTGCGCTGAGGAGTAAGGGGACTCATCGAGTCTCTGGCTGCCTCATTCCCCTCTCTCGCAGCTCGTTCGATGCTGCTCCCCAAAGTCGTTGAGGTATTCAACCCTCCGGGCATATGCGCACCCAGCGCTACAGATCCAGGCTGTCTGGCGCTCGTCTCTTGGGAGGCGCTTCCGGCCGGCGGCTGCCTGTCCTCCGTGTTCCCATCATTTCTTTGGACCTCGGATGGTCCCTTTTGCTTTCGACGACTATTGTCGTCTAGAGGGGGATCCCCTCCGTCGGGCGGCTTGCTCTGGCCCGACTTTACTGCGCGAGCATATGCGCGGGTAGCCGTGCGGCTCATTGCGAATACTTTGACGAGAGTTCAAAAAATTGTAAGGTTGAGTTGCCTTAAGTCACACCCGCGAACTGTACCGTATGGTATTCGCAGTGTAAATTTTAAGACAGTGATGTCCTTAAGTCACTACGACGATTTTTATATACTAGACATGCAGGCATGTGATACCGGAGTATCACATGCCTGCGGATGATTACAGACATTCTAAATTAGGGCACGGCCCCTAACACCTGGACACTGCACACAAGATGTGGGATTATCTTGAAAAGCAGTATGGCTCTCCGTCGGCGGTATCCACCTATACGGACTTTATGAGGTTAATGAAAATCCACATCAATCCTATGGATGACCTAGGATCCAAATTGGCGGAATTCAACATGATTCTTGGGTCGCTTGCGACTCAGAATTTAACCCTCTCAGAGCCAGTGCAGTGTATGCTCCTGTGTGGAGCTTTTACCGATCGTTGGGGACAGGGCCCCGTAAATATTTTATCATCCGTTGAAACCAAGGACTTAAAAATCGCAACGGTCACTACTCGTCTCAAGGAACTTTCGTCACATCGAACCGGACAGTCATCGCTTCCTAAACTGGAATCCAGGATAGAAGCTTCATCATCACAGCCACTGGTAGCATGGTTGAGTAAACCTCCCCGCTGCCATAAATGCCGTGGTAACCATTCCACAGAACAACATATAGACCGACCAGGAACTCCATATCCTAGTCGTGGTCGTGCATCATTCAGAGGACGTGGTGGTCCATCTTGTGGGGGAGCAGCCCCACAACAACAACAGCAACAGCAACAATCTCGAAACAGAGGAAAGGGTCGTGCTCGTACTCGTCGTGGTCGTGGTCGTTTTAACGCCGTTGACTTTAACAATGCCGAACCTGAGGAATCCCAGGTTTACGACAATAACGCTTCTGATGAAGAAGCAAACTATCAATATTAGGAGCAAAAGGGCTATGAATCATATGCCCTAGAAACAAATAATATTAACATCGACGATGCCTCTCGTTTCGAGGAATTTAGTGAAGAAACAACTCCTGTTCCAGTCTCTGAGGAACAAGTTGAGTACGTTGCTAGTTTGCTGGATATGGACACCACTAAAATCTGCGATTGCTCCATCTGTTCTCATCAGAACCGAACAGGAACCAGTACCGGAACCCCAGAGGGATCTCGTCTTCGGGTACTGGAGGATCTTCCCACATCAGGTCGAATGGAAGTACTTCAGGGGACTGGAACGAGATGGATATCTCGTTCTAGATCGCGAGACAGGGATGATATGCAGTCACCCGACTCCCATTCTGGACATAATAGATCCAGAAGTTCCTTATCGGTTCATGAATACTTGGGCTCAGACCCTGAGAGAGTGGGGATGTTATCACAAGATGGTAGAACAACTAAGAAGTCTAGGCATCGAGTATCTCGAGTAAAGGTATCCTTACAGGATTTTCATGCTTCGGTATCCGAGCATAGATATCCTCTGCCTTCTTTACCTTGTTGTTGAAGCGCGGGATACACGGCCTCGGAGAATCCCTTCACCGGGTCCCGTCCTGAGTTTACCTCCGTCCTCTTACGAGGCGCATTTATTCTGGAATGTAGATGTGATCCCTGATCTTTCTCCTGTTCCACCCTATCCGTCCTCGCCGCCACAGTACCCTTTGGTCATGGCAGAACCGTTTGACCCAACAGAGCTTGCTCTGGTTCAGGTCTATCGTTCATGGCGAGATGGACAAATAGATCATGATATGCACGAATCCTTTCTTAGAAGGTGGAGTCCATATCGGCAGCATCTTTTGCAGACTGACCCTGATGCTCGGATTAATAATCCTGAGCTTTTTGATGACAATTCCTCGCCTTCGACTCCAGAAGGAGAAGTCAGCGAATTGGGTTCGGACTCTGCCAAATTTGATTTGCTGTAGTCGCTTCTCTCTTCTTCTCCTTCCGAGTTCACCGCAGCTGATAGCGCTCCTGTCATTACAGATGTCACTCGTCATCAACAGGAATCACGTCTTGCCATGCTATGTGGAGCACTCCCGACCCTTCCCGATCGCAGCTGAGCATGAAACCGCTCTAGCTCTCGAGAAGGTGAGTACGACGGAGGAGCATTCACATGCCGAGTATATCGAATTTTGTATCGAATATACGGACCGACTCTATGTCGACAAATGCCAAAATTGGAGAAACACCACTAATGGATCAAGCCGTTCCCATTTTGTAAAAGCTCCGTCGCCTTTTCATCTTGTCCCTACCTTAGCCATACAAGCAGCGTGGAGTTCCATCCAAGTCGACCTATGAGATACCGACTGTTCCTTACTTCTTTATGAGGAACCGCTTTCTTGGGCCACTTTGAACCTCGCCTATCGTGGATATTTTGTCAACTCCGTTCCTAAAATCCATTCCGCCTCATCTCCACACGCGATTGCTCATTTTAACGGTGCAGATATCCCTTCCTTTACTCATGAAGATCCTGCCCTCGAAACCGTCCCAGCTTTCACGATCACTAACGACACGTACTTCTACTTCAAAGGACATGCACACCCCTTCTTCGATTTCGGAAAGTTCCATGGATTCATCCCGTCTCTTCGGGTTTGGAACCTCTATTTGGAAAGCTGTTTCCGATGAGTTTGGAATTCCGACTCAGTCCGAATCGAACACGTCCCGGCCATCTTCTGAACAACCCATCGAGATGGTCGTGTCAAAGTTGATCCCATGGTCTTATTATGCTGGAGACAGTATACGAGTCGAGCGTTCAGTGGATATCTGGACTCGTTCAACAGATATAACAAATCTCTACAGTGTCTCGAGTGGAGATCTAATAGCGGAGATAAACACTGGGTCTTATGGCCCTCTACAGAAATGATTCTCAAGGATTTGGAACGGGAGTGTGAAAAAGGTTCTGGAGAGGATGTCCCTCCTAGGCGTGACAGAGGAATTTATGCACGGCGTCGTAGAGCAATACATGCAAACCGTTCTGTTAAGCAACTATCCGCTTCCTGGAAATGATTGCTACGGTTATGCAGGATACGGTGTAGAATGTTACCCGGAAACTAGTTCCTTAAAAACTATAAATTTATTTGCGATTCAAATGTCAAAGGAGTCTGGCTTATGACAGTTGTTCTTACCTTATCAATGTGGTATCCACAAGGGGCTTGATATGGATGGGAAACCATCGGAATCGCTCCTAGATCTGGTAGAACCCTCCTTAATCGCATACCACTACTTTCCGGAGCTTCACTTCAAGGAGTTTGAAGCTTTAACATTCTCTCACCAACGTTATATGAGAAAAGGAAACGACATTCCACTATACCCTAAAAAGACGAAGAAGAAACGAACTAAGCGGATATCACTCTTAGCCTCAGACCTACCTGATCAGGTTCTGGACTTTATGCTGACTGTTACGACCCTAGACTCGAAGTCACGGGCTCGCTACACTGAAGCTAGACGAAGGTGAGGACGAAGATGAAGACGAAGGGATAGAGGGCAGAGGAGAGTTTAGAAGCAGTAGGGGCGAAACCCAAATGAACTAGCTTGGGGCTAGCTGGGCTATTGTGTTGGGTATATATACTACTGTACATGAGGTAGAGGTGAGGCGTACGTGAGGAGGACGTAAGGCATGACATCACAGTGACATCACTATGACATCATGGTCTGGACCAGCCTAGGCCTGAGCCACATGGCAAGCACATGGCCAAGGTCTGGGTGAGTCCATAGATAAGGGAAGAGATAAGACGAGATAAGATCTGATAAGATCTCAAGATAAGATAAGAGAGATTAGATAAGATGAAAAGAAAAGAAAGAAAAAGAAAAGAGTACGTATCGTAACACTATCCCCTCCTTAGGGTTCGACTTCCAGGCGACAGAAGACAGAATGGCACATGGTGAGGTTTTCGTATGGGGAGAAGAGCAAAGCAAAGCGGGCAGAGTCGATACCACGAAGTTTGCAAGGGGCTGAGGGGTGGGATTTGTAAAAGTCCTGTAACACCTCAGGGGAACCTTTCAGATTTGACTCAGGTTCCCAAGTGCGATCCTCATCCCCATAACCCCTCCAGTGGACGAGGAACTCTAGTCTGTTGCGCTTCAGGCGGCTGTCCACAATGTACTCGACCTCGAACTCCTCGTCACGGTCCTCGACACCCACCACTGGTCCAGGGCGAGTAACCTTCTGGCCCTCAAGAGGTCCCTTGTATGGCTTCACCCGAGAGACATTGACAACAGGGTGAATGCGAAGGGTCTTTGGGAGACGGAGCTCCACAGTGTTGGGCTTGACCGAGAGGACCTTGTAGGGACCGATCCACTTCTCGGTGAGTTTTCGCGAGGGGCACCCATCGACCCGGGCATGGGTGGTGTCAAGCCAGACCTCCTGGCCCACTGAGTATCCTGGTGCTTCAGACCGTGAGGCCTCGGAACTTTGAACCATCCTCTCTGCTGTGCGCTGAAGGGCCCTTTTTGTGGCCTCGATGACTGACTGGATATTGGAGGCGCAGTTTGTGGCAGCCTCGGCTTTGGAGAATGCTGGCTCCACACCCATGCGAGGGGTATAAGTGCAGGTGACAGAGAATGGGGAGCGACCTGTAGAATCCTGCCTTTTAGAGTTATACAAGAACTGAGCGATTTTCAGCCAGGAGGGCCAGGTATGTTGTTGATCGTTTATAAAAAGCCGGAGGTACTGTTGGATGTCCTGATTGAGTCGCTCGGTCTGACCATCGGTCTGGGGGTGGAAAGCAGTGGAGAGTTTGGGTTTAATGCCAAGCATCTTTGAGAGATCTGTCATGAAAGTGCTGGCAAACTGGGGGCCTCTATCCGAGATGACTGTAGAGGGGAGTCCATGCTGGGTCCACACATGATCTTGAAAGAGTTCCGCTGTACCGAGTGCCGAGATGGTCTTCATCATCAGTATGAAGACTGCCTCCTTTGAGAATCGATCCACCACCACCATGATGTTGTCATACCCACCGGCCTCAGGTGCGTCCATGAAGTCCACAGATATGTCACCTGGGTGACACCATAAGCTAACATTACTATCATAAGTATCGCTATGTGACAAGCATGATAACTATCATGAGTTACTGCCAAAACTGCATACCGGCGATATTACCAGTAATACCGGAGGGACTTAGAATTATTTCGAGTACCATGTCACAGCCACTGGCCAAATAAGGGAATACCCCTAATAAAATTTTTCGCAGGTGGCTGAGCCTCTGTCGGAGTTTGAAAACTGAGTGTTATGTGATGTGGCTTCTTATATAATCATGCATTGCCACAGTATGGGGGGGTGTAACACAGCCACAGGCCGAAGGTTTAGCACAGCCACACAGAGAGAGGGTTGACACAGCCACAGGGGTGGGAAACTGCACAGCCACACTGAAAACAAAAGTTGTAGCCCGGGATGAGAGGATCACAGCAATATGATTACATCAGCGAGATCTTGTTTTTTAGATTACCTTGCTTGCAAGGTTTCTGTCCGAGCATATTTGCGTGGGAACCAGTGTGCACAGCCTTGTGCACGTGCTCCCTCCCACACACAACACTGGACACCACCTCTTTAAGGATGTCATTCTTATTGCAATGTCCCCATAGTAGATCTGATTTGTTTTCACAACGAGTTGTTCTTTGGAAATCTAACACGTATACGCCTACATGTTTGGAGTGCTTGTTATGGCTGCCGGTGGTTCCTGTTCGGAAGATGTCCCTGGAACCATGCTTGCTTTCCATCCACCTGCATTTGACCACCACGCCTGTGTTGCTCCGTCTAAACTGGCCAGACAGTCATCCTCTTCAAGTAAATCCGGGGAGTGGCTGCAAAGAAACAGTCTTTCGTCGAAGTCTCTTAGTAACCGAATGGTGTCTCGTCCCGAGCTCCTCGACAACGCCACATACAAATTGAAGAGTGTTAATCCTCCTGTGGGCGGTCATGCGATATCTACTATCCTGTGCGACAGCGTTTGTCCTTGTGACCTGTAATCTGTGAATGCGTATGCGGGGGTTACGGGGTACTGCAGCCGCTGGACTCGACGCGTGAGCTGGACACCGTCTGTGGTCGTATACCGGATGGAATATGATTTGGCGAGCGGTTCTACCGGTATTACGGAGGGCTCTAAACCGATGAGTTTGGAGGCTCGCGTGCGTCCGAGCTTTACTAAGATATAGGACGGCATATATTTCAGATGGTGCACCGGGTTCGTGGGGCTGAAGGCAGGTTCCTGGGGGTGGAGGAAGATGTCAAGTATGGTGCCCCGTGCGCCGTTGGTAATGTCAAGGTCTGTCTCTACGTTTTGAGTTACCATAACCTTCATGCCTATTGCCAGCTCCACCGTGTCCGGTAACTCTCGTTTCGCACGTCGGCCTTGGTGTTCCCTCCGGCTTCCACGCTGTGCGAAGGCATACCGTTGCTCTAGGGTTAACGGTTCCCCCTTTACAGTATCGTCAGCGGTGCACACAAAAACGATGCCACGGGTGGTATGTGCATGCTTCCGCAGGGCTGCATCGTTCCACTGCCGGCGGACGGCATGTCGTGGGGTGACGAGGCATGCATCGGCCCATGGAGCGCATGTGAAGTCTGGGGGGCGGATTGATGGTGTGGTTAGTACGAGCTGTCGAAGCATGTCAATGTGGTTTTTTTGAACACGTCCCACTCGGAGGTGTCCAAGGAAATCCTGCCATGTCTTGTCTGTTACACGTATCTGCTGTTTAAGAATCACCACTGTTTGGAATTCTTCGTAAATAGCACGTCCGACTTGTGCGTGGGTGTTGTCCCAGATGGGTTTGTCCGGCATATAGAGTGCCTCTGAAGGACCAACCGCCACAGGTGGAAATTGATGAAAATCTCCGCACAGAATTACATTGATTCCACCAAACGATTCGATGGCGATGTTTCGGGAGAGTTTCGCTAAAAACGTTTTCCCTAGCATGGACATTTCGTCGATGATCAGGTACTCGTACCCTTGCCAAAACGATTGCAGTTTTGCCTTGACCCGTGCACTGATGCCCTTATCATCTCCTCGTGTGACCATGCCGATTGTGTGTGTCGTCTTCCCGTCAATAAGTGAAGCCGCTACACCTGTATACGCCGCCTTCAGCAATAGCGACCGAGCCCCTCTGCTGACGAAGTGTTCTGTGATTGTTTGAATCACCTTCGACTTGCCCGTACCACCCTCGCCAACAATGAGCATTCGCAATGGCGGAGGCCGTCGACCACTTAAAGTATGGTCCAGATGCCATGAGGCTATGTCTAACGCTCGTCGTTGGTGTTCGTTTAACATGGACGGGTTGGCGGCGGTCAGGGCAGGTTCTGAGATTTCTGTTGGTCGTGTGCGATCGTCCTGTGTCTGTACATGGTCCTCGTCAATCGGTAACACATCCGCCAGGCCCGGAATGCCACGCGTCGCAATCGCATCTCCTTCGCAGATGGAATTCTGGTCCCCGATGTCTTTCGTCATTTGCTCTCTCCATAGCACCAAGTTTTCCATGTCCATCGACTGAGCGCACTGAACGTGCATTTGCGGCTGCATTCCGACGTCATCAATCTCCTGCGCACGGAAAGGTGGTTCGACGAGGTTCTCCTGTTCTGTATTGAAGATGCCTGCGAACTTGGCAACCTCCAATGCATGTCGAGCATGCAGCTCCTCTGCCACTGCAGTTTGCGAGGACAGGAGATCGTGCAAATCTTCTTCAGTCACCTGTCTACAACTCTGTCCCCCAATAGCTGTGGTACGTGCCTGTGAGCTGTGCTCTACATCTTCCTCGCAGTCATCCATCGAGGCAGGAAGCCTGCTGGTAGTGTCAGTTTCTCGGTGTTCCTGTGCAGATCTCTCGCAGTGGTGGAAGTATTGGATCCCTGACAAAATGCGATGTACCTCTGCCGGTGCTTGTGTAACAAACGACTGAAAGGCGGTTTCCCAGGTCTCCTTCGGGGTCTTCAAATCGAGCTCTAGGTTGCGCCATGGTTTCAGCAGCATGAGCATGCAAGCGCAGTAAAATGGGTGTTGTTCGGGGTCATCGCGAGTGGGAAAGTACCGGCCGATGAAGTTGGGAAGGTTATGATGATTCTCGCGACGTCTCATTCTTTGTTTTTCCTGGAAGCATGGGTGCGGCTCTTGATAATTGACCCGTTCGTGCCGAGGTCGGCCTGGACCACGGCGATGACCTGTCACTGCCAACTGGCCTGCCACAGCTGTATCAGGGTGGTTTTCTCTGTCGGTGCTCTCGGGTGCCGAGTCCTTCTTGTTTACTTCGTAAGAGTTCAGAAAAAATTCAAGGACATTGTCCCCTGTCATTGCATCACCGTGGTAGATGTAATCGGTAACTTGACACTTTGCTATGACATATCCACCATTGTCGGCCGCGAGAGTGACAACATCTGCGTGCCCATCATCCTATGGGTTTTTTGTTAACTCCCTCCGTTGCAGAGAGAGGTGGGCTCACCTCCACATCATCCCCACTTTCTCCAGGGTCTGAATTCAACAAGCTTTGCTCACCATGGTGACTGCCAGAGGGATGTTGAATACGTGAATCGTTATGCCCATGGAATACTGACCGTGTCGAGTCTAACGAAACCGGGCGGCGGCTGAGACTCAGATGTGTTGCCAGCAGGCTGGAAACAAACGACGACCAATAAATCGGAGTGTAGTGGTGGGATCGATACGTGTCCCCCCATTCCATCAGGTATGACATTACCATGGGCGCCGCCAGTTCTTGTTCTCGGTTAATGGTATGCACAAGGCGAAAAAGTAACAGGCGTTGCTGGTTGTGCAAGTCCTCCACATATGGGGTACGCTCGGCATGGTACGCAAGGCCTTTAGCAAGCACCGCAGATAGGTTGTGGTGTTTACCTTGCTTCTTCGTTTGATAACTTGTGATGTAAAACGTGAGGTTGGTAGTCGCCCGTGAATTTGTCAGCAGCTTCACGTCGTTGTTGCACCTCGCATTGATACTCAATGCAGGTACCCACGCATTTATGTAGGGGTGGAGTCTCTTCATCCCCCATTCTCCATTCTCCTCGATAAAGTCAGTGTCACTAGTGGGAAAGGGCGCCCGTCTCTTGCAAACCAGTCCACCGCTTTTGCCTGGCACCATGCACCTTCTCACCTCACAAGTGTGAAGCTGTTTCGCCCTCACCACTCGTTGTTCGAATTGGGCGATGTGTTTTTCATAATCGACTGATCTAGGAACGGGCGGACGTGAGTAGGCCACTTCCACCTCGTTAGGGATCTGCTTAATGGTCTCCATGGTCTCCAGCCCTGGCACATAAGCACATATGTTGGCTTGCAAGAAAGCCGTTACTCGATCACGAAAAGTTGGCTGTTTCAAAAGTTCCTCCGTCTCTTCCATTGTAGGTGCGTCTTTTAACCACACCAACATATGCAGGTGCAGCGACCCCCGACCCTGTGACTCCACGATGCCGAAGTACGCATTCACGATACCAAACACTCCTTTGGCACGGAGAACCTGCTGTGGGGTTGCGACGATACCAAACAATGTGTGGATGATCGTCCTGATCGTGAAATGGAAGAATTTGGCTGCTGCGTAAGGATCTAGCGCAATATTCTGTGCTCGTGCTTCCTTCGTTGGACCCAACATCTGCGAGAACCTATCCATATCAATATGTTCCCCTGCAAAGACCTGAGCGATTGGATCGTGTAAGTCACATGGGTTAATAGTAATCCACAAAGTTGGAGGGTTTAGCATGATGGATGTACCCCAGATCTGACTCTGCAATTGATAACAGCTTTGATCTGTACCAAGAACTCGACCGGCAGTGGAGTACAAGTGTTGGCGAAGTAGCCGTATCGCAGGATCCGATATTGGTTGGTTGTTTTCCTCTTCTTTCTGAGCCTGTTGCATACTCTCAACCGTGATAGTAGACAACAACCATGAGTCTCGAGCGAAGGTTTTTCATTGCATCTGCACCCTAGCGGACCCCAACGCCTGTCGCTTCTGCAGTATGCCGAAACATACGAAGGGGAATGTTTCGTGCTTGCGGAAACGACGATCATGGTAATGCAAGGACCACCTGATGTGTTCGCCGAAGTTGAGAGGAACCTCTTGGTAGCGTTCAATTCCACCTTCTCCATAGGGATACAAACATGGGTATGCTCGTTCAAAGAAATTCGTCTGCTTGTCACTGACATGTTCTGTGATTGGGGAGCCTTTCTTGTGGGCGCGACCGAAATCGTTGACAGGATGACCACCGTGTCTAACGGCGTAGGCACACTCTCTCCCCTCCCAAAGGTTGGATAGACCCCATGCCATCATTTCTTGTGCAGTGATAGTGGACATCTCTGTGTCAATGGTGCCGGTCACTTGCAAGGGCACAACATCTGCTGCAGCCGCACAATGGTAAGTTTTGGATTGAAAGTGGAACGTCCCCTGCTGACCTGCGCCCTCTCTGGTATTTACACCAGATACGGTCGAAGGGTTAACTGCGAAATGGTCAACATTCCCAATAGAAACCGTACACACACATGTACTCACATTCATCGTCATCCTGCGGTACGTAACCGGAACTTTCCTCCTCTATAATGCCAATGTCCTCGCTTTGTCTTATAACACTAGTTATTTCCAGTGGAACGTCATCCTCTGGTAGTTCGTCCAGCCGGTCATCGCCAATTTCAATGTCCCCGTAGTATTTTGGATTGTATTTCTTCAACCATTGCAACGCTTCTCGTACGGCTTGACGACGAACACGAAACATGGAGTGTAGCCAATCCCGTGGTAGGTTACCCACTCCGATGAATGTGATCGAGATAAGAGACGCCAGGATGGTTGGACGTCGTGGCATCAAGTTACCATCCACCATTGCAGAAATTGCGTCCATGTTGTGGTCGTACGTACACACATTCCCTCTCATGGCGTTTTGCAAGCTGCTGACCGAACAAACACCTGCACTCCGCTTAGGGAACAGCTTGAAGACGTAGACCCTCGGATACAAATGTGCTATAAGCAATTGCTCTGGGAAGGTAAGCTGCTGTAGTTCCCATGGACACTCTCCTATCCATAGCTGATTTGCAAGAGTGTACCGGGGGGGTTTGCCACCAGGTTTGCATAGTTCGCTCATACACTGGTAGCAAATATGGATTGCAGACTGTCCGTCACTGTCATGGATGGAACTAGGCTCCAAAAGCATGCCGTTGACAATGTGATGCATGGGGTGGGATCTTTTGGGCCGAAGGCATAGTGCATTCGGTATATCCGTAAGTCGCACTGTGTGTATTCCATCTTCTTTGAAACTACACTCTCGTGCACAAACGCCACAGGTCCGGAAGGCGAGCGCGTCGTTCCCTGTGGCTGAATAGAAAGAACCGTACATTTTGTGGACTTCATCGGCGCATGGCAAATCAAGAAATGCGGACGAATGACGCGGGCCTCCTCTCTGCAAGTCCTCTTCTGTCGTAAGGCGTGCAATCTTGTTCGAGGTATCGCATTCGTGAACCCTTTTCCGTTTACAGGTACGACAGCGATGCAATTCCTGTGCATGAGACAAACCCGCGTTTCGTAGAAATTCCAAGTCTTCTTCAGAAGCATCTGTTAACACACGATTCAACAGCAGGTCCTTGCTTCTCCGTTCATCGTTGGAAATTGTCAGCTTCTTTGCAAGTCGGGCTATTATTGCAGCCCTTGGCAGCTTGTTGATGTCTGCCCGGACAGCGTCCATTGGTTCGTGATGAGTACGAGTCACCTAGACCCTATCTATTGAACACCTTGCTGACTGTACGACAGCTTCCCCCCCTGTTTTTTCTGACCAATGTCTACATTCAGCAATGAACGTCCCCTGTTAGCACAGACTCTACGTTACAAGCCTTGCAAATTTCACATCTAGATATAGTCCTTTGATGCCCATGCCGTTCTCTTCCCAATTGCCTCATAGTTAACGCTCTCTCTTGAAGTCTACACATTCCCTAAGGACGCCAATATGCCACTCCGCATAAGCTCCCTGTGTGGCTGTCAATTGAATGCCACCATATAACATTCAGAACACTTACGAGTCCTCCTCAACCACTTCCACTCGTGGTCGACAAAAAGCGCACTCCACCCCACATGGCATCCCCCCCAAAACCCACTGCACATCGAGAACGCCAAACTGCCCAAAGACTTCCAGGTGGGACCGCGTAACCTCAGGAGCTGATTCAAAATTGAACCACAGCATGTTTCCGTCTGTAAGCGTGTGTGTGGTGACCTTGCAGCACCGGCTAATTGCATGCACGTCCCTGCAGCGTACATACCGAATGCCCCGCGAGACGTACTTCTGGATGGCGTGCAGGATGGGATGATTGTCCGTGCCAAAGTACAGAGGACCAGCATTTGCGATGGAGAGTGCTCGCAGAGTGAGAGAAGGATAACTGCTGAAGACGGTGGTGGCACTGATGAAATTCATGACGACCGTGCTGTGGAACTGAAAGATTGGGCTCAATGCTGTGCTGGTCCGCGAGACGACGATGTCGATAGTGCTGCGACCGTTCGCGACGGTGATGACACGGGAAACGTGGGAATAGTTGTACCCTGCCGTTGTGACCTGGGGGTCTGCAATAATGCTGTAGTCCTCGCGTTTCAAGTGACTCAGCATCACTGTCAACGTGTGTTGCAGAATGTAAATGTCGAGGTCGCTGGGACTCCACGTTGACCCCTCCTCGGCCATCAACAGGTGAAGTGCTGTGGATCCAGAGATGACCCCGTCACAGGATCGCAACAAATCGAGAAGCACAGTGCCATTGCGGAAATACCGCGCACCTAGACAAGTCACCCTGTGCTTGATATATGTGCGCACCTCTTGTGCCATCCATGAACTGGTGCCCGCTAATCTTTGAAGGTCTCCTACATCACAGTATGCCAACACATGCCACAGCAAATCCCGACTTTTGAGGACGCTTTGCGTAGCAGTAATTGCCAGGCGTGGAGCAACAGACAAGCACAGCATGTTTCTGGGTAGGGAGAAATTGTGACACGGTACGTCTCACACCGTATACGTCCGCTGTATATTATGCATCCTAAACCATGTCCCCAAGCATTCACCGCATCTCTGAGGCCCGCAGCGGATACACGTCATCCCCGTCCCCTCCACGAACAAACGGGAACCACATGATTCCACACATTTCCTCTATCCCGCTTTGATGCTGAAACTCAATCAAACGAGGCTGGGGGGGGGCAAGCTGTCCACCAAGTCACGTAAGCTCCGGATCTGCAGTCGATGAACCCACGAACCGCCTCAAAATGTCCATTATCCCTGGCAAATCGTCCTCCACGCATATGTTTACCGCCCTTCCACTACTTGCCACCGCTATGAACACATACGTCGACTCCAGCACGTGATGTCCATGTGTGGATTTGTCGTAGTACACCTTGAAACGTCTCATTCCGGTTTGGAAATCTGCAGACCCGATCACTGATTCTGATGGGAACAAGTCTTCGATGCCGTCGACATGAGCAGTGGGCTGCTTTACCCTCATGCGACATGGTCCCGATCTCGCTCCATGCACATAACCCAACACAATCGAAGAGGTAAGATTCATTTTCCTGGTAAATGTTGAATCCCGCTCCCTCGTCAAAACCAAAATATGTACTTGTTCCAGGCACAGTTGCGTATGACAATGATAAATCGTCGATCTCATACTTGCTAACCCTTTTATAATGGTTTCCGGAAGCGGCTAGGTTGTCGGATCTTACACCCTACCACGGAGAATGCCTTCCGCACCTGTGCAGCCGTGCGGAAATGTCATACCCTCCCGATTACACCCCATGTGTTTTACATTTATAACGCTCTCCATCAGACACGTTACCTCTGTCCCCTTTGTCCGCGTCCGCTGCCTCCATGTCCTCTGAGACAAGCCCTCTCGTCACTCGCGTCCTCAATGCTCGGAACCGACTGATGGCCTCTGGGATGTACCTAGCAAACCCCTCCATTGTAGGCAATGTACAGTGGGTTCGTGAGGGCCGCGGGCATGTCCTTTCCAATGTTGCACCGACCACTAACTGTGAAAATAGCTCTGACGAGGACACGCCAGAGGAAACTGACGCCACCGAAACTTCTGAGTCTACAGTCGAAGACGTTGCCATCCAAAACCTCCTTGCAAACCCCGGTTTGCCCCCCCGCTCCGAAAAAGCCATTCTCTCTGCCATTGCTTGTATTGACCACGACGACTTCTGGCTGACCCCCGATGGTGGTTACCATGGCCCAACAACGGTCTGCAGGGAAATACTCGATGTGAAGCCTTCCTGCGTGATGACCATTCCAGGCCTGGAACCTGTACGATCCGACTTCGGCATCGTCATGCAAAACCTGCGAGCGATTACGCAAAAATGTGTCACGCCTGGCTACTCTACAGGCAGAAGTTTTTTCACCTGGGATAATTTAAACCCTACGCGATTCAAACTGCGTCACCAATTGTTTGAGGTCTGTGGCATATCCAATACTGAAACATGCCCTTACTGACCATTGGTAAAATACTTAGCCGCTAGAAGGTGACAAAGACAAAGACAATGAGCCTCGCCCTCAGTCGCCGTCTGATGGTGAGTATTTACACCACGTACACGCACATTGCCTGGCTTACTATTACCCCCACTCAGATCCTTTCTCCTTCGAAAAATGGCCCCTAACCAGGGAAAGGCACCGCCCGCAACTGCTGAGCCTGAAAGCCACCCACCGACTGTTGCCCGTCCCGGCCTATGACGTGCAAGGTAACCTTCTTAAACCGTCCACCTATCGTCGTTACCTTCAAGGCGCACTCGTGGAAATTCACTTCACACTCACCCACTGGGGCATCGCTGGCGTCAAGAAGGATGTCTACGGCGGAGAGATAGAATTAATCCGCATCCTCGACGCCCCCCAGCACATCCCGTCCCCTGTTCTGAAGAGAAAGCTCCCCCTCCATCTCGAAGCAGATGATGTTCCACACAAGAAACCAGCTATTGCGTAACGAATTACTAGAGGTCGTGTAAGAGAGATGTGGACTCTCCTTTTATGTGTTTTTCCTGCCTGTCTTCCACTTCCCGAACCATGTACAATTTGACTTTGGTCATGTAGACATCTCTTAGACGAAAAACAGACTAGAATAACACAGGACTTGTTTGTATTGCCGCGTACTATGTCTCTGAAAGAAATAGATGTGTATTGCCATGCTCAAGTTTCAAGCAAGGTTTGCAGCCGCCGCAGGCGGCACTTCCCGAGTTAGATATGAGTGGAATACTAAAATTTTTGCGAGTCTCTGCTTTTTTTGGCACAGCCACTCCACCTGCCATATGTGCTTATGTAATCAAAAAAGCGGACCAGATACCAAGGTTGTTGTTGCTGCCCCACTCCTCCCCTCTACTGTATGATTCTTTACTGTGTTGCAGCATACTGTTGACATGCAGCCTACCCATATTCCACACAATTTGTATCCCATCCAGTGCTTTCTATGGATGTGAATATAAATAGGGGTAAAAATGCGGACTCTGCTCCCATTAGTGCAGTTCTTGACATATGGACTTGAAAATTTCACCCCCACCCTCCCCTTGCATATGGCTACAGCCTATCAAAAGTACAGACCATAAGCCTCTGTTGTTGTGGAGGCAGAACCAGGTCTCCTCCTCCCCAATGTATGTGCTACAGACATGGGCACTGCACATTTTTGGGGATTCTGATCAGTGGGGACCATGGAAGATATGTCATACAATGTCCATGTAGAAGGACTTTGGTGGTTAATTTGGTGGAATGGATGTAACACCACCATGTTGGTTTTTTGGTGGATGGCCACCACACCACATTTCCAAGGGTATCTTTCCAGCTAATGCCATGGGCACATTCTACACATATATATCTACCCTCACCCAAAGTTTGAAGTCCATCCATCAAGAAATGGGTGAGCTAGAATGAAAATGAGAGCTGGAGGGCGTGGGAAAGTGTGCGATGATTTTAGGAGACTTAAGAAACATATCAAAAACTTGTCATAGCACATTCCCCAGTGGACCTGGTCTCAAGAGGCTGTGGGCAATATGTGTGAGAGCATATCTGACCATTCCAATCCCATTTTAAATGTAGTATGATTACCCAAATACTCAAAAATGCAAAAAGTTGGGAGGTTGCATCCCATGTATGAACTGCAAGAGTGAAGCAGGCACATCAGCAAACCGCTGTTTTTGGAACAGCACTGACAGTAGCTACAGCAACATGACAGCATATTACAGCACATTACAGCATGACAGCTCAGCAGGGTCACAGACCGTTAGCCACACAGTACACCACAACGTCCACAGACCTACATTGGCACAGCAACACAGTCAGTTACAGGCGCACAGCAGCACACAGTGCGACCCAGGCCCGACAACAAGAGGATATCAAAAATTTTTACAAGTATATACATGTAGCTACGGACGAGTGTATACTACAAAGCTGCAGGCCTTACATGTCATTGAACACCCCCAACATCACACATGGGTGACACTTCCACTGAGAGAGGACAGGAGACGAAATGAGGGATGACATTATGCACGCGAACAACACTTTTTAAAGAAACAACATCGACTACCACGATACAAACATAGTGCGGAAGTAGACCCCAGATGAGATTTAGCCTTGGCCGGGCGTAGTATGTGAGATTAAGGGTGTTATCGTTATAAAATGAAAGACATACGTATACTAGCATCGGTGCTCGAACCTGATGCGCGACGACGGCGCTTGTGTGCAGAATTATCACAAAGTTTACCTCCACTCATTCGAATGGAATTATGAATGTACCCAAGTTCAGCTTCGGCATCTTCCAACCTCCTTTCCGATTCTTGAGCCCGACACCGATAGAGACTTCCTAGGGCAACATTTTCATCTATCTTCGCGTCCATTAGCTGCCGCTCAAGGCGACGAACCGCTGCCTGTGCCCTCACACTGTCCAGGAGCAGAAATGCCTCTTTTTGATCGAATTCTTCATTGTCAATATCAGCGGGGTCAGAGTAATCCGAGTCAGTCTATCAGAAAGTTAGAAATAGGTTGTGCCCATACTATTATGTGGTATAAATACCTTCAACCATTTTCCTAGGACAGCCTGAACATCAGCATTCAAGTCACGCAGTTTTCCAGGTGTTGCTCCAAGCCAGGTGTTCCGGAGTGGTGTCCCAACATATGGGGGGTTGATCATCGCCTTCCACCGTATAGAGAGAGCTCCAACAGCGGAGGGTGTTCCCCTCGACGGCACGCTCGGTTTGGCCTGACTAAAGGAACCTGGTTCCACGTTGATTGATGATAGGGATACGGACAAGTCGGCACCCGGTGTTTCAGGAACTACACTCGAGGTAGACTCAAGGGTGAGCGGGGCGCGAGATTGGCGAGGAGATTCGGAACGACCCAAAAGCTCAGGTAGACCAGTAATGGAGCCAGCCGGCTGAAAAAGCGTTGTCGAATCGTTGGCTGGGGACTCTGGTTGGTCAGAACTTGTCATGGACGCTGTAAAGGAAGAGTTATCGATAGTTACCGTGAAAGAAGGCAGTTTTACCAAAGAATTTCTGAGGACCCGACATACTTACATAGGAACATCGGAGTTGAGAGAGTTTTGCACATGTTGCACTCTTCGGTATTCTTTTAGAGTAACGACTTTATCCGGCATAGGGAGGGTACATAGTTACATCCAAGTCTACAGTAAAAGTACGTCACAGGTAACGTTTGTAGTAGAATGCAAGAAGCCTATGATGATCACGGTCAATAGAGGCAACAAGAATGGTCAATCGCGACGCTCATGATCACAATATACCCAGACAAGGTGATCCCCCGGCAACTGTTCGAACTTCCTATACAGGCAGCTGTCGGCAAAAGGATCGTCGCCTGAGAGACGTTGGCTGCGATGCGCGCTGATGTTATGGCCGGACTCTATGGGGGTGGGCAGCTTCCAGTGGGCCTTTCTTTTTTAACCTGATGTCAACACAGGACGCTGCGAACGCAAATTAAAAAATCTCGAGGACCAAAATGAGAGTAAACATCGGATGAAGATAAGAAATGTGGATCTCCCGCAAGATGCATTTTTTGACGTACCGAACGCCGGGGCGAAGTGACGGTTTAGGCGTCGTGCAAAGATGATTACTTGGCGACGTTGTTACAATTCGAAGTCTTCATCGTCATACAACTCTTTTATAAGATGATAAACTGATGACAGGGGATGATCCCCACCACAAGAACTGTTAGCGGTGCCACCACCAAATAGACCGAATATTACCCACTCGTTCGTGATATACGCATCGATCATTTCAAGCCTGTCATAGTCGTAATACTGGTTCACGACATCTACTTTATCGACAAGGTCTGCTTCCTCGAATCCTTGAATCCTAGTACACCGCTTGGATCTGCGAAATCAAGTGCACCATATTCGTGGTATAAATTCCACTGAGGGGTGAGCTTAAACTGCCATGAGCAAACCACTACCGGTGGGCTATGTGCTCAGGCGGCAGTGGCGGCCAAAGGTGAGCCTGTTGTAGCGAATATTCCACCATTAGCGAGAATTGCGTGCGCACCGAGTATGACTTTGATGATTCGAGAGGTCAAACCGTATACTGATGAATCAGGGACGAGCACAGTCGATATTCCTGAGGATGAGAGGGGCTGGGTGATGCCTCGTCCACTATACCTCTCAGCCCGTAAGTCAGCACGGAAATCTATACGGGAGGCCACGACACCAACGATGGGGGAGTATCTGCCATGATTACGGTATAATTTCGGCGAGAGGTCGCTGCTTTAAATAAGGAAGGCCTCGACTGTGCGTGACTTGCCGACTGTAAGGATGATTTCGCTATGGCAGGATCAATTGTCCCATCTGGTTAAGGTCATCATGGAGAGTGCACCTACTCCAAATGTATATAATCCTTCGCATTTTTGGACAGGTTGTCATATACGGTCTCGAGCTCATCGAGAACATCCTGAATAGCCTCAATGAAACCTCAGGCCTCACCGTCTATATAGCGGTCCTGTTCCCAACAAAATGCACACCACACATACGACGTGACGCCCGAGCGACGTCACCGGACAGAAATAGACGTAGAGGGAGTTGATAATCCACCAGGGATGAGATGCGCCTGGGGAGTGATTCTGATGGTAGGAACAGCGAAGGCGGACCAGAGCTTGACGGCAGATTGCGAGGTTCAGCTCCTGATCGCGAGTGCTACTCCGTTATCGACATACCTTACAGTCAGCTCGGTTTCACCAGCAATGTTGTGTAGGCTGTCGTTGAATACGTGTCTTTTTCCTGGCGTACACATCGAGTAACACACGCTTAAACTGTGCTCCGTACTTGCATGTCATACGCACTGCCCACTTGGCAGCATTTCCCGAGTACGTAGTAGCGCATACGATAAGACAGCTCGGCCAGTCTACAGGCCACATGGTAGTCGACAACAAGCTGTAAGTCTCTGTCTAAATCCTCCTTCCAGCTCTCAATGCCAGTCTGTCCTAAGTGCCTCAAGTATTTCCGGACTGCAAGGGGAGTTACATTTCACCGAGCGCAACCGCGAGCTGTCTGCAATGTACGCGATGACCGGGACACCGAACTGGTCTCTGCAGCAGCCGCCCCTGCGAATGAACGAGTCAACCACGAAGTAGACGATGCATTACTGCCCCCTTCACCACCCGAATTTCAGCCTATGGACCTCGATCCAGACCCTGCCTGGGAAGGTGGCGAAAACTGGCATTCTATCTCTCCCTCCATCTCGATAGCAGCAGACTCACTAGGGAGAGTTCTGGTCACTTTTCCTCGTGCTTCCGAGATTTTTGAAGGCAGAGAAACATTCCTTACCCGGTTTGAGTTGGATCCATACTCAGTCTGTCGGCGTCTCGTTCCTTTCTACCCTTTTGCCAATCTCGACGACTGGAGGGTGGCAAACTTTCTGTTGACCTCGGGGCTTAGCATGAGGGCTCTGGATGAGTTCCTCTCCTTGGAAGCGGTAAGTCCACACGATTGTCCGGGCATGTGACTGACAATATACTCAGACAAAGAATATGCCTCTATCCTTTTGGACAGCGAAGGATCTATGTGCACGGGCGGAACTTCTCCCGTCTGGTCCGCGATGGAAATTCCAAATCGTTCCCACTACACACCCTACAAGGGAACCCGTTCAGCTATACTTCCGAGACGCACTTGATTGCGTCGAGGCACTCTTCAATCACCCGTTCTTCGCGGACAAGATGGACTTCACGCCATTCGGGTTATTCACAACAGCTGAACGTCTTGTAAGAGTCTTCACAGAATGGATGAGTAGTGATGGCGCCTGGGACATGCAGGCAAGTATCCGGACACTTTGTACGCTATCAATTCATGGACCTTCATAGCATAAAATACCTGAGGGTGCTACAATTTGCGGTATCATCCTATCCTCCGACAAGACGAATATTACGAATATGTGCAGCGGCAAAGTAGTGCACCCTTTGTTGATCAGTCTTGTGAATATAAAAATGAAAGTGAGGAACAAGGGGTGCTCGCATGCTTTCCTTCTCCTGGCTTTGATGCCAATCCCGCAGTTCATTCATCCGGTCCGAAGGATGTGCGGGGTCCTTGAAGAGCGCCTCTTTCACCAATGCCTTGATATCGTTCTCGAACCCCTCAAACAGGCAGCACGTCTGGGTCGCATGATGTCTGACCCTGTTGGAAACCTGCGGTACTGCTTTACCCACTTGGTGTCGTATATCGTCGACACGCCTGAGGCTCGCATGCTGGCATGTGTGCGTGGCAATACCTCACCGGTCACGGCCGCCATGTATAAAGATTTTGGCGACCCCCATCGCCACCCTTCTCGTACCGCAGCAACTACACTTGCACAACTCGCCTCCATCGAATGTGACGTTCTCGATGTTGATCAGTACTTTGCAGCATGTGAGCGCTTTCGTCTTAATGGTGTATCACACCCGTTCTGGAGGGACTGGCCACTGGCTGAACCTTCCGAATTTCTTACACCTGAAAGCCTGCACGAATGGCATCGCCAATTCTGGGACCACGACGTTCGTTGGTGCAAGCACGCCTTGGGTGCTACTGAACTGGACTTCCGATTCTCCATTATTCCACGTATCACTGGTATAGCTCACTTTCCTAATGGGATCACGAAGTTGAAACAAGTTGGTGGAAGGGCTCAAAGGGATATCCAATGATATATTGTCGTTGTAATTGCCGGTGCTGCAGATGCGGACGTTGTCATTGCAATTCGCGCGTTGATGGAATTCCGATACTATTCCCAAGCTACCACTATTACCTCGATCACGCGCGACAAGATCCGAGCCTCATTGCAAGAGTTCCACGACCACAAGGACGCCATCATCCAAAATGGTCATCGTCGCGGGGAGAAGACGAAACAGGTTCTTAGGCATTGGCATATCCCGAAGCTCGAGCTGATGCAAAGCGTCGCCCCGAGCATCGAGCGGGTTGGCTCTATACTACAGTGGTCAGCAGACACAACAGAGCATGCCCATATCAAAGTCATCAAGGATCCTGCTTCAACCACTAATAATCACAGCTACGACACTCAAATCTGCCGGAGTCTCGATCGTTCTGAGAAATGTCGACTCTTTGACACTGCATTGGCGCTGCGTGGGTCAACATCTGAGCCCACATCCATGCAACAGCTTGGTCGGGAGACAAATGACAGTGATTCGGAAAGCAGTGAGAGAGACAAAGATAGGAGCGTGTTGGATGGTATATGGACATCAAAGCGAAAAACCACCAGTTTTTTCGATGTCGCCGCGCGGCTGTCAGTTTCTCCTCCCGACTCTGTCCCCCGTCCACTTCGTACCTTCATAGCCGGATCTACCGCCATCCACCTCAACTACGACCCGTCGTTGAAGTGCGTACCTATTGACATTGTCGCCGAACGATTCAAGCTACCTGATTTACGTGGGGCCTTAGGTGATTACCTGAATCGTGAGGGAAATGTTACTCAGAACTTTCATACGTTTGGCGGTCAGAGATGGTCTCCACCGGATGTACACCTTCCGTTCAAAGAACTTCATGTGTGGTACAAAGTCCGTCTCCAGCAGAAAGCTTATCATGATCCGTCCGACATTGCTTCTACATTCACTGTTCACGCTCACCCACCAGACCGTCTATTGAAGTATGGTCGATACGACGCAGCAATCATGAATGTGGATGACCAATGGCAGTGGCCATCCAGTGGACTACAAGGTATGTGCGGTCTACTACTAATAGTTTAGCTGTTGAAAACATACACAGGCCATGCCATCGTCCATGTCCGTCTTATAATGTGCCCTGTTCTGCCTAGGGGAAGCAGTGGTGTTAACCGGTTCTCAGACCGTTTCCTAATATACGCCCAGCGCTTTGATATCGTCCCTCAGGGGAACAGTTCAGTTGAGCGAACGACGGGTTTGCATGTGCTTAAAAAAGCAATGCGAGCATCAGGTTCTGAGCTGGGGGAGGTCTTTCCTTTGGATCAGCTCAGGTCCTATGCTCACGTCATTCCGCGCTTTGGTCGAAAGGCAGACAATCGTCTTACTTCGACTAATTGCATCCATTCTTCACCGTCGTTTTTCCTGAACAAATACTTCGAGAAGGACTTTTTCTACGCTATTTCCTAGTACCTTGTAACGCATGTTGCTCCGTGTTTTGCAGTGCGATTGAAATACCTACCGTTTTTTTAACACTTTGACAATAATGCGTGTGATGCAGACTATTATTTGTAAGCGGAGGTGTAACAAACTACACTTTGCTTCTGTACGATGTGACAGCATCAGTACAACTCCCTGATGACAATCACCCAGGAGGCACCAGCGCTTCTGATTAACACAGACGAAGAGGAAGCACTGAACAGGGAAAGGAAGCGACTTTTGCACTGGTGAGGTGATGGCCGAGGAACAGGTAAGCTCGATACACCTGCTGCGATGCTGCAACTTCGAGTGCAGAGATGTTACCTCGGAGTTTTGATAGAGTGGATGACATTTATGAAAACTACATATGATACAGCGCTCGAACAGGCAACAGGTATTTCCTCTCCCACAATCCACGACACTCGTCATAACTGTGGCTCGCACAGGTACTGGTACACCGCTCAAAGGTATGTGTGCTGACGCTGACGCCTGAATTATATGTCATGTTGTACTTGTCAAGGGAACACATCATATACGGGTCCGTCCACCAGGTCGTTTTTCCGCTGCATGCGATGTCTAACTTTTGCACCTGCTGTACAAATTGTACAGGAACTTCCATGCCCCCTCGAACCCTATCATCACTGATTCAAGGTGTAGTCTGACAAATTCTCGGAGCTGTATAGCTAGAAGAGTATCTGGTTATTGTGAGGCATCCTGTGATTGCTGGAATGGAGGATCTGATTCTTCTAGGGTGCTTCAAGTCGGGGGCCTTCCAATGGGCGACCTCCTGGTCCATTTGACTCCGTTGTTGGGAAAATCGACGACATGGGTGGGTGAACACTTGCTCAGTGATGGGGCAACAGAGTATCAGTGATGTCTGTATGGGCCGGATGCTGCATGGTGTGTACTTGTTTAACTCTTAAGAATCTACCAAGTCTAATCCACTCGGGAACCGTCACCGAAACTTTACTTGCCCGTCGGTGTGGAGATATTAGTGGACCCGTGAAGCCTAGTTGCGAGTACATGAAGTGCAAATTTCTCGCACTAAGTAGTGTTATCTCGGGGCGCAGGACGACGGTCAATTATGTCTTTTATGATATGGGATGACCCAAAAAGGAATTACTTTCCGTCGTCAGTTCGTTGAGACCTTGCTTGGAAAGCAAGCTAATTGAGCCTTGGTTGTTTCCCATCAACTGCCCTTGAACTAGACTACTAGCACAACTGCTTACAGCGAACTCGGCTGGCTTGTGGACAGAAATTGGAGAAGAAAAGCCAGAAGTTTCCTTTCCTCCCCACTGAATTGCGAGGGGTGCCACCCAGTGTGTCTGGGGAGGCTCTTTCCATTTCACCCCCTGTAAAATCTGGTGCCATGGCCAAGCAGCCCAGGATTCCCCCCCCATCTGCCCATCCCCACAATGTAATATCTCGAGGCAAGTGCATAAACAATATGACTATGGTTCTGCGACTGACTGATCCCATCTTTCAAGTGAAATGCAAGGAAATCGTGCGGGTCATTTCCGGTGCCCAACGAGAGTACTTAGTGGTAGGCTGCAATAATTGAGCAGATTTCAAGAGTTTAGTGGACACTTGAGAACAGTTCGAAGAGGTACCCATTAGCGATTACATCTACATCATGAATCGCTTAGAAGAAGATGGGTATCGGAAGACGTGGAACAGGAGTGTTGCTTATTATTGCCATCGCGTAAAGCTATACGACTAACATTCATCATTTCATAGGTTAACCTATTTTCCACACTCTCAACGTCTCATAATGTCATCACCCTCGGCCGCTCACGAGTCCGTCTTAGGTGCTATCACGAGAAGTCTTGATCGCGTCCTAGACACCATCCCAGTTCCCGTAAACATGCTGGGTTGTCGAACCGCACCAACCGAAAATATCGCAACCAATTCAATAAAGGCGATTCCGGATTTATCTGTTATGATAAGCACTAAGGGCGGGATGTTCGAACGGCCTGTCTGGCTGATGGAGTGTGCGTTTTCGCAAAGCGACTGTGACGTCATGCACAAGTTGGACGCTTACGTTCGAGATATCCCTGACCTTCTGGTCGTTGGCAAAATCCTGATCACACAAGCCGAACGATATGCTAGTCCGGGATCAAACGGCTCCGTCGCTCAGCAACTTCGTTCATCGGATATAATGACGCGGGAGGAATGGCTTCATAATCATAGTGTTGACGACTTTCATCAGGTGGTCGTCGACGGACACACGTGGTTCTCCCTATCGTCGGTGGAAATCCACGTCTGGACTCGTCAAGCTGGCGGATCGCCGATCGAGTTAGATCGTTTGGACGGCGATGAATATGCTGTCGGGGTATGCAAATTCTTACTTCATGCTCGTGTATGGATCTTCATTCGTTCTCACCGGTCAGATGCTTTACCCGACCGTTAATCTCGATGATATCAATCGCATTTTCCTGCGTGGGTTCGAGCTTATCAAGGAGGACGTTCTCTGGAAACTGGTGACCACTAATGTGGACCAGTCGTTGCTTGATCGTATGGAAGCGTGGTTGCCCCCCCCTTGTGCACTAGATTCCACGTTGTTGACAAACGCACTCGCTTTGGGTGCGTGGGCCACGGCGTACAAGCGATACTTCAGTTGGCGCTCCGAGTTGAAGAGTACACCATACAACACGACACCACGCGAATATTCTCTTCGCCGCAAAACCGCTAAAGTAAAGTACCGATTTGATTCTTTGGAGCTGACAACTCACTACCCGATTACAGCGCCTTGGACACAGAGATTAAAGCATCGTAGTTTTGACACCCCTTCGTACCCTTGTACTTTTCATGTCTCGTAGTACACAACATTGATTGTCGTCTCCTCGCATAATGGCTCGTGTTACTGAGCATATGCACTGCATGAGGGAACAGGAAATACGCCTGAACGGATTTTGTGATCACAAAAAATCGGACGGCACCACTTTCATTTTACTAAATAATAACAGGGTCCGGTGCTGTCAACAAATTGGAAATGACGCCGCGGAATCATAGCACAATGAATGGGGTTACAACTTGTACATCTACAGATCAGCTAGAGCGTCTGATACATAGGTCTCCAAAGGGTCTATCAAAGGTGGATGTAAGGATGGCTGTCAAATCGACCGATAGCACTCACCTGGTAGCTAGAGACTTCTCCACGAGAAGTCCATTTCTCCCCATATTTTGAAGGAGTGGTGAATGCGGTAGCAAGGTGGTCCAGTACGGAGACCAGAGGGGCACGCGGAGCTCGGGGTTAAAAAATCGTAGATATGCGGTAGGTGGGGGATCACCTACCGGTGGTCGAGGTAGGGATTGTGGATGCAAAATGATGGGACAAATGCACCAATATGCCTGACAAGAGCAGTCTGCATACACCCTTAAAGTGGAGGTCTATGGACGCCTCGTCGAAATCGTACCACGAACGCTTATTGAACATGATTAGCGCATCCAGACAAACGATGAGATGATCGTCGTCGTACCTGACTCGCCTGACGTTCATACTGAATACCCTGCGCTGTGGAACATGGGAACAGGCTCGAAGGATCCCCGTGGAGAGTCAGAAACTCCCTCGCAGCTGCGAGAGACCGCACGACCTCGACCCGGCCAAGATCGAGCCATCCGAAAGATGATGTCGGATCTGTGAAAGTCAGCTTACCTGTCATAACTCGCCCAAAGAGAGTTGGGAGATGGTGGCACATAGACGTGCCACAATACATAGTGGGACGGTCGCTGAAGCCCAGTGAAAACTGGACATCACCGGGTGTGACCATACGTTGTGAGGTGTGAATTTCCTTATTAGGGTTATGTTTAGGTAGTGTCAAATATTACCAAATCTCAAACGGAGCTTTGCCACGCATTGCATTACCTTTTGCATGTGCGATCCGCCCAATTTCGTCTACCCCGGCATTGCATTGCAATACGCAAAGCATTACATTGCTTTGCAGACGTGCAAAGCAAAGCAATGCTTTCTAATTGTCGCATTAACTACTTACATGCAACCACAGGACTCCGAACAGCAGTCTACTGCACGTCAATACGACTGCGTCTGCATCAAGTACGGCTACGGACAGATTCACAAGGTCTGTCCTACAGCATGGCACCAACATCTTGCCAGCGCAACTTCAGAGGAAGAGCGCCAACGAATACGCTCCGCTAGGCTTTTGGGTGAACGTGTAGCAAGTCTTCCTCCTGTTCCCAGCTCTTCTTCGCTGCCGGATCAGGTACCCCCCAGCATTCGTAGAGCTGAGGCGCACCGAGGACTTGCCAAGCGGGCAAGAGAGAACCAGGACCCGAATGAATATGTAGGACGGCGGAAGTGCGCTCGTGTGCAGCAGTCCGTCGATGTCCAATATCAAACTGAGACTGATTCTGGGGGACAGGTCGTTTTGTTTTTGTTTTTGTTCGTCTGTGTACTGATGATGTATGCAATTGCACTCCCAGACAGATATTCACGAATCTGCGTCTGTTGAACCATCACATCCAGATGAAGACAATCTGGATATTCACAACCCCCAGGCGCGTCTTCTTCGAACTTGTGCTTCGACACCCGTCCAATGCAACTGTCTTTCAGATTTATCCAGACCCGATAGTCGAAGATAATGATGCTTCCAATGCATCTCGCTCCTCTCCCCCACCTTCTACCCCTTACTCTCTTCCTACACGAGAGGAGCCAGAAACGCGTCGAACTCCTCCCCTTCCTGACCGCATGAACCGGTCCCCACCAGAAACCCGCCAGATTGCGTATCAGCGGCGTGCTCGGCCCTATATTGACATCAAAGCTCTGCGTGAACGTGTCGTTCTTCCCAAGCTGAAAGAGACAATGGACTTCATCTCGGCTCTTGCGGATGCTGCCTTGGAAGACCCAGTTGCGAAGCTTGCCCCGTTGGCCCTGGAACGTCTCCGTAACCCCCCTCGAGTACCCCTTCTTATTGACAATCCCGGTCACCGTCACAGCATCTCTATATACCTTGCTACCGAGCATTCTTCCCAGGATGCTTATGAAAAAATATGCCGATCTACCAGTCAGAACTTCCCAGGCGCCCCAGGTATCGACGACATACTCTCCTTTCACAGGGTCGAAAATCTCATCGCATCTCTGACTGGTGTCGAGAAGATTCAGCATGACATGTGCCCGAATAGCTGTGCAGCATTCACAGGTCCCTATGCTAATCTCGAAGAATGTCCGCTATGTGGAGCTTCGCGCTGGAACCAAGCATGCCTACAGGGTACCAATGGCCAGGGGAAGGTACCCGCCAAACGATTCACCACTGTTCCTCTAGGCCCACAACTCCAGGCATTCTACCGCGATCCTGATCAAGCACGTAACATGCGCTACCTGCACGAGCGCACACAGAAAATCATCGCAGAGCTTCAAGAAACCGGATCGATATCTTTAGTCGATGATATTGCCGCAGGATGGGATTACATTGGCGCCGTTCTCGCTGGCGACATCAAGGAGGACGATATTGTCCTAATGGTGTCTCTCGACGGTGCACAGTTGTATGAGAGCAAGCAGTCTGACTGCTGGCTCTACATATGGATTATTCTTAATTTAGCCCTGGACAAGCGGTACAAGAAAGTCCACGTCTGCCCAGGCGGATTTATACCGGGTCCCAACAAACCTAAAAACATTGACTCGTTCTTATTCGTAGGCCTTCATCATGTCGCAGCCCTTCAACGTGAAGGCCTGCGCATCTGGGACGCTTCTCAAGACCGCGTTTTTTCATCTGACGTCTATCTCCTCTTCACGACAGCTGATGGTCCGGGTCTGGTCTGTTGGGATGGAATGGTTGGGCATAGCGGAAAGAATGGCTGTCGAGTTTACTGTCCAATGCCGGGCAGACGCAAGTTTCACGGGACACACTACTACCCTGCGCTTCTGAAACCACGCGGCAACTGTGCTCCAGGGAGTGACCACCCTGATATCGACGTTTTTGAGCTTCCCCTTGGGGGCTCTGGTGATTATGCTGACAACCTCCTGCGACTCGTTAGCGCTCCTAGCCAACGACAGTGGGATGCTCGCAAGACGGAAAC
Source organism: Pisolithus albus (assembly GCA_024613165.1). Classification (NCBI taxonomy): domain Eukaryota; kingdom Fungi; phylum Basidiomycota; class Agaricomycetes; order Boletales; family Pisolithaceae; genus Pisolithus; species Pisolithus albus. The sequence goes on from JANFAB010000034.1 coordinate 337,548, forward strand.
TGGCATTACCAAGCCCCCTCTACTCCTCGGACTCAAGCCGTCTCGATCACTCGGAGTACCACTGTGTATGACTACGGACCTCATGCACCTCGCAGGTAATCTTTCCGATCTTCTTATCTCACTCTGGCGCGGCATGATGGAATGCAGTAACTCGGATGACAAAGATTCATGGGATTGGGCGGTATTCTGCGATGACGAGGTTTGGACGTCACATGGACAAGCCGTCGAGGATGCGGGCACGTCCATCCCTGGTTCTTTCGACCGCAAACCACGCAATATCGCCGACAAAATTAATACGGACTACAAGACCTGGGAATTCCACCTTTACATATTCTGCCTCGCGCCCGCCCTCCTGCACGACATCCTTCCGGAGCGCTATTGGCTGAACTTTTGCAAACTTGTTCGTGGTATTCAAATCATGTCTCAGCACGCCATCAACAAGCAAGACCTCGAGCACGCTTATGTTCTCCTTTGCTCTTGGGGCCGCGAGTTTGAACTTATATACTATCAACTTAGGCAAGACCGACTTCACTTCGTTCGACCGTGCATCCACCAGGTTCTCCACCTTGTCACTGAGGCAATGCACAAGGGGCCCCCAATTTGCTATGCACAGTGGACAATGGAGCGCACAATAGGGAATCTTGGCCAAGAAATTCGGCAGCCGTCAAAACCATACGAAAACCTTGCAGAAGAGGGGGTACGGCGGTGCAGGGTAAGTTCCACCATGGTTGTATCTCCCTCCATTGACATTCCGTGCTAATGTCATATTACCAGGTCAACGCGCTGCTCGCAACTATGCCCGAACTCGATGATAGGATCAAGGGCGATCCCACAGGCTCTGTCAATTTAGGAGATGGATATGTCTTACTACGGAAACGGGACAAGCGGCCCTGGCTCCCGACTGGAGAAGAAGCACGTATCATCAGTGAGTTCATAGGTGACGGTCAGCCTGTTCACCGCTTCAAACGATGGGCATGACTTCGCCTTCCTAACGGACAAATCGCTCGATCTCTGTGGCGAGAAAGACTCAAACCAGTCACACAGGTGCGCATTTCAAGAAATGTGAAGGTAGGTATAGGACCACTCATGCTGCGGGATGCTAATGATCATCTAGTTTATTTATGGTGCACAGGAACGATTCGGAGAAGTGCAATACTTCACCAGACTTGCTATGGACGCGACTGAAGGTGCCGACGAAGCATGGCGATTTGAAGATATTGCTCTCGTCCGTCTCTACTCCCCTCCCGATGAATCGCTTCTGAAGAAGTCATCCCATACACTCGTATCATCAAAACTTGTGGATGAACTTGCTGTCGTGCGTGTCAAGTCAATCAAGAGCGTGGTTGGCATGATACCACATCGTCTTCGACTGCCATCCGGTATCGCTGAAGACTGCTTTTTTTTAATGGAAAAACCGGGACTTGATATTTCGCAATTAGGAATACCGTACAGCGTCTATCAGGAGGAGGAGGATCAGGACGTAGACATCGAGTAATTATACCAGAGTATTGCAGACTGCGTCAATGGTACACATGCGACAAGATAATGCGACAGCGGTGAAGAAGTGTAACAAGAAAATGAGAGAGCAGCGAAGTGTAACGAGAACATGCGAAACGATGAGTTGCCATCAACGAGAAGGTATGGATGTGCAAGTATTGAATGCAACCGTGCAAGAAATGAGACGGCCTAAGACTCCAGCTTTGCGTGCTTGGGAATGCGACCTGGGGACGTGTCAATCGGTACCCGCCTTTTTGCGTTCCTCTTCGCAAGCTGTGTGGGGATATCGGAGGGTTCGAACGGAATGACGCGATAGGCCCATGGCTTGTTCGGGCTACCCGCATCTGGGTTCGGATTGCCCGTATGGCGCGAAAGTATTCTACACGGGGAGATGGAAGTGGACTCAAATCTGTAGTAGGTGAGACGAAGAGAAAGTCCTATGAGGTGGTAGAGGACGTACCGTGAATTCTCGCCATCAGACCCGAGCTCCAAGTGGGGCTCGCAGCCAACATCCTCGGCCTTGATAGGTACCATCGCATTGGATTCTTTAGCATCCCTGAGAACAGACAGCTTGTTGCGGACAGCGTCCAATCTGCTGCTCGCATCAACCACCCTGGTAAACGCATCTTGGATGCCAATAGTTCCCTCGTATGCCTTCCACAAAGCTGCATGAGCATCTTCGAGCCTGGTGCTAGCTGCCTCAAGCTCCTCCAAAGCTTCTCCTTCAAGCGTGCACTTCCTATCAACGGGGAGACTGTAGCTAATGATGTTAGTGTTCCGGGCCAGAAGAAATGATACTTACGAGTTATCGACAGCGTCCTTAAGACGGAGCACGACTTTTTTGACTCCAGGCGATTGAATATTAACCGAAAAACAGTGGGTGTCCCACTTGGAGAGGGAACCAGTGACCTCGACGTATATAACGTCGTCTACCACATTGAGAACGCGTGTAGTACTTGGTGGACTTGGTGTCGACGACATATGGACTTAAGCGAAAAAAGGTCCGTGTATTGACACATTAATTTAATTTGCCACATCGGAAAATGCCGGGTAGGAACCGACCTAGGAAATACTTCGTACTCTACTACCTTACTTCTACCCCCTGTCCTGGACAGCGACAACGCTCATGATGATGTCGGCATTGTTGACGTCGAACGAGTCGACCGGATCCTTACTTCTGAAGAATCCATCGCCCACGAATCCTACTTTCCAGCAGCCTTTCACCTTGCCACACGTCTCTGACGTGAATTTCTCCCAGGCGAATGACATGTCGATGACCTCATTTCCCACCACGTTTATGAACGTAAGACCCCTCTTTGACAATCTTAGCTAATCGCAGCACTGGTTTTAGGGCGCATATAGTCACGAAATGAAGCAATGCAACGTTCTACAAGAGCGGATAAGGTGTCTCGAAGGGGAGGTAATGAAACTTACAGTCGAGAACACTACCCTCAGGTGAATCCAGTTTTATCACGAACTAACTAGCATTTACTGCTTAATATTACAGGACGGCATTCCAGTGCCTGGCAGGCGCCGTTGGTTTACGCAATGTGGACCCTTGCCAGTTTAATGGCGCGTCACTTCCTCAGGTTTCCACGTCTTCACAACAGCAGGCACCATGCCCCACTCGGGAGACGAACCCATCAATCCGGTTTTGGGACCGAGAAGACTGGGAGCGATACCTCGAGTCCCCTGAGGGACTAAAGAGTAAGCGAGGGACCCTGGGATACCTCGAGGACGAAGACGGAAATCCGCCATCTCCCAAGATGGGCAAAGCGATACGACAGCTTCTCCGGGGAGGCTGGGCCGAGCTCGCAAACCAGCAGCTTGCACCGACGTCGTGGGGAAGAGTCTCTGCAAGCAATCGCAAATTCATTCATGACCTCATGGAAAACGCATACCCAATGTTTAGATTCGCTACTAATGGTTGGAAACTCGACTATCTGGCCAGCACGACCTACCCCGCCTGGAGGAAGGTACATCTGGATGACAACGGCAGGTGGAAGCCTAAGAAAGGCAAGGAACTGAAGACCGAGGACGACGACGACGAGGATGAGGACGAGAACGACGACGGCACTGGAGAGGTTGGCATGAAACGGAAAACCATGCAGCACGTCTTCAAGACGGAGGCACCGCACAAGAAACTTAAGGGTACGTGCCTCATACATTCGTGCCAATGGAGCCAACTTCCGCATCCAAGGTATGACTTTATCTGCGAGTCCAGCAGCCTTGCCATCGCCACCCCCTTCCGATACATCCTTCTCGGCTTCTGAAGTGTCCACGACGATGCACGAGCTGTCACCGGCTGACAGTACTGAAGATAACCAGGGTCCCTCCCTGTTCCATGATAGCCCATGCACGGAGGAGAGTATCGCACAGTGCGACTCAGACGCTGTTGCCACTGCCAGCAAGATCACCATAAACCCACTGTAAGTACTTTCAATACTATAGTATCTGTGCTGATAATAGTATGGCCTAGTGCTGCACTCGCACTCGCCACTCACAAAGTGCGAGAGATGCCTCCACTTCCCCCTCACGATACCTCCCAAAAGCCCAGTGCAGTAATCGAAGCACGGTCGAGCGCAGGGCCTGTCGTTGAATTAGCGGATGCTGTCCTGCCGGCTGGGACATTGTCTACTACGGCCGACAACAGCAAGGTAGATTCAGTCTCCAAGTCTAGCAAGGGCAGTGGAAAGGCGAAGATGCGCCCGGGTCCGACTAAGAACGGACGGTACGTTTACTGGGTTAGCGTCAATATACTCTTTATTCGTCCCCGCTTCCCAGCAACCTATGCGCTCACCGCTGGCGCAAGCAAGTGCAGTCAAGCGGATCGACGGAGGAATTTCAGAACTATTATAATGGCTTGACCGCGGCACAACGAAAGGTAAGTCCGTCATCTCCTCGATACGTTTGGTAGCCGATTTATTGCAGGGGTATGACAACGAGGCTGCGGCTTTAGTAAGTCCTCATTTAAAAGTAGCACAACTCTAATCGCTTTCTTGCCTAGGTCGCAAACAACAACTGGGACACGAAAAGCATCTGCAATGGTTCTCTCTACTAGATCAAGGATTCTCTTGCCCGGCCGCCCAATCACTCATACCCCCACTCTCTCGCACTATCGTTGGGACTCTCGTACGCCTTCTTGGACGCTTCCATCATGCACTGCTCGCTTCATACCCCCTCCCGGCACTGGGAGTAGGAATTCATCTGCACGCTGTATGCTTTCATTCGCATTATTCACTCTCCAGCCCTTCGATTAGAGCATGCTAATAGTGGCGAGCCCGCTATTAGCTATCCGGCCATGTATATTACCATTTTCGGAACGTATGGAATGCAATGAGATTTCATCGCATTAGAGCATATTTTGTAAAATGCGCAACACCCGCAAAAATCATATTTTGTCACAAGTGAGAATATTGTGTGATAAAGGTTTCTAGTAGAAGTATATCGTCGGATATCATATTTTATGTTTAATGCAAAATTCTGACATAGCATCACACAGGACTCTGCCCCGAAATGTCGCAAATATGATATTTGTCCAGGTTTCGTAGTGGATTATGTCGAGATATGTCTTACGTTCACAGCCACTGTCAGGCTCATAATCCGTCACATTGGGTCACACCCGGTGATGTCCAGTTTTCACTGGGGCTGAAGTTATCACTGCAAGTACGCTGGCTGACAGGGTATTTACACATGTTTGTACAGGAGCCGGTCACCAGCTGGACTCAAGACGACTCAGTGAAGTGCACTCATCGCTGCATTTTTCAATCATATCCCGACGTCTTGTGCCAACTGTATCGGCGCTTTGCTAAGCGGGCGAAATGGTATGTGTTTCAGAACTTAACATTTGCTACGATGACTAATTTACCACCCTTTGAACAACTGTAGGAATCGTACGTTGTCAATCGGCCGTCTTACTGATGGACTACTGATTGCAATGGGTCAGGACTCAGATCGTGATAGTTTGCATAAAATGGTCTATCTGTTCAGGTGCGAAGTACGTCATGTTATGACAAAATTTGGCGATTTAAATGCAGGTAAGCGGTTGCCGACTTTTTGCCTACTTGCTTCAAGTTGACATGCCACCGAAGCAGCGCCTCCCAGCTGGGAGAAGGAAAGCTTCTGAGGCGGCCACTGGTAACCGTCCCCGTTCTACTCGTAACCCTCTCCCGTCCATCCCTGAAACATCCGTTCCGACAGAGCCCGAAGATGCACAGGGCGACGATTCAGCCGTTGGTGTTCACAGTCCAAGGCGACGTTCACAGCGGAGCAATGCTGGGACTGGTGGTCATCTGCAGCAACTAGAGAAGGTCTCCCGGGCTATTGAGACGCCATGCCGACAAAGGGAGCAGGTTATTGATCTTCCCAACGACGAGCCAGTCAATGTTATGGCCCCAACGCCGTGTCGCCGGAGGAAGAATGGAGGACCTAAATATCGGTCACAAGCTGATTCGGAGGTAAGGGCTCGTTGTCTTAAGTACGAGTAGGCTAACCTCTGTTGTACTTAGGGATCGACTGCGGTACCTGCCAGTGCAAGGCATGGCCGGGTAGTACAACCATCCCAGGTTTCTGTTCAGGCAGAGCAAGACACCCGTTTCGGCTTTCAGCTTGGGCCACCTTGTCGACCCACATTTGTTGGCCCTCAGTCTCTCGATGCTTTCCAAGGCCATCGAACGAACTCAGCTGTGACTACCAACAAAGGGAAAGGTTCACGTGCGCGACATGTCGTTTCGGGCACTGACTCGCAACTAGTCGAAAGACTTCAGCATTCGCCTGCACATGTTCCTGGAAGTCCGCTGTCAGTTCTAAGTGAAATGGAAGATGCGGAGATGGAACCAGAACCCCAGAGCTCACCGCGTCAATCTGAGGAGATTCCAGACAATTCTCGCTCCATGTCCAAATCACTCCATCGATCCACAAGGTCCCGTTCGGAGTCTGAAGAACCCCACCAACATGTTCGTGTAGTCAAGGGAAAGCAGAAGGTTACCACCCCTTCTGATCACGTCGATGATGATATCGACCATTACAATGAGGACATCGGTGATCGAATCGGTACGTATTGCCATTCAGAGTAAGGTGCACATTAATCAGGCTGTATACTAGACGATGACGAGACCCCCGACTGGGACTCTTTGGGTAATGATCTTGCTGCAGACAGGCGTCGAGATTGCATTAATGGGGAGACGCCGTCTGAAATGAGCCGACGTGGCTCTGTACAACAGTCTGTCCCGCGTCGATCTTTTAACGCCCAACAGAAGACGATCCAGCCTATGCAAGCACCTGCCCCGAATTTTTCCATGCCGTCTGGATTTCAACAGCCAACCATCCGTCCCCTTCGGGTCCCGGTCTCGCAGAAACCGACAAGCACCCTTTCCAATCAGCAGCTCGTCCCCCAGAAACGTGGATTTTCCCAGGTTGCTCCCCATGCTCCGAGTTTGCAGTCGCGAGCCCCCGCGGGTCATCCACCGCCTGAATCGCCCCCCCTGTCACCTCCCTCTCACAGCAGGTCAGAGAGGCTTTTGCACCGCGTGGGGGAAGAAAGAGTATGTTTTTATTGGTTTATTTGTTTTCTCGATGAGATGTGGCGACCAATTGGCTAATGCCACTGCAGGCGGGAATCAGCTACGATCTACTCGAGCGTCACCACATCACCAATTCTCGTCGTTGTTCTCCCTCCATGAATTACCTAGCAGGTGTGCCCGAAGTACAAAGTCGCCAGCCATCGAAGAAACAGTGCTTGGATCCACCTGCGCAGCGAGAGGACAGCACGGTGGACGAAGGTAAGGATGGAGAGGCCGACGATCCCAAAGGTGACAGTGCCGAGGACCAACCACGCCGCGGTGGACGATTCTCCAAGAACGCGAAAGGTACTATTCCCGTTAGGCCCACCCTTATAGCATTCTATCCACCTCAGTGGGCGAAGCTCCTGAATCTTGCCAAGGCTCGCATGCGACTATATGTCGCTGTTGAAGATGCATTCCCCCGACTCGAGGATGCGGTTGGTGGCCAGTGCCGGGAGGTTCTTATGGAGGTAATTGCTCACTTTGAGGCGCAGGGCTGGGAGGTGGAAGCCGGTAAGACCCCCAGTGTTCGTCAACGTTTCGCTGATGATATATAGGTTATTATCCAACCCACAAACTCGACATGTGCAGGCTTGTAAGTGTGCGTGTCAAGCAGCACAGCAGCTGTTGACCGGCATAAGCTTTTCAACGATACGCAGACTTTCCGTAGCGACCTCAAGAAGGCGGTAATGAAAAGTTTACGTGCAGACTATGAACTCTACCCACCATCCACTGCCAAGATGGAGGAGGAACGTATTGCAGCAGTCAAGAAGAAGGCCGACGATCTGTTGAGTACAGGGAAGTATTTGCGTGGGGAGCCTGACGATCAGGTAAAGCCAACCGTCTTGTCGCTTCGTTAGCCTGACCTGGAAAACAGGGTAGAGCAAGTAACTTTGCTCACCGCGCTCTTAAAAATATAACCCTTGCTTTTTACTATGCCAACACATCCAAGTGTCTCCGCCAATTTCCGGAGTTCCAAGAATACGTCCCCTACAAGGCGTTGGCGCTCGTCACTGCGATGGTAAGCTGTGAACAGAAACCACCATGACTTATATCTGAAGCTTTCACAGGTTCATGCATTGTTATCATTGTTCAGAAAACATGGTATAGACAAATCAGCACAAGTCAACTCGCAAGATATCGAGGAAGGATACATCGCGCTAAATGAAGCAATATCAAATGTCCTCAACCATCCTCACCACGGTCCGAAACTTAACGCGATGCTTGTTGACTGGGCACAAACGGGAATGTACGTACTTATTCAGATGGACTAACAGTAGTAACCTCACAAGATGCTAGGACGGGCTACGTTACGAAGCATAAACCAACAGAGCGTATGACGAATGAGTTTGCCCCCGTCCTAGATTGAGAGTCATAATGTGTATCGTCGTTTTCAAATGCATTTCCATGCCGAATCCTGATAACTATGACATGAACCTGAGTCGCAAGTTTTTATAATTATGGGTATTACCAGTCGCGGACTGTATAACAATGGTGAGGATATGCCAGCCTGCTCAGTGCTGTACGACGCTGTGGTAGTGTCAACCTCTGTAACACACTGTCGCAGCCGAGGGGTGTTGTCAGGGCCATGGCCCCACTGTACAACGCTGTGGCAACTTCGGTTGTTGTACAGTGCTGTCAATCCTCGCTGCCGTACCCATCCCTGGCCGGCACTGTACAGTACTGCCACGGCTTCGGTTGCTGTATGTCAATCCCAAGTTTAATGACACGTGCTAGTACTGTATGATATTGTGGCGGCTCCAGTTGCTATGGGGTAATCTCTAGCCTGTCGATCTGGCCGGAACTGTGTGACAGTGTGACAGCCTCAAGAACTTCTCGGCATGTCACTCGCTAGTGCATATCTGTGTATCTAAATTTGGTAGATCGGTGCTGTACAGTTATGTCACGGCGCTGTATCCCGGCTGGACAAATGGGGACCTATCTGTCAGCCTGTCAGCTCTGTGGCTCGCTGTAGCGAGCTGTCCAGTGACGGACAGCAAGTCAGGGATTTGCAGATGCATCTAGGAGGTTGACACCACCCATACATGCTGGGCAGGATTGCCATTGCAGAAATGGTGCAAGAGAGTCCAAATTGCAAGTAGGAACTCAGCCATCCACTTATCTTACTCACTACTTCACTCTGTGATGTGCTATGACAAGTTTTTGATATGTTTCTTAAGTCTCCTAAAATCATCGCACACTTTCCCACGCCCTCCAGCTCTCATTTTCATTCTAGCTCACCCATTTCTTGATGGATGGACTTCAAACTTTGGGTGAGGGTAGATATATATGTGTAGAATGTGCCCATGGCATTAGCTGGAAAGATACCCTTGGAAATGTGGTGTGGTGGCCATCCACCAAAAAACCAACATGGTGGTGTTACATCCATTCCACCAAATTAACCACCAAAGTCCTTCTACATGGACATTGTATGACATATCTTCCATGGTCCCCACTGATCAGAATCCCCAAAAATGTGCAGTGCCCATGTCTGTAGCACATACATTGGGGAGGAGGAGACCTGGTTCTGCCTCCACAACAACAGAGGCTTATGGTCTGTACTTTTGATAGGCTGTAGCCATATGCAAGGGGAGGGTGGGGGTGAAATTTTCAAGTCCATATGTCAAGAACTGCACTAATGGGAGCAGAGTCCGCATTTTTACCCCTATTTATATTCACATCCATAGAAAGCACTGGATGGGATACAAATTGTGTGGAATATGGGTAGGCTGCATGTCAACAGTATGCTGCAACACAGTAAAGTATCACACAGTAGAGGGGAGGAGTGGGGCAGCAACAACAACCTTGGTATCTTGGTCCGCTTTTTTGATTACATAAGCACATATGGCAGGTGGAGTGGCTGTGCCGAAAAAAGCAGAGACTCGCAAAAATTTTAGTATTCCACTCATATCTAACTTGGGGAAGTGCCGCAGGTGGCGGCAGAAACCTTGCTTGGCTAGAAGGGCAGCCTGTGTGATTGTACACAGTACAACGTAAAGTCAACGACACGTGATAAGGTAGTTCACGCACACTACAGAGCAACCATCCAAGTACTGTACCACGGCCGAGAGCAGGCGACTCATTCAAGGGGGCTCTTGGGGCGGCACACAGGCCTCTCACTGCATGTATCTACTGTTCTAGCTAGTGAAAAGCGGTCGAAAGTACCGAAGATGCGCAGGGGGGGCGCTTGTAAAGTTACTTCACGCTATGAAATGTGTGGGCGGGATTGCAAATTTTCCCTGGCAGAAGGTCGGCTGAGTGCAAATTTTTGCTGCACAGCAAGTACCTATTTTTGCGGTGTCAACCCGATCCCGGAAGGGGAGGACATATTCCCCTATGGATGGAAACATACCAGTGCGGTGATCAGGTACTCGAACATTTTGACAGGTCTCGTCCTCAGTGGGTTGTCGAACGCCAGAAGAAGCATGACGTCAGGGGCGGTCAATAAGACACCCGCCCAAAGTGGTAGTGAAGGAAACAGAAGGACGAGGGCGATAGCAGACCCGACCATCTCTGCCAAGTCGGTACTGATGATGGCGATCTCTGAGAGGATGTACAGCGGATACAGCACTCCCCAGCGCCATAGCATCTTGTGCCGAGGGCCGTCATGGAGCAGCAGTCCGCAATGAGATGCGAAATCTAACAAGTGTGAGCGAGAAAGATCGGAGAAACATTCGGATAGGCTCGTTACCTAGGCCACCGCCAGTTACTACTCCCAATCGACCAGCGAGAACCTGTGAGAAGAAAGTGTCACCGATGAATGTAACGACCACAGAAAAGAAGGAAACCTGGAGGAGGGCCGCCAACAGTCCAGCAGGGAGGACACAGAAAAGGAGACTGTATCCAAACTGCGACCCTGCCTGGAGATCGACTCCCCAGTTACCGCTGAAGGGGGTCAGCTTTGACGGAAGCAAAGGTCCTCGAAGCAACGACTCACGGATCGAAGTACGCGACGGAGCACACGATGCCCACGCCGGTGTGTGTTCGAGCATGGTGATACACTCGCCAAGCGACCTTGTACACGATGGAAGACCAGTGGGCCCCTTTCTGGGTGGATACTTGCTTGGGCTCGGGTTTGTTCTCGGGAACGACAGGTACCGACATGGTGGTAGAGGAGCTCGGGAATGTTTGGGTCGTGCGTTTCTACACCCACCAGTGGTAATTCTACTGGACTAGAGAGGAGCGTGGACATGCGTGTGAGGGGCTCAAATCTGGAATCAGTCGTCTCTTTCATGAGTCTGTGAATGAAATAAACGAGACTGTAAGGACTCGGAACGACTTACAATCATTGACAGGGGCAGCACAGTTCCGACGACGTCACGGCAAAAACGTTTGGCGTGTTCGTCCGCACGGTGTTTATGATACCCATCCTGCTAACGGTCGATACAGTTCGCGCCGGCCAACGAGCGTGCGGCCAGCGGCGGGGGTCACGTGACCGCTGCCATCGCCCAAAATGGCCACCTCATCATTGCACTCGCAAATTCGGGCTCATTTCCATACAAAAATAGCTATTTTTTGGGACCATTCCGTAGATCGTCCCGAGATTGCCTACAGTAGCACTAATACGGGTATGAAAGGGGGGTTAAACGAGCATGTGCAGCCCAATAAACTGACTTTACATTATGAATGTTACAACTTTGGACTATGTGAAAAGTGCGCGGCAACAACCGTGCCAGAAAAGGAAAGAAATTCTGTCGTCCGACGGTTCCCACGGGAATTATGGTGCTGGAGAAACCTTGCCAAGCAAGGTAATCTGAAAAACAAGATCTCGCTGATGTAATCATATTGCTGTGATCCTCTCATCCCGGGCTACAACTTTTGTTTTCAGTGTGGCTGTGCATGTGCGCTTTTTTGATTAGATAAGCACATATCAGAGGTGGAGTGGCTGTGCCAAAAAAAGCAGAGACTCGTGAAAATTTTAGTATTTCACTCATATCTAATCTAAAAAGCAAGATCTCGCTGATGTAATCATATTGCCGTGATCCTCTCGTCTCAGGCTACAACTTTCATTTTCAGTGTGGCTGTGCTATTTGATTAGATAAGCACACATCGCAGGTGGAGTGGCTGTGCAAAAAAAAGCAGAGACTCGTGAAAATTTTAGTATTTCACTCATATCTAATCTAAAAAGCAAGATCTCGCTGATGTAATCATATTGCCGTGATCCCCTCGTCCCTGGCTACAACTTTTGTTTTCAGTGTGGCTGTGCAGTTTCCCACCCCTGTGGCTGTGTCAACCCTCTCTCTGTGTGGCTGTGCTAAACCTTCGGCCTGTGGCTGTGTTACACCCCCCCATACTGTGGCAATGCATGATTATATAAGAAGCCACATCACATAACACTCAGTTTTCAAACTCCGACAGAGGCTCAGCCACCTGCGAAAAATTTTATTAGGGGTATTCCCTTATTTGGCCAGTGGCTGTGACATGGTACTCGAAATAATTCTAAGTCCCTCCGGTATTACTGGTAATATCGCCGGTATGCAGTTTTGGCAGTAACTCATGATAGTTATCATGCTTGTCACATAGCGATACTTATGAAAGTAATGTTAGCTTATGGTGTCACCCAGGTGAGATATGTCTGTCCAAGGTGCCTCGGGGACCGGGTTTGGGTGAAGTTTTCCAGCAGGGGGTTTCCGGGATCCCTTGGCCATCTGGCAATGGTGGCAGGATGAGACATACTCCTTTACCGACCAAGACATGGCTGGCCAGACATAATGGCGGGAGATCAACTCGAGGGTTTTGGACCATCCTGGGTGGCCAGCGACAGGGGTGTCATGATGTGCCTCGATCACTGGGAGAACTGCTGAAGGGGGAACATAGACCCGACTGTCCCTGACATAGAGGCCATCCCTGAGCTCATATCCTTCGGGTGGGGTCGTGGCTGAAGAGGCCCCCTTTAGGATAGCCTCGAGGGTTCTATCCATCCCTACAGAGAGCGCTGCCACCCAGGCTGGGTCGATGAGGGTGACCTCCTGATTGTCCCCCTTGACCTCATGATCTTCCCTTCGAGATAGAGCATCGGCCTTCGCCATAGAGGCACCTGGTTTATAGACGAGCTTGTAGTTGAACCTCGAAAGGTACTGAGCCCATCGAGCCTGCCTGCGATCAAGGTTCTGAGCCGTCTTAAAATACTGGAGGTTGGAGTGATCCGTCCAGATCTTGAACTCATAAGGGGTGGCTTCTAGATAGTGGCGCCAGGTTTCCAATGCACGGATAATGGCAAGCATCTCCTTGTCGAAGACCTGATAATTCCGCTCAGGGGGAGTCATGGAATGGGAGTAATATGCAACCGGGTGCCAGAGGCCATCAGGGGCCTCGACCGAGAGGACTGCTCCCGTTGCAAAGTCGGACGCATCTGTTTCCAGGCGGAACCTCCTGTCTTGGTCAGGAAATGCAAGGATGGGGGCCGAGGTGAACGCTGCCTTCAGGGTATCGAAAGACCGTTGTTGCTCCTCCTGCCAGGTCCAGGGCTGGTCCTTCCTTGTAAGATCATTGAGAGGGCGAGCGATGCGAGCGAAGTCCTTGATGAAGCGACGGTAGAAGTTTGCCAGGCCAAGGAAGGCTCTGACCAACTTGACTTTGGTGGGGACTGGCCATTCCCTGATAGCTTCCACCTTGGACTCATCCATCTTTATCCCATCGACCCCTACGACCATCCCCAGGAACTCGACCTCCTTCTTCTTGAAGAAGCACTTCTCCGGTTTCACGAAGAGATCGTTTTCCCTGAGGCGTCGAAGGACCTCCAACACGACTCGGTCATGCTCGGCCTCGTCATCTGTCTTCGTGAAGATCATGATGTCGTCAATATAGACAACGACCACGTCCTCCATGTCACCGAAGATATCGTTCATCATGTTTTGGAACATGGACGGGGAGTTGCACAAACCAAAGTACATAACGAGAGGTTCGAAGGCCCCTTTATGGGTGACGAAGGCTGCCTTCCACTCATCACCTTCCTTGATGCGGACGTTGTTGTAGCCCCATCATAGGTCCATTTTTGTAAAGAGCTTACAGCCCTTGAGCCTATCGACAAGTTGGGAGATAAGGGGGAGGGGGTACGCATTTTTCACCGTGTGTTCGTTGAGGTACTGGTAGTCCTGGACCATATGTTTTCGGCCATCTTTCTTGGGAACGAAGAAGACCGGGGAGGTCTGAGGGGACTTCGAAGGGCGAATGTAACCTTTTCGTGTCTGGTCGTCGATGAAGTCTGAGACCTCCTTCTGCTCATTGGTGGAGAGGGGAATGAGACGGCCTCGTTTAGGGACAAAGGTATCCTTGAGGTCGATGGCATGATCCCAGGGCTTTCTCAGCGGCATACGTTCTGACGACTCCTTCGAGAAGACCTCCAGGTACTGGTGGTACTCCTTCAGGACAAGCTCCTCTACGGTGCCAGAGCGGGTCCATGACGATCGAAGCTTTGGGTGCAAGTACTCCATGTCATTTGCCTCCCTCTTTTCCTGCTTAGTCAACGGGGCGGGGTCATGACACTCACGAGGGCAGCGAGTCATCTTGACAGTTTTGTCAGCCCATGAGACCACAGGGTTGTGGCGTCGAAGCCACGTATAGCCGAGGACGAGGGGGTGGGAGCCGAGGGTAGTGACCTGCGCCCAGATATGTTCCCTGTGTCCATCGTAGTTCATTACGAGGGGCGCCATGTGAGTGATGTCCCCATCTCGGTTCTTTGTGCCATCAATGTTGTACACTGGGACTGATTTGTCGAGGGGGAGGAGGGGTATTCCATTTTCATCGGCCCACTTCCTATCAAGGAAAGTATTGGTTGCCCCAGAATCGACCAACGCCTTTGCCTGCCACTTCCTACTTCTTCCTTCCAACGTCACTTCCAGTTCCAGTTCTGGCCTGCAGCCTATTGTTCTTACTTTAGTGTTCTTCGGGATTTTTGTCTCTGGTTGGTCACATTTTTTTGTATTTTTGTCGCAAGAGGAATTAAGCACCCTTTTATTAATGTGTGGGGCCGAGCCATTTCTGGACTCCTCTACACACGAAGTAAGGTTCGACGTATTAAATAACTCCTGTACGTCGTAAGTGTCCAACACTGAGAAACGATTACATGCCTGCCCAGTACCAAACGTCTACTGAGCGAACTCTTTTCCCTGTGCTTTCATCTCGTTTGTATGTTTATCGTAGAAGAACGCCTGCATCTCTTCGAAGGTCATCCCCTGCAGTTGGCGAAGCTGAGGGTCATCTTGGGGTGCTGCTTGATGAGCAGCAGGCTGAGGCGAGAAAGGGGTGTGAGGGGGAATGGGGAAGCGGGGCGGAGGGCGCTGCTGAGATCGAGACGTACAGTCTCGTTTAAAGTGATTACCCCCACACGAGAAGCACTTGATGTGCGAGGGAACAGGGCGGGATGTCGAGGCAGCTCCGATCTCCATGGGGATACCCGAGCCTCCGAAGGTGCCAACCGACGAGGAAGAGGGGCGAGAGGTGGAGGATGGGAAGGCGAAGCGAGAGGAGGTGTGCATGCGAGCGGCTTCAATGGTGCCACCCAAGGTCCGGAGTTCGACTACGTACTCAGTGAGGGTGGCCTTCCTTTTGCCCTGCACGAAGATTTGCTGTAGTATGTCAGGGCGCATGGCTCGTTCGAGCATGAATATGGTGTAGTCGTCAGACGCCCCTGCAGACATGGCTAGCGCACCGAACTTAGCCACGAAGTCTTCGGTCCGCATGCTTCCTTGTCGTATCTTCTGTAGTTGGGCCTTTGCCCAGTCCTTGTTGTTGATCGGCCTAAACTTGGCCTCGATCTCAGCCTCGAGGGCTGCCATGTTGGGGTATGTATTTGCTGCCTTGCAGGCATCAATCCTTGCCCGGGCGTATGCCCCTGCTACTGGCCCTTCGAGTCGGGTCCATACTGCCAGACAGTCCTGCGAGGCCGAGGGGAAGTCCGCTATCTGGAGGTACGCTTTCATCTTGCTCCACCATTCCTCGAACTTTGAGATGGAGCCATCATATTTTCTGGGGTCAGACGCCCCTTTCTTTGCTGGATCGCCCCGGGCGGCACGTGCATTGGCCTGGATTAGACTCTGGGCCACAGAGGTAGTGACATGGGCGGTGATGGCGCCAATGAGTGCCTGGACATCAGGGTCCACGAGGAGAGGGTTGGGCAGGGGTTGTTGTTGTTGGTTACCACCTTGGTCCATAGCGGCTGACTACGACGGGGCGGCGGTAGGGTTTGTTTATGAGGTGGCGGGGGCAGAGGTTGTAGCAGCGAGGCGGAGGAGTGGGGTGACCGAAGATGTCTTCGTAGAGTTGCTCGTCGAGGTTGTCGAAGCGAGGGTGGGGGGCGGGATCGAAGACGTTCTGGTAGAGGTAGTTGTGGGGCGGGATTAGGGGGTGTGCGAAGAGGCATGCCGCTCCTTCGTCAGGGAGGCCGAAGTTGGCAGGGAGTGGGGGGGGAGTACCGAGGTTTGGGTCTTCAGATGGGGTTCGAGAAGGGTAAACGAGTTCGGGGGTAGGTGAGGGAGGTGTGTTTCATGGAGGCAGAGGTCGATAGATCGAACCTTCGCAGTAGAACGAGGCGTGGCGTGGAATGGTGAATAAACCTCCTTAAAGCCTGGAGTCCGGCTGTGACACTCTCCTTAACCCTGGAGTCTGGGTTTGCTCAGTGAGCGGGTGACGGTATAGAAGCTAGTTCAAGTGTTACGACCCTAGACTCGAAGTCACAGGCTCGCTACACTGAAGCTAGATGAAGGCGAGGACGAAGACGAAGATGAAGACGAAGACGAAGGGATAGAGGGCAGAGGAGAGTTTAGAAGCAGTAGGGGCGAAACCCAAATGAACTAGCTTGGGGCTAGCTGGGCTATTGTGTTGGGTATATATACTACTGTACATGAGGTAGAGGTGAGGCATACATGAGGAGGACATAAGGCATGACATCACAGTGACATCACTATGACATCATGGTCTGGACCAGCCTAGGCCTGAGCCACATGGCAAGCACATGGCCAAGGTCTGGGTGAGTCCATAGATAAGGGAAGAGATAAGACGAGATAAGATCTGATAAGATCTCAAGATAAGATAAGAGAGATTAGATAAGATGAAAAGAAAAGAAAGAAAAAGAAAAGAGTACATATCGTAACACTGACGCTAGAACACTTCTAGCAGAAATGGCCGATCAAAAGGAATCTTCCTCCTCCAAGAACATCCCACGCCTTAACGGCTCAAACTACGCTTCTTGGAAAGCCTTAATCAAAGGATACTTTATGACCCTTGACGTCTGGGGGGTTGTAAAGGGTTCGGTGACAAAGCCGCTTGCCCCTCCTGAGGCAATAGCAGCTTGGGAGACGAAAGACCAACGAGGAATGGGAACCATTCTTCTTTATTGCGATCCTGTTATTGTGGTTTCTATGGATGCCCTTGACACTGCAAACAAGATGTGGGATTATCTTGAAAAACAATATGGCTCTCCATCGGCAGTATCCGCCTACACAGACTTTATGAGGTTAATGAAAATTCGGATCAATCCAACTGATGACATTGGATCCAAGTTGGCCGAATTCAATATGATTCTTGGGTTGCTTGCGACTCAAAACCTAACCTTATCTGAGCCAGTGCAGTGTATTCTCCTTTGTGGAGCTTTTACCGATCGTTGGGGACAGGGCCCCGTCAATATTTTATTGTCCGTCGAAACCAAGGACTGTTACGAGTCGTGCTTGAGTGACAGAGTCAGGCTAGACTAGTCGACGAGAGCAGCGACCAAAAGAGGAATACTAGCAGAAACAAACCAACAATAACCAAAGGCAAGGACAACGATGGCGGGGTAGACGGAGGACGGACGCGCAGATCGAAGAAGATGACAGCAAAGCCTAAGCAAGGCTAGCAGCACAGTCACTCAAACGATGACAAGAGGGAAACGCCCAATCACGAAAATGAATAGAACTAAGGATCTAATACATGGTTGTGCCTACTTATATACTCTCTAAGTAAAGGCCATGAGGGAACCTCAAGGCATGGGCACTGGGTATGACATCAGTGGTAACGTCAGGATGACATCACTATGACATCAGGATGATGTCACTATGACCTCATCGAGTACTAGGCCTAGGTTCTAGACTGTAAGTATAAATAGCGCTCAAAGTGTGAAGAGGGAAAGGGGGATCTGTAATCGGAGGTCTGGATCGTGGCTGGATAAGGGCTAGGTACGCAGCCCTGAGAAGAAATGCCCAAGATAAGATCAAGATGATCTAATCGGCTATCTAATCAGTGATTAGATAAGATAAAAGAAAGGGGCAAATCTGCGATCCATTACAAGGACTTGAAAATCGCAATGGTCACTACTCATCTCAAGGAACTTTCGTCACATCGAACCGGACAGTCATCGCTTCCTAAACTGGAATCCAGAATAGAAGCATCTTCATCGCAGCCCTTAGTAGCACGGTTGAGTAAACCTCCCCGCTGCCGAAAGTGCCGTGGTAACCATCCCACGGAACAACACATAGACCAACCTGGGACACCATACCCTAGTCGTGGTCGAGCATCATTTAGAGGACGTGGTGGTCCATCTCGAGGGGGAGCACCCCCACAGCAACAGCAACAACAACAATCTCGAAATAGAGGAAAGGGTCGTGCTCGTAGTCGTCACGGTCGTTTTAACGCCATAGACTTCAATAATGCCGAACCTGAGGATTCCCAGGTTTATGACAATAATGCTTCTGATGAAGGAGCAGATTATCAATATTACGAGCAAGAGGGCTATGAGTCATATGCCCTCGAAACAAACAATGTTTCTATTCATGACGCCTCCTGTTTCGAGGAATTTAATCAAGAAACAACTCCTGTTCCAGTCTCTGAGGAACAAGTTGAGTATGTTGCTGGCTTGCTGGATGAGGACACCACTAAAATCTGTACTTGTTCCATTTGCTCTTGTCGGACAGGAACCGGAACTCGTATTCGAGTACAGCAGGGTCTTCCCACACTGAATCGAGTGGGAGTTTTGGAGGGGACCTCAACGAGATGGACATCTGTTGAATCAGAAAACAGACATGATCCAAGGTTTCCTGACTCCGGTCCTGACCCTGATAGATCCGACGATACCGTTTCGGTTTCCGGAGCATTGGGTGCAAATGATGAGGGAGAGAGGTTGCTTTTACCAGGTGGTAGACCACCTAAGAAGTCTAGGCATCGAGTATCTCGAGTAAAGGTTTCCTTACAGGACTTTCATGCTTCGGTATCCGAGCATAGATATCCTTCGCCTGCATTACCTCTCGTGAATTTCCCTCATGATGATGATGACTTAACTGTATGTGGTGCTGCTGATGTGTACTACAATGATGACTGCTTTGACTTGTATCCTTGTGAGTTGGAAACCAACGTCACTACTAACCTTATTTCCAAGAATTGCATGTGGATGTTAGACAGTGGTTGTTCACACCATGTCACTCCTCATCGCAAAGATTTCCTAACTTATAAGGCCTTAGCATATCCAGAGTTTGCCAATATGGCTGGAACTAAACCTGCGAAAATATATGGAAAAGGGACTGTTGTCCTAAAACTAGAAAACGGAAACTACCTGACTCTCCATCTGGTTCACCATGGAGATTTTTCTAAACGCCTATGCTCATGAAATCAACTGCTCCGAGAAGGAATGACCTCTCGAGCGACGAAACATAATGAGGTGATCTGTGCTCCCGATGGTCATGTTGTTCTCAAGGCGAAATGCTTGTCTACATCGTGGTTGCACTGGTTCTATGGAGTACCTGTCCATTCCTCCAGCGCCGAGACCGTAGACCTAGGGAATATCACAGTGGATGAATACATTCTTTGGCATAATCGCCTTGGACATCCGGGTGTATCCGTACTTAAAAACTGCAAGCGTCACTTACAAGGGTTTCCTGCTGAGCTAATCGCGAAACCTCTTGAAACATGTCGTGGTTGTGCCCAAGGCAAATTGGCTTCCGATCCATTTCATCCGTCTGCCAAGCGAGCTTCAAAACCGCTTGAGTTGGTTCATGGCAATCTCTTAGAGTTACCTGTGGAGTCTTACTACTGCAGCAAATATGTATTTACCCTTTTGGATGATTACTCCTCCATGGGCTTCTGCCTTTACCTCCGAAACAAGTCCGACACCCTGGCCAGATTTACTGATTGGATTACCAACGTTGAACGGCATTGTGGTTGTATGTTGAAGACTTTTCATTCAGATCGAGGAGGAGAGTTTATGGGACATGCTTTCAAAGCACTCCTCAACTCCAAGGGTATTACACATGAACTATCTATCGCCGATCAACCTCAACAAAATGGACGTGCTGAAAGGTTTAACCGCACTATACTCGAAAAAGCTGGATCGATTCGTCACTATGCCTGTATACCTAAACAGTTCTGGAACTTTGCTTTTGACTGTGCTTTACATGTCTACAATCGCACTCCACTTCAGCGTATTCAGTGGAAGACTCCAGTTGAACTGTTTTTAGGCAAGGTACCCGACATATCCTACTTCCGAGTCTGTGGATGTTTAGCCTACGTTTGGATTCCCAAAGATCAACGGAAAGATAAATTGGATCCTCATGCTCAGGAAATGGTTTTCTTGGGTTATGAAGCAAATACCAAAGGCTATCACTTCTTGCATGGCCAGAAAATAGTAATCGCTCGCACTCCAAAATTTGTCGAAGATATTTTTCCTTTTTGTAGCACAGATAAGGATAAGGACAAGAAATCCGATGACTCAGACCTAATTCCTGTGACAAACCAAACACCAGATGACCTACCTGATGACGTAGACTTCGGGATGGAAAATGGGCCTGATCCGCCCAGGGACGAGAGACCCCAATCTCGACCACCTAGTCCACAACAACAACACCCACTGAGGAATGGCAATGGAGACCAGGACGATGGACAACCTCGTCATCTGCCACCAGGGACAATTCCTCGTACCAATCGAAGACCATCACCTCCTGCACCACAAGTTGGGAGAAAAAGACCATGTGATTGGACACATCCTTCACAGAGAAAAGATGTTTCTCCAGATCCACCTGTTCCACCTCCTAGAAGATCCAGAAGACAGACTCGACCTCCTCTCAGACCAGATAATGTGTACGGTGACTGTCGCAATCCTGCTGAGATTGAAAAGGAGATTCGTGAAAATCGAGACCGTCTTCATCAGTTACTTCAGGATCAATCTCGTAACATTCAGGGTGTACGAGAGCTTATACAGGAGAGAAGATTTGAGGAACTACCCTCAGAGCATATGCTTTGGGAAAGGGCAGAACAGGAAAGGATTAGAGCTGAGGAAGCTCGTCCACCTTCTCCTCTAAATCAGGAACAACAGGCTGGACCTTCGCATCATCTGGAAGCTATTGACGAAGCCTATCATGATAGGGAAATGAGCTTCGTAACTATTCCAGCTGCGCATATCAAAACAGCTCCAGAACAGTTTAAGGATGTTATGCGACTTCCTAAAGATGACCAAAGGAAATGGTTTGATGCGATGAAGGATGAACTTAAATCGATTGAAGAAAGAAAAGTTTGGACATTAGTGGATCCTCCTCCAGGTCGTAAACTGGTTAAATCAAGATGGGTTTACACTACATCAGCAAAACCACCTTTTTGGCACAGAGGCCACAGTGCCACAGTGATGTCACAGTGTCCCACAGTGCCACAGTGTGACAGTGTGACAGTGCACAGTCAGGTACAGTGTGACAATTGTGTGACATTACCATGTCACAGTTCCCCACAGGCTCCCACAGAGCTACAGGCCTACAGACACACAGTGCTACAGAGATAGGGGCATCTCACAGATGTCACTGTACAGCCACAATGTCATAATGAAAGTTGTGGGGCTGGATCACAGGATTGTGGGAATATGCTTATCTCATCAATATGCCCAAAAATGGGTGAGAAAAATGCAAAATACTGAAAAAATTGGATGTCTCAAAAATTAAATTTCAAAGATGTCATAATGAAAGTTGTAGTGCCTGACTAGAGGACCCCAGAGGTATGCTTATGTCATCCATCCATGCAAAAATGGCTGAGATATAGGCAATATACAATTAGTGTAGTAAAGTGCACTTTTTTGACTACCAAATAAGTGTAGTGTTTTGTAATGTTTGATTAGCAAAGTGTAGTGTAGATGTGTATTACCAAAAGTGTAGTAAAAGTCCGCTTTTTTGACTACCAAATAAGTGTAGTGTTTTGTAGTGTTTGATTAGCAAAGTGTAGTGTAGATGTGTATTACCAAAAGTGTAGTAAAGTGCGCTTTTTTGACTACCAAATAAGTGTAGTGTTTTGTGATGTTTGATTAGCAAAGTGTAGTGTAGGTGTGTATTACCAAAAGTGTAGTGATGTGGCGCATTTTTGACTACTAAATAAGTGTAGTGTTATGTAGTGTTTGATTAGCAAATTGTTGTGTAGTCCATTGATTAGCAAAAGTGTAGTAAACTCCGCTTTTTTGACTACCTAATTAGTGTAGTGTTTTGTGATGTTTGATTAGCAAAGTGCAGTGTAGGTGTG
Organism: Pisolithus albus; assembly: GCA_024613165.1. Lineage (NCBI taxonomy): Eukaryota > Fungi > Basidiomycota > Agaricomycetes > Boletales > Pisolithaceae > Pisolithus > Pisolithus albus. The sequence goes on from JANFAB010000034.1 coordinate 360,062, forward strand.
TATTACCAAAAGTGTAGTGATGTGGCGCATTTTTGACTACTAAATAAGTGTAGTGTTTTGTGATGTTTGATTAACAAAGTGTAGTGTAGATGTGTATTACCAAAAGTGTAGTGTTGTGGCGCTTTTTTGATTACCAATTATGAGTAGTGTTGATTAGTGTTTGAGTAGCTAAATGTTGTGTACACTTTTGATTACCAAAAGTGTAGTGTTGTGGCGCTTTTTTGATTACCAATTAAGTGTAGTGTTGATTAGTGTTTGAGTAGCTAAATGTTGTGTACACTTTTGATTACCAAAAGTGTAGTAAAGTCCGCATTTTTGACTACCAAATAAGTGTAGTGTTGATTAGTGTTTGGCTAGTGAAATGTTTACAGTTTTGATTACCAAAAGTGTAGTAAAAGTTCGCTTTTTTGGACTACCAAATATTTGTAGTGTGACTAGGAAATGTACAGTAGTGTTGATTAGCAAAAAAGCGTAGTCATGATTAGGATTGTTGTGTAGTGGGCACAGCCACTAATGCCTCGAAATTTTGCAAAGTCACAAAAATACCCAAAAACGCGATATAGTGGACACCAAAACTCACGCCTTTCGCGCAAGCGGCCAAAGCCGACCAAACAATGGCCAATTCCTACTATAGGGTAGTGTATGCCACTAGCCCACTACTACCACACATTTGATTACCCACAAGTGTAGTGGTAGTAGAAAAAAGCGTAGTACTATTAGGAAAAGCGTAGTACTATTAGGAAAAGCGTAGTACTATTAGGAAAAGCGTAGTACTATTAGGAAAAGCGTAGTACTATTAGGAAAAGCGTAGTACTATTAGGAAAAGCGTAGTACTATTAGGAAAAGCGTAGTACTATTAGGAAAAGCGTAGTACTATTAGGAAAAGTGTAGTACTATTAGGAAAAAGGGTAGTAGTATTAGGAAAAAGCGTAGTAGTATTAGGAAAAAGCGTAGTAGTATTAGGAAAAAGGGTAGTAGTATTAGGAAAAAGCGTAGTACTATTAGTAAAAAGTGTAGTAGGTAGTGTTATTAGCAAAAAAGCGTAGTACTATTAGTCTATTATGTGGTAGTACTTGACTTTGAATATACTACTACATTTGATTTGATTTCTGTGTGATGGAGTGATAGTTATATTAGCTTGAAAGTGTAGTGGGATTAGGAAAAAAGTGTAGTAGTAGTATTAGCAAAAAATGGTAGTGGGATTAGGAAAAAAGCGTAGTAGTGGTATTAGCAAAAAACGGTAGTGGAATTAGGAAAAAAGTGTAGTAGTGGTATTAGCAAAAAACGGTAGTGGAATTAGGAAAAAAGCGTAGTAGTGGTATTAGCAAAAAACGGTAATGGGATTAGGAAAAAAGCGTAGTAGTGGCATTAGTAAAAAATGGTAGTGGGATTACAAAAAAGCGTAGTAGTTGTACAGGACTGTACAGGACTGTGACAGCACTGTACAGGGGGGGACTTTCCTGTGGCGCTGTGGGCGCTGTAGTGGGCTGTGGTGAGCTGTACAGTGCCGTACAGTGACTGATGGTTTTGCTGATGTATTAAAAGCGATGGTCATCACAAAGCCCATTTGGTAGCCAAGGGCTTTACTCAGGAGTATGGAATTGACTTTGAAGATACCTTTTCTCCAGTCGCACGATTGGAAACTGTGCGAATCCTACTAGCTCATGCAGCACAGCATAACTGGGAAATGGAAGTGCTTGATGTTAAAACTGCCTTCCTTTATGGCAAGCTAGACGAGGAAATATATATGGAACAACTGGAAGGATTTAAAGTCAAAGGTCAAGAGCACAAAGTCTATCGGTTGTTGTGCGCTCTCTACAGATTGAAGCAAGCAGCACTCTCATGGAACAAAGAGTTACACCAATCACTTTTACGCATGGGTTTCCTGTGATCCAAAGTTGATGCCGGAGTTTACATTTATCAATCTAAAGCCAGTACCGTTATCTTCTTGGTTTATGTGGATGACGGACTTTTCCTTGGATCACATAAGAACCTGCTAAAGAAGAAGAAAGATGAGTTTATGAAGAAGTGGGAATCAAGAGATCTTGGCGAGGTTAAGGAATATCTTGGAATCCAGATATTTCGTAATCGCAAATCTCAAGAACAATGGTTACACCAAATCCCATATGTCCAAAAGGTCATAAAGCATTTCAACATGGAGCATGCAACTTCGGTCCGCACACCTTTACCTTCGGGCTATCAACCCAAAAAAGCTCCAGAAAAGTATCAAGCCACTTCGCAACTTTGTTCTAGGTTTCAATCGGTTATAGGATCACTCCTTTATATGGCCCCCTGGGAACCAGACCAGACATAGTATATTTGGTCATCCGAATGTCTCAGTATATGTCAAATCCTACCAATTTACACCTCAAACAAGCACTTCATATTGTTCGTTATGTGGCATCCACTCCGAACTTATGTTTACATTATCATGGGAACGAAAATTGGATTTACGGCTTTGCTGACACTGACTGGGCATCAAATAAGGATACTCGTCATTCAACCACTGGCTTTGCCATGTACTATGGCAACTCCCTTATTTCGTGGAGATCCCGAAAACAGAAAACAATCGCTCTCTCTTCTACTGAAGCAGAATATATGGCAATGTGCGATGCTGCCAGACAAATCAAATGGCTTGACATGCTCTTCAAAGAATTGTCGTTTAAAATGGACAAAACCATCCTCTATTGTGACAACATGGGTGCTCGCTTTATAGCTGAGAATCCAGTTTCCGATGGTCGCTCCAAACATATTGACATTCAATGGCACTTTGTTCGTGAATGTGTCGAAGAAGGGTTATTCGCCATAGAATATGTTAACACCAATCGCCAGCATGCTGATGGGTTAACTAAAAGTCTCACATGGCAGAAGTTCGAGGAAAATCGCTCGTCATTAGGATTGGTAACCAACCCAAATTAGAGCGAGGGGGAGTGTTGAACATATCATGTGAAACTATTCAGCTATACAGCTATGTCTAAGCCGATCATGTGACGTTGACAGTTCCACAACGTTCTATTATATTCTATGGTGTTCTCTTGTACCGGATTACCAGACAACACGTTCCTAGTAGAAAGACAGAGTCATACCTATATGGAAGGTCCTCTTACTTACAAATATAGTAGTTTATTGTATGGTGACAGCACACCTGGTCTGTGCACACCTGAGATGTATATATACCACTGGGCTCTGCCCATACTCTGTAGCAGCTCAACGAGTTACTTCTCTCACACACTACTTCGTCCTACTACTCCTCAAGTCCAAGACCTAACTGAAATCTAAGGCAAGTGCTCAGCCTAGTCCCTTGCCCCTTTATCCCTCTGCGTGATATCTTCTTCAATGCCCTCGACACTCTTCTTCAATGTCCTGGACGCTGATTTTTAGTAGGCCACATGTCCACTTCAGCGTCATGTTAAGATGCTGAAATTCAATGACAGATGCTGATTTTTAGGTGTCGTGACGCTTACTAAGAGTGTCTTAGATAGTGATTTGCTTGGCCCGGCCTCAAGCCCCGAGCCGAGCCGAGCCGAGCCCTCCTAGGCCGAGCCCAGGCCGGGCCCTTAGGTCGGCTTGTGGGGGCTTTGGGCCCGGCCTGTGTTTTGGCAAAGCCCGAGCCGAGCCCTCAAAAGCCGGGCCAAGCCTTCAAGCCGGGGCTTTAGTGGCTGTGCAGTAGTTACTTAATATGGTAGTAGGATTCCTGCAGCAGACGAGTTACCGGACACAGATAGACATGCAGATGACTCAGAACATTATGTCCCACTGCTATAGATGCTGGTTGGACAATATCTTGGCCCTCATTTGGCTTCGAAGATGTGTTTTTTTTCACTCTCTGTGGCTGACACCAAGGAACCTCTAGGTAAACCCACCTTCTCCCCCTACCTCCGAACTCGAACACACATTTTCTCGCGAACCGTCGCGCCAAATCTCTCGCAAATTGCAGGCCTAGGACTACTTGATGAGACCTTTCCAATGGTATATTTGTCGTTGTATTTGCCTCAATGCTTCTGGAGATATTGCCCATTTTCTGGTGGAAGGTACTGTACGACGAATTTTGGCATAACTTGGCATGGGGTGCGTCTTTTTTCTTATTTCTTCGTTTTCCCATCTCCTCCCGACGCCCTCCACCACCTCCTAAGGTTTCGCGGAATTTCGCCTAGTGGTTGTACCTCGATGCACTACCCCTCCCCCTGCCTCTGTACTCGTACCGCATTTTCTCCAGAACAGTTGTGCCGAACCTCTCGATTTTGTAGGACGTGATTCTACTCGACTAGACCTTCCTTCTGGTACTTTTTTTGTCACTATTGACCCAGTGCATCCAGAGATATTGCCTTTTTTCTGGATGAAGGCCCTGCAGGACGAAATTTGGAATATCCCAGGAGTGAGTCTTCTAATTCTTCATTATTCCAACTCTCTTTCATGCCCTCTATCACCCCCTGCAGTTTCATATATGGTCTCCATAAGAACAGCTCGTGTAGAATTACTTTGTATTTAAATATCCTCTTTGCACTGGTAAGCCACAGCCCAAGCCGAAAGCCCCGGCTTTTGGGCGGGCCGGGCCCTCATATGGGGCTTCTGGGGGCTCATGGCCCGGCCTGAGGTTTCCCCAGGCCGTGAGCCCTCAGAAGCCGGGCCCAAGCCCTCGGCTTCAGGCCGAGCCGGGCCGGGAAATCACTAGAACTCTTAGGGCCCGAACGGTAGCGGGTTTGCCACATGGTTGTCCACAACATATGCAAATCAAGTTTGTGTGGAGTCCAGCGGACTTCTAAATTGATATTCGGGTGTAGACGCGTATGTGGTGATTTCCTTATCACCCCCCATCGTTATGGATGAAGCTGAAGACCGTCGCCGCCGCATCGCCCTACGACTTCATGCACAGGGAGGGGAAGAGGACAGGAGAAGATTAGTTCTCCGGATGCTGCTCTTGCAGCAGCTCGAAGGTTACAGAGCAGTTGGTGCGGTACTCGCTATATGCCAGGCTGCAATCACGACCCTTCGCAACACCACCCCGCAGCCTTACCACACATCCAGCCTTTCAGGGCAGGGATGGGTGAACGAGTTACTTAACGGGCACCCGGAGCGGATCAGAAACGAACTCGGCATCCATAAACACATTTTTACCAGACTCATATTCATCCTTCGTGAAGCGGGCCTCCGGGATTCGAAGAACATCACGCTGGAGGAGCAGTTGTCCATATTCCTGTATGCGATGGTGACTGGATTGTCGGCCCGGCATATCGGCGAGCGTTTTCAACATGCAACAGATACAATTTCGCGGTGAGTGTACAGTAGCGCCCCAATCCTCTGCCCTACGTACTTACGCCGATTTCCTGCTTATGCAGGTATTTTAGAGCGATGCTCAACGCATTTTCCGAGGGTCCTATTTACAGCACATTTGTCCGCCTTCCCCGAGCCGATTCACCAATCCCCAGTCGCATCGCCTCAAGTCCAAAATTCTATCCGTTTTTCAAGGACGCCATAGGTGCCCTTGATGGTACCCATGTTGCGTGTGTACCATCAGCAGGTCAGCGGGATCTCATGCGCAATCACAAGGGATTTTTATCCCAAAACTGTCTCGTCGCGTGCTCATTCGATGGTATTATCACGTACGTTCTCGGAGGATGGGAAGGATCGGCTGCCGACGCTACAGTATACCACAACGCCCGCTTGCGGGACTTCACGATCCCACATGGCCGCTATTATCTCGCTGACGCAGGATATCCATCAACCCCGCAATTATTGGTACCATATCGTGGCCAGTGCTATCACCTGGCAGAATGGGGGCGCACAAATCTAGCGTGAGTATTTTTACATTCTTACATCTGATCTTCACGCATTCCCTGCAGGCCGAAGAATAGGAAAGAATTATTTAACCTTCGCCATGCCATGCTTCGAAACGACATCGAGCGCAACTTCGGGGTCATCAAGCGGCGCTTTCGCTCTCTCGTTCTCCCTCCTGAATACAGCATGGCAGTTCAGGCTCGGTTACCTGCTGCTGCGTGTTGTATACATAACATCATTCGCCTCCACGATCCTGACGATATCGATATTCCAGAGCCCGACGACGACGAACTCGATGAAGAAGATGGGCCGTTCCTAGCACCTGAAGAAGGCGACGTTGGAAGCCTTCAAGGCGTTCCACTGAACGCTGAGTCACGCAGACAGATGAATGCAGTGCGTGACGCGATTGCAGCAGAGATGTGGAACGATTATTGTGCTGAGCGCGCGAGGCGCAACATGCCTCACATCATCGAGCAGTTAGATTAGCAGCACTCGTAGTAGCTATTTTTTTGTACTACTTTTCGAATTTTTTTCCAACTGCAACATAGCTATCGGCGTGAAACGTGCACGCAAAATACAATTCATTTGGAGTGGCTACACGAGCAGTAGCAAGACAACAGGTGACAAGATACATGTAGGGCGTCTAGATATCCTACAAATTCGCATATTCCGGGCAAGAATAACCGGCCTTCTCAAGCCTGAACTTAACCCACCGCGCTCTGAATGTTGGCGAGCCAACCGAAGCCTCCAGGTATCCTTTAACGAAAGAAGCGTTCTCCTCAAACAACATCTGCAACCGAACCAAGTTATCTTCCGAAAGGTTCTTCTCAAGATCACGCATCAGCGCGCATACTGCACGGAACCTCCTATCCTCGCTTGTATCATCAAGCGCGGCAAGTGTTTTGTCGATCGTCCTGTTGGAGTTCTCATTGAATGTGGTCATAAAATCTTGCACCACATCTTCGAGACCACTTGTCTGAGTGCGTCGCTTCCGTGAGCTAGTGGTGGTCACCACAGATGCGGTGTCCAGTCCGGCAGTAGCGTCGCTCTTGCATTTTTGGCCACGAGACGCACATATGGCAGTCACAAGTAGTCGCAACAAATGAGTAGCCCGCGCGCCAAAATGCCATCACCTATGTACAGCCCGAGGCGGGCCCGTCTAAATTTATATAATGTGACACATGAGTGGGCCCGAGTGTGAAGAGTGGTAGTAGCATATGAGTGGGCCCGCAACGGGAATGCGGAATAAATGCCACCACTTGTGAATGGGCCCGAGATTGGGGGTATACTGGAACATAAGGACGGGCCTGTCATCAAGGGAAGGAGTGAATGAGTACACCACAAGGGCGGGCCCAGCAATTACATAGGACCCAACATATGAGCGGGCCCGTGCAAGCTCGGTTGCAGAATGTACTGCAAATGTTGGAAGGCCCACCCCCGATGAGATATCGTGTGATACAACATATGAACGGCCGTCCCACGATATACTGGCCCATGACACAACACATGGACAGGCCCGTCCATGAGATGAGATTGGACTGCGCAACTCATGGACGGGCCCTCCTGCGATACGGTGCCCAATGACACAACACATGGACGGGCCTGTCCATGAGATGATGCCGGACTGCGCAACTCATGGACGGGCCCTGCCGCGATATACTGGCCCATGACACAACATATGGATGGGCCTGTCCATGAGATGATGCTGGACTGCGCAACTCATGGACGGGCCGCGCCATGATATACTGGCCCATGACACAACATATGCACGGGCCTGTCCATGAGATGAGATTGGACTGCACAACTCATGGACGGGCCGCGCCATGATATACTGGCCCATGACACAACACATGGACGGGCCTGTCCATGAGATGACGCCGGACTGCACAACTCATGGACGGGCCCTCCCGCGATATGGTGCCCAATGACACAACACATGGACGGGCCTGTCCATGAGATGAGATTGGACTGCACAACTCATGGACGGGCCCTGCCGCGATATACTGGCCCATGACACAACAAATGGACGGGCCTGTCCATGAGATGATGCCGGACTGCGCAACTCATGGATGGGCCGCGCCATGATATACTGGCCCATGACACAACACATGGACGGGCCTGTCCATGAGATGACGCCGGACTGCACAACTCATGGACGGGCCCTCCCGCGATATGGTGCCCCATGACACAACACATGGACGGGCCTGTCCATGAGATGAGATTGGACTGCACAACTCATGGATGGGCCCTGCCGCGATATGGTGCCCAATGACACAACTCATGGACGGGCCCGTCCATGAGATGAGATTGGACTGCGCAACTCATGGATGGGCCCTCCTGCGATACGGTGCCCAATGACACAACACATGGACGGGCCTGTCCATGAGATGATGCCGGACTGCACAACTCATGGACGGGCCCTCCCGCGATATGGTGCCCAATGACACAACACATGGACGGGCCCGTCCATGAGATGAGATTGGACTGCGCAACTCATGGACGGGCCCTCCTGCGATACGGTGCCCAATGACACAACACATGGACGGGCCTGTCCATGAGATGATGCCGGACTGCGCAACTCATGGATGGGCCCTCCCGCGATATGGTGCCCAATGACACAACACATGGACGGGCCCGTCCATGAGATGAGATTGGACTGCGCAACTCATGGACGGGCCCTCCTGCGATACGGTGCCCAATGACACAACACATGGACGGGCCTGTCCATGAGATGATGCCGGACTGCACAACCCATGGACGGGCCGCGCCATGATATACTGGCCCATGACACAACATATGCACGGGCCTGTCCATGAGATGAGATTGGACTGCGCAACTCATGGACGGGCCCTGCCGCGATATGGTGCCCCATGGCACAACACATGGACGGGCCTGTCCATGAGATGATGCCGGACTGCGCAACCCATGGACGGGCTGCGCCATGATATACTGGCCCATGACACAACTCATGGACGGGCCTGTCCGTGAGATGAGATTGGACGCTTCAACTCATGGACGGGCCCTCCCGCGATATACTGCCCGATGATGGGGCATAACTCACGAGGCCGCGATATAATGATGAATAGCGCAACCCATGGACGGGCCTGTCAGACAGGAACATTAGGACGCCACAACTCTTGAACAAGCCCTCCCGTGTTGAAGCAACTCATAGACAGGCTCGTACATGTCGGAAGTTAGGACAACAGAACTCTTGGACAGGCCCACCTGAGAGGTAATGCAAGGCGGACAGCAATTAATAAGTCAGTATAACCCATCACAGGCGTGTCGAGCAGATGAGACAAGATAATTGCATTATTGGACGGCCTCAGCGTCGGCTTGATATGATGAAGTAAAAATCACGGATTGCCTGTCCAACATTCTCGGACAAGATAATGCAATTTCGGAAGGCTCAGCCGCGATATGTCATAGACCTACACAATTCATGGGCAAAGACCACAATGCGGCATCATCGATCTAACGCTCGCATGTTAAGATTTGCCTCCAGCAGACCCAGACTTTCCGTGGAAACCCTATGACGGATATGGGGCTCTATAAAACGCCTACATACGATATATGTGATCAGTATGCATCTCCAAACAGCCAACGGAGGGCATGGGAAACAATCCTCAAAATCTATCCGTGCATACAAGGGAGGGTAGGCTATATTAAACGCTCCACGGCATAGACGTGAATAAGTGAGAAACATGCCATATCGTGACAGGGGTATTATAGGTCTGTAAGAGTTTACCTAGCTACACTTAGCATGCTAACCAAGAGCGTATACACATCCTACACTCTATCACGCAATGGAAATGTTTGTTGTAGTTGACGTCCACTGTACGCAGATATATAACCCTGATGCCGTCAATGCGTGGGAATATTTTGCTAAAGCGCAACGTCACATCCGCGTCTTCCACAACGCTCTGTTAACTCACGCCGCCGCAACTGCATATCCCACCCACTTATCCCCAATCGAACGTCGCATCCAACCTCCTACGACAATGTCTGTCCAAAAATCTCCAGAGCTCCAGAAGTCCGTCGAGCGCATCCTCCAAATTTTCGACCGATGCGTAGTTTCTACAATGAATCTTACGGAGGCGGAAAGACTGAAATGTTGGAAGGAAGCGGTGAAGGCCATCACGGGTGAACTGGTACGTTGGTACATTTCTCATCTACTGCATGTCTTACGTCCTTTGTCCGACCCACTCAGGACTCCGTGAGGCCGATCATCAATATGACGGACAGTATCCCGCACTTGCTAATCGGCGTCGACAAGTTCTTGCACTGGTCTGAAAGGATCGGTTCCCCCACGCATCCATTCCCAGACTGGAAAAATGCGCTCTTCCCCACTGCCGACCTCATTGCAGGTCATCCATGGTTACTCGCCATCGACCGACGGTCCAATAACGATCGCAGGGATCTGTCGCTCCACCACGGGACCTCATCATCGGCTGAACGAGGTCAAACCGGTACATCGAGTCGTAAAGGGAAGCAGAAGGAAGGAGACGGCGAGGTGCCCGTTACCGCGGACCATCCCATAATCCCGACACTGGATGACGAAGGGGAGAGTGAAGTACACGAGGTAGACGAACTGGTGGATGACAATGACGACGAAGTGAAGCCAGCCCGTGGACGGTCGAAGAAACGGGCACGATCACAATCGACCACCCGCCGCTCAGATACACGGGGACGCTCTCGCTCACGCATGCACACGGCCGATGTAGAAGAAGAAAGGGATGATAGGATTGGTAGGTCTGGTAGGTCTACTAGGGGACGGCCCGACGCTGCAACGGGGTCAAAGTATGGCCGCGCTCAATTTTCCGCTCGAACCACCCCACCCCCGAATCCCGACTCATGCGGGACTTGTATTTCAAGGAAGGTGGTCTGCACATGCAGTGCCGATAGCGGGGCTTGTGACCCATGTAAGGCGAGGAAAATTGGATGTACGCAAGCCTCTCGTCGTCGCGCACCATCGACCACCAGGCGCTCCAAGACGGCAGCCACCACAAACACCCCCGCACGCCGAAATCCATCCCACGCACGAAAGATCCCCCGACGAAGAGATGAGTCTCCCGGTACCGAAGGCGAGCCTGAGGATGAGCCACCTGCAACAAAGAAACGCCGCACGTCTGTTGCCATCGACGACACTCCACGCCCCTCAGGATCTTCGGCTGCGAAGCCAAAAAATCAGCCTTTTGGTAAAGTTCACAGTATGATCTCTCCTAGCATTTTTATAATGAAACACCCTCCAGCTGTCGTCATTCCTACGCCGAAGAGGACGTCAAGCTACGCGATTCCGCCTGCCCGTCGTGCGGAACCATCAGCAAGTACACTGGCGAGGGCAGTATCAGCAGAACACCAATCCAGGCCCATGCCACCGTCCGCACCCACTCCAGAATGGTTACCTCCGACTGCCACGCCCAGCGTCCCCGAACTATTGATGCATGTAGACGCAATGACGGATAGACAAGATCTCATTTTAGCGCGCATAAACGACCTCGAACGCCGGATATTGACTTTGGACACCAGAACACCGGCCCCCACTCCTGGGCTGGCAGACGATTGAATTCATATGCTGGAATCTGATTTTGCAGAGTTTCAGTGGACTGTGGCCACTCTTACGCGGGAGATCGAAGCATTGCGGTTGAAGGTTGAAGGTATGATATTCAGTTTGTCTTATGAGATTATTACGCTAACCTGCCTAGGTGCAATCCCACCCAATCCAGCGGCTTCGACCAGCATGCCAACTATCCCGATGGAACCGGAAGTTGCCGCGATTGAAAGGACGGAAGAGGTCACGGCCGCCTCATTTCCACCCCCGCCGCCAGACGATGTTCGGACCCCACCTCTACATTCATCGCCATCCCCTACTGCAACGACGGTAACCGCCGCTCAAGCGATTCAGACTGCCGCCATTCCATCTCGGGACGCAGTAACAGCGGCCGACGTCGAACCGGTTGCCCAGTCAGAAGGGGAAACTGTCAACGTCACCACGGGGGATCCTGCCACTGAAATGGACGTTTGCCCGTCCATTACACAGGTGGGTGCGCAGTCAGAAGCGGGTGACGGTAACGCTGCATCGGAATCGGGTCCCGGAGATGTGGTCGCGGCTGCTGATGATCATAGGGAGGGTAATAGCGGCATGTCTCAAATTGCGGATATGGACGTTGCAGACTCATCATAACTACCAGTATTCACGCGTAGTAATAATTGTCTGCTTTTAATATCATTTTTCTTTGGCATTGGGAACAGTACTTTTGAAGTGCAAGCTGATTTCTCCAACAAGTTAAATGTTAGCAATCATCTAACATGATCGCAGGGAATTCAGCGGTCATTCACCCCAATGCGGCTGCAATAATGGTACATTCGGTCCACTATCGTCTGTGTGCTGGAAAATATTTATTACTTATAAATCGGAAGGTGACCGCGATTCATAAGTTCTGCGATTCACGAGGTCCGCGATTCATAAGTCCCGCAATTCATAAGTGTCCCGGTTACTGTAATGATATCCACGTGGATACGATATATGTAATATCAAGAAAACAGTATGTGCCGCTATAACTGTTGGGCAGTCCCCATGGTTCCGTGGTGGCCAGCCGTGATTCAGATATATACAGAACATTCAGCAGATACCCTTGGGAATATCAGAGTCATTAACACGACAAACCATCATTCAAAGTCTAACCAAGCCATATAGAGTTATAGTCTGACGAGAAGTAGCGGAATGTTACCATTCCTCCGTGCAAATGAAGCCGCGATTTCAATGTACTGGAGAACCTGGTTCATATGATGACAGGCGCATTTGGTCCTGACCAGAAAACATTTTACTTTGTAATGGGGTTAAATTCTGATATCAGGTGTGTGTGGAGCAAGGGCCACGCTATTTAGGCCGCATTTACGAGGTACAATGGGATATCATGGGTTGATCATAGGATATGATAGCTATTGATTCAATGGCAGAATTTCAGGACTCATGTTCAGCCACTTCGAAGCACCCTGCTCCGCCAGCCGATCATAAACCGCCTTCTGTCGTGCTGCATAACATGCGGCTCCATGCAATCCAGCGGCTTTGAAGGAGACACATTTTTTATTCCATTTTTTCGCATGGAATTTGAAGAAGTTCATGGTCCAATGAAATTCTGACACCAGTAGATCTTCTTCCTCTTCCCAACGATCCTTAACAGCTTTGGCCCGGAGCCAATGAATGCGGTAAACTTTGTTTCAGGACATTGTCAACGACGGAATATCATTTTGCTAGGAACACTCTTACATTCAGTGAGCCAGTTCTTTGAACTGGTAGTTCTTGGGATATCCATACACCAGAACCAAGGTAGGTTGGAGCTGCGGTGGTCATGTGCATTTTGCGAGAATGCAGCGGTGTGAACGGCCATGTGACTCTTGTGAAGCTGCTGAAAACGCGTGAGAGTGTCGGTGTCAGCCCCAAGTGCAATCATCGCCTCCCGACATCGCTTGTATATCGCGGCTTGTTGTCTGACGGAACTGTCAATTGAATTTACCATTTGCCATGCACGTGTCCTCATGGAATAACTTGTCGCCTGCCGAACGACTCCTCTGAATGCCACCGCCTTGTCCGCCAAAGCAATCCGCAATCCGTGGAGCGCATCATTAGCCTGGCCTATCCGCAGCTTTAATTCCATTTCAACCAGCTCATCAGCCCCAGCAGCGCGACATCTTTCTATGCCAAAGTTGGACAGAAGAGGTAGGGGTGCTATTTTTGTCATCTTCAGTGGGACCGCGTCAGCAGCTTCATCCATGCTTCCCTCGCTATCCTCCTCCCCAGACACTACGTCATCCCCAGCAGACATGTGATGTGCGACATCAGTAATTCCAGAATTGTAATCATCTGCGTCAGTTCCCTGGTGCAGGGGAGCCAGATATATTTGGCTATCCGCAATAAATCTTGATCGATCCACCGCCAGTCGATCTGCTCGCCGTGCCATCGCCAACCGCTTCGTCTCGGAGGGGTATTTGCTACTGTCCTTTCGGGTAATGGCAAGTGTAATCTCTGATTCCTCAATTCCGAGGCCGCGCGTTATCCAACTCGCGGCTCCCTGCCTGGTTCCTCGTTGGCTTGGCGCCTCCAGTAATTCCAACTCGACCGCACGTACGGTAGGTGCTTGAGTGTGTGTTAATATATACTCCCTGTATAATATAGCTGACTCCCTCACCTTTTTTCAATTGAATTTCGAAAATATCCATCACGGACACATCACGGACGCGTCCACCAAGGGCGGATTCCTCTTGAATACTCCACACTTGGCGATTTTCAGAAGATACGGCCTCATCCAATTTGGTGAAAGCGTCTCTAGCCATTGCAACTGAAGCCCATGCGGCCTTCAGCTTCCGTGATAAGCTATCCACTGCTTGGCAGTCAGCGATTTTGATGTAGGCAATTGTCAGGGTTTATTACCAATACGAATCATCTTCATAAAGTTTGAGTCATTCATCTGGAAATCTAGTAACTCTTGGCGATGCGGGGAACTCATGCCGCGAGTCGATGCGGAAACAATGTTGAGAATGGACCACAAGGTCTCGATGATCTCACCATCAACCCACCCTGATCCCCGAAGAAATAATGGTGCATATCGTGCATAGCATTCCTGTTTATGGCCATGCACATGCCATATACCAATTCCGGGCACAATTTGCAAAGAGGACGGAATGTGAAGAAACGGGCTGTTGTCGACCCGCTTGCGGAGGTTCTTCATGTATGAACAGTTGATGTCATAGAAACAAAGCACATTTTTGATACCAGTCATGTTGTAACCCAATGCATTTGACAGGGAATAGTCCATGTTCAACTGCCTACATCCGCATCAGTTATAGTTCTCCGCGATTAGCTCACCGTCACCTTTCTCCTTTCTGGAAGTCCACCACAGAATGTGGGTAGAAGCACCCATGCCGTGCACAGGCAGTAGCACCTATTCCAGTGGCGGATAACTTTCCGCGACTGACGTTGGCTTGGCTGATCGCCCTATGATTGTGGCAGGCTGATTTCTGTCCTGCACGTAAGATATGACGGGCTGCTGGGAAAGGATGTCACATACCTCCGTGATATGCGGAGTTGCTTGCAGATACTCTTGATAGGGCGGATGTGCCACCATAAACCCTCGTCCATCCATCAGCCAAACCTGATCATCGGGCCGCTTCTCGTGCATATGTTCCGCTTTGAAATTTCCATCCATTACAACTGTTCGCGTATACTTCCAGCTGATGACTGTTAGCAGGGAGTGGGTTACATTTATCCAGACACTAACTCATCCAAATCAACATCAGGATCGACATTTATACCGGGCTGTGGGCAGGCCGCGCAAAATAATGCCAAATCTCCCGGTGATGACCTTTCCGTCTCATCTTGAAAGCCGTTCCACTTGAGCAACTTCAGCACCCACCATTGCCGGGCCAATCGCAGGAGTTCTCGGTATCTATTCTAATCATATACGTGGTCTGGCTTACATATCGCGGTATCGGCGGCGTTTGGGGAGCTGACTTACCGGAACCAAATGCAGAAACACATTGGATGTCACTCGACGCAGTTTGCTATAGTAATTCATGCCGGATGTTCCACATTCCAGGTTTTCCCACAAGAAATCATCCAAGACCGCGAATGTGAATGCGGTGCTGGGTTTTTCGAAGGTCGATGCGCATAACTTTGCTTGGAATAACTGCCTGTGATAGGAATCTGCATCTAGACACTGGCAGGGTTGCACCCGAACAAAATGTACGCCCGTGACATCGATGATGGTGAGATATTTCGAATTCGCGGGTGGCCGAAGGTGAAGCGGAACTTCGTCGATGTCTTCCCACTCTTCCTCAACCATGCCCATACCTCCTGCTCGAGTATCCATTTTGTACCGCTGTCCTTCTGATGGTCCATGCTCCGGACCGGGACTCGCAGATGGACATGGTGCGCCGTTGTGGCCAAGATATAGTTGAAATCCGGTCTGTCAATTGTGAGCAGGTAGAGACCTCTATGGAGATAACCTTACTCACCATGTGGAGGGCTGAGTCCTCGAAGAATTCTCCGGTCCATTGTTGGATCCTATGGAAAGGATGTGCTTCATGCAATATTCGGCAGCAATCCATGCAAAAAAGAGGCTGATGCATGCAATCCGTGCATCTGTACACGCCATCCTTTCCACATTTCGTGCAATTCCGTGGTGAAGGGGCGGCTTCCATCTCCAGCAAGATTCGCAGCAAGTCCTCCTTGTGACGAAGCCACTCGCGGATATAATCGTTCTGCGACTGCGATGCAGTTGGAATATGTATATCCCTCTGTGAGTTGCAACTTACCATTGTACGTGGTAATCTGATAGGATCTATGGGAGGCTGGGCCATGTCAGCCACATTTGTCTCATCGTCAACACTCCAGAAATGTTGCTTAGATGGTGATCTGGAATGCTTTGATGGAGTGGACAAGCAGGACGAGTGCATAGGACTGGTCACATTTGATTGCTTGATGGCAACTTCTACAAGTCTGGATCTATTTCGGCCGCTGTCTTTCCGGGTCCTTACTTCGAGTTGCTTGACGCGAAGACCTGGGGTGGGTCCGATCATCGTCATACCCTTTCGAAGGTTTCTTCTGGCCATTGTGATAGACGTAGTGACCGTCTGTAGTTAACTCCACTACAGGTTATCGTTCAAGGGAACGAGTTGCGCACATCAGGGGCATCAATATGATTCTGACACTTGACGGACAGCTAGTTACAAACTGCCAAATAAGGACTAGCTATATCATGGGAGAGCCATATCCGGCATCCGGATCTGATCAGGAAACCTTATCTAGCAGAAATCAGCATTGTAAAACCCAATCAGGCCATGGAAGATCACATCGGGCACCCGTTTTGAGCAGCGTTCCGCTTGCCGAACTACAAACCGAATTACTTAAAGAAATCAAGCCAAAAACCCGTCATCTTTTTTCCACTTGTTGTTCACCGCAAGAAAAGCCAAAGCCCATGGAGTCTAACTGTGAAAATGATCCTGGTTTTGCTACTGACAATGATGATGGAGGTATGGGGGATATGGGGGATGAAACGGAAGGGGAGTTGGTCCCAGGTTTTGATGGGGATGAGGACACATTCGAAGTCGTAGAGTTGGAGATACTGGCACGACGGAGGAGGGAGTGGACTCAAGCAAGGAAGAAAGAAAAACCGGCTGTCCTGGGGGAAATATGCAGAGAGCTTGGTAAGTTGGATAAGTACCGAGATCTGGGGCCGGCGGAATGGCACCAAAAGCGGGAGGTTTGCCTTCTCATCCTCAGCATATGTCCTACCGCTCAGCTGTCCCTTCCAGGAAATAACCACATGGCTTAGGAAGCCACTCAGAACACGGAAGCCCCGGGTTACGGTTCGATCCAGATATAAGTACTCTGTCTGCGCGGTCATCCGCGAATTATACCATGACCAAATCCAGCAAAAACATGCGCTTATGAAGCAGGAGGATGGGAGTAAAGCCGATACGAAGCGGATTGATCTCTACCAACGAGCGTTGACCGCCTTCATGCAGGACGACCTTACAGAAGAGCAGTTGCAAGCGGCCCGCGATATAGCAGACAAATGGAATGGAGCCGAAGGCCCAACTGCAGATGTTCAAGCGCGGTAATGTCCATTTTCATCTAATAGCAAATGCTTGTACTCATGTAAGGGAACAGAAATGCAGTTCGGTATGGACCACAGTATATCCGCAATTTTGCAGAGGAGATGTGGAGGTACTGCGGAATGAGAATGGTGTTTATGACGGGATGGAAGGATGAAAAAGGGGTTGTCCAAGCATGCTGGTGAGTACGAGGTGCTTTCAAACTGCATGTAACTCTCATGCTGGTAAAGTATGGACTACAACAGCCAAATCGGTGGCGGAACTGCATTTGACGATATCTACACTCTGAATCCATCTTGGAGGGAGTACCTTGGGAAGTCTTTTGAAGATGCAGACCTAGCAGAAGAAGAGGAGATGACGACGAAAGGAAAACAGACTCTAAGGACGAAGAAATGCGATCCCGTCAAGTTAGTGACCAACGAGCAGGGTGAGATCTGGATCGGGGAAGTAAAGGGATGTAGCCACGACCAGTTGCATCAAATGATTCGCGGATTCCTTACCGCACATTACCGTAAGCGGGGATATATCAGGTTTCCGTTCCAGATTGTTGAACTCCATCCATTAGGAAAGGCGTGCGGAAGGCCGTCCGCGAGTGTGCCCTTCAAGAAATTGGGACAATACCAGCAAGACATGATCGCAGCGCGTCATCTCCCCCCGAACTTCACATTCACTGTGGATCCCAGTCACCTTCATTCTGCTACTGCAGCTGAATTACTGAATTTCTGGTGGGAACGGCAGGTAACACATCCCCACGACGTCTTTGCCTTCCAGAAGCGGCTGGATCAATCCGGAAATTTGCAGCCTCCCGTGGATCATAATACCCTGCCACTCGTGATTGCCAGAAGTAGGAAGAAGCGAACGCGGAAATCCACATCGGACGACAGTGATACCGAAGCGGAGCAGGCGACACCGGGTGACAACGCATCCCATTCAAGGGCTACAACCCGAATTGCCCGCAAAAAACCTGGCCAAGGGAAACGACGCCGTATTCCAATGACGGATGATGAAATGGATCCGGATCATAGGCTCAGCGACGACGATCAATCGCAAGATCTGGATACCCGCGAAAATAACTCCCGCGGAAATGACCCCCACGGAACTTCAACCCGCCCATACCCACCCCGCGCGAAGTCAAGTAGGCATGGCCGTGGCAAAGGAGTCCCTATGAAAGAAAAGCATCGCACTCCTTATGTTGCTGATGAAGATGAGGGCAATACATCCAGTGATCAGGGAGATGAGGATGATTGTCACAACCGCGAGTTACCTGCAGTTTCCAAGCCTTCCGCCTCAAAACAACCCATGGCCCATCAGCACGGTACTTATTTCATAGCTATTGAGCTTCGTTTACTGACCAACTTCTGGTAAAAGGGGAGCGGTACACCACTCAACTCCGCGATGCGTCTGAGGGGTCGGATAACGGAGATTTTGACAGTGTGCCATTTACAGATGAGCAGGTAGATGTCCCACAATCATCCGGCCGAAGGGGTTCGCGTTCAGCGCTTAAACCCGCAATCAAGAGTCAGAACCGGCGCCCAGGTATAATCAGCATGGATGGGTGGCATGCGCGCTGATAATCTCTTCCAGATGGACAGCAAGGCGAATTAAGGAAGTCAGGTCGGACTCCAAAATCTCCTGCACGCCCTGATGCCAATGTGCCATCTCCAACACACAAGCCCTCGCGGAAGAAGGGCGTTGTCAAGCCACGGGTAGTAAAGAAATGCAAATAATGAAGTTTATAGTAGTGTTCCCCAGTTGTAGCCAGTACCAGAATAATCAGAATCGCGGGTATTGAGCTTGATGGCATGACTTGTGAAGCGGATGTGGAGTCCAAAAGCATAATTGAATCCGCGCATGTTCCGTTCAATGACCAGAATGATCATCCACTCAATAATAATAGCTGTCCTTCGATAGATGTTACATTGTTTTCCCATTTCTGTGCACTCATGTTCCATACTGTTATCGCGGGTGTGCAGTGTTTGATACTGTTATCGTGGGTGTGCAGATGAAAAGCAGTTGCGGCCGCGAATTGTTCACAAAAACATCAATCTGTTGCAAGATACGTACTACCTATACTATCAGCACATGGACGTCATCCGTGCCATTCTATCTCCACCATCTCGCTAAAAGCCATGCCTCGAGGCATACATATGCCGTGCCGTATACTACTTTTTACTACTTTTTCTCACGGTCGATCTTTCACAGTACAACTCATCCATCGCCACTAAAATGTCGCACCCACCGCAGCGCAGAGTTCGGTTCTATAGGCAAGGTTGGGAACACCCACATTGATACTGCTAAATTTCCCTTACTGTTTCACAGTTGATGTCTTGCCGATAGAAAATCGGGACGAATCAGGGGCCTCCTCGGGTCCAATTGTATCTTCAAGTACTCATACCCGTGCAACTGTTTGTGAGAACAAAAGTATGGAAGCGCTACAAGCATATGGGGAGGACTCACCTTCTCCACCATCTGAGCCGGTTACAGTTGGAGACCAATATGCCAGATTGCGAGGTGATAAGGTGCCCTCTCCGCCGGTGGAACCAAACCAGGAGCCCCAGGCCGATCTTTTTGAGCAGATGAAGGTCGCGGAAGTACCCGAGCCACCCACATCCCATGGTAAGAGTTCATTTAATTGCGGTCCAGATACACAGGCCGACGTGGAGGCAGAACCATGTTGTGACCCATCCGAGCGAATGACACCCGCCATAATACGAAGGTCGCCCACCCCGGCCGGTAAGCATGCCCGTAAGAAACATATGATGCATATTTGATCACCCGGACCAGCATCACAACCAGATCTATTCGAAAGAATGAGGAACGCCACAATTCCACCAGCCCCCTCTCCATATAACGATGTATCTGGGCCGAATGAAGATATCGCGGGTCCATCACCTGGACCGGCCTCCCAATCGGATCTATTCGAACGCATGAGGAACGCCACAGTTCCACCAGCACCCCGTGAGCAGAATGAGGATTCCGCCTCCCCATCCCCTCCACCAGCCTCCCAATCGGATCTATTCGAACGAATGAGGAAGGCCAAAGTGCCACCAGCACCCTCCCCGTATATGGATGTATCCGATCAGAATGATGATACCGCGTCTCGATCACCTGGGCCAGCCTCCCAATCAGATCTATACGAGCGAATGAGGAACGCCACTGTTCCACCAGCACCCTGCCCTGATAGTAAGTACATCGTCAATTAAGGCTAAGTACAATTTGTCGTTTATACGCGGATGCATCAGTTGAGGATGAAGATAACGTTGAATCGGATCTGTTTAGAAGGCTCCGGGCTGCGAGGATCCCCCCACCACCAGACGTCCACGCTGTGGAAATATCTGAGCAGATGGAAGATGTGAGGGCGTCATCCCCCGCACCCGCTTCGGGTTCAGAACTATTTGAGCGGATGAGAAGGGCGGTAGTTCCTCCAGCACCCATCGATCCTGGTGAGTGAAACATTACTGAACGGTCACTCCTACTCAAGGTTCCGCAAAATCACAAGGGCAAGAAGAACATCATGCGGACTATGGCCGCCAGATTGACTTCGGAGATCCTCAAAGGGGACACATACGGCAGTCTCTGGCCGACTTTTCTACATGTAAGCATCCAGCATTGATCTGTGCAACGGTATTCACATATAATCATACCTTAGGGAACTTACCTACTTTGGACGAAGTGGCAGATATGGAGCGGACAGGATTGGCCTCCCGCGGATGCTCAGACGATGGTAAGTACCCTACGGTCAGGTGAAGAATCGCTAATGTTCCTGGTAGTTCTACAGGTATTGGCCATGTTCAAATCACGCCATGCAAGCGATACCGCACCATCCACCTTCCCGCGAAATGAACAACTCGATCGCCCGATCTTACAGGCAATGAAGCGGATTGCGAGTGAAATTCGGGAAGGTGCAAATCTTCGCATGCTGCGACTGAAGGAATGCGAGTATACCCTCGAAATTATTGACATGCTAGAGGTAATCCGTCACCCGCACACGGCATATAATTTGCAGCCGTATTCGTGCGGTCCCGACCATCCTTCTCGGCAAGCACTCATAGAGATGGCGATCGTGTACATGGGATGTCGGATCGAGTGTGCCGCGATTCATCTACTAGAGCGTGAGGACGTATCCGAATGGCCAGCGGAATGGTTCTCCAATATATCGTCGGACTTGGTATGTAATTCATTTCAATCTAAATCAGTCTAGATACTAATTTACAATGGTGAGCGCAGAGAGAACTCGACCATCTGGTGTTGATATCTGTGTGCAGGCGGAGTCCGTTTCCCCCACTCCCTGCATGTTACCATGCATACTTAAGATGGAAAGACGTCGAGGATGAATTTCAAAATGAACTGCGCCGTATCCCCAAGGAATCATTCCAACTACTCGACAACTTAGGTTCCTTCATCCCAAATTGGACCCCGCGGTTTCCTGATAAGTATGGCGGATTTGCATTTCCCTGGTGGCTACATGGCGCTTCAAGATACTCTGTTGACTTCGAGGAATTGAGAGGGGCGAAGGTTTTCCAGATGGCCGCGGAATATTTCCAGGTAATATGGCTTAGACTTCTTGAGTATAATTCATTGACAACTTTGCAGCATGAATGGCCGCTGAATGAGACATCATTTAGCGACCGCCTCGATAGCTTGCTGGAAGATCGAGTCGCACAATATATGACCAACTTGGTCTATATTTCAAATATCATAGAGCGGATTGACGGAGAGATGAACCACCTATTCTCGCGGTGGTTCGCATTGCAAAAGCTAGTTGGGACGCCGAATGTATCGTAGCACACTAGGTATCGTGGTGTAAATACATATCGTCCCTATTTCACGGCTTTAAATCGAGAATATGCGGAGGATCAGTTAGCATCATCCCAACCGACTGATGTATGTTCTGGCGCATATAGTATGCAAGGCATGCACGATCCCCATCGCTGAATCCCACCCCATGTTCTAATGCGGAACCGGACATTGCAATGATCGTACCAGGCATGTATCGCAGGCGAAGTTCCAAGGTGGGAATGACGAAATCTAGTGGCTGGTACTCACCGACCGTGACTAACATGTCCAGCCACGGTTCCCGACCATTGATATCGATGTGGTATGGGGTTGCGCGGTTTACCATGATAGACACGCTATTGTATACGGAGCTCCATATGGGCAGGATGGAACGCATATCCGCATCATCCCGTCTGTTGGCAAGGTCATTCAGGCGAATGAGTACCTCGCGGCCAGCTTCATACATGCGCGGATGAATCACGCTTAGCGTTCCAGACAGCAGGGAATGGAACTCTGACATGTCATTAACCCATCCGCGAGCACCCATGTGTGCGTTCCGGGACTTTAGCAATTTTGATACCTCGGGATGGAAATTAGGCAGCTATGGGAAATTTCAATACGTCCTGGAATAGAGCGGCAGCGGATCACTCACACCATGACCTTGTTGATACCATGCAGGGGAAAGGTCCAGGCTCCCTTTGAGGTCAGCTGCTTGGTGGAATAACTCGCGGTCATTGCGCCATCCTCTGAGGCGGTAACGGTTTAGACTCTCAGTCAAGGGACGTCGGAGGGAATGTAGGGAATTCCAAATATCCTTCTATGGTGCGCGTCACCTAGTCACCGCTAGTTTTGTACAGACGCCAATTTGGCCAGGCATTGCCATAGGTATGGGGGGGTCAATAGGGAGTGGGGGTCAACAGCCGCACCACCCAAGACTAAGCCGAAAAAGGTTGATGTTTGACATTTTTCCATACTAGTATAGTAGACTACATGGAAATTTTTGACGATAGCCATGCCTCGCCCCAGCAAACACCTCTTGAAAGCAGCTGCCAGAGCTCGTGCTGCAAAGGCTCACAAATGGGCTGGTCCAAAAGACATGGGGAGCCCAGTAGTAGCCGAGTTGCTGAATTCCGAGGATACCAGTGAACTGCATCAGGGTGTGACAGATGAAGATGAGGCGACATCGGAATGCAACTGGGATGGGAGTATCAACCATCATGGGGACGTGATGGAGTACTCAATGATGGGTTCAGATGACTTGGAGTTGGAGGTTCGAGAGTTGGAAGGCGAGGAACTCCTGCAAAGTTTAGGCTTACAGATCACGAACGAACAAAAATTGCTCACTGCTCCAACACCCTACGAGAGGCTACAGGATGGGATAACCCCCAGGGGATGGGAGAAGGCGGAGAGGAATCGGCACCTTGGATATAATGGGCTGTCTAAAAGAACGAGACAGCGACATGGACAAAAGGCGCGTGAAAAGGAGACACAGGATGCTGCACTACGCCAAAGGTGAGTACGCAGATGCAGAAATGAATTGTGCACAAAACTTACATGGAGCCAGTGCTTCCGCACATATGATGCGCTCGTACTTCACTTTGGGAGCATTACAGACAAAATTAAGACACCCCGCATGCCATGGAACTGAATCCATGTCCGAGTCAGATCTGCAGGGCTCTGATTTGATTGAGAACAGTGGCACATTTGTGACGGACAAAGTGTTCACTGGATACCTTTCTGACCTGCCCGACTCAGGATCCGACTCCAATGATGAACCCGATTCAGATCCAACTGGTCAGAGTGTTTCCGGAGACCCAATCCCTCGAAATCCACATCCATTTCCCGCGGTGCGACCCCCTCCTCCCCTGAAACGACGTCGTCTTGAGATTCCAGCATCTGCTGCTCGTCAGCAGGCTCGCATACAGAAACAAAAGGCTCTTGAATCTGCCCTTGAGGATATCGAGAAGCTGATTTGTTCCAAAAAAAATGTCTTCGATACTGGTCAACATGGATTGCAGGCCTACCGTGCACGAGCCATCCAAAGCTATTTATGGATGGTTGTCCATAATAAGAAGCGCCACGTCGATGCTTCTGAACGTGCTGCTGAAAGCCAGGGCTTTTCCGAAAGATGGGGTGGTCGGATGGTACGTTGTTGGGTCAAGGAGTGGGTCAAGAATCGTGAACTGCCAGTATCGCATCGTGGGCGTCACACGAAGACATTTTCACTTTACAACAATCCTGCAATACGAGATGAATTACGGTCATTTATACGGTCGAATAAGTGGGCTGTGAATCCTGAAAAACTCATAGAGTTCAGTAAGGAAAAAATGGTCCCTACTGCGGCAGAGCATTATCTCAAGCACATCACCAATTTCGAAATGCCCCAAGGTCTCAAGAAATATATGGAGCTCGAACTTTTCCCTCGCATTCAATTGAAGCCAAGTAAAGGAATATCATTGGCAACAGCACGTCGTCTGTTGAGGCGAGAGGGGTTCCAGTTCCAAAAGTACAAGAAGTCACTATACTATGATGGCCATGAGCGACCGGATGTCGTTGCAGACCGCCAAAACCGCTTCCTTCCAGAAATGGCAAAGTATGAAGAGAGACTGGTGGAATATGTTGTCGGGAATGTCGGGGAGGAACTTCAGAAAGCTCCTCGGAATCTTGTCGAGAAACGTCTTGTGCTTTGTGCACACGATGAAATGACTGCCCAGGCAAATGATGATGTCGGAAGAGGCTGGATTCTTGATGGAGAACAGCCACTGCGGAAGAAGGGTGTCGGACGTGGCTTGCACCAGAGCGATGTGATTTGTTCCACAGTTGGATGGTTGCAGGATGCGAGTCACACTTTAGAATATGGGAAGAATTATGAGGGATATTGGACAGGAGAGCTTTTCATCAAACAGGTGCTGATTTCGTCATATAATGGGGGATTCTGCTCATTAAAATATTACTAGTTGCAGGAAAAAATTATCCCAGCATTCGAACGTGCCCATGGCCCAGGGTATCAGATGCTGCTAATGGTTGACAACTCACAAGGCCACTCAGCATATGCTAAGGATGCCCTCCTCACATCTCGGATGAATATGAATCCAGGTGGGAAACAGGCCCACATGCGGGATGGCTGGTTTACATGCAATGGAGTGAAAGTCACACAACAGATGGTCTTTCCTCAGGATCATCCTCAATTCCCTGACTTGCCAAAGGGGATGAGGTGTGTCCTTGCTGAACGAGGGCTATGGCAAGAAGGCCTCCGTGTGCGGTGCAAGGATTATTGCACATCTGAATATTGCTGTGCAAAACAAATACTCGACCATCAGCCAGATTTCCGGGCACAAAAGTCACTTGTTCAAGAGGTCGTCGAGTCAGCCGGCCACAGGTGCATCTTTCTTCCGAAGTTTCATTGTGAACTAAATTTTATTGAATATTTCTGGGGAGCCACAAAACGGTATCTGTGCAACAACTGTGATTATACATTTTCCACACTTCAGGAAAATATGCCAAGGGCTCTAGCTTCGGTTGAGGTCCACACCATTCGGAAGTGGGAACATAGGATGAAGCGGTGGATGGAAGCTTACAGGACCGGACTGGGGGCACAGGATGCTCAATTTCGGGTGCAGGAATTCAGCTCAAGGAAATACAAGTCACACCGACGTGTAACGGATACAGTTGCACAGGTAGTAGAGAGGTGGTAAACCATATATGGACATCTAGAGGGGTCCCTTGCCTAATTAGAATGTTCTCACGCCACAGCACCAATTTGGTTGGTGCAGGGATTTATAACTCCGTCAATTTTTAGAAAATAAAAAATCCGTCTTGTAGATTTCTTTGAACAGTGAATTAGAACACTTTTACAAAGAGACTTCGCATTTCATTAAGATTTGTGTGTGTTATAATTTTTGTACAAAACTAGCGGTGACTAGGTGACGCGCACCATATTCCGTTTGTCATTAACCCGAGCCGCTCAATAATGTGTTTCCGTCCCACTTACTTGATACGCGTGGCTGATTGCACCCGGAAGGTACCACAGCCTTACATTACCATTCGCATTGAGTACCACCGTTGGAATGTTGATCTCCTGATAATGCAGTGATGCTACTGTGTCGAGAGTCTTGCCGTGCCGCACCGTATTCACGATGACTTCTTAACAATGAGGATGTGACTTTATGCGCAGTGACATCCCTCACTCACCTGGATGTTGATATGCCTGCACTATCACCGTGATAACGCGGTCTGCTCTGCATAGCAATGGAACGGGAATGGATGTGTTTGGCAATGCGCGTGGCCCTTCGAATATCTCTTCGCGGAAACGGTTTTGCATGTATTCAGCAACTTGGCTTGTCAAATTCATCCGCCAATCGCGTGGTATAGTCGACGTGTATTCTTCTGGATGCATTGCTGATCAGAAAAAGTGCCCGGATGTATGATTTTTGAGTCGGTGAAACAATGGGTGAATGCTGTGCTATTGTGGGATGGATTACGGCATCCTATTCACCCTCCGCTTTGTGACACCCCAAAGACTAAATGCGGTTCAAAAACTATCCAAATTATGCCAGAGATAATATCGCAGACGGGCCAATCCAACATCCTGTGTTCCGCGAGTTTTGTACATGACCATCCAACGAGTCCGCTCTATGACGCAATAGCACGATGGCCAGTATAAACAGTCACGTAGCAGGCTGTTTGTTTGGGATGGGTCTGTCCATTTTTGGCGTGATGCCATAGCATATCGCGGAAAGGCCCTTCCGCAAGCCATGATTTGTTCCGGCAGTATTGGACAGGCCTGTATATTTGCGGTCACGTCCTATGTCTGATTATGGCTGAATCCGTCCAATAGTCCCGTCATTAAGAAACAACATTAGAAGGGCCCCTTCATGAGTTGTGCTTGACTGGCCCCTCGATGTATATTCTGGAGGGGCCCTGCCATATGTTGTGTCATTGGGCAGCATATCACGAGAGGGCCCGTCCATGCGTTGTGTCATTGGGCACCATATCACGGGAGGGCCTGTCCATGAGCTGAAGCATCCAATTTCATCTCATTGACAGGCCCGTCTATATGGTGTGCCGTGGGGAAGTATATCACGGGAAGGCCCATCCATGAGTTGTGCAGTCCGGCATCATCTCATGGACAGGCCCGTCCATGTGTTGTGTCATTGGGCACCATATCGCGGACGGGCCCGTCCATGGGTTGCGCAGTCCCATCTCATCTCATGGACAGGCCCGTCCATATGTTGTGTCATGGGCCAGTATATCATGGCGCAGCCCGTCCATGAGTTGCGCAGTCCGGCATCATCTCATGGACAGGCCCGTCCATGTGTTGTGTCATGGGCCAGTATACCATGGCACGGCCCGTCCATGAGTTGTGCAGTCCAGTCTCATCTCATGGACAGGCCCGTCCATGTGTTGTGTCATGGGCCAGTATACCATGGCACGGCCCGTCCATGAGTTGTGCAGTCCAGTCTCATCTCATGGACAGGCCCGTCCATGTGTTGTGTCATTGGGCACCATATCGCGGGAGGGCCCGTCCATGAGTTGTGCAGTCCGGCGTCATCTCATGGACAGGCCCGTCCATATGTTGTGTCATGGGCCAGTATATCATGGCAGGGCCCGTCCATGAGTTGTGCAGTCCAATCTCATCTCATGGACAGGCCCGTCCATGTGTTGTGTCATGTCGCACCATATCGCGGGAGGGCCCGTCCATGAGTTGTGCAGTCCGGCGTCATCTCATGGACAGGCCCGTCCATATGTTGTGTCATGGGCCAGTATATCATGGCACGGCCCGTCCATGAGTTGCGCAGTCCAATCTCATCTCATGGGCAGGCCCATCCATATGTTGTGTCATGGGCCAGTATATCATGGCACGGCCTGTCCATGAGTTGCGCAGTCCGGCATCATCACATGGGCAGGCCCGTCCATATGTTGTGTCATTGGGCAGTATATTGCGGCAGGGCCCGTCCATGAGTTGTGCAGTCCGGACTCATCACATGGGCAGGCCCGTCCATATGTTGTGTCATTGGGCAGTATATTGCGGCAGGGCCCATCCATGAGTTGTGCAGTCCGGAATCATCTCATGGACAGGCCCGTCCATGTGTTGTGTCATTGGGCACCATATCGCAGGAGGGCCCGTCCATGAGTTGCGCAGTCCAATCTCATCTCATGGACAGGCCCGTCCATGTGTTGTGTCATGGGGCACCATATCGCGGGAGGGCCCGTCCATGAGTTGTGCAGTCCGGCATCATCTCATGGACAGGCCCGTCCATATGTTGTGTCATTGGGCACCATATCGTGGGAGGGCCCGTCCATGAGTTGTGCAGTCCAATCTCATCTCATGGACAGGCCCGTCCATGTGTTGTGTCATGGGCCAGTATACCATGGCGCGGCCCGTCCATGAGTTGCGCAGTCCGGCATCATCTCATGGACAGGCCCGTCCATGTGTTGTGTCATTGGGCACCATATCGCGGCAGGGCCGGTCCATGAGTTGCGCAGTCCAATCTCATGTCATGGACAGGCCCGTCCATGTGTTGTGTCATGGGCCGGTATATCGCGGGAGGGCCCGTCCATGAGCTGAAGCGTCCAATTTCATCTCATGGACAGGCCCGTCCATATGTTATGTCATGGGGCAGTATATCGCAGCAGGGCCCCCCCTTGTGGCGTACTCATTCACTCCTTCCCTTGATGATGGGCCCATCCTTATGTTCCAGTATACCCCCAATCTCGGGCCCATTCACAAGTGGTGGCATATATTCTGCATTCCCATTGCGGGCCCGCTCATATGCTACTATCACTGTTCACACTCAGGCCCACTCATTTGTCACATTATATAAATTTAGACGGGCCCGCCTCGGGCTGTACATAGGTGATGGCATTTCGGCGCGCGGGCTACCCATATGTTGTGACTAACGTGACTACATGGGGTCCGAGATGATACACTAGAAGAGGGTTTGATCGAAGAGTCGACTGACGTCATTGCAGAAGATGGTGGTGAGACAGGGATGGATGAGGGAGAAATGGTAGGATCTGGGTGGGTAGGGAAATTTAGGG
This sequence comes from Pisolithus albus, assembly GCA_024613165.1. NCBI lineage: Eukaryota > Fungi > Basidiomycota > Agaricomycetes > Boletales > Pisolithaceae > Pisolithus > Pisolithus albus. The sequence continues at coordinate 389,270 of JANFAB010000034.1, forward strand.
GCACCGACGGCATAGCAGACGAGGCTTGTGGAAGATTCGGCATTACAAATGGTGTTTGAGAACTTGCAGCACGTCCGCATTGCACATTTTGAGTAGACTGATCGGGGGCCTCGATTTGATATTGCACGAAGGAATATTGTACAGAGGATTGCGTAGGCGGTGGCTGATACTGCGTGTGAGATTGAGCTGGTGGCTGATGCGATGAGTGATGTTGTACGGGGGGAACAAGTGTTGGCTGGGACGGCATCGGATTTCCGGAAGATGCGGATGCGGATGCCTTAGTAAATGTTCCAGCGTGGTGCGCAGTAGTGCCCCTCGCCTTGTCAGGAGGGACGAACTGTTGCATACGGTCCCAGAATTTAAAACCCTTTCTCTGAAATTGTGCAGCTTCTGGCCGAGTCTATTGCATGGTTAAATAAATCATTGTATCGAGAAGAAAACCGGACATACCTCGATCAGGTCTTCCATCACAAGCTGTCCCGCCGCTGTTACGACATTAGCACCTTTCTCTGCTGAATACGCGAGCCCAGATCCCCCCGCGATGGCTGAAGCGGCATAGTATTCTCGTTTCAGCTGCATATGATATGAGCGATGTTCGGTATGGAGATATACCAATCTACGTACACTCTCCCACTTGTCGTGACAGTTTTTGGCGGTTTTACGATGGCCATTTGGTTGGATAGGTAATCGGGGCAATAGATCATTGAAGAACCCCTCTGGAAACACCATGCGATCACCTGCTTTGAATCGGTTATCCTCGACGTAATCGAGGAGCGACAGGACATCTGGCTCGGTCCAAGTGGCTCGCAGCTTCGAGTGCTCAGAGGCTGAGGACACAGATGGAGTGCCTTTTGCTGAAGAGGCCCTACCTGCCATCCTGCCATGAAGTCGGATCGAGCGACGGGTTGGAGAGGGAGATAAGGAATCAGTTGGTCTGTGGGAGACCTTGCAACGAGTCACTCTATGAGCCGGCATTACACAAATGATTGGGTGGTATGAATAACTGTCCTCATCGATAACGCCACGCGTCTACACCCGAATATCAATTTAGAAGTCCGCTGGACTCCGCACAAACTTGATTTGCATATGTTGTGGACAACCATGTGGCAAACCCGCTACTGTTCGGGCCCTTAGACACTTATTTTAAACGTCCTGACTTTTCATAGTGGTAGGCGCAGGTGTGGATCAGATCCACGGATTGACCTGTCCATGTCGGCGAGTGCCTGTTGTTTGACCCTATAATAACCAACTCTCGTACTCTATGATTTGGACTGGGAACTCGGTAGAAGCATTCATTCGCAATGTTTTCAGTTAAATGCTGTATGCAGATTGCAACCACTAGTCGAAATCCGATTCCCCTTCCAATTTCAAGTGATGAACTACCGTCTTTATGAGTAACGCTCCCTTTTGCATTACTACACAATGGCACGGAGTGATGTATGGCCCGTTCCTAACTCTACGTGAATTCGGGAATTGCTCAAGTGGGTTTCCTCATGATATCGCTTTCGGTTTGCAGTCAGCATGGTCCTGGGAGGATGTTGCTTTTAGGGATCTGTAGAGCAGAGGCCAAAGAACGAAATTCATGGGGGAAATTTAGAGTACGCAGACCGGCAGGGAACTCAAATGCCAGAGTCTTTCACACCTACAAAGCGTATCCTGCTTGGACCTTGGGCTGAAAACGCATGCTCGAAAGACGTTCCAACAGGAGCACAGAGGGACAAAGCAAGATAGGGTACTTGCCTCATTTCCTGCCACTCTTGGATCTGCACACGGGCAAGATTGGCTCGGATATCTTTTTTTTTTGTGGATCGTAATAACCATCGGCAGCTTGGAGACAGTCTGAAACCGGATACAAATTGCCGATTTACGACCACTAGATGGGGGAGCGATAAACGTAATACAGAATTTTGTCCGTACAAGTAATGCCATGGGCTCGCAGGGAGTCGTTGATAACCCATATACAAATGCTGGTTTGCATCACCCCCGCTGGTAAGACATGTGGAGTCAGTACGCGGGGAGTCGTCTACAAAGGCTTCGAACCTTCGGTTTCTTTTTCTCTTGGGCTTCATGGCTCGGATTTTCCTGCTGTTGGCACTTCGCCATCGGTCTAAAAAGACAGACACCTCTAGAGTACCCGACAGCGGGTGCAAGAAATTCGCTAAAGATGGAGTGGAGTTGCGCAAGTAGTTCGGTATAAGCTGGCTCTTGGACCGGTGGCATCACATGTTCATTCTCAGCGTAGGCCATCATAAGTCTCTGGTGCATTTCATAAACTTCATGAGCTGCACGGTGAAAAGAGGGCGGAAGCACAGGGTAGTCGAAGGAACTAAAAAATGCGCCAAAACGCGAAGGATATCCTGAGAAGAGTGTGTGAAACCGCCTTATATGATCCTCCGACGGCCGGCTGCGCCCCTGGTCAACGTGATATATAGTGTCCACGCTGTAATCCACACAAGAGATTCCATATCATGTAAGGGATTGAATCTAAATGGCGGTCTGAAGTGTCTGTCGAGGGACCAACGACTGGGCGAAAAAAGAGATAATTCCGAACTTCGACCTCGCAAGCCGCGAATTCTGGTGCTTCTTTCGACATGTCACTCAAACTGCTTCGGTGGGTGGTGACATATCTACTCACAATTTGAAACTCACAGCGGGTGGTATTTCAAAGAGTCCACATGTTTCGCATAGTCGAGGTCAGCCAACTTGCCCATTGAGCCCGCGCCTAAAACGTTTGTGGGGTTAACCTCACGGTGCACCAAGTCTACGCTGTGCATAAACTGTAAGGCTAGACATTGTACATAAGCCACCGGTCAAAATGCACATGGCGACTAAGCAAACCTTGACGGGCATCCTGTAGCATTTCAAACACAACGTCCAGGCTTCGAACCTCGAATATGGGTTGATAAACCTCCTTGAAGACCAGACAGGAGTGGTCCTATGAACGGCCATCGATTGCTTAGCAGGACTCGAGACATAGGGCAAACTTGGTATGAGTCATTCAGCAGGCCTGGTCGGTTTTGTCTTCGGAAATTCATTAACAAATAGCGGATACGAGGTGCCGCCAGCTCCCGAATCGGACATGCATAGAGGATTGCCAGTGCCGTCGATCTTCCCTTTCACCATCACGTTCCCTGCTACGAGCGTAGCGAGGAATTGTGCTTCCGCAAAGTGGCGAAGATCTGTTGGAGAATGATAGTCTCGTGGTCTTGGTCAGTCCCTTCAGGAATCCTATAATATGACAGGTACCATGTCCTTCACTGATGTTCCATCCTCGGACTTGAGACACATGTTGGGGACACGAGCTCCGGCCAATCAAGGCATCGGCGGTATTCGAAAATGACACTTGTGGTCTGGTACGCCAAATCTGCCCTCTCACCTCTCACCGTTGCACACAGTAGAGTCGTATTGGATACCTCCGATGCACATTTTCGTATGGGGAGGGGGGGGCTTCCGGGCTCGTGGCCTTCGGAAAACGCAAGGGAACATAAGAACTAAATGAGGTATTTCCGACTCCTGTTTAGACGGTCTTTAGCAACAGCATAGGATCCGACGTGACCACTAACGGTGCAAAAGTTGAACGACTTGCTCTCAAGTATGACTGCCCCGCAAGCAAACCAAAATCTCATCACGATGCACCCAGTGCACGCGTGCAAAAGCTGTAAAACTAATTCACGATGCGGTCAACAGAATTGGGTCGAGTCCTAATTGTTGAACGAAACTTCAAATAACTGACAACAATCAGTCTGCGGGCAGAACTTAATGTTTCACTTCCACTTACGAAGAAAACTTCAAGTTAAATCTAGGTTTGGGTATGCAAACAATAAGTTTTACCTCCAGATTAAACAGATTCTTACATGTGGAGTTTCGCACAACAGTTATTAGGACGCGTCTAAGCTCTGCCGACTGCGTTGTGCTTGAAGGAGTGGCATCTGCTTAGGTAAGCCCCCAACCGAGGTTCGTGCCGTGACAAAACAAACCTTTACAGGCGTCCGCTCAGTACAGCGCCTCAAACACCTAGTATCAAGGCTTCGAAGCTTGTATATGGCTTGACGAACTTCCTTGAAGACAACACGGCAATGGACTGTGTGGTAGACTTTTGAATGCAGGGTGTGTCCCGGACCTGATGCAGTTGCCGTGCGAGCTAACATGTGGCATTATTTAATTAGGGGCTTGCGCCACCCTCGGTCGTCGAGCGTTCAAGCTTCCAAGGACTGGGAGAAGTTCTACGGCAACAATTGGCACATGTGCGCATCGAGGCAAACGTGAGGCAACAAAAAACATTCGTTGAATCGTTTCTGTTACGTTCAACTCTCAACGTCTCAACTCCTTCGTATGAGATGGCAGCAAAAGGAAACCATCGACTTCTCCAGCAACCCCGCTTTCCTCTCGAAGTATGGGAATACATCTTTGAATTGGCGACCCACGTTCCCTGCACGTTGGTCCCAGAACTCTATGAAAAGTCAGACCGCATCGACGACCAGCGCTCGGCACTTCAAGCCGCCCTCGCGACGAAACGAAGCCTAGTTCTCGTCTGCAAGCGGTGGCAGTACATGACAATGCGCTACCTCTATCGTATTGTGCTCGTTCGCACCGGCCTCGATTTGCTAGCACTCGACCGCACATTTCGGAACTACGCCACAGGAAATGGTGGTTGCGTTGGAACGCGGTCACCCGGTCAGTGGACGCGAAGGCTGGACATTACCTTGGACCTCCGCAATGAGTGTGAGGACCTCGATCGCTGTGTCAAACACTTGACATATGTCATCAAATCACTGCCTAAACTTGAAATCGTTTCCTTCACGGTCGCAGAGTCCTTAGGACCCGAACCAGGCTCTGTTATTATGCCATTCAGAGCCCTTGACGCGTTGCGGAGTTCTGCGAATTCATTACGCATCCTCCACTGGTCAGGGAGCGATTTCTTTCCTCAAGTACACCAGCTGGAAGAGCTTCTGAGGGACCTTCCCAACCTGCGCGTCCTGCGTTGCTACCAGCTGGTATGGGCGAATGGAATCATTCCCAGTAGTATTCTTTCCTCGCTCACCACTCTCGCTGTGAGCGGATGGGTTGGGAGACTGTACCATCCTGGTGAGGGGGGCCTCCACGATGCGTGTGTAAGTCTCCGGGAATTCATTTATTACGAAGGCGGCCCGGGACAGTTGCCGCAAGAGTTCCCCATCCATTATGGAAAGTACCTTACGGTGGTAAAGTGGTACCTTTCATTCACATGGCATCACAAGGAGCTCGATCTATTACTCAAATCTTCCCTCAATCTCGATCGCTTGACTATCTCCCTGTACTCCTTGGATACATCCGTCGACTCCCGCCTGCGAACGCTATCTTTTCCCTGTGTTTCATACCTCGGAGTGAAGTTGGAAGTGCTTACTTTCGAAGAACTCTTCCGATTCCTTACACACCTAAGGAACACAGTGCCTACGCTTCGTGTTTTCCAGCTCGTGAACCCTCCCATCGTCGCACGCCTTATGGGTCCTTCCAAGTTCTCAACCGAGCTTATTGTGAAGAACCTGAATGAAAATCCTTTCCGTGTGGAAGATGACGAGGGGAATCTGCTCTCTGGTTGGTGTAGAATCAGCAGTTTGACGCTTACTGCAAACTAATGTTCATGCAGATCGACTCCTGGGAAGAAGTGACACGGTACGCAACGGTACGGAGTGATGTCGTGGATTCTGAAATTGTGCGAAGGATCGGTATGCGGGTGCTACATCTTATGGCGGATAGTGGACAACTTTTCCCGTTCGCGATTACTGGGAGCCCTTCTTCGAAACGAATCTCGTGGTACTCCGGATCGAGAAACATCTGGTCAGAGTACAGCTTGCTGTCGATCCATCAAACCTTCTGTAACCTTCTGTAACAATGCGTTGCACGGATATATGAGATTAAGTTAGATATGTACTATACAATCCGTAGCATTTCATGCCTTGTACAAAAAAATTATACGCAAGTATCGTAACAAATGATGTTCACAACACTGTACGGAAATTTTCATACTGCGTGACCGTTGGTGGCCTTGATCTTGGAGGCTTTTCTGATCTTCGGTGATGAAGTAGCGTCCATCTGCGTGGGTGGCCATTTACTAATTATTCTCGCCGGGACCGGAGGCCGAAGTACGTACAGAGCCTGCGCCTGGAACAGTTGCAAGGATCTCCTTCACCACTCCCGCCAGCACCTTGACGTGTGCGGGCGTAAACATTATGTCGTGGGATCCAGCAGCCACCTTCATATCTACGTTCTTGATACGAGCGTCCCAACCATTGTGGTCATCTGCACCAGTGTCAAAGTCACTGGCCGCTCCGCTGCGGTACCACGATCTGTCCTTCGGCACGACAAGCGTAGTGGGTCCATCGTAGAAGTCCGCCTCGTAGTCGAACATGGATTCCAAGTTCTTGCGGATCTCGACGCGGAGCTTGTTCTTCCGCCTGTCCCCGATCTTATGAGACCACCTCTTCACCATCCTGTTTTACAGGTCAGTGGTGTCCGAACGAACGAGAATATAGTTGTCACTCACGTCTATATACGCGCCTCCGTTGCCCTTCTCAAATTCAAATGAGACGGCTATGTCATCCCACGAGTCGGGATATTTCTTGCTAGTGCCAGTGGGCCTTCTTGCCTCCATGGAAGTCGATGCTCTTCTTATCCATTAGCAACAGGTACTCATCGCAGCGAGTGAAGTTGGACCGCTCTGAGGTTGGCAATTCATTACGTCGTGAGTCGCCGGACCAAATTGTGCCATCACGGTGCAGCGAGTCCTTGACTTCGGTTACGTCGATCTGCTGAGGAAGGGGAGCGGCGGCAGACTTGAGATATTCGAGCGGTATGGAAGAGATTCGTCCAAGATCCCTAACGACAGCCATTCTACCGAGGTTGAGGTCGCCGTTGTTTCGGTCTGGGTACGGTGTCAGATGCGGGGGTGAGTGACCATTTAATGATGCGCAAGGCCACTTGGGTGACCACTTATCATGGTCTGGTCGTGTAGAAGGGCAGGACTTACATCACGCGTGGTGATGATGGTGCAATGAGTTGGTCCACGTAACCTGCGATTAGCCGACTTCTGTAGAAGAAGAGTTACATGGCCGGCATCTCAGAGACCGGCCCCGCAGTGGTCACTACTACGCGTGGCGCCTAAGGTGCAGCTTCGGGAGGTCATGCTCCATCAGCTCTTGGTACGTACCAGCCTGGCCTTTGCTCATTCGCCGTTTCCTTATCCGAGTTTTCCTTTTCCTCTCCGCGGTTTCTGACGTCGCTCTTTACAGACTGTCCCCCAGGAGCTGACCCAGACCGAGCGTGATCGTATCTTCGATCACTTCCAAAGTCTGCCTCAAGATGAAAGGGCCTTCACCAACCACTTCGATATTGACCTGGAAGGGAAACCCACCCTTTTCGTCAAGTACGGCTGCGACGTTCTGGCCGAGGCTAGTACGCAATCTTTCTTTTACGCTCTCGCTCAGAAGGACGAGTCGGCACCTGGCATTCCCAAAGTTTACGATGCTTTCTGTGAAAAAGGATGGTGTTTCTTCGTCATGGAGAAGATAGAGCTACCCACACTAAGTACCTGTGAGATCTCAGAGGATGACGCTGTACAAAGCGTCACCCCCATCGTCAAGTGGCTTCTCGCCCAGGCACCTTCTGTTCCTCCTTCGATTTTTGGAAGGATTTCATCAGAAGAGGCATGCGTCTGGCACTCATTCTTCAAAGATCACTGGGCACCACTACCCTTTGCCAACGCCGATGCACTCACGAAGTATGTTAACAAGGTATGGGTCGCACTCTCCCTTGGTTACTTTGATGACTGGTCATTGAGTCATTACTCCTCCGCAGGCATTTTCATATGCCCCGGGAAAATCGAAGAGGTCTATCTCTTTTTCAGACGATCTTGCCATCTATCATTCCGACATTCGCAAGGACAACTTCCTTCACGACACCAAAACTAAGAAGACCTGGATCGTCGATTTCCAGCACATCGGTGTCTTTCCAGAGCCCTTCCAGGTTTACGCCTTCTTCAATACCGGCAATCGCTTCGCTGCTGCTGTCGGTGCCTGCCTTGGTCTACAGCGGTCCAACATCGCCAACGAGATGACGTGGGCCTCGGGCTTGCTTCGACAGATCGGTGGGAATGGCAGCCTAAGTAAGCATCCGTCCGGTGTAATTGGCACTCACGGCAGAAGCTAACATCCCTTTGCAGACCTAGATAGGTTTGGTGAGCGTATTTCTAAGTAGAATACCGAACCGTCGGTAGTTTAGGACGTTGTAATCAATTTGGATCAGATGCTGGTGGAGGGCCCTGCGATGCGATGTATTACCTTTGTTATCTATAATCAAAACGTCCGAGAATTTTTATAGAGACCCAATACCTTCTAACACTGTGGTGGTGTCACTGTTATCACCAGGCTCCTCGGTTCGGCGGGCTATAAACGTCATGGTGTTATGTAATTAGGCCCTTAGGGGCCTCCTTTCAACTTCCAACTTCTCAACTCCTTCGTTCGGGATGGCAGCGACAGGGAGCCACCAATCATCCCGCTTTCCTGTTGAAGTATGGGACAGAATTTTTGAATCGGCGACCGACGTTCCCTACACGTTGGTCCCGGAAGTTTATGAAAAGTCAGACTGCATCGGCGACCAGCACTCGGCACTGGAAGCTGCCCTCGCGACGAAAAGGAACCTGGCTCTCGTCTGCAAGCAGTGGCAGTATATGACAATGCGCTACCTCTATCGTACTGTGCTCATTCGCACCGGCCGCGATTTGCTGGCACTTTTCTGCACACTACAGAACTACGCCACAGGAAATGGTAGTTGCGTTGGAACGCGGTCACCCGGTCAATGGACGCGAAGGCTGGACGTTACCTTGGACCTCCGCAATAAGTGTGAGGACCTCGAGCGCATTGTCAAACATTTGACATATGTCATCAAATCGCTGCCTAAACTTGAAATCGTTTCCTTCGCGATCCCGCACTCCTTAGGATCCGAACCAGGCTTTCTGATTATGCCACTCGGTGTCCTTGACGCGTTGCGGCGCTCTGCGAACTCATTGCGCATCCTCGACTGGTCAGGGAACGACTTCTTTCCTCAAATACACCAGCTGGAGGAGCTTCTGAGGGACCTTCCCAACCTGCGCGTCCTGCGTTGCTACCAGCTGGTATGGGCAAATGGAATCATTCCCAGTAATATTCTTTCCTCGCTCACCACTCTCGCTGTGAGCGGATGGGTTGGGAGAGAGGGCCATCCTGGTGAGGGGGGCCTCCACGATGCATGTGTAAGTCTCCGGGAATTCATTTATTATCGTGGCGGCCCAGGGCAGTTGCCACAAGAGTTCCCCATGCATTATGGAAAGTACCTTACGGTGGTAAAGTGGTACCTTTCATTCGCATATGATCACGAGGAGCTCGATCTATTACTCAAATCTTGCGCCAATCTCGATCGCTTGACCATCTCCCTTCGCTCCTTGGATACATCCGTCGACTCCCGCCTGCGAACGCTGTCTTTTCCCTGTGTTTCATACCTTGGAGTGAAGTTGGAAGTGCTTACTTTCGAAGAACTCTTCCGATTCCTTGCACACCTAAGGAACACAGTGCCCACGCTTCGTGTTTTCCAGCTCGTGGACCCTCCCATCGTCAAACAGCTTCTTATGTGGCCCCTCGCGTTCTCAACCGAGCTTATTGTGAAGAACTTGAATGAAAATCCTTTCCGCGTGGAAGATGACGAGGGGAATCTGCTCTCTGGTTGGTGTAGAATCAGCAGTCTGACGCTTTTTGCAAACTAATGCTCATGCAGATCGACTCCTGGGAAGAAATGACACGGTATGCAACGGTACGGAGTGATGTCGTGGATTCTGAAATTGTGCGAAGGATCGATGGGAGGATGCTGTATTTTATGGTAGACGGTAGACATTTTTCCCTGCCCGTAATGACTGGCAGCCCTTGTTCGAAACGAATCTCGTGGTGTTCCGGATCGAGAAATATCTGGGCTTGCTGTCGATCCATCAAACCTTCTGTAACAACGTGTTGCACGGATATTTGAGATTAAGTTAGGTATGTGTTGTACAATCCAGTGACCCCGCTGCGCAAGTATCGTAATGATTGATGTCCATAACACTGTAGGAAAATTTTCATGGTGCGTGACCGTTGGTGCCCTTGGCCTTGGAGGCTTTTCTGATCTTCGGTGATGAGGTAGTGTCCATCTGCATAGATGGCCATTTAGCAATAATCCTTGCCGGGATTGGAGGCCGAAGTACTTACAGAGCCTGCGCCTGGAACGGTTCCAAGGATCTCCTTCACGACTCCCACCAGCACCGAATTCACAAATACAGGCGTAAACATTGTGTCGTGGGATCCAGCAGCGACCTTCATATCTAGGTTCTTGATACGAGCATCCCAACCATTGTGGTCATCTGCACCAGTGTCAAAGTCACTGGCCGCTCCACTGCGGTACCACAATCTGTCCTTCGGCACGACAAGCGTAGTGGGTCCATCGTAGAAGTCGGCCTCGTAGTCGAACATGGATTCCAAGTTCTTGCGGATCTCGACACGGAGCTTGTTCTTCCACCTTTCCCCGATCTTATGAGCTCACTTCCTTATCATCGGGCCCGTTTTACTGATCAGTGGTGCCTGAACGAAAATAAAGTGGTCACTCAGGTCTTTGCGATCCGCGCCTTCGTTTCCCTTCTCAGATTCAAATGAGGCGGCTATATCATCCCACGAGTCGGGATTTTTCTTGCTAGTGCCAGTGGGCCTTCTCGCCTCCATGGACGTCGATGGCTCTTCTTATCCATTAGCAATAGGTACACATCGCGGCAATTGAAGTCGGACCGCTCTGAGGTTGGCGATTCATTACGTCGTGAGTCGCCTGACCAAACTGTGTCATCACGTTGCAGCGATTCCTTGATTTCGGTTACGTCGACTGCTGAGGAAGGAATGGCACGGCGGCAGACTTGAGATATTCGAGCGGTACGGAAGAGATTCGCCCAAGATCCCTATGACATCTGTTTCGGTCTGGGAGGGGAGTCCTTCCGCGCAGCATGAGTTCGTTCTGCATGGTTGGACGAACTGGTTAAGTGATAATGGCGAGTAGAACAGGGTGAGTGACCGTTCAATGATGCGCAAGGTCACTTGGGTGACGACTTTAATACATATGCCACAGTCGGGTTTGGGCTTGTTTCTAGAGGAAATGGAATCCTGGAAACGGTGTCAATCATGCGTCCCAATTACGCAGGTCTGTGTTAGAGATCATGGTTTGGTCGTGTAGAAGGGTAGGACTTACAATGCGCGTGGTAGTGATTGTGCAAAGACTTGGTCCACGTACGCTGTGATAGCCGACTTCTGTAGAAGAAGAAGAGTTATACGGCCATCATCAAAGAGACTGGCCCCGCAGTGGAAGGGTGGCACGTCACTACTTTGCGTCTTGCAATAACTCAGCATCGACGGAATCCTTCGTTACGAACTACCCTCCGCCGGGGAACCGTATGGACGACGACGACGAAGCGTAAAGTGGTATCTATATACAAGGCCTCCCAGATGCTGCGTCCCCGACCTTACGTCCCGGATTGGATTGGTGATCCGGGGGTCCGTCAAGTCAAATCAACTCGCCTTTATCTGTGATGTTGCCTGGTAGGTGGGATTTATTGCTCCTTTCACTTTGCAGTCATCTCAGCAGAACCGGTCCGACCGCCAGCTTCAGCGCTATCCACACAGCGAAGCGACTTGGGCTGCTATGTAGTGTTGTGGATAGAGCTGAAGTTGCTGTGGTCTCGTCTGCCCTCATCACGAGTTTTAGCCATGACTCTCTTGGAGGTGAGTACATCAGCTGATATTTGATTCTCGTTCCCACCAACATCATTACTAATGTGTAACGTTATGGAATGGTGACAACACGGGTCGTTTTGCTGATGGGCCGACCGCAACGTGCCCACTGCCCAGCTACCTACGACTCCAGCACTTACATTTAACTCATCGTCTCTCGCCGTCAACCTCTAACCCAACGTCCAAACGTCGCACGAAATACTCATCTTGCAATGGCAGCCCGCAGGCAGCCGAAGAAATGTCCCATCTTAGTGTGCTTTGCCAAAAAGTCACCTATGCCTTCCTCAGTACGTATTTTTTTCCTTGAAAGACATGAAACCTACCTGCCCTTAAAGAATCAGTCACCAGACGCATCTGACAACCCTCCCGATGCCTCTCCAAGCGCTGAAACTCCGGCCAATACCCCTCGAAAGCTTCTCTCCATTATCTTCCGCCGGACTCGAGTAGGGGGTCCCGCAACAAGGATGGCTGACGCAAGTCCCGGCGACGACGTCGAAGCTGCAAAGCAGGCAATGGATGGCTTGAATACCATCCCTCCAGCTCTGCAAGCGGCGGTTGGTCTGGTTGGACAGGCTGATACCGCTATGACAAGCATTCAAAATATTGAGGCCATTCTTCAACCTCTCAAGTTGTTCAACTCCTTCGTCACCACTTTGTCGAATGTAACCAATCTATCGTTCCCCACTTGCACGTCTGATTTAAGCACGCAGCTTCACCCCTACGTCCAGCTTGCACTGGGAATTCTGACCGGTGCTTCTCAAGTACGTTTCTTTTTTCCTTTTGTTTATTCCTCACTCACCTAGTCCCTGATAGTTGCTCATCAATCAAGCGAACCTAGACAACGAGGTGTTTGGCCTCCTTGGCACGATCAAGGATGTTTATGAATTTCTTATGGAAAAGGATACGCGGGCCAATTTTGACAGCATGCAAGAGACGTTACGAAAGATTTCGCTGGAGATAGAGTACGCTGCGAAGTTCGTCATAGAATACACCCAAAAGAAGAACTTTGGTAAGTCTTATGGTTACGGTAAATCTGTTTGCGTTCCATGTTCTGATGTGGTACATTCTCAGTCGTACGAGTTGCAGACGGCATTGTCCACGACCCACAGACCATTGCCCGTGCCCACGTCAAGAATCTAGGTAATCTGATGCAACAGTACCGGGACCGCATGGTGCGGGACATCCAGGTCAACGTGAACCGCGCGCATGAAGAACTGAACCTCGATGGCATGGCTTATGCGGATGATGCAGGCTTGAACACGACCAAGAAATGCCTCGATGGAACCAGGTCGGAAATTTTGGAAGATATCACCAGCTGGATTACCGATCGTGACCACAAGGCCCCTGGCATCTTGTGGCTGCACGGGCAAGCCGGAAGGGGAAAATCTGCTATTGCTCATACAATCGCGTTGCGGGCCCAAGGGTTGGGGCTACTTGGATCCTGTTTCTGCTTCGCCCGCGACAGGCAGGTTGAAAAGAGGGAGGGAAAGATTCTGACCACCATTGCTCGTGACCTGGCGGATCGTGACCCGGCATATCGGCGAGCATTGTCGAATGTCGTGTCGAACAACAGTTATCTCAAGGTCACATCTGATGTGCTGCAGCAGTGGAAACGATTCATCCTGGACCCACTATCCGAGATTAACGGAGAGATGTTTGGGAGCGTAGTCGTGGTAATTGATGCCTTGGACGAAAGCGGGCCGCCGTCATCGAGGGAAGATATCCTACACCTTTTGACATCCCCGGAAGCCTCACAATTGCCTTTCCGGATCTTACTGACGTCCAGGGCATTGCCGGACATTGAACGTTACCTACGAGCTGCTTCGCATGTGAAGGCAATTTCTTTGGATGATGTTCCTCTGCAGTTGGTGGAACGTGATATTGGGCTTTATGTTAACAAGAAACTCGAGCATGTTCCAGGCATTGGGGTGGTGGAAATGCAGAATGTCGTCAAAAAGTCTGATGGTCTGTTTGAGTGGGCTCGTCTGGCCTGTGCGTTCATTAAGCCAGATAAAGCTGGTGAGACTCCGAAAGAACGCTATGATGCCCTGATGGCTCTCGAGTCCAAAGAAGGAAGAACACTTCTGGATACGACTTACTTAGCAATCCTGAAGGGAGGGATACCGGAGTCTGGAAAGGGCCTGGAACGATACTGCTCGGTCATGCACCAGATTGTGATGACGCTCGAGCCCCTTCCCATGACGGCCTTAGATCGCATGCGTAAAAAATTCCCAAACAAGGAGGACCGCTATGATACGACTCTCATCCTCGAGTTCATGTCTCCTGTGCTCAGTGGCATTACAGACTGCTCCTCTCCTGTCCGACCCCTCCATGCATCTTTCTATGACTTCTTGATGGATCATTCACGGAGTGGCATCTACTGTGTTGCCACCTGTGATACAAAAGACCTAGCCTTTGCTACATTGCAGACTCTTTGTGATGAGCTTCGGTTCAACATCTGTGGATTGGAGAGTTCATACTTGGCCAATGTGGAGGTACTGGATCTGTTGGGAAGAATCAATGAGAACATTCCACCTCATCTCTCTTACTCTTGTCGATTCTGGGCTCAACATCTGGAGAAGACTACATATGAGCCAGTACTTGGGAAATTGGTGAAGGATATTATTGCAAGTGAAAGAATTATATTTTGGTTGGAATCAATGAGTCTTCTTGGGGTGGTTGGAAAGGGTGTAGATGCTCTTACCTCTGTTGCAATGTGGTTACCAGTGAGTACTTCATGCCTAGCTAGTTTTATCTGATGCAGCATGACAGGATGAATATGACTTCAAGGATACATTGGCATTGGCAAAAGATGGAATCAAGTTCATCCAGAACTTTAGCAGTGTATTGTGGCACAGTACACCTCACCTTTATATCTCTGCATTGCCCTTCATTCCTCCATGCACATTGCTATCAGCAGTGGTTCTACCAAAATTCTCCAGCCTTGCCAGAGTTGCTGTAGGGGGCCTAAGAGACTGGCCAGCATTCCAGCTTGTCCTACAAGGCCATACTGAGGATGTCACTTCAGTTGGATTCTCCCCTGATGGGAAGAGGATTGTCTCAGGCTCAAGGGACAAGACTGTGAGGGTGTGGGATGTTGAAGGGAGTGTGCAGGTTTGCAGCCCTCTTGAGGGCCATACTGATGATATCATTTCAGTTAGATTCTCCCCTGATGGGAAGAGGATTGTCTCAGGCTCTTGGGATAAGACTGTGAGGGTGTGGGATGTTGAGGGAGGTGTGCAGATTGGTAGCCCTCTTCAAGGCCATACAAGGGATGTCACTTCAGTTGGATTCTCACCTGATGGGAAGAGGATTGTCTCAGGCTCAGAGGACAAGACTGTGAGGGTGTGGGATGTTGAAGGAGGTGTGCAGATTGGCAGCCCTCTTCAGGGCCATATTTGGAGTGTCACTTCAGTTGGATTCTCCCCTGATGGGAGGAGGATTGTCTCAGGCTCAATGGACAACACTGTAAGGGTGTGGGATGTTGAAGGGGGTGTGCAGATTGGCAGCCCTCTTCAGGGCCATACTGCTGGGGTCACTTCAGTTGGATTCTCCACTGGTGGGAAGAGGATTGTCTCAGGCTCAGAGGACAGGACTGTGAGGGTGTGGGATGTTGAGGGAGGTGTGCAGGTTGGCAGCCCTCTTCAGGGCCATACTGAGGGAGTCACTTCAGTTGCATTCTCCCCTGACAGGAAGAGGATTGTTTCAGGCTCTTGGGATAAGGGTGTGAGGGTGTGGGATGTCATGGGAGGTGTGCAGATTGGCAGCCCTCTTCAGGGCCATACTGAGGGAGTCACTTCAGTTGCATTCTCCCCTGACAGGAAGAGGATTGTCTCAGGCTCAAGGGACAACACTGTGAGGGTGTGGGATATTGAGGGAGGTGTGCAGGTTGGCAGCCCTCCTCAGGGCCTTAATAGGTGTGTCACTTCAGTTGGATTCTCCCCTGATGGGAAGAGGATTGCCTTAGGCTCAAGGGACAAGACTGTGAGGGTGTGGGATGTTGAGGGGAGTGTGCAGATTGGCACCCCTCTTGAGGGCCATACTTCTTATGTCACTTCAGTTGGATTCTCCCCTGATGGGAAGAGGATTGTCTCAGGCTCAAGGGACAAGACTGTGAGGGTGTGGGATGTTGAGGGAGGTGTGCAGATTGGCAGCCCTCTTCAGGGCCATACTGAGGAAGTCACTTCAGTTGGATTCTCCCCTGATGGGAAGAGGATTGTCTCAGGCTCAATGGACAACACTGTGAGAGTGTGGGATGTTGTGGGAGGTGTGTGGGTGGGCAGCCCTCTTCAGGGTCATACTTCTAGGGTCACTTCAGTTGGATTCTCCCCTGATGGTAAGAGGTTTGCCTCAGGCTCAGAGGACAGGACTGTGAGGGTGTGGGATGTTGAAGGAGGTGTGCAGATTGGAAATCCTCTTTGGGGCCATACTTCTTTTGTCACTTCAGTTGGATTCTCCCCTGATGGGAAGAGGATTGTTTCAGGCTCTTGGGATAAGACTGTGAGGGTGTGGGATGCCATGGGGGGTGTGCAGATTGGCAGCCCTCTTGAGGGCCATACCTTGTATGTCACTTCAGTTGGATTCTCACCTGATGGGAAGAGGATTGTCTCAGGCTCAGGGGACAAGACTGTGAGGGTGTGGGATGTTGAGAGTGATGTGCAGATTGGCAGCCCTCTTGAGGGCCATGCCTTCTATGTCACTTCAGTTGCTTTCTCCCCTGATGGGAAGAGGATTGTCTCAGGCTCAAGGGACACCACAGTAAGGGTGTGGGATGTTGAGGGAGGTGTGTGGGTGGGCAGCCCTCTTGATGGCCATACTTCTGGGGTTGCCTCAGTCACACCCTCCCTTGATCACACAAAGATTGCTTTGGGCCCTTGGGACACAAATGCAGACAACAAGGAATTGGAACTAATTGGATTCACTCCCCATCACATGTTTGCCCCATACCCCCCTGTAGACAGTAAGCACTACCCCCTATTTTGCATTGTGATTTCTCCCTCAATAGCCATAGGTGCCAAGAGATATCACATTTGCTTCTCATCAACCCCCTCTCATGCTCTTCCTAATAGTGACCAACTAGTTCAGGGTTTCATGCATCATGATACTATGTGGGCTGAACCTATTAAGTTACAGCATGATGGCTGGATGAAAGGCCCACAGGGCAGACTGCTGCTTTGGGTCCCTCCAGCTCTTAGGACCCCATTTTACTCAATGTTAAATACTGCAGTCATGCCCAGAGGTTGTTGCATGGAGTTAGACTTGAGTCAGATGGTGCATGGAAATGATTGGTGGAAATGTTTTGGGACAGCTGCCTGACTTGGATATATATCTTACTACATAATATGAATGGGGTGCTATATGTCTAGTCACCTGCAATGAACCAACAAGCCGACAGCAAGGTTGAGACATATTCCTGTATGTACAACAGTAATTTTATAATCAATTCATTTGAAATGTAGGGGCAGAGATTGAAATTTTTCATAATCAGATGGATGACATAAATAGAATGGAAAACTGCATGCATGCACAACCATTTCAGAACGTCTGTAGTCACATATCCTCAATATGCCAGTGACCATTGCTGTACCCATTGTGGGCAGCATTCCTTGTCAAAGACTCTGCAGTAGGACCTAATGTACATCCAAAATATGCATATGACATATTAAGTTGCATCACACTTCAGTCACTGCCCAACATCAATCAACCCTTGAGTTACCTGAGGCCACAGGTTTTGTGCTGGTGTAAAGTTGGAAGATAGGGACCTGGGGATATACCTGAAGTCTCCTAGAGTGACAAAGGGGTCTCAGTTTCACCCTAGGGGGCTGGAGTGCCTGGTAGGGGGGGTCAGGGAGCAGGGAAAAGACTAAAACATGCCCAAATAAGTCTAAGAGATGGTTGAGATAACAGCCAGAATGTGTCTGATGAAGGAGAAATGATTATCCAAAGCCTTTGGGCTCAGATTTCAGTTTTCTCATCTCAGTGGCTTGTCTTGTTATTTTTCTAAGTAAGTACAAAGTATTCTAAGAGGTGCATGGCTTACATAAGCCACAATGTGACCAAACATTACTTGAATACTAAGTAAAAGGTAAAATGCAAGTATAGTAATGAAAATGTAAGTAGAAACAATGAAATAAGGAGATTTACCTAGTAGGGAGTTTACTCTCCCTACACTGGGACCTGTACAGTGCTGTCCCATCTGTCATGGTATTAGTAAGCCAGTCATTTTGCATCAGCTGACACAGCAATCAACTGGTTTTGCCAAGGCCCAGACCTGTCACATTTCTGTCATTGTGATTAGTCAGCTATTAGTACTAGTAGCAAGGTGCCTCTCTATTCACAGACTAAAGTCTGACTTCAGTTCGATTGCAGTATCTGAGAGTACATAGTACTGCAGTAACATCCAAAAAGGAGAAAAAAATTGTCACCCTGAGTGCCATGGTAGTAGTACAACTAGTATGATGGTTTACAACTGTTGCTATGTACTTTTCTCAGAACACACAGCCCAACTATACTACACACTTGTCTAGTTGAGCTTAATGATGATAATGATGATGAGTGAGCAGTAAGCTCTCTACAGAGGGGACTGTATCCTTCGCAGGGGGATAACTTGCTTGCTTTTTGATTGCTGCAATGTATTGGTACTTATATACAAAAGATAGTGTTGCCTGCAGTAAACGTAGAGAAACACTTTGTAAGGGGTTTGTAAGCAATTGGTAAAGGGATTGGTAAGCAATTGGTAAGGACAGTAAGCAATTGATAAGTATAATCAGTCAGCATGACAAATATTATCACTAATCAATTTGAAATAGAATGAGTCATGCAAGGAGTGGATGAATAATGTGAAACAAGAATGAGTAAGCACTGTGGTCACTGCTGATTAAGGGATATGACCACAAATGAGTCATTCTGACTCCTAGATCTGAGATCTAGATGCATTGTGGTGATTTACTGTGCATCTAAATGAAGAACTGTGGGGATTTCTGCCAGGGGCCAATTTTTGGGGATCTCCAGGGTATTCAGGGCCTAGGATTTCACAACATTCCCCCTCTCTTCCTCTCTGCAGGGCAACCCGTATCAGCTCCAGCTAGTGTTCTGGATGGATTGAGGAAGAGGAGGGGCCATCTTCTCCCAAGAGAGCAGGGAGAGTGGTCTCAAATTCATCATGAATGTGATCAGATAGAGTAGATGAGAGTAATTGGTACTGAAGCTGTCACAAGTTTGGCAGAACAAAAGATGAGATTGAGAGATAGATGTTGCAGGGGGCAGGAAGGAAGAATCCATAATCCTTTTTGACTGGAGAGACATAAGACCTTTCAAGCCTGACAACAGACTTGAGGCAACCAAAGAATGTCCTCCTCAATGTCAGACTGATGAGGAGAACTTGCTGTCCCAAAGTGATAGGATGGGAGGTCATGGACAAGTGAGGGATGAACCAGGAGGCTTCAGGGCAAGAGCTGGTGGGGATTCCTGGCAAGTACTCATAGTTATTCTCCCAAGCAAAGGGTACAAGCAAAGAGACAGTTGAGGAGGTTGTAACACCAATAATCTGAAGACTATTATTGGTCACTCCTTGACTGATAGAGAGGCCGAGGCTGAGGAACAGAGTTAATGTGCAAAGCACAAATGAACTCAATTGGAGTGTCTATGACAAGAGAGATGGTATTTATACTACTACAAGTGTTTGTACCGAGGAACATTGTAGAACAAACCAAACAAAGAGAGACAAATGCTATTGGCTGCAGCGCTCCATGCTGAGTCAATGCAGCAACACTGATGAAGCAGCTGACTAAGTAGGGCATCTATGGGCACATCTAAGGTAGCCCTAACCAGAGAGTAGATAAATAAGGAAAACTACACTAGACTACACTACAGTGAGTAGTGAAAAAGGATGGGCTGTTACACTATCCCCTCCTATGGCTTGACTTCCAGGTGAGACCAGATAGGCTGCACAGCAGTCAAAGGGTCGGGTACCACAGAGAAAAGGAGACCTTCAGTTGAGAGAAGTCTGAGCTTCCGGTGTCATGCACCAAAAGTGTTTGGCAACATGAGCATGGACTCAGAAGCTGAATGATGAAGAACAAACAAGCCTAGCCCTAATGCAAAGAATGACTGATATGGCCAGCAGTCATCCATTGCATGAGAACAGTCCTTAACATTAGGGAAGAAACCACTTGAGTGCCTGAAAAAACTTTTTGAGCATCAGTTTATGGCATTCCGATTTTTTGAATATCTCTGTCAATTTTAAAGATGTCAACATCATTCCCATGCTCACAGACAGCTCTCGACCATGCCATCCTGCCTACCAATTTTGGTATGATCTGTGCAATTCCCAATTCACCAATATTTATCATAATGGCTACCTCCTCAACTGTCTCTTCACTCGTGTCCTTTGCTAGGGAGAAAACTACAAGTACCTGCCAGGAATCCCCACCAGCTCTCGCCCCAAAGCCTCCTGGTTCATCCCTCCCTCATCCATGACCTCCCATCCTATTGCTTTGGGACAGCGAGTCCTCCTCATCAGTCTGACATTGAGGAAGATGTTCTTTGGTCACCTCAAGTCTGTTGTCAGGCTTGGAAGGTCTTATGTGGTTGTTTCAGTCTCTCCAGTTGAAAAGGATTATGGATTTTTCCTTCCTGCCCCCTGCAACATCTATCTCTCAATCTCATCTTTCATTCTCCCAAAATTGTGACAGCTGCAGTACCAATTACTCTCATCTACTCTATCTGATCACATTCATGATGAGTTTGAGGCACTTCTCCCTGCTCTCATTGAAGAAGACAGCCCCTCCTCCTCAGTCCCTCTAGAACACTAGCTGCCCCTGATGCAGGCCACTTTGCATAGAGGGATAGAGGGGGGAAAGTTGCGAAATCCTAAGCCCTGACTACCTGGAGACCCTTAAAATTGGCCCCTGGCAGAAATCCCCACAGTTCTTCTTTCAGATATGCAGCAAATAGCCCCAATGCATCTACATCTCATATCTAGGAGTCAGAATGACTCATTCACAGTCATACTCCTTATTCAGCAGTGACCAGTGTGCTTACTCATCCCCCTTTCTGTCGCATTATTCATCTGTTCCTTAATGACTCATTCTATTTCAAATGATTTGTGATATTCTTCGTCATGCTGACTGATTTTACTTACCAATTGCTTACTGTCCTTACTCAGCCTTGCTCAGCCTTACCAATCCTTTACCAATCCTCTTACCAATCACTTACAAACCCCTTACAAAGTGTTTCCCTCTGTTTACTTCAGGCTATGCTACCTTTTGTATATAAGTGTTAAGTTTGGGCCTACTCCGACGATCTCCGACGCTCACAGAGGCCAGGGAATGAGTATGAAGGTAGACTGACATTGGCCAAGGGTTGGCTGACATGGGCTGATGGAGAGCGATGATGGCCAAAGGGTGGCCAACGGTCACGACAGAGGTTCGGGAGAGGGTGTCAGGTTCAGCTCATGCGCTGCCCCCTTGTACGAGCCCAGCCCTCGGATTTCGTAGACAGAGGAGAGTCGGTACGAGGCTGATGAGTTTGGCAGGAGGCCGGTCGAAGACCGCAGAGTGGGAACTAAGTTGATATTCATACTGAGGAACTCTGCCTAAGTACATCAGGATTATATACGGTATTTGCACCATTGAGGCAGTACAGTATCGGAAGGACAGAACTGACATACAGGGTATCATAAATTTTCCAGGGGGACAGACGTCAGAAAACTTCATGTAGAATGTAAGTCAAGCAATGGAGGAGAGGGTCAGGATAAAGGAACTGAGCATAAAAGGAAAGGTACAGGCGGTATGACTTTGGGGCGCTCAACCGATAGCCAATCAGACAGTGGGCCAAAAGCCTAAAGTGGCAATGACCCTGCAGTGTCCCATGCGGTGGGGGTGCTGTGCCATATCGGGACCGGTCTGTAGCCTCGATAGAAGATCACCTGACCTCGGGGAGTTGCTGAGGCCTACTGGTAGTAGTCACGTGGAAGGACCGACATATGCCAATGGGTGCCAAAGGTTGCTGACCGATGCTGAAGGGTGCCGACAGTGTTCCGATCGGCAGCATCGTCAGTTGTAGGATAGGGGTGGTGGTCATGGTCAGGAATGGTTGGTAACTGGTCGGGGCTGATTGGGAAGGGCATAGGGGTGTCGGAGGGTTAGCGGGGAACCAGGACGGAGCATGGGCATGACAATAAGTACCAATACATCGCAGACTGTCCCTTGTGTAGAGAGCCAACTGCCCAATCATTATTGTCATTATCTGCCTTATCATCATCGCTTTGAAGCTCTTCATTATCATCTTTATTCTTGCAGTATTTGAGGCTCCATTAAGGGTCTATTTACTGTAATCTCCTTCATTCTTACATCACTTCCAGGCTCCAAGTAGCCTGTATATTTTCGCTTTTCTGTCATTCCCCTGCTCCCCTCTCATCAGGAGCACCTTTCCTTTCTGCCCTAGCCTTCTAGGTGTGCAGAACCCATCCCCCACTTCACTGTAACTGATCCCTCAAGCCAAAGTCTGTGGAGGAAAACCACTGACTTGGCATTTGTCTTTGTGTTGGGTTTTTTTGGTGTTATCACCATAGATCCACATGTCAACTCACACCAGGGGGCACTGGGGTGGAGTTTGTAAAAATTGTCTATCACCTCCTGGGCATTCTTAAGAGCAGATCTAGGCTCCCAGGTGTGGTCTTCTTCTGGGTATCCCCTCCAATGCACAAGGAACTGAAGATTTCCATGCTTCAAGTGGGAATCTGTAAGGGTTCTGGGGGGTTTTACCTGGGCCCAGTCCAAGGGAGATACTTCACACAGTCACAAGTGCATTAGACCCTGTTCTATAGCAGTGGTATGCAGTTGTAGTGACAATCAGATGTGAAGAATATACTGATTATGTAAGTGCCACAAGCGCAGCTATAGCCCACCTCAGCCACTTGCTTCAGCCCCTTACAGAATCAACAACTTTCTCAACCTCGTACTTGACATCTCCTTTGTCTGTGACCCTCTGTGGTCCAGGCCAAGTAACCAGTTGCCCATCAAGAGCACTGAGATAAGGGTTCACCCATGAAACATTCACTACCAGGTGTATGTGCATTGAGCACAGCAACTTTAATTTAACAGTGTTGAGTAAAACATCCGAGACCTTGTATGGGCCTATCCACTTTTTGGTCAACTTCTGGCTCTGCCAGTCCTGCAGTGATAAATGGTCGGTAGCCAGCCAAACCTGCAAGCCTATGGTGTAAGCAGGGGAAGGGGGTCATTGCTTATCTGCCTGAGTTTTCTGACAAGTCCTAGCTCTTCCCAGACTTTTGTGTACTTCCTGGAACACCTGGAACCAGTCTTTGGTGGTCTCCTCTGCTGCTTCTACCTTAGAAGTTGTTGGCTCGATGCCCATTTGTGGTGTACATGAATGTGTAACTTCAAAGGGGCACTTGCCAGTAGAAGTAGACTTGGAGTTGTTGTATGCAAATTGAGCTAGGGGAAGCCAATCCTCCCATTGTTCCTGCTGATGGTTTGCATACATTCATAGATACTGTTGAATTTTGTGGTTCAACTGCTCAGTTTGACCATCCATCTGTGGATGAAATGCCATTGAGAGGTTCTGCTTGACACCCAACATTTTAAATAACTCCTGAGATGCAAACTGCAGTCTGTGATCCGAAATGAGAGACTGGGGAAGGCCATGATGCTTCCAGACATGAGTTAGATAAAGCCAAGCTGTACTAGTGGCAGTTTCCTTTTCAGTGCAGGGGATGAACTCTGCTTCCTTAGAGAACCAATCAATGATGACTAAGACATAAGACTTTCTGGAGGAGCTCCTGATGCCTATATCCATAAAATTGGTCATAAGATCCTTCCAAGGCCCATCAGGGATAGGTAAAGATTTGAGTTCACCTGCCGGTGGCTTGTTACTAGGCTTGCTAGCTTGACACATCTGACAGTGCTTTACATACTCCTCGACATTGGGCTTCAAGGTAGACCATGTGAACCAGCATGTGATCAACTCCTGAGTTCCTTTTACACCTCAATGACCTGCTAGGGGTGAATCATGAAGAGCAGCAAGAACCTTCTGTCTAAGTGCCCCAGGCATGAAAACTTTATCTCCATCATACAGCAACCTGTTGCATCAGTTGAGCATTCCAGCATCAACCACAGCTGTTACACTGCACAGTTCTTCTATGAAGGGACTCTCTAAGTGCACAGCACACACTTGCTCCATCAGCAAAACAGTTTGTGACTGTACAGCTCTGTACAGCCACCACAGAGTGTCACAGTGTGACAGGAAGGTCCCCCTCTGTACGGTGCTGCACAGTGGCTCACAACTCATTAATTACTATATTTCAGACTCAAGAAATATTTTTGTGTGAATGTACACACCCTAGATACATGGTCTCATACATCACAAGTGCAAAAAATAATGTATTTAGAGCAGCATGTTAGGGGCCATGCCCTAAATTAGAAGTTTGTAATCATCCACAGGCATGTGATACTTTGGTATCACATGCCTGCATGCCTAGTATATAAAACTGTCGTAGTGAATTAAGGACAATACTGTCTTAAATTTTACACTGCAAATACCATACAGTACAGTTCATGGGTGTGAACTAAGGCAACACAACCTTACAATTTTTTGAACTTTCGTCAAAGTATTCGCAATGAGCTGCATGGCTACCCACACATATGCTCATGCAGTAAAGTTGGGCCAGAGCAAGCTGCCCAATGGAGGGGATCCCCCTCTAGATGACAATAGTCGTCGAAAGCAAAAGGGACCATCTGAGGTCCAAAGAGATGACAAAAATACAGAGGACAAACAGCCACCGGCTGGAAGCGCCTCCCAAGAGACGAGCACCAGACAGCCCAGATCTGGAGCGCCAGGTGCACATATGCCTGGAGGATTGAATACCTCAATGACATTGGGAAGCAGCACCAAACGAGCCGTGAGAGAAGGGAATGAGGTATCCAGAGACTCGATGAGTCCCCTTACTCCTCAGTGCACTGAGCCGGATAATTCACAGATGTCCTCTGACCCCATTCTAGTATGAAGGACTCAGAGTCCTCCAATTGAGATATTTGAAGAAGGCGAGGAGCCTTCGAGGAGAGAGACGAATGAGAGGGATGCCCCAATTGACCCTTGCATGGCCTTTGAGGCTATGAATGACTTCCTTGAGAGTCTGCAGCAACAATGGCTGGAATATGGGTATGGCCCCGAAGGTTTCGACAATCATGGGGTAAACCCTGGCATGCATCATGCAGAAGAATTAGAGAGGTATAGGCAGGCACTCGCTGCCAAAAGTGCGAGCAGGACAACTACTCCAGACATCGAACCTGTGATTAAGAGAGAGGAGACAATCCCTCATTTCTGGCCACGAATGCCAGTAAGGAGGGAAAACCTCCCATTCGAGAGAGCTGACACTCTTGGCAGGAGGGGTGGATTTGCCCCCAACATGCCAGATTGCCCTGCATATTTCTCAAGGCAAGACTCAGATATAATCCAACAGATGTTTGGAAACGAGCAGGGAGCTGCAATACTCCACCAGATGGCCCAAGATCACACTATTGCAACCAGAAATGCTGCTGGAGAAAACAGGGATAATACCCCTGGGGGAAATAATAGAGCTGAAGCAGCTGAGAATCTGTATGGCTGAAATGAAGATGGAGGCAGTCCCCCCAAACAAAATAACTATGGGGGAAATTTCCCTGGTCAAGGATTCCCTGGGGGTGGTCCCCCTGATGGTGGCCCTCCAGGAGGAGGACCCCCTGGTGGTGATGACCTGGAAGAGGAGGATGAGGATGATCCTCAAGGATATGGGAGAATTCCCATAGTTGGGGGATGATGTGTCATCCAGGGAAACTGACCAAACTATCTGAGGGGATTCACCCCAGGCAATATGAGGTATATGGACTTAATGCAAAACAAATATGCACAGCATATCTGGGAACAAGCCAGGTTACTGACAGGACAGGTTGGACCTGAAGTGAAGGCGATGAACCCACCTAAGCCTGGAAAATACAGAGGCCAGGATGACCTGGATAAGTTTGACGACTGGCTGGGCCAGATATTGAAGTACTTTCATACATTCAAGGTAACCAGTGAAGAGAATAGAATTGAGAGAGTGACTGGGAGAGAGCAAGGACCATCTGAAGGTGAAGAACTTCCAAAGGGGCTTCTATAGCCTGGGGAGAGACTGTCTAGGGATGTCTGTGGACTGTCTGAAGCTGTCTAGACACTGAAGAGGGGACACAAAACCCTCTCGAACTCGAACTCAAAACTCGGACTCTCGAAAATGCGACTTGTTATTTGTTTAAGGTAGTTACAAGGTAATGTAAGTGGGTGCAGGCTTACATAAGCCACAATACGAGTATACTACTAAGAATGCTAAGTAAAAACTAAAGTAACGCTCCTTGTCTTCGCTCCACCTGGCACCCCTCAGAGGACCCCAGAATTCAGCAAGAACTATGGTCTCCCTGCCCACAGAACAGGCCCATCTTTTGTGACAAGATGTTAATCTAGACCCCAAATACCCACCCATCCCCCTCCCAAGCAAAAACTGACTCTTCTCAGCGAGAATCATCTCCCTAACCTTGCCGTGAACCATGGGCACCCCCCCTGGCACCGCTGTCATGCACCAAAGGTGTTTGGCGATGTGAGCATGGACTCAGAAGCTGAATAATGAAGAACAGAGAATGGAGAAGCCTAGCCCTAATGCAAAGAATGACTGATATTGCCAGCAGTCATCCATCACACGAGAACCATCCTTAATGTTAGGGAAGAAACCACTCGAGTGCCCGAAAAAACTTTTTGAGCACTAGTTTACAGCATTGCGATTTTTCGAATATCTCCGTCAATTCTAAAGATATCGACACCATTCCCACGCTCACAGACAGCTCTCGACCACGCCATCCTGCCTACCGAATTTGGTAACGATCCGTGCACTCCACGATTTTCTGCATCATTTCTACCAACAAACACCCATTTCACCAATATTTATTGTAATGGCCACCTCCTCGACCATCTCTTCGCTCGTGTCCTTTGCTAGGGAGAATAACTACGAGTACTTGCCAGGAATCCCCACTAGCTCTCGCCTTGAAGCCTCCTGGTTCATCCCTCCCTCATCCATGACCTCCCATCCTATCGCTTTGGGACAGCACATTCTTCTTGTCAGTCTGACATCGAGGAAGACGTTCTTTGGTCGCCTCAAGTCTGTTGTCAGGCTTGAAAGGTCTTATGTGGTTGTTTTGGTCTCTCCAGTTGAAAAGGATTATGGATTTTTCCTTCCTGCCCCCTGCAACATCTATCTCTCAATCTCATCTTTCGTTCTCCCAAAATTGCGACAGCTCCAGTACCAATTACTATCATCTACACTATCTGATCGCATTCATGATGATTTTGAGGCACTTCTCCCTGCCCTCATTGGAGAAGATGGCCCCTCCTCCTCCTCATGCCCTCCAGAGCACTAGTTGCACCTGGTACAGGTCACTTTGCAGAGAGGAGAGAGGGGGGAAAGTTGCGAAATCCTAAGCCCTGACTACCCTGGAGACCCCCAAAATTGGCCCCTGGCAGAAATCCCCACAGTTCTTCTTTCAGACACGCAGCATATCACCCCAATGAATCTGGATCTCAGATCTAGGAGTCAGAATGACTCATTTGCAGTCATACCCCTTATTCAGCAGTGACCAGTGTGCTCACTCATCCCCCTTTCTGTCACATTATTCATCTGTTCCTTAATGACTCATTTCTATTTCAAATGATTTGTGATATTCTTCATCATGCTGACTGATTTTACTTACCAATCGCTTACTGTCCTTACTCAGCCTTGCTCAGCCTTACCAATCCTTTACCAATCCTCTTACCAATCACTTACAAACCCATTACAAAGTGTTTCCCCCTATTTACTTCAGGCTGTGCTACCTTTTGTATATAAGTACCAATACATCGCAGCAAGCAGAAAGCAAGTAGCCCCCCTGCATAGGATACCACCCCCTTTGTAGAGAGACTATTGCCCAATCATTATCAACGTTATCTGCCTTATTGTTGTCGCTTTAAGGCCCTTCATTATCTTCTTTATTCTTGCAGTATCTGAGGCTCCATTAAGGGTCTATTTACTGTTATTCTTCATCATCTTACATCACTTCTGGGCTCCAAGTAGCCTAAATATTGTCGCTTTTCTGTCATTCCCCTGCTCCCCTCTCATCAGGAGCACTATCCCCTTCTGCCCTAGTCTTCTAGGTGTGCAGAACCCCTCCCCCACTTCACTGTAACCGATCCCTCGAGCCAAAGTCCACGTAGGTAAACCACCAACACTGCCAGGACTAAAATGCCCATCTTATGCAACAACACCCGCTCAACCTCCCATGCAAGCTTCAAAGACCCATTGACAGCTCAAACCAGCACAGTAACCAACCAAGCCTCTGGCCTTCGATACCTACAGAAATGGGAATTCTACCGGGGGGTGAACCGCTAACCCTCAGCAAGCTCACAATGGCCCTCCACCTCGTTGCCCAACTCCCGAATGTCCCAGCCTCAGCCATAGATAGCATCAGGGCCATAGCTTACCTTTTAGATCACATTGACACTACCACCCTCAATGCAGAGTTTCAAAACACAGTGCTTCCATCCCTCTCTGAGACAGTTGCTAACCATGTCGTTGCATCCATCTCACCACATATTGCCACCTTACAGGACTCAGTCACCAAGCTTCAGTCCGGAACCCCCCAGCAACCCAACCCCGACCATGCAAGTGATCAAACAATCGCAGCACTCCAACTGGATGTCACCTCAACCCGAGATTCGATCAAACAACTAGAAGGGAAGCTCAGCATCCTCGACACCCTCCACCAGCACCTGGCCACCAGTGGCATGGCTGTCCCCCACTCAGACCTCTCCACCGTGGAATGGATCGAGACAGCAGTGGACCCGGTCCACTCCAGCCTAATGGATGTCAACCTGTCCATTGATGTTCTCCTCCCCTCTCTTAATGCCATGCAGACCCAGGTCAACACCCTGCACAAACACCTGACCAGTCACCCCCCCACTCCTTCACAAGGTCCCACCCCATGCCAAGCCCTGCCGCAGCCAGCTTGACTGTACAGTGATGCTGTCAAAACCCCCCCACACTCCTGACTAGCTGCTGCAGCTCTGGCCAAAGCCGAGACACATGCCAGACAGGTCCTTTTCATGCCCACACCAACCCAAACCCTATACACCAAAAACTCAGACCCCATCAGCATAACAGGTAGCATCTCAGAACTCTTGATCACCCTCATAGATGAAGACTCCCCATATGTGAACATCAAATCAGCAGTTTGCCTCAACAATGGCAACCTACTGCTCAAGCTCAACTCTGAAGAAGCAGCACAGTGGGTCAGAACCCCACCCATCAGGGAGACCCTATCCACCAAACTGGGTATTGACGCCGTGGTAAAAGTCCACACCTTCGCAGTTGTGGTCCCATTCTTCCCTGTCTCACATGATCTCACTGACCCCGCATTCCTGAGCGAGATAGAATGGGAAAACGACATGCTGCCCCACAGCCTCCACTCTGCCTGGTGGGTAAAGAACCCAGAGCACTGCAAGCCAGGCCAATGCATGGCCCATGCCCTCCTTCACATTGGTAATGCCTTGGCAGCCAATGGCCTGCTCAGAGACGGACTATATGTCCACCATGTGAAACTGTTCCCAAAGAAAGACAAGAGGGAACCTGTACGCTGTGCGAAGTGCCAGCACTGGGGCCATATAGCCTGTGACTGTCCGGCTGCCCTGGACACCTGCAGTGCTTGCAGAGGATGTAACACCAACAATCCGAAGACTGTTATCGGTCACTCCTTGACTGATAGAGAGCTGAGGTTGTGGGAACTGAGTTAATGCACAATGCACAAATGAACTCGATTGGCATGTCTATGACAAGAGAGACAGTATTTATACTAACAGAGTGTTTGTACCGTGGAACCTCGTAGAACAAGCCAAACAAAGAGAGATAAATGCTATTGGCTGCAGCGCTCCACACTGAGTCAATGTGGCTATGCTGACGAATCAGTTTACTAAGTAAAGCGTCTATGGGCGCATCTAAGTAACCCTAACCAGAGAGTAGATAAATAAGGACAAGTATGCTAAGAGTACGCTACAACTAGTAGTGAAAAAGTATGGGCCATTACACTATCCCCTCCTATGGCTCGACTTCCAGGCGAGACCAGATAGGCTGCACAGCAGTCAAAGGGTCGGGTACAGTGGAGAAAAAGAGACCTTCGGTCGAGAGCAAACGAAGTTTCCAGGGGGCACTGGGGTGGAGTTTGTAAAAATCATCTATTGCCTCCTGGGCGTTCTTAAGAGCAGACCTAGGCTCCCAAGTGCGATCTTCCTCCGGGTATCCCCTCCAATGGACGAGGAACTGAAGATTACCACGCTTCAAGTGGGAATCAACAACCTTTTTGACCTCGTACTCGACATCTCCTTCATCCATAACCTGTTGCAGGCCGGGCCGAGTAACCGGTTGCCCATCAAGAGCACCGAGATAAGGTTTCACCCGTGAAACGTTCACTACTGGGTGTATGCGCATCGAGCACGGCAACTTTAGTTTAACAGCGTTGGGTAAAACGTCCGAGACCTCATATGGGCCTATCCACTTTTCAGTCAACTTTCAGCTCTGCTGATCCTTCAGCGACAAATGGTCAGTAGCCAGCCAAACCTGCGAGCCTACGGAGTAAGCAGGGGAAGGGGATCGTCACTTATCTGCCTGAGTCTTTTGACAAGTCCTAGCTTTTCCCAAACTATCGCACACTTCCTGGAACACCTGGAACCAGTTTTTAGTGGTCTCCTCTGCTGCTTCTACCTTAGAAGTCATCGGCTCGACGCCCATTCGTGGTGTATATGAACGAGTAACTTCAAAGGGGCACTTGCCAGTAGAAGAAGACTTGGAGTTGTTGTACATGAATTGAGCCAGGGGAAGCCAATCCTCCCATCGTTCCTGCTGATGGTTTGCATACATCTGTAAATGCTGCTGAATTTCGCAGTTCAACCGCTCTGTTTGACCATCCATTTGTGGATGAAACGCCATCAAGAGCTTCTGCTCAACACCCAACATTTTAAATAATTCCTTCGAGAACTGAGATGTGAACTGCGGTCCACGATCCGAGATGAGAGACTGGGGAAGGCCATGATGCTTCCAGACATGAGTTAAATAAAGCCGAGCCGTACTAGTGGCAGTTTCCTTTTCAGTGCAGGGGATGAACTCTGCTTCCTTAGAGAACCGATCAATGACAACTAAGACATAGGATTTTCCAGAGGAGCTCCTGACTCCTATATCCATAAAGTCGGTCGTAAGATCCTTCCAAGGCCCATCAGGGATAGGTAAAGATTTGAGTTCGCCTGCTGGCGGCTTGTTACTAGACTTGCTAGCTTGACACATCTGACAGTGCTTAACGTACTCCTCAACATCGGGCTTCAAGGTAGACCACGTGAACCAGCGTGTGATCAACTCCTGAGTTCCTTTTACGCCACGATGACCCACTAGGGGCGAATCATGAAGAGCAGTGAGGACCTTCTGTCTAAGTGCCTCAGGCACGAAAACTTTATCTCCATCATACAGCAAACGTCGTGTCGGTCGAGCATTCCAGCATCAACCTCGGCCGTTGTAAAGTTGATAGATGGGAGGCCTAGGGGTTCACCTGAGGTCTCCTGGGGTGACGAGAGAGGTCAGTTCGACCTGAGGGGGCTAGGAGTTGCCTGGTACAGAGTCAGGGAGGGGAGAGAAAGAGAGAAAATGTGCCCTAGAGGTTCCAATATGTCGAGATAACGTCTAATGAGAGTCTGATAGAGGAGAACTAAAATTCCAAAGGCTCCGGCCTTGGATTTCCATCTTACTTCGTCTGGGGATGGCTCGTCTTGTTATTGTTGCTAAGTATGTACAACACTCATCTAAGTGCGAGTCTGGCTTACATAAGCCAAACTCGTGCAAATACTAAGTAGCAGAAGAGGTAGAGTAAAGATAAAAAGAAAAACTAAAGTAGAAACAATGAAATAAATGAAATCACCTACTAGGGAGGTTACTCTCCCTACATCCGAGGGGGGCTTTGGATGTTGACTGTCCCCAGTCATCTCATACCTAGCTGTACCATAAGACGAGGTGGGGTATCAACCCTCGAAACGAAGCTCTAAGTGAAAAAAGCAAAAAATGCGAACTCGAAACAAGAGAAACCACATAAAAAAAACAAAAGGGCTACTCAGCTGCCACCCACAGTGGTATATGCACCATTTGCTGCGAAACCGAGAGAGGGGGGACCCAGCTCGAAGGGGTCTGAGGCTACCTCAAAGGGCTCGAAGGGGTCTCGAAGTGCCTCGAAGGGCTCGAAGCGAGGTTCGAAGTGAGGTGAAGGAGAGGAAGAGGTTTCCCGGCAACTCGAAGCTACCCCAAAGGTCTCGAAGGTTGCTTGAAGGTGGCCTGAAGGGTTTCGAAGGCAGCTCGAAGAGTCTCGAAGGCGACTTGCAGCGTCTCGAAGGCGAGTTTAGCCTGTGGATCGAGCTCGAGGCTCTCGGACGTGCTCAGAGGGGGTTGGGTTACCTTCAAACTCAAAACCCGACCCTCACGGGTCATGGGGCGGTCTCGAGAGGTGGCTAGGGGCTGGCTTGAAGGGGGTTTGGTCGCTCTCGAACCTGGTAGTTGACCCTCGATGACCTCGGAGCGAGCTCGAGAAGGGATGGGGGTCTGGGAAGTCAAAGGAGACGCCTGTACCTGGGTAGCTAGACCTCCTGGGCCTCGAGCAAGGGCCCAGAAGTCCAATCGAGCCTGTAGGCTGCGCCCGAGCGCCTCATGAGGGATCTCCTCACCTGTAGGCAACACAACTCGACCTCTGACTATACAACACCTCCCTGCAGCCAGATACGAAGTGCAGATTCTGCACCGAGCTCGAATGTGTCCTTCCCGGCCACAGAAGAAACAAAAACTAAACCTTCGAGGGTGCCTCTGGTGCTTCGAAGTTCCTCGACTGGCAGGGAGGGCCTCACTCGAGCCTTCGCACTCTCGATGGGGTGGCAGACCTCTTGACGCTCTTGAACGCGATTCAGAAGGCGCAGGGTTAGGCTCCGACACCGAGACCGAGGGCTCTCGAGGCTGAGGCGAGCTATCTTTCCATGTCTTGAAGCGAGGGGGGAGTCTCGATGGAGTCTCGAGGCGAGGGGGACACTTCGATATGGGCTCCGGATGGTGAGCAACAGTACCCGGGGGGTGCTCGAGGTGCGACGAATGCCTCGAAGCAGTCTTCGAGGGGGTCTCGGAATGTGAAGGGTGCCTCGAAGGGGGCTCTGGGTGTGATGAGTGTCTCGAGGGGGGCTCGAGATGCGAGGGGTGTCTCGATGAGGTCTTCAAAGGAGGGTGGAGGTGCGAGGACTGTCTGTACGAGGTCTCAAGAGGTGGACTATACCTTGATGAAGCCTCGAGGCGAGGGGAATACTTCGAAGAGGCGCTCAAGAGTTCGTGGGGATGAGGGTGAGAGGTTGAGGATGAGCCGAGGTCTCGACACTTGCTCGAAGACAACTGAGCACAAGGGGAACGATCCTCCATACCATCCCAATGATCCATTGAGTACGAATGTGACCATCGATCTTCTCTCGAGGCACGAAGCGATTTTGAGGACGAGTCACCAGCCTGCTGAGCGTGGTCACACCTAGCTGGATGTGCCACAGGGTGCCACGAGCCTGCATGGGTGACCTGGAGAGGGTGTGAGCCGCTTGAAGGGAACTCAGGATTGGGAGGGGGGTTCTTCGAAGTTCGAGGGGATGCCTCGAAAGGGGGACGAGGGAGAAGCTTCGTGCTCGAGCTTCCCTGGGAGCATCTTCTAGAGTGAGACCGAGAATACTCCACAGGGGCATCTCGAGGGTTACTGTCCAAGGGAGAATGTGAGCACTGAGGTGACCTCTTGTCTCGATCGTGAGTGGGACCTCTCGAAGGGTCCTTCGAAGTTCGAGACTGTCTCTCGGAGCTTGCAGAGGGTTCATACCAGACCTCACGAGACGACGAGCTTCTTGAGAGGGACTCTAGACGAGGCTGAGAGCTGCTCAAGACTCGCATATAACCTACGTATGCCAGTCGATCCTCGAGCTTGTCTCGCGACCTTCTTGAATACTTATCCATAGCTGCTAGTAGCTGTGAGGATAGAATGAAAATATATTTCGCAGATGAAACTGATTATTAGAGGTAAATAGGCACAGCGAATGGCCAACAAGTGAATCGAGCGTCTGCCGGAGGTCTCGAAGGGTACTTCTGAGTCTTGGGTTCGCCTCGATGCGACCTGGAACGTCTAGGGGAAGTCGGAGAGAGGTGGCAACGAACCACGAAGGGGAGAGAAGGGTGCAGGGAACTCGTACGATGCGTCTCGAAGTGGTTTCGACCACCAAAAACTGAAACTAGTCACCGTTGTGACTCGAAGTTTGTTCTCGACTATGCAGCCTCACTGGACTGCAAAAATGCACAGATAATGATTGGAAAATGACTTATATTCATCTATAAACGAAGTTGCACGTCTAAAGAAGCGTCTTGTGTCTCGAAAGTCTCGAAAACGTCTGATAGTAAGTGCGAAGCATCTCAGGGGATCTCGGAGTCGTCTCGAAGCGTCTAGTAAGGGTTACGAAGCATGTAGTAGGAGTCTCGAAGCGTCTAAAGGGGAATTCGAAGCTGTCTCGAAGTGTCTGGTAGGGAGCTCGAAGCGTCTCGAATGTCTCGAATGGGGTCTCGATAGGGTCTCAAAGCGGTCTCGAAGCAGTCTCTGGTGACTCAGAATGACAGGGAATACTTTCCTACGACTCCGAAGGGCACAAAAATGTGAGGGGAGGGGCCAGGGAGCTCAGCTGTGGCAGAAGGGGGGAAAGAGTGGCATGTTGACAAGGAACCACTGGACGGAACTTAACCAAACTTTGGGACGTGGTTGTAGACGTCTAGGGCTGCTGGGCGATCGAAGAAACGAGAGATTCTGCGCACCCTATCCCAAGTTATGCCAATTTTCGTCCTACAAGGCCTTTCTCCACAAAAAGCGGAATATCTCCGGAACCGCTGAGGCTATCGCGTCGAAAACGGTATCGCCCGAAAGCTCTCGTCGAGTAGGTTCGGAGTCTCGAAAAGCGAGAGGTAAGGCGCGTCGGTTGTGGAGATATCGCATGTGCGAGCTCGGAGGTAGGAGGAGGAGGGGATTACCAAGCAAATCAGCCCCCTCGCGGTGGGCTCCAGATGTAAAGCTGATAGATGGGAGGCCTAGGGGTTCACCTGAGGTCTCCTGGGGTGACGAGAGAGGTCAGTTCGACCTGAGGGGGCTAGGAGTTGCCTGGTACAGAGTCAGGGAGGGGAGAGAAAGAGAGAAAATGTGCCCTAGAGGTTCCAATATGTCGAGATAACGTCTAATGAGAGTCTGATAGAGGAGAACTAAAATTCCGAAGGCTCCGGCCTTGGATTTCTGTCTTACTTCGTCTGGGGATGGCTCGTCTTGTTATTGTTGCTAAGTATGTACAACACTCATCTAAGTGCGAGTCTGGCTTACATAAGCCAAACTCGTGCAAATACTAAGTAGCAGAAGAGGTAGAGTAAAGATAAAAAGAAAAACTAAAGTAGAAACAATGAAATAAATGAAATCACCTACTAGGGAGGTTACTCTCCCTACACCGTTACACTGCGCAGTTCTTCTATGAAGGGATTTTCTAAGCGCACAGCGCGCACTTGCTCGGGTTTAATAAATAACGGCTCCTCAGATTTAGCATTTTCACGATTTTCTACTAAGTCCTCGCGGCGAGAGAGAGCATCTGGTCGTCCCATCGAAACTCCAGGTTTGTGGACGATAACACAGTTAAAGCGACTGAAATACTGTGCCCAACGCGCCTGGCATGGTTGAAGCTTTTGTGACGTCATAAACCATTTAAGGTTGTGGTGATCCGTCCAAATCTCAAACTGGTACAGAGTAGCCTCAAGGGAGTGACGCCATTGCTCTAGAGCATGGATGATGGCTAGCATCTCTTTGTCATGAACCGTATAATTAAGCTCTGCTCCACTAAGCGAGTGACTCGAATAGGCAACTGGTCTCCAGAGACCATCATCGCATTCTACCGAGAGCACAGCTCTGGTTGCATAATCCGAGGCATTGGTTTCTAAGCGGAACTTCCAATCCTGATGGGGAACATAAGAATAGGCGCGGTCGTGAAGGCTTCTTTTAACGTATCAAATGCCACTTGGCACTTGTCGGACCAGAGAAACAGAGTGTCCTTTTTAGTGAGATCATTCAGGGGGCGTGCTGTAGGTGCGGCGAAGCCCCGACTACGAGAAATGAAGTATTTCGAGGGTTCGAGGGTGCACGGAGTTTCGAGCAAGTAGATGAGGGTTCGAAGAGGTGTAGGGAAGGCTCGGGAGGGGTTCGACGGGTCATAGGAAGGTGTTCGATGGGTCATAGGAAGGTGTTCGAGAGCGGAGGTGGGAGGTTTAGAGGGTTCGAGGGGAGTCTCGAGGAGACGAGGAGTCGAGAGGGACTTAGATGCGAGAGGGGAAGTGGCAGGAGATGCCGGGCGCTGACTAAGCCCACGCCATGCATAAGACGCATGTAGAACACGATGGAAAAACAATTCATCCACCATTGTTGAGCTGCTCAGTAGGCCGGATTCGAAGTCTCAAAGTGCTCTATTCCCTACTCTACCTACAGTTGAGACTCGAGAGGTATACTTCTAAACTTTTGTGCTAGGTTTCGAGGAGCCCCTTTGGGACGAAACTACATACTCGCATATTCCTTGTCTGTGCCCTAGCTTCGGGGCTACCCTACTTTCAGACTCTTCAGCACGACCTGTGCGAAATCCTTTATGAATCATCGGTAGAAGTTCGCAAGGCCAAGGAAGCCTCGAACCCCATGAACGGAAGTAGGGACCGGCCAATCACGCACAGCAGCGACTTTAGCAGGATCCATCTTAACTCCATTCGTGCCAACTATCATACCCAGAAAGTCGACCTCTTTTTGCTTAAATAGACATTTCTCCGGTTTAACGAACAAGTCGTTCTCCTTCAACCTTCTAAGCACCTCTAGCACGATCCTGTCATGCTCCTTTTCATCGTCCGTTTTCGTGAATATCATAAGATCATCTATATATACAACTAGAACGTCCTCCATATCACCAAAGATGTCGTTCATCATGTTTTGAAACGTGGCGGGGGAATTACATAAACCAAAGAACATCACCAGCGGTTCGAAGGCTCCACAGTGACAGACGAAAGTGGCTTTCCACTTGTCACCCTCCTTGATCCGGATGTTATTGTACCCCCACCTAAGGTCCATTTTCGTAAATAATTTACAGCCTTTCAACTTGTCAACAAGCTGCAAGATAAGCAGGAGCAGATACGAGTTCTTGACTGTATGCTCGTTTAAATAACACTTCAGTCACCCCCTTTTGGGGACCTATTAGGTTGACATATTTCTACAGATGTTTATACCTAATAGGTGTCAACTTCTTGGGTATTCCCACATGCTACTGAGACAGCCAGGCTTGGAGATTCCCCAGGAATGGACAGGCCAAGGAGGGAAATGCCCATTTCCCCAAGGGTACCCTATTGTGAGCATCAATATAGGGGGTGTCTGGGGTCCAAGTGGGACTTTCTCCAACCTATATAGGGGCCTGAATTGCACCATGTTGAGGTTATTTTGGGGGATTCTCCAGGGTAAATGGACCAATTGTGAGGGGGGTTTTGGGGATTCTCCAGGGTAAATGGACCAATTCTGAGGGGGGTTTTGGAGATTCTCCAGGTTACATGCAGTCTGAATGGTAGACCACAGGAAGTGGGGTATCTCCAAGGGAGGCATGGCTATTCACCATGGTGGTGGGGATTACAAAATGGCAGGGTGGGGTTTCCCCATCCACCTTATGAAGGACTGGGGAATCTCCAATTGGGCATTTGGAGATTTTCCATGAGTGTGGAGATTCCCCAACTACCAGAATGGGACTCCTCCACCCCTTTTATGGGGGACGGGGATTCTCCATCTGAGTAGATGGGGAAACTCCATGGTTATGGAGATTCTCCAAGTGCCAGTTTGGGATTTCTCCATGGGTGTGGAGATTCCCCAACTGCCAGAATGGGATTTCCCCATGCCTTCTATGTGGGGTGGGGATTCTCCAATTGAACAGATGGGGATTCTCCATGGGTATGGAGATTCTCCAACAGCCAATGTGGGATTTCTCCATGCCTTCTATGGGAAATGGGGATTCTCCAAGTGCCAATGTGGGATGTCTCCATGGGTGTGGGGATTCTCCAAAAGCCAGAATGGGATTTCTCCATGGCTGTGGAGATTCCCCAACTGCCAGAATGGGATTTCTCCCCCTCTTTTATGGGGGGAGGGGGAATCTCCAATTGAACAGATGGCAATTCTCCATGGGTGAGGAGATTCCCCAACTCCCATGGTGGGATTTCTCCCCCCCTTTTATGGGGGGACGGGGATTCTCCAATCAGGCAGCTGGAGATTCTCCATGGATGTGGAGATTCCCCAACTGCCAGAATGGGATTTCTCCACCCCTTTTATTGGGGAATGGGGAATCTCCAATTGAGCAGATGGGGAATCTCCATGGGGCGAATCTGGTGAAATTCATGGGACCAGTTTCAATGCAGTTGTCGACGCACTTCATGATAAGTTTGAAGAAGGCAAAGTGTATTATGTTTCCAAAGCCTGCATCAATTTGGCGAAGAAGAAATTCTCTCACATCCAGAACAAATATGAGCTAAATCTTGAAAGGAACATTTCTCCATGGGGAATCTCCAATTGCAAGGTTGGGGATTCTCCTTTGGTGTGGAGATTCCCCAACTCCCATGGTGGGATTTCCCCATGCCTTCTATGGGGGGTGGGGATTCTCCAATCGGGCAGCTGGAGATTCTCCATGGATGTGGAGATTCCCCAACTCCCAGAATGGGATTTCTCCCCCCCTTTTCTGGGGGGAATGGCGAATCCCCAATTGAACAGATGTGGATTCTCCTTGGGTGTGGAGATTCTCCAAGTGCCAATGTGGGATTTCCCCATGGGTGTGGAGATTCCCCACTCCCATGGTGGGATTTCCCCATGCCTTCTATGGGGGGTGGGGATTCTCCAATCAGGCAGCTGGAGATTCTCCATGGGTGGGGAGATTTCCCAACTGCTAGAATGGGATTTCTCCCCCCCCCCCTTTTATGGGGGGATGTGGAATCTCCAATTGAACAGATGGCGATTCTCCATGGGTGTGGAGATTCCCCAACTGCCAAAATGGGATTTCTCCATGGGTGAGGAGATTCCCCAACTGCCAAACTGGGATTTCTCCACCCCTTTTATGGGGATGGGGAATCTCCAATTGAGCGGATGGGGGATTCTCCATGGTGATTCTCCAATTGAGAAGTTGGGGAAGTTGCAGATTTTCAATGGGTGTGGGGATTCTCCATTTGAGTTGTTAGGCATTCCCCATGGGTGTTTCCAAGTACCACAATGGTATTTCTCTGTCCCTCTTATGGGAGGATCAGGAGTCTCCAACTGGTCAGTTGGGGATTCTCCCTGCCCATGGAGTTTTCCCTCAATGCCAGAATGGGATTTCTCCCTCCTTTTTATGGGGGTCTGGGGATTCCTTATTCAGGCAGTTGCACAATATCCATACTCAGAATGTGGTTTCTCCATGCCTCCATCCCATCTAGGGGGGATGCAATGTAATGGTAATTGGATCATCATGCCTATTGCTTCAGTTACTGATTCCTGCTTCAGATATACCTCACATGGACATTCTTCTACAACTGATTGACTCAAAACCCAAATTACTATAATCTGCACAATGTCAGCCATCAGCACCTCTCCAACCACCTGTCTGAACTTCTAGAGAACACACTGCAAGACCTCACAAATTTGAAGTGCATTGCAATTGCCATGTATAATTCTGTATATCCTTCTCATCTAGAGGGGATGCAGATTCTCTGCAGGCATGCAGCCCCCTCAAATGCCTGATATGACTCCTTACTGCTTGAGGCACAGCCAAGTCTTGAGGGAGGAGCAAACATAAAAGAACTCAGCCTGAAATAAGTACCTAGAGTGAGGGATACAAAGTCTGAGGGGTCACCTGAGCTTGGATAATGTCTAGGAGGGCTTCATCTCATCTAGAACTTTGTCCATGGTTGATCTGTAGTAATGGTCTGTATTTCTTGTGTAGTGTAGCTATCCACAATGAGTGAAGGGTAATTTCAGGGAGAGGATGATGACACAATCCAGTATTCACACAGCTGTAGCCACCACAAGTAGACATGACAGTGGCAATGTGCAAACGAGGGGGAAGGGTATCACATTGGTAACAACTTAGCAGACGACACAGGCCATACATAGTACTACTATGTAGAGAGAGACATTAACAAGGGTATATGTTGCAAGGGTAGTGGTGCAGTCCCATGCAGGAAAGAACCGTCATACCAATAGCACATGGTAACATAGAGAGTAGGGACCGAAATATATGACCCTACGAAGGCAAGTAAGTCCGTCTTAGTTATGAAGAAAAGAGAGAAAACGTATGTACCATATCACAAGAGCAAGGTATATGCAACGGGGACAGGGACAACTTACAGATATAACATCACAAATAGGATGCAAGTCAGTCCTAGTCGCGAAGAAAAGAAAAGAAAATGAATAAACTGTCAACGATAGCTGGGTATAATATGATGGGGGGCAGGGGCAAAGACGAGAGACTTCCATGCAGCACACAATGCACTGTGAAGGGAAAGCGCCTCAGTTGTAACCATAAAAGAAATAATGAAAAATACATACCTTAATACTGGAAAGAGTGATCACATACGTGCGTAGTGATGGTCCTCATCACTTTCATACTCATGCCACCTCTTACGGGGATGATCTCGGTAGACATATTCCATGACACTGCATTCATACATCAATTAAACACAAAGCACAAAACTCATGGTGACTTACCTGTGGTGAGTTCTTCCCTGCTGGAAAGGCACTGCAAGCATTTCACAATTTTTTAACTAAAAACATTCAGAAAAAAGAAAAGAAACTGATACTCTTTAATTTGGGATGTCTTTGTGAAAATTAAGGAAAAAATATGAAGGATTTTTATTGTCTATTATGCTTCCCCAAATTGTATGTAATCATGTGAAATTATTGTATATAAAATTATTATGGATTTTTTCCACCATATTTTTCAGTAGAACATGTGTTAAACACTGTAAATATTTCTCAAATACATGTCACATGTTTTGTGGTTTAATAATCTGCTGATTTCCTACAGGAAAGTTTAAAAAATAAGGATTATTTATGTAGCCAAAGTATTGTATTGGAAATGATGAGTTGTATGCTAAAGTTCATGTGAAAAACATTATGTCTTTTTCATCATCAAACATTGCAATATGCAAACAAATATATTTGCATCAAAAATCAAATCAAAAATACAGTCTTTTCACATTAAAATCATCTATTCGAACATTGAAAATTCTTCCTGTAAGAAATATTCAGTATATTATTACAAGTTCACATCCTCGGCCTCAATGCATAATGGTTGCTTCTGAAGCCCCCCTTTTCTTCCCATAACCTATGGACACTTTGTATGCATGCAAACATTATCCATATATTTAAAACTCACCTCAAAAACTGCCCCTTCTGCGATGCTCGTGCTGAGATGCATCGCAATCGCACTGTGCTTCCCGTATGGGTCATATTGCGACTATCGCTAGTCGTAGACGAATGACGAGGCATCTGGATGGTTCCTACGAAAAGCAGTTAGACGGAAGTAATATGGTGGTGATAAATTGTAAAAGCGTGGTAACAATCAATGCCCGAACATACCAGACGAAGAGAATACTGCAAAGCACCGCTCGTGATCAGCGGATGCACGTGCACACCCGTGCAGGCTGCAGTATGACATCGGCACCAGAAGACTAGAACGATGCGTGGCAATGACAGGTGACAAGAGCCTATTTAGAATCACAGTCAGGATGGCGGTGTGAAATGTGAAGAGTGGCGAACAATGACGAAATCGATGTCTTTGTATTCGAGCGGACAGTGAGGAGGCACCGGTGGAAACGGGGCTGGTTGAATCTGAGGTGTCAAGAAAGGGTCCGAGAGATGGCAAAGGCAATTCGAAGTGTACTCGTTCCATTCGCGCTGCATGCAGGCCCATACAGGTCATCCTGTGACTATCGCTAGTTGTACCCGTAAGGACAGTATCCACCGTTCGAAAGACCACGCTCAGCTTCGACAGCCATAGAAGATGTGAGTGAACTTGGATGGTAACCACGACTGGTCTTCATCCGTGTACGGGGTAGGTTACCAACATAAATAATAGTTGGATCCATATCATCGATTCACGCTTATCACTTCCCCAAAAATGTCCAGCATACGATTGTAGTCCTGCACAAAGGACCGCGTATAAGCTATATTTGGACCTAC
This sequence comes from Pisolithus albus, assembly GCA_024613165.1. Taxonomy (NCBI): domain Eukaryota; kingdom Fungi; phylum Basidiomycota; class Agaricomycetes; order Boletales; family Pisolithaceae; genus Pisolithus; species Pisolithus albus. Next base: position 431,463 of record JANFAB010000034.1, read on the forward strand.
AATCAGGATGGGAACAGGAGTGGTAAGGCGAGCGGGACTCGAGGGAATGGACGAAGTTGATAATCGCTAAGGGCACACTGGGGAGTAGCGGTGCTTGGGCTTCTGACGAAAACCAATTACTCCGCAGCATTAGTGTATCTCAGCTCAACTTCCTGCGGTCAATGCTTCTTCATCATCTGTGTTGCCGGCGAAGTGGACTGTCTGTTCTGCATTCAAGATGAACAAGTGGCACGGAAAAACTACAGAGGAGGGAGCTGACCTCGCACGACTTGAAAGCGTACACAAAAACAGAGGTGTATTTGCAGGCGCGTGACAGAGTGGAGTGACCTGTATCAAAGGGGGAGCGATACAAAGCACCAGAAAGAACGGCCAGTGTTAGACCACGCGAATCACTATGTCGGCTTGAGATTTGTGAATTGCAACCGGGTATCCAACCGTCTCTCGTAGCGAGCAGCCCACAGACTTGGCATGTACGAGATGCATACCTGGTAGTGTGATTAGCAAGAATTATCAGAATCCACCTGAGCGTTATGTGCAAACGACTCAGCTGCAAATCACGTAGGAGCTTACCTCTAAATGTTGGACGTGCAGCTCCAAGCCATGTGCAATCCCCTCCTCAAGTATCCAGCCAAAATATGGGTTCCGTCATCTTAAGCCTTACCAACAGTCTCACCAACGTTCTGCATCCACCAATCACAGCATTCTGTGAACTCCTCCCTTCGCCTATACCAAACGGACAATTTCAAGTATAGCTGAGAGCTTCCGAGGGCGGGTCGTGCATAGTATGTCGTGGCGGATGCAAGTGCCAGACGTAGAAGGGTAATAGAAGACTCGCCTCTGGACCCATCCCTGACTCACGCTACCCTTCCTGCCTTTGCTACTCTTGCTACCAATGTTGGCCTTCACGAGATCGTACGGACCTATCAATGGATACGGAACAAAGTAGTAGTCACAGGCTGCGGAGACACACGGACTGACCTAGGCGTGCTTTCCAGCACTATCAATAACCGCTTTGGACGGTAACCACGACTGAGATGAGGTACGACTGGGGCAGCTGGTGGGGAGAGCTGTACCCCATGAATGGCTATGGGTGTGGAACCGCGAATGGCTTCTTGGCCAAGCGATTCCACTGTGGCGACAGCACGATTTTTGATATCCTGACATTGGTGGGTTATCCGCAAACGACGGCCGCAGAGCTTTAACAGCCTGATATTTTCGAAAACGTCTATAGGTAGTTTAAACCACGCGAATCACTATGTCGGGTCGAGATTTGTGAATCGCAACCGCGTGTCCAACCGTCTCTCGTGGCGAGCAGCACACAGACTTGGCACATACGAGATGCATACCTGGTAGCGTGATCAGCAAGGATTATCAGAATCTGCCTGAGCGATATGTGCAAACGACTCAACTGCGAATCGCATAGGATCCGGAGCTTACCTCTAAATATGCGCGTGTGGACGTGCAGCTCCAGGCTGTCCGCAATCCCCTCCTCAAGTATCCAGCCAAAATACGACCGCATCCACAAATCGCAGCATTCTGTGAACTCCTCCCTTCGCCTATACCAAACGGACGATTTCAAGTATAGTTTGGTCATGCATAGTAATCGGGTTCGGATGTGGCAGACTCCTTGGCTTGGAGAGCGGAAGGCAGAGAGAAGAGAAACCCATAGTCGAATGCAGTTTCATCACTCCAAATGAGATGACGGATACATCGTATCAACCAAGACCTATACAAACCGCAACGCAGCCACATCAGCATCAGCACTGGCCCTGTGCTCATGGAAGGGAACACACCTGAATTCCAGATGCCCTTGCACTGAAAGCAGCGCTGCACGGGTTCGAACTTCATGGGGTGTGCGGGTGTGGTAGACGTAGTGTAGTAGGACCTGAAAATTCACGCAGAGACACAAGCTTACATAATAGCACTTCATCTTGACTTACTGTCGATTTTGTGCGATTCACTCCTGTCACTGTTGTAGAGTGTCCGCAGTGCACGGTCGGTACCCCATACAACGCAGATTTCTCGTCACTAATCTTTCGCAGCACGATAAATGCAATGGGTTCCACCCTGCTATCGGTGTCGATAACCTAGTTTCTCCCGTTCGAACCAGACCGCATGACGTAGTCCAAGACTATGTTCTCTCTCAACCTCGGTAGGTTTCTCCCCCATCTTTTCTTTTCCCGCTCGAACCCGACGCCTTTCTGTGCTGCAGGCATCTGTGATGGCCGATCAAGTTTGACTGTCATTTTCGCAGTCGTCCATCACAACAGGCCCCCTTCCCTGATGTCCAGGTCCGAGAGATGGAAGTGGTTGATAGCGCGGTCCTTTGGTTGCCAAGTAGGTCATTCGCTTCCCCCAAAGAAGTCACTAAAGTGATCGAATTCGATAGTTTTCATCCGCACGAGCATCTGGCACAGGGAGCACTCATACTCGAGGAACCGCAGCTGTGAGGTTGAAGCGTTTTACTGCGTATGCTACTTGTAATGTTGCCTAAGTAGCGTTGTAGGGAGGGCATCCTCCCTACCATGGTAAATACTATATTTCTTTGTTTTCATCTTAGTATCTGTTTCTATTCTTTTACTTTACCTTTTTTTTACTTAGTGTTTGGACGAGTTTGGCTTATGTAAGCCAGACTCGTACTTAGCATGTACTGTACTTACTTAGAATAACAACAGCCGCTTTAACAAAGACAGAGTAAGACGGAATTCGAAGGCCGGAGCCTCGGATCATCATTCCTCCCTTATCAGAGTCCCTCTAGATGTTATCTCGACTATCCCTGGGTTCTAGGGCGCGTTGTGAGTCAACGTGTGGATCTATGGCGAAAACACCAAAAAAACCCAACACAAAGACAAATGCCGAGTCGGTGGTTTACCTTCGCGGACTTTGGCTCGAGGGATCGGTTACAGCAAAATGGGGAGGGGTTCTGCACACCTAGAAGGCTAGGGCAGAAGGGAACAGTGCTCCTGACGAGAGGGGAGCAGGGGAATGACAGAAAAGTGAAGATATCTAGGCTACTCGGAGCCTAGAAGCGACGTAAAGATGACGAAGAAGGACAGTAAATAGACCCTTAATGGAGCCTCAGATACTGCAAGAATAAAGAGGATAATGAAGGGCCTTAAGGCGACGACAATAAGGCAGATAATGATGATAAAGATTGGGCAATAGTCTCACTACAAAGGGGACGGTATCCTATGCAGGGGGGCTACTTGCTTCTATGTGTATGCTACTTGCTGCGACGTATTGGTACTTATATACAAAAGGTAGCGCAGCCTGAAGTAAATAGAGGGAAACACTTTGTAAGGGGTTTGTAAGCGATTGGTAAGAGGATTGGTAAAGGATTGGTAAGGCTGAGTAAGGACAGTAAGCGATTGGTAAGTAAAATCAGTCAGCATGACAAAGAATATCACAAATCATTTGAAATAGAATGAGTCATTAAGGAACGGATGAATAATGCGACAGAAAGGGGGATGAGTAAGCGCACTGGTCACTGCTGAATAAGGGGTATGACTGCAAATGAGTCACTCTGACTCCTAGATCTGAGATCCAGATTCATTGGGGCGATATGCTGCGCGTCCGAAAGAAGAACTGTGGGGATTTCTGCCAGGGGCCAACTTTGGGGGTCTCCAGGGTAGTCAGGGCTTAGGATTTCGCAACTTTCCCCCCTCTCTCCTCTCTGCAAAGCGACCTGTACCAGGTGCAACTAGTGCTCTGGAGGGCATGAGGAGGAGGAGGGGCCGTCTTCTCCAATGAGGGCAGGGAGAAGTGCCTCAAAATCGTCATGAATGCGATCAGATAGTGTAGATGATAGTAATTGGTACTGGAGCTGTCGCAATTTTGGGAGAATGAAAGACGAGATTGAGAGATAGACGTTGCAGGGGGCAGGAAGGAAAAATCCGTAATCCTTTTCGACTGGAGAGACCGAAACAACCACATAAGACCTCTCAAGCCTGACGACAGACTTGAGGCGACCAAAGAATGTCTTCTTCAATGTCAGACTGACGAGAAGAATGCGCTGTCCCAAAGCGATAGGATGGGAGGTCATGGACGAGGGAGGGATGAACCAGGAGGCTTCGGGGCGAGAGCTAGTGGGGATTCCTGGCAAGTACTCGTAGTTATTCTCCCTAGCAAAGGACACGAGCGAAGAGACGGTCGAGGAGGTGGCCATTACGATAAATATTGGCGAAATGGGCATTCGTTGGTAGAAATGATGCAGAAAATCGTGGAGTGCGCGGATCGTTACCAAATTTGGTAGGCAGGATGGCGTGGTCGAGAGCTTCCTGTGAGCGTGGGAATGGTGTCGATATCTTAAAAATTGACGGAGATATTCGAAAAATCGGAATGCCGTAAACTAGCGCTCAAAAAGTTTTTTCGGGAGCTCGAGCGGTTTCTTCCCTAACGTTAAGGATGGTTCTTGTGCGATGGATGACTGCTGGCAATATCAGTCATTCTTCGCATTAGGGCTAGGCTTCTCCGTTCTTCATCATTCAGCTTCCGAGTCCATGCTCACGTCGCCAAACACCTTTGGTGCGTGACAACGTGACAACCACAAATCACGCCCAGGCTGCCGGGTGGGTTGATTTTGCTGCCGGTGACATGTCCAGAGTTAGTGCGAGGAGAGGGAGGGAAATTCGGACTCGGACTTCGACTCAGACACCACTACTACTGAGAAAGACAGTGGTGGCATGAGTGACAATGGTATACTTGGAAATCTTTTTCAGTCGATGGACGTTGAGGTAATATAGGCTTGAATCCTCCACGAGTTTGATGATGTCCTATACTAAATTCGGATTTTTCATAGACGTCGGGCACGCCAGTACTGGGTGAAGAGCACAATCAAGTAGGAGCTGTGAAGGGGGAGGGCAAGGTACGCACGAACTTTGGTGTTTCTGGCTTTTCAGGATGTAATTTGCCCTGTAAGCTGTTGGCGTCGGCACGGGACCCTCCGATTCCATGCTCGCTGGAAATGACAACAATACAATAGCGGTCAAACGATGGGATGTCAGGCAGAGTGTAATGACATGACCAGTCAGCATCCCTATCCGCAAGTAATGGTAGCTGGTTACCTTGTATTTAAATTGCTATCATCCTCACGTATGAATAACGCTAATTCTAGGAGGATATGGGAGCTACAAGACCTTCAGTACAGCATCGAGAGCAAGATTCGAGCCAACATTTGGCAGGAACTTGGGAAGATCGTCGAATCTTGTGTCGCCACCGCGTCGGAGAAGGCTCTTCCTGATCTGATGAATCACCGTGCTGAAAGTAGCGCGGGACCAAGTTCATCACCCATGAGCAAGTTTACCTCCAAGAAGACAAAGAAACTCCCGAAGTCGCGAGCACCATGTCACAATGAATTCAAGGTAGACGAGCTAGGCACACATGTAACCCAGAGCCGCTGACAATTTCCATTCTAGAAATCTGTTCGGGAGCTCAGACAGAGGCTTGCGCAGACCACGAAGGTCTGCCACGGTCCGCTGGTTGGAGGGAAATCAGTTGTAGGGATCCCAAGCATGGGCCATGTTGCACAGTCGAAACGTTTGCCATGCTCTGGGCAGAACAAATCTGCTGTGCTTGTCTTCGCCGCAGAATACATGAGGCGTCGGCAAGGTCATCAAGGAGAGACTCATACCCTCGAAGATGTCTGGAAAGCATGTTTGATTCATGTTATGGCATTAAGGATGCAATACAAGCACAAGCGACTGGATGAACTGGATGAGAAAGAACGTAAAGCTCGAAATCGAGGGCGTCAAAGGAAGCACGAAGCATGCTATCAAACTACCTATACATGTTTTCAAAAATCTAAGACTGTGGAAGCTGGTGCTTGGCCACACTTTACGACGACTAGTTTGAATGAAAGCAAGGGAGCCTGGGTACTGAGCCACGCCACAAATGGATTTATACAGAAATCACTTCGTCGGCGATATCAGGGACATGGGTGCGTCTTTGGTGGTATCCTCGGCGGTAAGCGGAAGTTTGGGACTCATGTCCGATGCATCCTATTATGAAGAATCGTTTCTGCCGGCTAGCGATTATAAACAGAGTCGTAAGACGAACCTTGCCATCACTAGACTCTCGAGGACAGCTAAGGGGCGGTGTTGGCAACAAACCCTGACGTCGATTTGCCTTGCGACGGGCCATCTTTCTGCGTGCTTCGGCTGTTTATGTCTTAACGATGAAATAAAGGCGCAACAACTGAAATCGGTACCTCGGGCTAGGGTGTTGGGCGCAATCTTTGCATAGGGATGAAAGGCTTTGTATACAGGCTCATCTGTAGGAACGGCCTCAGGCGTGGAATGCTGCACACGAGAGCGGATGTGTCGTAAATCGACTTGGGACATGGGTCACGTCAGCTCGAAGTCCTAGTGGGGTGGCTCCGAGGGTGAAAGGTCTTATAAGCCATGGAAGACACAAAGAGGAGTGAACAAAGAAACGCACCTGGAGCCGATCGGCGACATTCCGGCACTTCGTTGGGCCAGTTCCTGCTTAGCTCCTTTGGCAAGCATAAGTTCACGATACGAAGGATGATCAAAGGGCGAGAGCATCACGACAACTGGCCAAGCTTCAGGGTCATGATCTTGCGACTATCGCAGAACTCCCAGCCAACTCTGACATTCCCTCGTGTTGGTTGCACGTGGCACTGATATGGCATTGTACACAGCAGACCGGAACGTTGGTTATACGGGGGAATTTTCGTGTCATACAACGTCAGCGACGTTTAGTATGCAAGGATGCTGCACGGGAATGACGTTTATGATCTGGGTAAACTTCACCGTAACTTCAGCAGACACACCACGGGAGGATAAAGTTCACAATCTGAAACGTGGGCACGCCTTTGTCGTGAATGTCTGAACACAACGTAGCCGAGCTTGTCTTTTTAGATATCATTTGACGGGCTGACGACGACGAAAATTCGCTTCTGCCTTTCACCACGTCTTCGATCGTGTTCCGCTCGTCCGTTTGCCCAAATGAATTTTCGGAGTACGTATGTAATCCTTTGTGCCAAGATCTATGTCGTTTGACAGGCGGAGAGGGGCGAAAGTTTTCTTCCGCCTTTCACCACGCTTTCGATCGTGTTTCACTTGTCCAGTTTCCGAAATAAAATTTCGGAGTAGACATCCAGGTCTGCCGACAGCCGTTTTCGTGCATTTTCGGTGTCATTTTGAGGCCTGGCTGAAAACGGCGAAAACTTGCCTCTTCCGCCTTTCACTAGCCATTTCGGAGTTTGAAGACGCCCGAAATCAAATACGGCTGAGATAGATGCAACGTCAGTTTCTCATGAAGTGCACATACTCATGTCCTGAAATGCCCACGCACCGTTAGCAGATAATGATCAGGATATGATAATAGATAATATTGAAGCCTTCATCGTCCTCCAACCCCCGGATCGTGCTCTGATTTATGCAGTGTGAACCGGAATACAACAATGAGCAGCTAAGGAGACAACATTGCAACCTGCCTTTATTTAAGCATCCCCGTTGGACTGCTGGATGTCCGCATATCCACGTCCGGATCCCCTCCTTAAACCATCACTTAGTATCCGATCATAGTCGGGTTTTATCGTCCTGAGACACATACCACGTTCAGTGTGAAAAAATAAAATAAAAAAATCGCGGCTCTCTGTGAATACGAGCTCAGCCTCGCCTTCCTTCGCCTATGCCTCGAGCATGGAAGAGACATAGTTCAGAACTCCAAGTAAAGCAGGTCGTCCATAGTGGTCGAGCTTGAAACAGGATAGCCCCCTATGACTTGGGGCGGATGCTGCTACGTCGTGTTCGGCGTAGAACGGAGGGGGGAAAGAAGGAGTACATGGTCGAATACGTTGGGTGCAGTTTCCATCGCGTAAAATGAGGGGATGCATATTGGCCAAGATCACGTGTCTGGTTACCCATGCACGCAGAAGAAGTGGAGAAAAGGCTTACATAATAGCACTTTCGCTTCGACAACAATAACTTGGTCGAATCGATTATGTAAGTAGTTCACTCCCTGGCTGCACTGTTCCAAACCTCAAGCTCCAAGCTTCAAGCTTCAAGGCTCAGCGCTCAGCACTCAGCAAGTACTCCTGTCGCCGTTGTAGTGTGTTCCTTGTGCAACAGGGGTCTTTCACCACCAAACGTGTAACAGTTTAGCCTTTCGGAGTGCGATAAATGCAATGCTATGGGTTCCACCGCGCGTGCATGTGAGTGTTATCGATACCGATGCCTTTGTTTCTACTGTTCAAATCCACGCAAGGCGTAGATATCAAAGTCGTATGATTTATTAATTGCGAGTCCATTTTCGGTCATATCGAGGGTATGTTTCTCTCCCATTTTTGACAACATCCACGCTCAGCTGACGTTTCTGCGCTGCTACTGCAATCTTTGAAATCTGATGGTTGGCGACCGTTCACGGTTACTCCTAGAGACTGCTAGTCATTCTCGTGGTCGTCCCTTTCTTCTCTCTTATAGTCCCTTCACCATGACCGGTCCTATTATCGAGCATTCAGTCAGAGTCGACCATGAGATGTGTTTTACAGTAGCATTGGTATGTGAAGGTGTTCATGGCTATGTCACACATACGTCAAAAGGGTGCACGTCATGTCCGCAGGTGCCGTAGACATTTACGAAGGTATGTTTACAATATACGTGCTTGTACATAACTTTCCTAGACATACTGGATCTCATCGTGGAATAGATCCTTCCAGAGGTCCGGATCCGAGAGGTGGGGATCATTGACAACACGGCCCTTTGGTTGCCCAAGTACGTCGTTCGCTACCTCAAAGAAGTCACTAAATTTGTTGACTTCGGTAGGTTTCATCTGCACGGGTTCCTCGCACACAGGGCAATCATACAGCACAACGTCGAGATATCCTCCGTCATATAGCTCCGTCAGTGTCTCCGCAGTCACGGGACACCGCCTGAGGTACTCAGGGATGATCGTCGAGTCGGTATCGATCTGCTCTCTGAGAGAAGCATGGAACCAGTTCCTCAAGCAACCGTAGCAAGATACATGGCCGCATTCAACAAGACTAGCCGTATGGGTAAGTAATGGACATGATTCTATACCGGGAGCGATTACTTACATGAACTGTCGGGCAGCGCAACCCTTGCAAATGTCGCACCTTGCGACAGCGTCCCGAGCCGCAGTTATCTGTCGGCCAGTCAAAGAACATGAACTCATGCACAAACGGAGTGGCCAAACCTGTTGAACAGTCGCTTTAAGGTCTTCTTGCATCGCTCGTGCCCTGCAGAGAGCCTTTTCTGCCCTTTTCTTTGCAATTCTCAGCTTGGTTAGCTCCTGCATCAGCAAAACCATCAGTCACTGTACGGCACTGTACAGCTCGCCACAGCCCACTACAGCGCCCACAGCGCCACAGGAAAGTCCCCCCCTGTACAGTGCTGTCACAGTGCTGTACAGTCCTGTACAACTACTACACTTTTTTGTAACCCCACTACCATTTTTTACTAATGCCACTACTACACTTTTTTCCTAATCCCATTACCGTTTTTTGCTAATACCACTACTACGCTTTTTTCCTAATTCCACTACCGTTTTTTGCTAATACCACCACTACGCTTTTTTCCTAATTCCACTACCATTTTTTGCTAATACCACTACTACGCTTTTTTCCTAATCCCACTACCGTTTTTTGCTAATACTACTACTACGCTTTTTTCCTAATCCCACTACACTTTCAAGCTAATAGAACTATCACTCCATCACACAGAAATCAAATCAAATGTAGTAGTATATTCAAAGTCAAGTACTACCACATAATAGACTAATAGTACTACGCTTTTTTGCTAATAACACTACCTACTACACTTTTTACTAATAGTACTACCCTTTTTACTAATACTACTACCCTTTTTACTAATACTACTACGCTTTTTCCTAATACTACTACCCTTTTTACTAATAGTACTACGCTTTTTCCTAATACTACTACGCTTTTTGCTAATAGTACTACCTTTTTCCTAATACTACTACGCTTTTTCCTAATACTACTACACTTTTCCTAATAGTACTACGCTTTTCCTAATAGTACTACGCTTTTCCTAATAGTACTACGCTTTTCCTAATAGTACTACGCTTTTCCTAATAGTACTACGCTTTTTTCTACTACCACTACACTTGTGGGTAATCAAATGTGTGGTAGTAGTGGGCTAGTGGCATACACTACCCTATAGTAGGAATTGGCCATTGTTTGGTCGGCTTTGGCCGCTTGCGCGAAAGGCGTGAGTTTTGGTGTCCACTATATCGCGTTTTTGGGTATTTTTGTGACTTTGCAAAATTTCGAGGCATTAGTGGCTGTGCCCACTACACAACAATCCTAATCATGACTACGCTTTTTTGCTAATCAACACTACTGTACATTTCCTAGTCACACTACAAATATTTGGTAGTCCAAAAAAGCGAACTTTTACTACACTTTTGGTAATCAAAACTGTAAACATTTCACTAGCCAAACACTAATCAACACTACACTTATTTGGTAGTCAAAAATGCGGACTTTACTACACTTTTGGTAATCAAAAGTGTACACAACATTTAGCTACTCAAACACTAATCAACACTACACTTAATTGGTAATCAAAAAAGCGCCACAACACTACACTTTTGGTAATCAAAAGTGTACACAACATTTAGCTACTCAAACACTAATCAACACTACTCATAATTGGTAATCAAAAAAGCGCCACAACACTACACTTTTGGTAATACACATCTACACTACACTTTGTTAATCAAACATCACAAAACACTACACTTATTTAGTAGTCAAAAATGCGCCACATCACTACACTTTTGGTAATACACACCTACACTGCACTTTGCTAATCAAACATCACAAAACACTACACTAATTAGGTAGTCAAAAAAGCGGAGTTTACTACACTTTTGCTAATCAATGGACTACACAACAATTTGCTAATCAAACACTACATAACACTACACTTATTTAGTAGTCAAAAATGCGCCACATCACTACACTTTTGGTAATACACACCTACACTACACTTTGCTAATCAAACATCACAAAACACTACACTTATTTGGTAGTCAAAAAAGCGCACTTTACTACACTTTTGGTAATACACATCTACACTACACTTTGCTAATCAAACACTACAAAACACTACACTTATTTGGTAGTCAAAAAAGCGGACTTTTACTACACTTTTGGTAATACACATCTACACTACACTTTGCTAATCAAACATTACAAAACACTACACTTATTTGGTAGTCAAAAAAGTGCACTTTACTACACTAATTGTATATTGCCTATATCTCAGCCATTTTTGCATGGATGGATGACATAAGCATACCTCTGGGGTCCTCTAGTCAGGCACTACAACTTTCATTATGACATCTTTGAAATTTAATTTTTGAGACATCCAATTTTTTCAGTATTTTGCATTTTTCTCACCCATTTTTGGGCATATTGATGAGATAAGCATATTCCCACAATCCTGTGATCCAGCCCCACAACTTTCATTATGACATTGTGGCTGTACAGTGACATCTGTGAGATGCCCCTATCTCTGTAGCACTGTGTGTCTGTAGGCCTGTAGCTCTGTGGGAGCCTGTGGGGAACTGTGACATGGTAATGTCACACAATTGTCACACTGTACCTGACTGTGCACTGTCACACTGTCACACTGTGGCACTGTGGGACACTGTGACATCACTGTGGCACTGTGGCCTCTGTGCCAAAAAGGTGGTTTTGCTGATGTGGACTAACATCTGTCATCCGCTGCGGCGGTAGGAAACCAGTGACTCACTAAGTGTGATTTTTTCACTTCTTTCTTGAAGAAAGCGGCCGTGTCTGATACTTCTTTAAGTATTCAGTTACTATCTACCTTGGGCTTCCGTGGAAGGCCGGAGGAGCGCTTAGATGAGGAGCTCGGACGGCACAAAGTCGAGTGCGAGCGTGTGGTGGGCATGGTTCGGTGAAGAAGGTCCGGTCATGGCAAGAGACAAGCCTGAACTCTTATACGCTTTCCAACACAAAGGCATTGTTCTTACTCCCATTCGCATCGTAATCGTCCATACGCTCACTCTTCACACTTCACATCGACAAACTTGAGTCGTGTCGTCCATTGCCATTTACATGCTCTGATTCGGCGTTAATGATCGCTAGAACACAAAGGCATTGATACCGTCATCGTTCACAACCACATTTCACGTTTCAGACTCCCGTCCTGATTGCGATTTTGATTAGGTTCTTATCGCCCCTCGTCTCGTGTCATCGACGCGGCCTGGCGGGACCCAGTCTGGTGCCGATGTCATACCATACCAGTTGATCACTTCAACATAAAGGTGTCGACTTCTATGCTTCACGTTTCACGTCCACAGACACGTCCTGACCATGAGTACTGCTTTGTGATACCTCAGGTCATGTGGCATTAACTATTTTACCAAATAAGGCGGTGATTCTACAGTGTGGCGGTTTGGCACATTAAGGCATGCACGTTCATATGAATTACTAATGGGTATCACTCTGGTCTAACTGCTTTTCGTAGAACCGAAGTATTCATGCCAAGAAGCCTATTCCGTCCGTGAATACTCTGTCGTTGAAAATCAATGACATAATGTAGAAGGTGCGTGAGAATGGCATATTGCTTTCACGGTGCTGTAGTAGCTTACTGAATGAACATGCATACACCAAGAAGTCGGGGGCTACTCTTGCTACCTTTGTCAGCCCTCCTGTGTTCGTACGGACCTACTGGTGGGTACAGAACAAACTGGTAGTCCCAGCCTGGGGAGGCCACATGTACTAACCCAGGCGTGCTTTCCAGCACTATCAATAACCGCTTTGGATGGTAACCACGACTGAATTGAGGTACAGCTCGGGCGGTTCATGGGGAGAACAAGGACGGCGATGGGTGTGGAGCCAGGAATAGCTGGAGTCAGTGACACAGGGGCTGGGAGATGGATGCGGAATTGTGGATGCCACGTGTCCTCCCATGCGAAACAGAAATGTGTCGCGGTGCATGCACAGCTCGAGGGACGCGTGAAATAGGTTGGTGAATATCTCGTAGATGTCGTGCCCTTGGATAAGGACACGGGCACTGTATGCGATGATGAACAATTCGGGACTACCCTAATAAGTTAACCTGCACCGAAAATAACCATGTGCACGGGTTTCAACCTATCAGCGCGACTCAGATGCAGTCCATCGTTACCACGAAAAACGAAACTTACTGAACAATGAGCTGCTTATACATTCACGAAACGCAACCATGGGCCCACACGACAAGATAAAAATAGTGCTTCATGAACGCGGTGCCTGGGACACTGTCGAACAAGAACGTTTGAAGTCTGATACACACCTCTTCGGGCTTCAAATCCTCGTCTCGTTGTCCTCATCTTTCCCCGCAAACAAATCACCATGCAAGACCTCACTACGTAATGTGATGAGAATGACCTTATGCGTGAAGACGTCTAACCCAACTTCCACAGTCAACCGTTCGGCTTCTGACTCCCAGCAACAAAGTTTATTCCATGTGCCGGAGTCGAGGAAAATATCGTAGTAGCACAATGTGGATTCATTGTAGTACTCCTCGAGTGCAGTGTTGAGCGCAGAGGGGAGGGATTATCTTCCGTAAAGATAAAATGTGAGGGTGATATCTGCCCTCCACAAACCTAGCTCGTTCGCAGGCCCTCTAATAAAACGTTGATGAATTGCATGCAGAAAGTGATTTCCCAAGATAAGTGAGTGTAAATACCTTCAGATACATTAGCTCCAGCCAGAAAAACACGTCAGTATTCAGCCACATGAGCTATCGCTGAAGGTGACCTCAGACAACGACAGAAAAATGCAGGTGCGTCGCACATCTTGTCAGGCAAAACCAGACTATCATCAGGGTTCATTAAGGAACTCGAAGTTCCCGATTCACATGAAACGTTTCCACAAATTTCATCGGCGAAGCCATCACCAAATGCATGTAACTTTCACGCGTACGTAGTTTCGTATCTGGGGAAAAATCTACTGAAAATTGGACATACAAAGTTGCTAATGATGTGAATGTAGATGCCGGCGGTCCATCCAAGCAACAGAGGCATTGAAGTCCGGGAAATGCACGAGTTGGTGTGGTTAGCGGACACGGCGATGCGTAGTCAAAGAGGTGACATGAAGTTTGAAGTCTCACGCATACTCATCCGGTGAATCTTCGTGTGGGGTAGGTGAGACATTTGCACCCCCCTTCTAAGTATCATTTATGTTCCCATCGCCAATCTTACGGCTCCCCATTTCCACGGCAGAAGACGACTCCGTCTTCCCAAAATGCACAAAAACAATAACCCATTCCCCATAAGCAGAATCAAACGTACAGGATCTGCCTGCAACTGCTCCGCACGATTCCCTCTCCTTTGATGTATATATCTATCCATCCTCTAGGCAGGTCGTCAGCTGACTCACACTCCTCGCGCGTCCGCCAGTGTATCTCGTACCCATGCAATACAGGATCATATTGCGAGATGTGAGTCGATGATACATCGGTGGTTTTTATGCGTAGTCACGGTGGTACCGCTGCCTTCTTTACGCACCTGAAGCAGTGGTACTGAGTGAAACAGGGAGGACCAAGGAACATACGAAGGAGGGACGGGTGTGAACTCAGTGTATCTAGCGGCAGAACGATCATACTTAGACTAACTGGAATAGGTCGAATCATCATCTGCATCTGATTGTGGGGACAGTGAACGGGTCTCGTGAGGGTATAGGATGAGATATTCAGCTGACTACGCGTACGAGCGACGAACGGTTTGATTATGTAATTCCCGTGGAATGGTCAAACCTGGATGATCTACCTTTCATCTTTGTCTTTACTATTCTCGTTGACTATGGGGGGAAGGACTCCCCAGCGCCCACGGTTGTGCACCTGCAATGTTGTAGGCTGTGGTTCAAGTACCACCTGGTGCCAATCTCAATTGAAGCATGTTCCTGGCCGCTTGATCCCCAAAGCGATGTATGCACGCCATAGCAAGCTCGACAAATCTGCCCGGTATCTCGAGGGTCCCGCTCGGGAACTTCAGGGGAATATAGACCTCACCATCGAGCATAATATTGTGGAGAGCTCCAGTGATTCAGAGAATGAAGAATCAAATGGGAGAAACCAACAACCCGCATTTGACACTGACTTCTGTGACCAGTACGACCACGTCGCATCGCTGCACCTGAAGGATGAAACCACCGCTCTGGAGAATGCGCTGCACGACCTCATGCACCTCTGTTCTGCGGTCGCTCAGCGCATCGTGTTTTCCTCCAACAATTTGAACCTGGTCTTCTCGGGAAGCGGGCCTATAGAACCTGATTCCTCTCCTTACCGACTGTATTCTTCCATTCCACCTCGCTCAAACATGGGTCATAGACGACTCTCCGAGGATGCATCTGAGAATGCAGACATCCTAGCTCACGAGAACGAGTTGTACGAGGTCCTCTTTAGTCTACAACGTTTGGAGCAAATCCCCTCTCTGGAAGCCTCTCGACTGCAGCTTTTGGCAATGGTAGAGGATGAGTTGCATAGGGTTGACGCTGTACGACAGGCTGCTTGGAATGCCCTGCTGAGCCACGGTCTTGTTGCGAACTCGGGCGAACTCCAATGTCTGGGGCAGTGTGACGGTGGTGAACAGAGCAAGCATTTTGAGCAGAGTAAGTGTGGTACGCCAAAAGAGGAGTCCTATGTTGTTGTCAACACAGGTATGTAAGGTTCCATTTTTCTGTATGTTCTCTGAGCATATTGGGAAGATGTCTATTTCCGGAGTATTGGAGTGTCCCACCCTGCTGCTGTTGCGGGTAGCTTCTTGATTCTTTGCCTAAATCTCCTCTGCGGAATATCCCAAGTGCAAAGCAGGTTTGTCTCAGACAGCCTGAGCTTTATGCTATCCCATGTCGTCAACGACATACAGGCTCCCGAAGATAGAAGATCTTTGCTAAAATTCCCAAGAGATTACCGGACTATCTTGAACAATTTCGACCTCAATCCGCACCTACGACTCTATGTTTGCTGCCCGTCCTGCTATGCACTCTACGGTGATACTAAATGCCCCGAATTCTGCACTTTTCGCGATTTTCCTTCGAGCTGTCCCTGTTCTGCAAAGTTGAAGCGAGAGAGAATGATATGCGGCAAAATGATTGTCCGCCCAGTGCGGAAGTTTGCATACCAGGAGCTGAAAGGGTGGTTGGGAAGGATTCTATCTTATCCCGACTTGGAGTCCGCTCTGGAAGCTCCATTGTCCAACCTCTCGGAACCCGCCTCCAACAGCGAGCAACTCCATGACATCTTTGATGCCAACTTCATCCGAGCTATGAAGGGTTTCGATGGGAAGCCCTTCTTGTGCAAGGATGATAAGCTTCGCCTTGTTTTTTCATTGGCCATTGACAGATTCAATCCTTTTGGTATGAAGGTTGCCAAAGGAACATCCTCCGTAACTGGAATCTATATGGCATGCCTGAACTTGCCTGCCGACATCCGATACAACACGGAGAACATGTACCTATGTGGAGTCACTCCTGGCCCAAAAAAGCCATCTCTTGAGCAAATCAACAATTTCCTTCGCCCACTTGTAAATGAATTATTGGAGTTCTGGCAACCCGGCGTCTTCTTTTCGCGTACTGCGCACTACAGGCACGGACGTGCTGTCTTACTTGCCCTGATCCCTCTCGTATGTGACATTCTTGGTTCACATCAGGTGGCGGGGTTCCTCAGCCACGTGGCCACGTTATTCTGCTCCTTCTGCTATTTGCCTGCGGACATGATTGAGAATATTAATGTGGAGTCTTGGCCAATATGTTCTGGGGGACAACATCACATCCACGCAGAGGAGTGGCTGTCAGCAAGTTCAAGTGAGCAGCGAGAACGAATTGCCAGGACTCGTGGTGTACGATTCTCAGAGCTTCTTAGACTGCCATACTGGGATCCTATTTGGTTCACAGTACTGGATTCCATGCATGCATTCTTCCTTCGTGTTATTCAACAGCATGTTCGATACATATGGGGCCTAAGTCCCACAGCTCCTGCTGGTGATGGCACTAATTCCCCCACTGAGACGCCACTGCCAAAGCCACCTGCCGCTGAACTTCTCAAGGGTCTCGAGACTATACTTCAGAAATCTACGGGAGACGCATGCATAGAATCTCTCTCCAAGAAATTTCGTAGGCCTGTACTGTGGCACTTATGCCGCGTGTTTGACCTGAGGAGGGCTGGTACATCAGTGATGTTAACGCGAGCATTATTAGACTGGGTAAGCAGCCAAGCTTCGTTCCATTTTCATAACTGATATAAAGTACTTTACTAGCTGCAGGAGAGCCATGATAACCAACAAAGGGCGGCATCGTTCTTGCAGTCACTTCGGGTGAGTTCACTCTGTTGGGCACAAGACAGGCATTTTCACGCTCGGCTTCCCTGCAATTATAGGCAGCAAAGGATAGCGCAGATGATAGTTTGCCTACGTCAGGGCAGGCTGCACGACAGCCCCGGACACAAGGTGATGCGCCGACTGAAGCTGAGCTAGAACGTGCACGATCCAAGCTGAAAACTGCCAAGACAATCAAGAACATAGGCAATGGTGTGCGCGTCCCAACACTCCGAACGCTTTGTCACGAGTTGGGCATATTAATACCCAACCCGGAGGGTCACGGAAAACATCTCACGAAGGTTGTAACGCTTATAATCACAAGGACTATACTCGGTTACTCCTGACTGATAGAGAGTAGAGGACAGAGGAATGAGTTAATGCGCAAGAGCACAAATGAACTCGATTGGAGTGTCTACGACAAGAGAGACGGTATTTATACTAACTAGAGTGTTTGTACCATAGAACGTCGTAGAACAAACCAAACAAGCGAGAGATAAATGCTATTGGCTGCAGCGCTCCACGCTGAGTCAATGCGGCTACGCTGACGAATCAGCTGACTAAGTAAAGCGTCTATGAGCGCGTCTAAGTAACCCTAACCAGAGAGTGGATAAATAAGGTAAACTACGCTAAGAGTACGCTACAGCTAGTAGTGAAAAAGTACGGGCCGTTACACTATCCCCTCCTATGGCTCGACTTCCAGGCGAGACCAGATAGGCTGCACAGCAGTCAAAGGGTCGGGTACAGCGGAGAAAAAGAGACCTTCGGTCGAGAGTAAACGAAGTTTGCGGGGGGCACCGGGGTGGAGTTTGTAAAAATCGTCTATCGCCTCCTGGGCGTTCTTAAGAGCAGACCTAGGCTCCCAAGTGCGATCTTCTTCCGGGTATCCCCTCCAATGCACGAGGAACTGAAGATTGCCACGCTTCAAGCGGGAATCAACTACCTTCTCAACTTCGTACTCGACATCTCCTTCATCCGTGACCCGTTGTGGGCTGGGCCGAGTAACCGGTTGCCCATCAAGAGCACCGAGATAAGGTTTCACCCGTGAAACGTTCACTACCGGGTGTATGCGCATCGAGCGCGGCAACTTTAATTTAACGGCGTTGGGTAGAATGTCCGAGACCTCGTACGGGCCTATCCACTTTTCGGTCAACTTTCGGCTCTGCCAATCTTTCAGCGACAAATGGTCTGTAGCCAGCCAAACCTGCGAGCCCACGGAGTAAGCAGGGGAAGGGGATCGCCGTTTATCTGCCTGAGTCTTTTGACGAGTCCTAGCTTTTCCCAAACTTTCGCGCACTTCCTGGAACACCTGGAACCAGTCTTTAGCGGTTTCCTCCGCTGCTTCTACCTTACAAGTCGTCGGCTCGACGCCCATTCGTGGTGTGTATGAACGGGTAACTTCAAAGGGGCACTTGCCAGTAGAAGAAGACTTGGAGTTGTTATACGCGAACTGAGCTAGGGGAAGCCAATCCTCCCATCGTTCCTGCTGATGGTTTGCATACATCCGTAAATACTGCTGAATCTCGCGGTTCAACTGCTCTGTTTGACCATCCGTCTGTGGATGAAATGCCGTCGAGAGCTTCTGCTCGACACCCAACATTTTAAATAATTCCTTCGAGAACTGAGACGCGAACTGCGGTCCGCGATCCGAGACGAGAGACTGGGGAAGGCCGTGGTGCTTCCAGACGTGAGTTAGATAAAGCCGTGCCATACTAGCAGCAGTTTCCTTTTCAGTGCAGGGGATGAACTCTGCTTCCTTAGAGAACCGATCTACAACGACTAAGACGTAAGACTTTCCAGAGGAGCTCCTGACTCCTATATCCATAAAGTCGGTCGTAAGATCCTTCCAAGGCCCATCGGGGACGGGTAAAGATTTGAGTTCGCCTGCCGGCGGCTTGTTACTAGACTTGCTAGCTTGACACGTCTGACAATGCTTTACGTACTCCTCGACATCGGGCTTCAAGGTAGACCACGTGAACCAGCGTGTGATCAACTCCTGAGTTCCTTTTACGCCTCGATGGCCCGCTAGGGGCGAATCGTGAAGAGCAGCGAGAACCTTCTGTCTAAGTGCCTCAGGCACGAAAACTTTGTCTCCGTCATACAGTAAACCGTCGCGTCGGTCGAGCGTTCCAGCGTCAACCTCAGCCGTTACACTGCGCAATTCTTCTATGAAGGGGTTTTCTAAGCGCACAGCGCGCACTTGCTCGGGTTTAATAAATAGCGACTCCTCAGATTTAGCATTTTCGCGATTTTCTACTAAGTCTTCGCGGCGAGAGAGAGCGTCTGGTCGTCCCATCGAAACTCCTGGTTTGTGGACGATAACACAGTTAAAACGACTAAAATACTGCGCCCAACGCGCCTGGCGTGGTTGAAGCTTCTGCGACGTCATGAACCACTTAAGGTTGTGGTGATCCGTCCAAATTTCAAACTGGTATGGGGTAGCCTCAAGGTAGTGACGCCACTGCTCTAGAGCGCGAATGATGGCTAGCATCTCTTTGTCGTGAACCGTATAATTAAGCTCTGCTCCACTAAGCGAGTGACTCGAATAGGCAACTGGTCTCCAGAGACCGTCATCGCATTCTACCGAGAGCACGGCTCCGGTTGCGTAATCCGAGGCATCGGTTTCTAAACGGAACCTCCGATCCTGATCGGGGAACATAAGAATAGGCGCGGTCGTGAAGGCTTCCTTTAACGTATCAAACGCTACTTGGCACTTGTCGGACCAGAGAAACAGAGTGTCCTTTTTAGTGAGATCATTAAGGGGGTGCGCGACCTGCGCGAAATCCTTTATGAATCGTCGGTAGAAGTTCGCAAGGCCAAGGAAGCCTCGAACTCCACGAACAGAAGTGGGGATCGGCCAATCGCGCACAGCAGCGACTTTAGCGGGATCCATCTTAACTCCATTCGTGCCAACTATCATACCTAGAAAGTCGACCTCTTTTTGCTTAAATAAACACTTCTCCGGTTTGACGAACAAGTCGTTCTCCTTCAACCTTCTAAGCACCTCTAGCACGATCCTGTCATGCTCCTTTTCATCGTCCGTTTTCGTAAATATCATAAGATCGTCTATATATACAACTAGAACGTCCTCCATATCACCGAAGATGTCGTTCATCATGTTCTGAAACGTGGCGGGGGAATTACAAAGTCCAAAGAACATCACCAGCGGTTCGAAGGCTCCACGGTGACAGATGAAAGCAGCTTTCCACTCGTCACCTTCGTTGATCCGGATGTTATTATATCCCCACCTAAGGTCCATTTTCGTGAATAATTTACAGCCTTTCAACTTGTCAACAAGCTGCGAGATAAGCGGGAGCGGATACGAGTTCTTGACTGTATGCTCGTTTAAATAGCGGTAGTCCTGTACCATTCGCTTCTTTCCATCCTTTTTAGGGACGAAGAACACAGGAGAGGTCTGCGGCGATTTACTAGGCCGAATATAACCCTTCTTAAGCTGTCCATCAACGAAGTTGCTAACTTCTGTTTGCTCATCAGGGCTGAGAGGGATCAACCTTCCCTTTTTCGGAACAAACGACTCCTTTAGTTCTATCGCGTGATCCCAAGGTTTCCTAAGCGGCATGCGTTCGGATTCCTGGACAGAGAAGACGCTTAAATATTCGTGGTATTCCTTCGGAACCAGTTCCTCCGGGGTTTTATCCTTTTTAGGAGCCTCCTGCTTGTCGGCTCTGAATATATTATGCCAGTCTTCGAGGGCCTGGACCTCCTCCTTTTCGATATGTCTAACGAAGGCCGGCTTCGGCGCGAGTTGCCTGCAACTACGAGGACACCTCTTCATCGAGATTTCGCCGGTTTTCCAATTGACTTCCGGGTTGTGGGTGGCAAGCCACGTGTGACCCAAAATCATGTCGTGAGATCCCAGATCCGTGACATCGGCTACTAACTCTTCGAAGTGATCTCCGAACTGAACTCTAAGCGGTACTTGATGCGTAATCCTTCCAGCGGAATTGAGAGTACCATCAACATTAAATACGTCCACAGCTCGTGGGAGAGACAACTTGGGAAGCCTTTTTCGATCAACGAATTTGGCGTCCACGAAAACACCTGTAGCACCAGAGTCCAACAAGGCCTGCACAGCGTGTGTGTCACCCTTCCTAGTGCGAATAATTATAGGTACAGCAACGTGATCCTTTAAGTTGAGCGTGCGAACTCGGGATTTCGGCGGTACTGTCGCCTGAGCATCGCTAACCGACTCGGATCCTTCCGAAACGTTATTTTTGGGGATTTTATTGCTTGGAGAATTAAGCGGTGCCAGTTTAACGTCCGGTCCCGAGCCCTTTCGGGACCCTCCAACAGACGGTGTAGGTACAAAGTCCGAATCGTCGTCCATGCTATCTACAGAGAGAGGAGAAAACCTATTTACAGTAACTATGTCTGAGAACGAAACCCTTTTTTGTGTTTTTGTGTTTTCTATTTTTATGTTTTCTTTTATACTATTTTTAGAAGATGAAACCGAGCAACAACGAGAAGAAAAACTATATGGAAGAAAAGGAACAAGTCCAGTACTAGCATTGTCCGAGCCTGCAGGACCCGATTTCACTGCAGCTCCGATTCTTTTAATTTAGAGACGTGAGCAACTATCTGCTCGAACGTCATACCATCCATGGCGGCCAGCCGCAGGTCAACTCCTTCAGAGCGCACCTGACGCCCTTTGCCTTTGTTCCCGGCCTGCGGGCAGTGCGGACGAATATGGCCTTTCTGGCCGCAAGCGTAGCACTGGTAGTTTGAAAAGTCCTTTTTAGGACGGCTTCCAGAACCGCCCTGCGCAGCCCCAATGTCCATGGGTGCGCCTTGCCCTGTCGTAACCCCGGGCGAGGGTCGTGAGAAGTTTTGTCCCCATCGAGAGGACGCGCCGCCGGTTTTTAACCTAACTGCCTCCAGGGCAGCTCCGAGGCACCTGACCTCGACATCGTATTCCGCCCAAGTAGCCTTGCGGCGTCCCTGAACGAAGACTTGCTGAAGAATTTCGGGGCGGATAGCCCTCTCCAGCATAAAGATAGCGTAGTCGTCGGATACCCCGGACACGGTCCTAAGTGCGTTGAACTTTGCCAAGAACTCTTCCGTACGGGCCGAGCCTTGGCAAATTTTGGCGAGTTGATCCTTCGCCCAGTCCTTGTTATGCAGCGGCCTAAACCGCGCTTCTACTTCTGCCACTAAATCATCGTAAGACGGCCACGTGCCCGTCGGGAGGCATTGATCAATACGCGCCCACGCGTAAGCTCCAGCAATCGGACCGGACATCCTGGACCAGACCATGAGCGTTCTCGCCCTCGGGCTGGACGAGTTGGCCGTGACGATAAAGGCCTTCATCTTGGCCCACCATTCCTCAAACTTACTAATTGACCCATCAAACGTTCCTGGGTCGGCTACGCCCCGTTTCGTGGGGTCGACGTTCTGATTGGGGTTAACGGCGGCCCCTCCGCCTGCTGGCTGCTGCATGCCTGCCACGGCACCGGCGACGTGCTGGGCGACCTGGTTGGCCACCTGTGCCGTGATCATGGCGGTCATCTGCTGCATGAAGTGCAGCTGGTCTTGCGTGAATTGGTCCATGACCAGTGAAAGTTACGGGGGTACGAGGGGGAGGGCGAATAGTTTGTCTATTCCGTAAGCTGTACGGAACGTGCAGGATGAAGCCCAGTAAGTTGGGGTCGGGGGAGGGAGAGCGGAGAGGAAGGGGCGAGAGGCGAGGAAGAAGTGGTTCGGGGGTACCGAAGATTTGTTGTTCGAGGGGTGTTACTTCCCGAGCGAACAGGAGCGGGGGAGCGGGCGACTCTTCCTTTTTAAGGTAAGGAGAGAACCTAATTCGAGGAGCCAACGACTCCGACTTCTTTATGCGAGGAATCTTGAAAAGAGATTTTCCCTGCCCTCAGTGGCGGTACTCTGTCTCAACTATAGTACGATGTAACTGGGAATACTGGTAGTACGTTTCTACCTCCCGTGACGTAGGGGCACTACTGCTAGACTATGCACTTCCACCCCCTAATGTGGGTTGCGCCTTCACACTGCCCTTGACGGACAGCGGGACTACTAACTACGGGTCTTCTTCAAACACAACCCCTTGCCGTAAAGGGGACGAGACTAAAGGTGTCGTCTCGTGAAGAAGAGAAACAAAGAAGACGAAGCTCCTTAACCCTGGAGTCCGGGTATGGGTTGCCCTATATGCCTGGGCGCAAGCGGAGTAAGGGAGTATTGGTAATCGAGTTCAAGTGTAACGCTTATAATCACAAGGACTATACTCGGTTACTCCTGACTGATAGAGAGTAGAGGACAGAGGAATGAGTTAATGCGCAAGAGCACAAATGAACTCGATTGGAGTGTCTACGACAAGAGAGACGGTATTTATACTAACTAGAGTGTTTGTACCATAGAACGTCGTAGAACAAACCAAACAAGCGAGAGATAAACGCTATTGGCTGCAGCGCTCCACGCTGAGTCAATGCGGCTACGCTGACGAATCAGCTGACTAAGTAAAGCGTCTATGAGCGCGTCTAAGTAACCCTAACCAGAGAGTGGATAAATAAGGTAAACTACGCTAAGAGTACGCTACAGCTAGTAGTGAAAAAGTACGGGCCGTTACAAAGGTGGGGCTAGTTGACCTACTTGGCAAATGGGTAAGGGCTCACTGTCGTTAGCGTTCGAGCATTGTAACAGTATTACCTCAGCGCATTGAGCAAGGCCTTACGGATGCCCCAAGAAACCCACTGGAGCATCCAATTGAATATACCGCTGTGGACCATCGCGAAACACCTGTTGTACTTGGTCGTGCTGTCCTTGAAGAAATATGGAGGGATCAAGAGCAGCTGGTTCTTCCATCATCCATTTTCCCAGCTCCGTCATCACTGGGCTTCGAAAAGAGAAAGCTTTCAGCTGACCAGTGGCGTTCAGTTGGTATGATCCATCTCGTCATTACACTGATTCGTATTTGGGGCCACTCGCAGGGAAGGCAACGGCAGATGCTCAACAATTATATGCATCTTGTCACCGCAGTTTACATCGCTAGCTTGAGGTCTACTTCAGAGGAATTGGCAAGTCGTTACTCGCATCACTTCAAGGACTACTTGTCAGGTGTTTTGGAGTTATACAAGGAAGCAAGAATACAGCCCGTTCACCACGCTTGCCTCCATTTCGAGAGGCTGCTGGTTGGACTGGGGCCGGTGCATTCATGGAGAACCTGGGCTTTCGAGCGTTTCAACTATACACTTCAGAGGACCAAGACGAATATGTGCTTTGGTGAACACATATCTCAGTAGATTTCCCTGCCGTAAACTGATCGCATTGTTCCTCTTGAATCCTTCAGGTGAACTGGAGCTAACATTTGTCAATGATGCGTGCAGAGCAGCGAACCTGCAACTGCTGTTGAACAGCCCACGGCTACCTGCCAAGATGAAGGACCTTTGCAGTTCATTCCAACAGGCGTTCAAGTCCAAGCTTCGTGGCACTCGGTTGAATGATGCACATGCTTCTGGAACTTCTGCAGAAATGAAGATTGTTCTTGCAAATCCACGTAGGAGGGGGCATCTGGCTCGTGTGCACCAGACTTTCCTACCACTGGCAATGGAATACATGCGCACTCAGTCACCAGAAGGTAAATTTATGGGAACTACAGAAATCGAGTCTGATGGCATTGATAGCGATCTGCTGGTGTGAAAGTGTGCAGGTGGGAGGAGTGGTATTCCAGCCTGCAGTCCAGTCACAACGGAACTCGCATGCCATGGTTCAGCTCCCGGGGCCCGACGGAAGCATCCAGATCGCTACTCAAATACTCGTGCTATTCATTTTGAACGGCGAAGACGATACAGCCTTTGCAGTTATCTCATGCTACACGTCCTTGAGTGACACAGATGCAAAACACGACCCTTATCCTCAGTTCGGCATCCTCGCCGGCTGCTTGTACTATGACGAAGTTGAAGCACCTATGGTCACTCATGTATCTAGCCTCCTGGCACCTTTTGCTAAGACCCCGTTCAAGCTTGACTATATCGCAAAACCTGTCATTCATGTGCTACCGCTTTACAAGGCGAGTAACCATCACACGTTAATTGAAGGCACAAACTAACAGTCTGACCAGGATATATATTCCCATACCGATATGCTACATAATATTGAAGTTGAAATACTTGAACATGCTGAGTAGGCACTGGGGTGGAATCTATATCCATGTTTTCATGGGGCCAGCTGGCGTCATGCCAGTTATGTAGAAGTGCAAAAGGATACAGAGTCAGGTGTGATACTGTGCAACTCGCACTCTAACGTATCAACCTGGCAGCATAACAGACCCAGTTCGACGGCGTGAAGCATAAGTGAAAGGGGGCTATAACTGTTTCGCGGATAAACATCACCACAGGCATCAAGCACAGACATGTGCCAGCAGAGTACAGGAGAAAAAATGTTTTGATGTCTTCATCCGTGTATGGGGAAGGTTACCAACATAAATAATAGTTGGATCCATATCATCAATTCTGCAATGCGCGCTCTGCCACACTTATCACTTCCCCCAAAATGTCCAACATACGATTGTAAGCCTGCGCAAAGGGCCACATATCCTATAGCCAAGGAGGATTGAGCGTGGAACCTCGCAACAAAGACGGTAGGGACTTACCTCCGACACAGCACTTATGGTGATCTTGCCCGTGGAATCAGTCAGGTGATTCTGCAACTTTGGGGTTAACGGTCCTGTAGAGGTACAAGCAACATTTGGACCTACAATCGGAATGGGAAAAGGAGCGGTAAGGCGAGTGGGACTCGAGGGAATGGACGAAGTTGATAATCGCTGAGGGCACACAGGGGAATAGTGGTGCTTGGGCTTCTGACGAAAACCAATTACTCCGCAGCATTAATGTATCTCAGCTCAACTTACTGCAGTGAACACTTCTTCGTCATCTGTATCGCCGGTGAGATGGATTGTCTGCTCTGTACTCATGATGAACAAGTGGCACGGAAAAACTACAGAGAAGAAAGACGGGAGCTGACCTCACACGACTTAAAAGCAGGCACGAAAACAAAGGCGTATTGCAGGCACGTGACAGAGTGGAGTGACCTGTATCAAAGGGGGAGCGATAAAAGCACCAGAAAGAACGGCCAGCATTAAATCACACAAATCACCGTGTCGGCTTGAGATTTATGAATTGCAACCGGGTATCCAACCGTTTCTCGTGGCGAGCAGCACACAGACTTGGCACGTACGAGATGCATACCTGGTAGCGTGATCAGCAAGGATTATCAGAATCTGCCTGAGCGATATGTGCAAACGACTCAACTGCGAATTGCATAGGATCCAGAGCTTACCTCTGAATATGCGCATGTGGATGCGCAGCTCCAGGCCGTCCGCAATCCCCTCCTCAAGTATCCAGCCAAAATACGACCGCATCCACAAATCGCAGCATTCTGTGAACTCCTCCCTTCGCCTATACCAAACGGACAATTTCAAGTATAGTTTGGTCATGCATAGTAATCGGGTTCGGATGCGGCAGACTCCTTGGCTTGGAGAGCGGAAGGCAGAGAGAAGAGAAACCCATAGTCGAATGCAGTTTCATCACTCCAAATGAGATGACGGATACATCGTATCAACCAAGATCTATACAAACCGCAACGCAGCCACATCAGCATCAGCACTGGCCCCGTGCTCATGGAAGGGAACACACCTGAATTCCAGATGCCCTTGCACTGAAAGCAGCGCTGCACGGGTTCGAACTTCATGGGGTGTGCGGGTGTGGTAGACGTAGTGTAGTAGGACCTGAAAATTCACGCAGAGACACAAGCTTACATAATAGCACTTCATCTTGACTTACTGTCGATTTTGTGCGATTCACTCCTGTCACTGTTGTAGAGTGTCCGCAGCGCACGGTCGGTACCCCATACAACGCAGATTTCTCGTCACTAATCTTTCGCAGCACGATAAATGCAATGGGTTCCACCCTGCTATCGGTGTCGATAACCTAGTTTCTCCCGTTCGAACCAGACCGCATGACGTAGTCCAAGACTATGTTCTCTCTCAACCTCGGTAGGTTTCTCCCCCATCTTTTCTTTTCCCGCTCGAACCCGACGCGTTTCTGTGCTGCAGGCATCTGTGATGGCCGATCAAGTTTGACTGTCATTTTCGCAGTCGTCCATCACAACAGGCCCCCTTCCCTGATGTCCAGGTCCGAGAGATGGAAGTGGTTGATAGCGCGGTCCTTTGGTTGCCAAGTAGGTCATTCGCTTCCCCCAAATGTAACGCTTATAATCACAAGGACTATACTCGGTTACTCCTTGACTGATAGAGAGGAGAGGACTTGGAAAGAGTTAATGCGACAGTGCACAAATGAACTCGATTGGAGTGTCTATGACAAGAGAGACGGTATTTATACTACTACGAGTGTTTGTACCAAGGAACGTCATAGAACAAACCAAACAAGCGAGAGATAAACGCTATTGGCTGCAGCGCTCCACACTGAGTCAATGCGGCTACGCTGACGAATCAGCTGACTAAGTAAAGCGTCTATGAGCGTGTCTAAGTAACCCTAACCAGAGAGTAGATAAATAAGGTAAACTACGCTAAGAGTATGCTACAACTAGTAGTGAAAAAGTACGGGTCGTTACACCAAAGAAGTCACTAAAGTGATCGAATTCAATAGTTTTCATCCGCACGAGCATCTGGCATAGGGAGCACTCATACTCGAGGAACCACGGCTGTGAGGTTGAAGCGTTTTACTGCGTATGCTACTTCTAATGTTGCCTAAGTAGCGTGTCGGCAGTTGACGAAAACCTGCTTCAACATCGTAACTCTGCATATTTCTATGCAATTGGCAAATCTCTACATTCGAACAAAGATACCGGGATCGTTTCAACAGCGTGTCCGACTGCGACATGCCGAGACACCGTGAGACGAATCAAGGATACTTGTTCACTCACATCTTCTATGCCTGTCGAAGCTGAGCATGGTCTTTCGAACGATGGATACTGCCCTTACGGGTACGACTAGCGGTAGTCGCAGGATGACCGTATGGGACGCGCAGTGCGAACAGAACGAGTACACTTCGAATCGGTCTTACCATCTTCCGGTGCCTGCTCACGATCCCTATCAGGGACACCTGGGCGGAGTATGACGTTGAGGCCAGGTGCCTTGGTGCTGCCCTGGAGGCAGTTAGAATTAAGACCAGCGGCGTGTCCTCTCGATGGGGACAGAACTTCTCTCGACCCTCGCCCGGGGTTACATCAGGGCAAGGCGCGCCCATGGACATTGGGGCTGCACAAGGCGGATCGGGAAGCCGCCCAAAGAAGGACTTCTCGAATTATCAGTGCTATGCTTGCAGCCAGAAGGGCCACATCCATCCGCACTGCCCGCAGGCCGGGAACAAAGGCAAAGGGCACCAGGTGCACTCCGAGGGTGTTGACCCGTGGCTTGCCGCGATGGATGGGATGACTTTCGAGCAAGTGGTCGCCCATATCAGTAAGTTAAAAGAATCAGAGCTGCAGTGAAGTCGGGTCCTGCAGGCTCGGACAATGTTAGTACTGGACTTGTTTCGTTTCCTCCTTTTAGTTTTTCTTCTCGTTGTATTTCGGTTTCATCTTCGAAAAATAGTTTAAAAGAAAACATAAAAATAGAAAATACAAAAACACAAAAAAGGGTTTCATTTTCGGACATAGTGACTGTAAATAGGTTCTCTTCTCTCCCTGTAGATAGTATGGATGATGATTCGGACTCGGTACCTATCCCGTCTGCTGAAGGGTCCCAAAAGGGCTCAGGACCGGACGTAAAACTGGCTCCGCTTAATTCTTCGGGGTATAAAACCCCACAAAACAATGTTTCGGAAAGATCCGAGTCAGTTAGCGATGCTCAGGCGACAGTACCGCCAAAATCCCGAGTTCGCACGCTCAACTTAAAGGATCACATCGCTGTACCTGTTACGACCCTAGACTCGAAGTCACGGGCTCGCTACACCGAAGCTAGACGAAGACGAAAGCGAGGACGAAGACGAGAGGATAGAAGAGGACTTAGAAGCAAGTAGGGACGAAACCCAAATGAACTAGCTTGGGGCTAGCTGGGCTATTGTGTTGGGTATATATACTACTGTACATGAGGTAGAGGTGAGGCATACATGAGGAGGACATAAGGCATGACATCACAGTGACATCACTATGACATCATGGTCTGGACCGGCCTGGGCCTGAGCCACATGGCAAGCACATGGCCAAGGTCTGGGTGAGTCCATAGATAAGAGAGGAGACAAGACGAGATAAGATCTGATAAGATCTCAAGATAAGATAAGAGAGATTAGATAAGATGAGAAGAAAAGAAAGAAAAAGAAAAGAGTACGTCTCGTAACACTATCCCCTCCTTAGGGGTCGACTTCCAGGCGACAGAAGACAGAACGGCACGTGGTGAGGTTTTCGTATGGGGAGAAGAGCGAAGCAAAGCGGGCAGAGTCGATACCACGAAGTTTGCGAGGGGCCGAGGGGTGGGATTTGTAAAAGTCCTGTAACACCTCAGGGGAACCCCTCAGATTTGACTCAGGTTCCCAAGTGCGATCCTCATCCCCGTAACCCCTCCAGTGGACGAGGAACTCTAGTCTGTTGCGCTTCAGGCGGCTGTCCACGATGTACTCGACCTCGAACTCCTCGTCACGGTCCTCGACACCCACCACTGGTCCAGGGCGAGTAACCTTCTGGCCCTCAAGAGGCCCCTTGTATGGCTTCACCCGAGAGACATTGACAACAGGGTGAATGCGAAGGGTCTTCGGAAGACGGAGCTCCACAGCGTTGGGCTTGACCGAGAGGACCTTGTAGGGACCGATCCACTTCTCGGTGAGTTTTCGCGAGGGGCGCCCATCGACCTGGACATGGGTGGTGTCAAGCCAGACTTCCTGCCCTACCGAGTACTCAGGTGCTTCCGACCGCAATGCCTCTGCATTCTGGACCATCCTTTCCGCTGTTCGCTGGAGGGCCTTTCTTGTGGACTCAAGGACTGACTGGATGTTGGAGGCACAAGTGGTGGCAGCTTCAGCCTTAGAAGTGGTTGGCTCCACACCCAAGCGAGGGGTGTAAGTGCGAGTGACCGAGAATGGGGAGCGGCCTGTCGAGTCCTGTCTTTTGGAATTATATGAGAACTGAGCGATCCTCAGCCAGGAGGGCCAGGTGTGCTGTTGGTCGTTTATGAAGAGGCGGAGGTACTGCTGGATCTCCTGGTTGAGCCGCTCGGTTTGGCCATCAGTTTGGGGGTGGAATGCCGTAGAGAGCTTCGGTTTAATACCGAGCATCTTTGACAGGTCTACCATGAAGGTACTGGCAAACTGGGGGCCCCTGTCTGAGATGACTGTGGAGGGGAGTCCATGCTGGGACCACACGTGGTCACGGAAAAGCTCCGCTGTGCCGAGTGCCGAGAGGGTCTTCATCGTCGGTATGAAGACTGCCTCCTTTGAGAAGCGGTCTACCACCACCATGATGTTGTCATACCCACCAGCCTCCGGGGCATCCATAAAGTCCACAGATATGTCCGTCCAGGGTGTCTCAGGAACTGGGTTGGGGCGAAGCTTCCCTGCCGGGGGTTTCCGGGTACCCTTGGACATCTGGCAACGATGGCAAGAGGAGACATAGTCCTTTACAGACTGCGACATGGCGGGCCAGGTATAGTGGCGTGAGACCAGCTCGAGGGTTTTATTCCAGCCAGGGTGACCAGCGACGGGGGTGTCATGGTGCGCCTCAATTACTGGGAGCGTTGCTGACGGGGGAACATAGACCCGGTTGTCCCTGACATAGAGACCACTCTTAAGCTCATAGCCTTCGGGCGGGGTTGTGGCTGAGGTCGCCCCCTTTAGGATAGCTTCGAGGGTTTTGTCCATCCCTACAGAGAGCACTGCAACCCGGGCTGGGTCGATGAGGGTGACTTCCTGATTGTCCCCTTTGACTTCATGGTCCTCCCTTCGTGACAGAGCATCGGCCTTCGCCATAGAGGCACCTGGTTTATAGACGAGCTTGTAGTTGAACCTCGAAAGGTACTGTGCCCATCGAGCCTGCCTGCGATCAAGGTTCTGAGCTGTCTTAAAGTACTGAAGGTTGGAATGATCTGTCCAGATCTCGAACTCATAAGGGGTGGCCTCCAGATAGTGACGCCAAGTCTCCAACGCACGAATGATAGCGAGCATTTCCTTATCAAAGACCTGATAGTTCCGTTCCGGTGGGGTCATAGAGTGCGAGTAGTAAGCTACGGGGTGCCAAAGCCCATCAGAGGCCTCTACCGAGAGCACCGCACCGGTCGCAAAGTCGGACGCATCTGTCTCAAGACGGAACCTCCTATCTTGGTCGGGAAACGCGAGGATGGGAGCCGACGTGAAGGCTTCTTTTAACGCATCGAAGGAACGCTGTTGCTCTTCCTGCCAGGTCCAGGGCTGGTCTTTCCTTGTGAGGTCATTAAGTGGGCGAGCGATGCGGGCGAAGTCCTTTACGAAGCGGCGGTAGAAGTTCGCCAGGCCGAGGAAGGCCCTGACCGACTTAACCTTGGTAGGGGTTGGCCATTCTCGGATGGCTTTCACCTTGGATTCATCCATCTTGATCCCGTCAACCCCCACGATCATCCCCAGAAACTCGACCTCCTTTTTCTTAAAGAAGCACTTCTCTGGCTTTACGAAGAGGTCGTTCTCCTCGAGGCGTCGAAGTACCTCCAACACGATCCGATCATGTTCTTCTTCATTGTCCGTTTTCGTGAAGATCATGATGTCGTCGATGTAAACGACCACGACATCCTCCATGTCCCCAAAGATATCGTTCATCATATTTTGGAAGGTCGAAGGAGAGTTGCAGAGTCCGAAGTACATGACGAGGGGCTCGAAGGATCCCTTATGGGTGACGAAGGCTGCCTTCCACTCATCCCCTTCCTTGATTCGAACATTGTTGTAGCCCCATCGTAGGTCCATCTTCGTGAAGAGCTTGCACCCCTTGAGTTTATCGACTAACTGTGATATTAGTGGAAGGGGGTACGCATTCTTTACGGTATGCTCGTTGAGATAACGATAGTCCTGGACCATGCGTTTTCGACCATCCTTCTTGGGAACGAAGAAGACGGGGGACGTCTGGGGGGACTTTGAAGGTCGGATGTAACCCTTCTTGGTCTGGTCGTCAACAAAGTCCGAGACCTCTTTTTGCTCGTCGACAGAGAGGGGAATGAGGCGTCCTCGCTTAGGAACGAAGGTATCTTTGAGATCAATGGCATGATCCCAGGGCTTTCTCAGCGGCATGCGCTCTGACGATTCTTTCGAGAACATGTCTAGGTACTGATGATACTCCTTTGGGACAAGTTCTTCGACAGTGCCAGACCGAGACCATGTCGAGCGGAGCTTCGGGTGCAGGTACTCCATGTCATTTGCCTCCTTCTTCTCCTGCTTAGTCAACGGGGCGAGGTCATGGCACTCACGAGGGCAGCGAGTCATCTTGACAGTTTTGTCAGCCCATGAAACCACAGGGTTGTGGCGTCGAAGCCATGTATAGCCAAGGACGAGGGGGTGAGAACCGAGGGTAGTGACCTGTGCCCAGATGTGCTCTCTGTGTCCATCGAAGTTCATTACGAGAGGCGCTACGTGGGTGATGTCCCCATCTCGGTTCTTTGTGCCATCAACGTTGTAGACTGGGACTGTCTTTTCGAGGGGAAGGAGGGGTATCTCGTTTTCATCGGCCCACTTCCTGTCCAGGAACGTGTCGGTTGCCCCCGAGTCCACCAACGCTCTTGTCTGCCACTTTTTACTTCTTCCTTCCAACGTTACTTCTAGTTCCAACTCGGGCTTGCAGCCCACGGTTCTAACTTTAGCATCCTTCGGGGTTTCCGGTCTCGGTTGGTCACATTTTTTTATATTTTTGTAGTTCGAGGAATTAAGCACCCCATTTTTAACTTGCGGGGCCGAGCCAGTAGTGGACTCCTCTGCGCACGAAGTAGACGTGGACACATTAAATAACTCCTGTGTGTCGTAAGTGTCCAAGACCGAGAACCGATTACATGCCTGGCCAGTAGGTACCCGAACCTCTACTGACCGAACTCTTTTCCCTGCGCTTTCATCTCGTTGGTATGCTTATCATAGAAGAACGCCTGCATCTCTTCGAAGGTCATCCCCTGCAGTTGGCGAAGCTGAGGGTCCTCTTGTGGTACTGCTTGGCGAGCAGCAGGCTGGGGCGAGAAGGGAGTGCGAGGGGGGACGGGGAAGCGGGGAGGAGGGCGCTGCTGAGATCGAGACGTACAGTCTCGTTTGAAATGATTACCCCCACACGAGAAGCACTTGATGTGCGAGGGGACAGGGCGGGATGTTGAGGCAGCTCCGATCTCCATGGGGATACCCGAGCCTCCGAAGGTGCCAACTGACGAGGAAGAGGGGCGAGCGGTCGAGGATGGGAAAGCGAAGCGGGAGGAGGTGTGCATGCGAGCGGCTTCGATGGCACCACCCAAGGTTCGGAGTTCGACTACGTATTCGGCGAGGGTAGCCTTCCTTTTTCCCTGCACGAAGATTTGCTGTAGTATGTCAGGGCGCATGGCCCACTCGAGCATGAATATGGCGTAGTCGTCAGACGCCCCTGCAGACATTGCCAACGCACCGAACTTGGCCACGAAGTCCTCAGTCCGCATGCTTCCTTGTCGGATCTTTTGTAGTTGGGCCTTCGCCCAGTCCTTGTTGTTGATTGGTCTAAACTTGGCCTCGATCTCGGCCTCGAGGGCCGCCATATTGGGGTATGTGTTTGCTGCCTTGCAGGCATCGATCCTCGCTCGGGCATATGCCCCTGCTACCGGCCCCTCGAGTCGGGTCCACACTGCCAGACAGTCCTGCGACGCTGAAGGGAAGTCTGCTATCTGGAGGTACGCTTTCATTTTGCTCCACCATTCCTCGAACTTCGAGATGGAGCCATCATACTTGCCGGGGTCGGACGCCCCTTTCTTTGCCGGATCGCCCCGGGCAGCACGTGCATTGGCCTGGATTAGACTCTGGGCCACAGAGGTAGTGACGTGGGCAGTGATAGCGCCGATGAGCGCCTGGACATCGGGGTCCACGAGGAGAGGGTTGGGCGGGGGTTGTTGTTGTTGGTTACCACCTTGGTCCATAGCGGCTGACTATGACGGGGCGGCGGTAGGGTTTGTTGATGAGGTGGCGGGGACGAAGGTTGTAGCGACGAGGTGGGGGAGGAGGGTGACCGAAGATGTCTTCGTAGAGTTGCTCGTCGAGGTTGTCGAAGCGAGGGTGGGGAGCAGGATTGAAGATGTCTTGGTAAAGTTGGTTGTGGGGCGGGATCAGGGGGTGTGCGAAGAGGCGTGCTCCTTCTTCGTCAGGAAGACCGAAGTTGGCAGGGAGCGGGGGTGGGGTTCCGAGGTTGGGGTCTTCGGATGGGGTTCGAGAAGGGTAAACGAGTTCGGGGGTAGGCGAGGGAGGCGTGTTTCGTGGAGGCAGAGGTCGATAGATCGAACCTTCGCGGTAGAACGAGGCGTGGCACGGAATGGTGAATAAACCTCCTTAAAGCCTGGAGTCCGGCTGTGATGCTCTCCTTAACCCTGGAGTCCGGGTTTGCTCAGCGAGCGGGTGACGGTGTAGAAGCTAGTTCAAGTGTTACCACCCTAGACTCGAAGTCACGGGCTCGCTACACCGAAGCTAGACGAAGACGAAAGCGAGGACGAAGACAAGAGGATAGAAGAGGACTTAGAAGCAAGTAGGGACGAAACCCAAATGAACTAGCTTGGGGCTAGCTGGGCTATTGTGTTGGGTATATATACTACTGTACATGAGGTAGAGGTGAGGCATACATGAGGAGGACATAAGGCATGACATCACAGTGACATCACTATGACATCATGGTCTGGACCGGCCTGGGCCTGAGCCACATGGCAAGCACATGGCCAAGGTCTGGGTGAGTCCATAGATAAGAGAGGAGACAAGACGAGATAAGATCTGATAAGATCTCAAGATAAGATAAGAGAGATTAGATAAGATGAGAAGAAAAGAAAGAAAAAGAAAAGAGTACGTCTCGTAACAGTACCTATAATTATTCGCACTAGGAAGGGTGACGCACATGCTGTGCAAGCCTTGTTGGATTCCAGTGCTACAGGTGTTTTCGTGGATGCCAAATTCGTTGATCGAAAGAAGCTTCCAAGGTTGTCTCTCCCACACGCTGTGGATGTATTTAATGTCGATGGTACTCTTAACTCCGCTGGAAGGATTACGCATCACGTACTGCTTAGAGTTCAGTTCAGAGATCACTTCGAGGAGTTAGTAGCCGATGTCACGGATCTGGGATCTCACGACATGATTCTGGGTCACACGTGGCTTGCCACTCACTGTAACGGCCCATACTTTTTCACTACTAGTTGTAGTGTACCCTTAGCGTAGTTTTCCTTATTTATCCACTCTCTGGTTAGGGTTACTTAGATGCGCTCATAGACGCTTTACTTAGTCAGCTGCTTGGTCAGCATTGCCGCCTTGACTCAGCGTGTACTGCTGCAGCCAATGGCGTTTATCTCTCTTTGTTTGGTTTGTTCTACGACGTTCTATGGTACAAATACTCGTAGTAGTATAAATACCGTCCCTCTTGTCGTAGACACTCCAATCGAGTTCATTTGTGCATCGTCACTTTAACTCAGTTCCCTCATCCTCTACTCTTCTCAGTTCTTGGAGTAACCGAGTATAGTCTTTGGATTATAAGTGTTACACTCACAACCCGGAAGTCAATTGGAAAACCAGTGAAATCTCGATGAAGAGGTGTCCTCGTAGTTGCAGGCAACTCGCACCGAAGCCGGCCTTCGTTAGACGCATAGAAAAGGAGGAGGTCCAGGCCCTCGAGGACTGGCATAATATATTCAGAGCCGAAAGGCAGGAGGCTCCTAAAAAGGATAAAACCCCTGAGGAACTGGTTTTGAAGGAATACTGTGATTATTTAAGCGTCTTCTCTGTCCAGGAATCCAAATGCATGCCGCTTAGGAAACCTTGCGACCACGCAATAGAACTGAAGGAGTCGTTTGTTCTGAAAAAGGGAAGGTTGATCCCTCTCAGCCCCGATGAGCAAACCGAAGTTAGCAACTTCGTCGATGGACAACTCAAGAAGGGTTATATTTGGCCCAGTAAATCGCCACAGACTTCTCCCGTGTTCTTCGTCCCTAAAAAGGACGGAAAGAAGCGAATGGTACAGGACTACCGTTATTTAAATGAGCATACAGTCAAGAACTCATATCCGCTCCCGCTTATGTCGCAGCTTGTTGACAAGTTGAAAGGGTGTAAATTATTTACGAAAATGGACCTTAGGTGGGGATACAATAACATCCGGATCAAGCAAGGTGACGAGTGGAAAGCTGCTTTCGTCTGTCACCGAGGAGCCTTCGAACCGCTGGTGATGTTCTTTGGTTTATGTAATTCCCCCGCCACATTTCAGAATATGATGAACGACATCTTCGGCGACATGGAGGACGTTCTAGTAGTATATATAGACGATCTTATGATATTCACGAAAACGGACGATGAAATGGAGCACGACAGGATCGTGGTAGAGGTGCTTAGGAGGTTGAAGGAGAACGACTTGTTCGTCAAACCAGAGAAATGCTTATTTAAACAAGAAGAGGTCGACTTTCTGGGTATGATAGTTGGCATGAATGGAGTTAAGATGGATCCCGCTAAAGTCGCTGCTGTGCACGATTGGCCGGTTCCCACTTCCGTTCGTGGAGTCCGAGGCTTTCTTGGCCTTGCGAACTTTTACTGACGTTTCATAAAGGACTTCGCGCAAGTCGCGCACCCCCTTAATGATCTCACTAAAAAGGACACTCCATTTCTCTGGTCCGACAAGTGCCAAGTAGCGTTTGATACGTTAAAGGAAGCCTTCACGACCGCACCTATTCTTATGTTCCCCGATCAGGATCGGAAGTTCTGTTTAGAAACCGATGCCTCGGACTACGCAACCGGAGCTGTGCTCTCGGTGGAATGCGATGACGGTCTCTGGAGACCCGTTGCCTATTCGAGTCACTTGCTTAGTGGAGCAGAGCTTAATTATACGGTTCACGACAAAGAGATGCTAGCCATCATTCACGCTCTAGAACAATGGCGTCACTACCTTGAGGCTACTCCGTACCAGTTTGAGATTTGGACGGATCACCACAACCTTAAGTGGTTCATGACATCGCAAAAGCTTCAACCACACCAGGCGCGTTGGGCGCAGTACTTTAGTCGTTTTAACTGTGTCATCGTCCACAAACCAGGAGTTTCGATGGGATGACCGGATGCTCTCTCTCGCTGCGAAGACTTAGTAGAAAATCGTGAAAACGCTAAATCTGAGGAGTCGTTGTTTGTTAAACCCGAGCAGGTGTGCGCTGTGCGCTTAGAAAGTCCCTTCATAGAAGAACTGCGCAGTGTAATGGCCGAGGTTGACGCTGGAACGCTCGACCGATGCAACGGTTTACTGTATGATGGAGATAAAGTTTTCGTGCCTGAGGCACTTAGACAGAA
Source organism: Pisolithus albus (assembly GCA_024613165.1). NCBI lineage: Eukaryota > Fungi > Basidiomycota > Agaricomycetes > Boletales > Pisolithaceae > Pisolithus > Pisolithus albus. Next base: position 469,247 of record JANFAB010000034.1, read on the forward strand.
GGTGTTTGCTGCTCTCCACGATTCGCCCCTAGCAGGTCATCGAGGCATAAAAGGAACTCAGGAGTTGATCACACGCTGGTTCACATGGTCTACCTTGAAGCCCGATGTCGAGGAGTACGTAAAGCATTGTCAGACGTGTCAAGCTAGCAAGCCTAGTAACTAGTAACAAGCCACCGGCAGGAGAACTCAAATCTTTACCTGTCCCTGATGGGCCTTGGAAGGATCTTACGACTGACTTTGTGGATATAGGAGTCAGGAGCTCCTCTGGAAAGTCTTACGTCTTAGTCGTCGTTGATCGGTTCTCTAAGGAAGCAGAGTTCATTCCCTGCACTGAAAAGGAAACCGCCGCTAGTATGGCACGGCTTTATTTAACTCACGTCTGGAAGCATCATGGCCTTCCCCAGTCTCTCGTTTCGGATCGCGGACTGCAGTTCGCGTCTCAGTTCTCGAAGGAGCTATTTAAAATGTTGGGTGTCGAGCAGCAGCTCTCGACGGCATTTCATCCACAGACAGATGGTCAAACAGAGCGGTTGAACCGTGAAATTCAGCAGTATTTACGGATGTATGCAAACCATCAGCAGGAACGATGGGAGGATTGGCTTCCCCTGGCTCAATTCGCGTACAATAACTCCAAGTCTTCTTCTACTGGCAAGTGCCCCTTTGAAGTTACTCGTTCATATACACCATGAATGGGCGTCGAGCCGACGACTTCTAAGGTAGAAGCAGCGGAGGAGACCGCTAAAGACTGGTTCCAGGTGTTCCAGGAAGTGCACGAAAGTTTGGGAAAGGCTAGGACACGTCAGAAAACTCAGGCAGACAAACGATGATCCCCTTCCCCTGCTTACTCCGTAGGTGTAACGGCCCGTACTTTTTCACTACTAGTTGTAGCGTAGTCTTAGCGTACTTCTCCTTATTTATCCACTCTCTGGTTAGGGTTACTTAGACGCACTCATAGACGCTATACTTAGTCAGCTGCTTCGTCAGTGTTGCCGCATTGACTCAGCGTGGAGCGCTGCAGCCAATAGCATTTATCTCTCGCTTGTTTGGTTTGTCCTACGACGTTCTTCGGTACAAACCCTCGTAGTAGTATAAATACCGTCTCTCTTGTCGTAGACACTCCAATCGAGTTCATTTGTGCATCGTCACTTTAACTCAGTTCCCTCATCCTCTACTCTTCTCAGTTCTTGGAGTAACCGAGTATAGTCTTCGGATTATAAGTGTTACACTTGAACTCGATTCTACACATACTCCCTTACTCCGCTTGCGCCCAGGCATATAGGGCAACGTATACCCGGACTCCAGGGTTAAGGAGCTTTGCCTTCTCGCCTTTTCTTTCTTCACGAGACGACGCTTTTAGTCTTGTCCCCTTTACGGCAAGGGGTTGTGTCGAAGAAGAAACGTAGTCAGTAGTCCCACTATCCGTCAAGGGTAGTGTGAAGGCGTAACCCACATTAGGGGGTGGAAATGCATAGTCTAAAGTAGTTCCCCTATGTCACGGGAGGTAGAAAGCGTACTACCGTATCCCTAGTCACTTTTACGATAGCTGAGACAGAGTACCGCCACTGAGGGCAGGGAAAATCTCTCCAAAATTCCTCACGTCAAGAAGTCGGAGTCTTTGGCTCCTCGTATTAGGTTTTCTCCTTACCTGAAAAAGGAAGAATCGCCTGCTCCACCGCTCCTGTTCGCTCGGGAAGTAACACCCCTCGAGCAACAAATCTTTGGAACTCCCGAACCTCTTCTCCCCCGCCTTTCGCCTCTCCCCCTTCGCTCTCCCTCCCCCGACCCCAACTTACTGGGCTTCGTTCTGCACGTACCATACAATTTACGGAACAGGCACACAGTAATCCCCCCTCCTCGTCTCCCCGTGGTCTTAACAGCTTTCTGCCGTGATGGACCAGTTTACCCAGGACCAGCTGCAGTTCATGCAGCAAATGACTACTTTGATCACGGCCCAGGTCGCCAACCAGGTGGCCCAGCACGTCGCCAATGCCGTGGCAGGCATGCAGCAACAGCAGCCGGTAGGCGGAGGGGCCGCTGCTAACCCCAACACCAACGTTGACCCCACGAAACGGGGCGTCACTGACCCAGGCGTTTTTGATGGGTCAATAAGCAAGTTCGAAGAATGGTGGGCCAAGATGAAGGCCTTCATTATCACGGCAAACTCGACCAGCCCAAGGGCAAGAACGCTCATGGTTTGGTCTAGAATGACTGGGCCAATCGCCGGAGCATACGCACGGGTGCGTATTGATCAGTGCCTCCCAACCGGCACGTGGCCATCTTATGACGACTTGGTGGCAGAAGTGGAAGCGCGGTTTAGGCCGCTTCATAATAAAGACTGGGCTAGAGAGCAGCTCAGCAAAATACGCCAAGGCTCGGCTAGGACGGAGGAGTTCCTGGCCAAGTTCAACGCTCTAAGGACCGCATCCGGGGTATCCGATGATTATGCTATCTTTATGCTGGAAAGGGCGCTCCGCCCTGAAATTGTCCAGCAGATCTTCGTTCAGGGACGCTGCAAGGATACCTGGGCAGAATATGATGTCGAGGCTAGATGTCTCGGTGCTGCCCTGGAGGCAGTTAGAATCAAAACTGGTGGCGCGTCCTCTCGATGGGGACAGAATTTCTCCCGACCCTCCCCCGGGGTAACGTCAGGGCAAGGCGCACCCATGGACATCGGGGCTGCGCAAGGCGGATCGGGAAGCCGCCCTAAGAAGGACTTCTCAAGTTACCAATGCTATGCGTGTGGCCAGAAGGGCCATATACGACCGCATTGCCCGCAGGCCGGGAACAAGGGCAAAGGGCACCAGGTGCGCTCTGAAGGCGTTGACCCGCGGCTGGCCGCCATGGATGGGATGACTTTTGAGCAGGTAGTTGCTCACATCAGTAAATTAAAAGAATCGGAGCTGCAGTGAAGTCGGGTCCTGCAGTCTCGGACAATTCTCATACTGGACTAGTTTCTTTTTCTCCTTTGAGTTTTTCCTCTCGCTGTGCTTCGGTTTCATCTTCTATAAATAGTACAAAAGAAAACACAAAAATAGAAAATACAAAAACACAAAAAAAGGTGTCGTTCTCGGACATAGTTACTGTAAACAGGTTTTCTCCTCTCTCAGTAGATAATATGGACAACGATTCGGACTTTGTACCTACACCGTCTGTTGGAGGGTCCCGAAAGGGCTCGGGACCGGACGTTAAACTGGCACCGCTTAATTCTCCAAGCAATAAAACCTCTAAAAATAGTGTTTTGGAAGGATCCGAGTCGGTTAGAGATGCTCAGGCGACAGTACCACCAAAATCCCGAGTTCGCACGCTCAACTTAAAGGATCACGTTGCTGTACCTATTATTATTCGCACTAGGAAAGGTGACGCACACGCTGTGCAGGCCTTGTTGGATTCCGGTGCTACAGGTGTTTTCGTGGACGCTAAATTCGTTGACCGAAAGAAGCTTCCGAAGTTGTCTCTCCCACACGCTGTGGATGTATTTAACGTCGATGGTACCCTTAACTCTGCTGGAAGGATTACGCATCAGGTGCCACTTAGAGTTCAGTTCGGAAATCACTTCGAAGAGTTAGTAGCCGATGTCACGGATCTGGGATCTCACGACATGATTTTGGGTCACACGTGGCTTGCCACTCACAACCCGGAAGTCAACTGGAAAACCGGCGAAATCTCGATGAAGAGATGTCCTTGTAGTTGCAGGCAACTCACGCCGAAGCCGGCCTTCGTTAGACGTATCGAAAAGGAGGAGGTCCAGGCCCTTGAAGACTGGCATAATATATTCAGAGCCGACAAGCAGGAGGCTCCTAAAAAGGATAAAACCCCTGAGGAATTGGTTCCGAAGGAATACCACGACTATTTAAGCGTCTTCTCTGTCCAGGAATCCGAGCGCATGCCGCTTAGGAAACCTTGGGACCACGCGATAGAACTAAAGGAGTCATTTGTCCCGAAAAAGGGAAGGTTGATCCCTCTCAGCCCCGATGAGCAAACCGAAGTTAGCAACTTCGTCGATGGACAACTCAAGAAGGGTTATATTTGGCCCAGTAAATCGCCACAGACTTCTCCCGTGTTCTTCGTCCCTAAAAAGGACGGAAAGAAGCGAATGGTACAGGATTACCGTTATTTAAACGAGCATACAGTCAAGAACTCGTATCCGCTCCCACTCATCTCGCAGCTTGTTGACAGGTTGAAAGGCTGTAAATTATTTACGAAAATGGACCTTAGGTGGGGATACAACAACATCCGGATCGAGGAGGGTGACAAGTGGAAAGCCGCTTTCGTCTGTCACCGTGGAGCCTTCGAGCTGCTGGTTATGTTCTTTGGGTTATGTAATTCCCCCGCCACGTTTCAAAATATGATGAACGACATCTTCGGTGATATGGAGGATGTTTTAGTAGTATATATAGACGATCTTATGATATTTACGAAGACGGACGATGAAAAGGAGCACGACAGGATCGTGTTAGAGGTGCTTAGAAGGTTGAAGGAGAACGACTTGTTCGTCAAGCCGGAGAAATGCTTATTTAAACAGAAAGAGGTCGACTTTCTGGGTATGATAGTTGGCACGAATGGAGTAAAGATGGATCCCGCTAAAGTCGCTGCTGTGCGCGATTGGCCGGTCCCCACTTCCGTTCGTGGAGTTCGAGGCTTCCTTGGCCTTGCAAACTTCTACCGACGTTTCATAAAGGATTTCGCGCAGGTCGCGCGCCCCCTTAATGATCTCACAAAAAAGGACACTCCGTTTCTCTGGTCCGACAAGTGCCAAGTAGCGTTTGATATGTTAAAGGAAGCCTTCACGACCGCGCCTATACTTATGTTTCCCAATCAGGATCGGAAGTTCCGTTTAGAAACCGATGCCTTGGATTACGCAACCGGAGCCGTGCTCTCGGTAGAGTGCGATGACGGTCTCTGGAGACCCGTTGCCTATTCGAGTCACTCGCTTAGTGGAGCAGAGCTTAATTATACGGTTCACGACAAAGAGATGCTAGCCATCATTCGCGCTCTAGAACAATGGCATCACTCCCTTGAGGCTACTCCGTACCAGTTTGAGATTTGGATGGATCACCACAACCTTAAGTGGTTCATGACGTCGCAAAAGCTTCAACCACGCCAGGTGCATTGGGCGCAGTACTTTAGTCGTTTTAACTGTGTCATCGTCCACAAACCAGGAGTTTCGATGGGATGACCGGATGCTCTCTCTCGCTGCGAAGACTTAGTAGAAAATTGCGAAAACGCTAAATCTGAGGAGTCGTTGTTTGTTAACCCCGAGCAGGTGCACGCTGTGCGCTTAGAAAGTCCCTTCATAGAAGAACTGCGCAGTGTAACGGCCGAGGTTGACGCTGGAATGCTCGATCGACGCGACGGTTTACTGTATGACAGAGACAAAGTTTTCGTACCTGAGGCACTTAGGCAGAAGGTCTTAGCTGCTCTTCACGATTCGCCCCTAGCGGGTCATCGAGGCGTAAAAGGAACTCAGGAGTTGATCACACGCTGGTTCACATGGTCTACCTTGAAGCCCGATGTCGAGGAGTACGTAAAGCATTGTCAGACATGTCAAGCTAGCAAGCCTAGTAACTAGTAACAAGCCGCCGGCAGGAGAACTCAAATCTTTACCTGTCCCTGATGGGCCTTGGAAGGATCTTACGACCGACTTTGTGGATATAGGAGTCAGGAGCTCCTCTGGAAAGTCTTACGTCCTGGTTGTCGTTGATCGGTTCTCTAAGGAAGCAGAGTTCATCCCCTGCACCGAAAAGGAAACTGCCGCTAGTATGGCTCGGCTTTATTTAACTCACATCTGGAAGCATCACGGCCTTCCCCAGTCTCTCGTCTCGGATCGCGGACCGCAGTTCGCGTCCCAGTTCTCGAAGGAATTATTTAAAATGTTGGGTGTCGAGCAGAAACTCTTGATGGTGTTTCATCCACAAATGGATGGTCAAACAGAGCGGTTGAACCGCGAAATTCAGCAGTATCTACGGATGTATGCAAACCATCAGCAGGAACGATGGGAGGATTGGCTTCCCCTAGCTCAATTCGTGTATAACAACTCCAAGTCTTCTTCTACTGGCAAGTGCCCCTTTGAAGTTACTCGTTCGTATACACCACGGATGGGCGTCGAGCCAACGACTTCTAAGGTAGAAGCAGCGGAGGAGACTGCTAAGGACTGGTTCCAGGTGTTCCAGGAAGTACGTGAAAGTTTGGGAAAAGCTAGGACGCGTCAAAAGACTCAGGCAGATAAACGACGATCCCCTTCCCCTGCTTACTCCGTAGGCTCACAGGTTTGGCTGGCTACCGACCATTTGTCGCTGAAGGATCGGCAGAGCCGAAAGTTGACCGAGAAGTGGATAGGCCCGTACGAGGTCTCGGACGTTTTACCCAATGCCGTTAAGTTAAAGTTACCGCGCTCGATGTGCATACACCCGGTAGTGAACGTTTCACGGGTGAAACCTTATCTTGGTGCTCTTGATGGGCAACCGGTTACTCGGCCCGGCCCACAACGGGTTACGGATGAAGGAGACTTCAAGTATGAAGTTGAGAAAGTTGTCGATTCCTGCTTGATGCGTGGTAATCTTCAGTTCCTCGTGCATTGGAGGGGATACCCGGAAGAAGATCGCACTTGGGAGCCTAGGTCTGCTCTCAAGAACGCCCAGGAGGCGATAGACGACTTCCACAAACTCCATCCCGGTGCCCCCCGGAAGCTTCGTTTACTCTCGACCGAAGGTCTCTTTTTCTCCGCTGTACCCGACCCTTTGACTGCTGTGCAGCCTATCTGGTCTCGCCTGGAAGTCGAGCCATAGGAGGGGATAGTGTAATGGCCTGTACTTTTTCACTACTAGTTGTAGCGTACTCTTAGCATAGTTTTCCTTATTTATCTACTCTCTGGTTAGGGTTACCTTAGACGCACTCATAGATGCTTTACTTAGTCAGCTGCTTCGTCAGCGTAGCCGCATTGACTCAGCGTGGAGTGCTGTAGCCAATAGCATTTATCTCTTGCTTGTTTGGTTTGTTCTACGACGTTCCTCGGTACAAACACTCGTAGTAGTCTAAATACCGTCTCTCTTGTCGTAGACACTCCAATCGAGTTCATTTGTGCATCGTCGCATTAACTCTTTCCTCAGCCTCTACTCTTCCATCAGTCAAGGAGTAACCGAGTATAGTCTTCGGATTATAAGTGTTACACTGATGGTTCAAAGGAGAAATTCCATGTCACTCGTTCCCAATTACCAATACAACCCACATTCACGATCACAGGCCACTCCGCTCAAGGCAAAACATTGCCGAAGGTGTTGGTTAATCTTTCTGATGGCGGTTTTGGTGCATATGTTGCTGCGTCTCATGCAAGATCACGGGATGGCCTCTGCTTAACACAGCCAGTATCTCTCAATGACCTTAACAAGCCACTTCCTTCTGATCTCCTGTTCGAGGTGCGACGTTTCCAAGCTCTAGAACATAACACATATGTTAGATATGGCTTGGCCACAGGCAGCATAATACCGGTTCCTGATGCTGAAGCTGAACGATCCATACCTGTCGTCACCCCGAGACTTAGGTTTGATTTAGGCATGTCTGGACCGAGCAGCGTAAGTGCAGGTACCAAATGGAAGGCAGCTGATGAAGGCGGCGACACTGTTTCTCAGATTACCTCCATTGCCACAACTCAATCATCCAGTAAACGAATGAAGGTAGAAAGTGTAGACTTTGTGCCGAAGAAACATATGCTGAATCAGAGTCCACAGTCCATACCGGGTCACGTTCCACAGGCTACACCGGGTGCTGGGTGTAAATGGTCACCCACTGACTGGTCGTGTGCTTATGATACGGTTTTCATGGTTCTCTTCTATACTTATCATAAAGGTGATGACACCTTCAAGAAAATGTTGCGGTGTGCTAGTAATGGTTTCAAGGACCTTACTAAAGCCTTCGAGACACTCACAGAGAGTGACTCCAATTTATTCTCGCAGAACTTGTTTGACACGTTCCGAGACCAGTTTCATGACCGTCTTAATGCACATGACCCTATTTCGTTTCCACGTGTTGGTCAGGTCGGCACATCTGTGGTTTCAATCCTCGAAAGTTTGCTTCCCCACGAAATTCGTGAGGTCGAGCTCGTTCCTTTATGTTCCAATGTGGAATGTGCTGAGAAGTCACGTTCTTCCTCTCACAGGTCTGTCTACCATAGCATTACCATCCCATCCATATGTAGTCCTCTATATGTGCAGACTGGGCAACAGGACGATCTCAACACAGAGTCAATGCAAATCACTCTACTCAATATACAGCAATGGCTAGATCTCTGGTGTAAGTCGCGTCATATCACTAACTCGCATGCAGACACACTGTCGCACTGAATTGCAGACTGCTCGGGTTTCTTCGCAAACCACCTTGACTTTTCTGCTGTTCCGCCAATTCTATTTTTTGAATACTTCCCATTACATCCTGTAACGCCGTGCAAATCGATTGGCATCCAGCATCTCCATGGAACAGTTCAATATGTCCTGGTGGGTGTAATATATTTAGGTGGATTCCATTTCTCTGCCCATTTGTGCAGCAGTGGAAAGGTTTGGAACTATGACGGGCATGTCAACAATGGCATTCCTTTAGAGGAACCTGACATCCATGACTTCCATCTTTGCACACTACCACGCTTCGAAGACCGGGAGGCGCATCTCTTTGTCTATGCCCTCGATTCCTGACCGGTGTAGGGAGTCCATACTCCCTAGGGCTGAATATCATAACTGCATACCAGCTTCCCTATCGCCCTAGCCAGTTCCCACAGGTCCACCATCCTTCGGAAAGGTCGCCGCCACTCCACCCTCGGCTATCTCAGCTTCTATGAGCGCTTCCTTCACTTACCAATGCCACTGCCACCTAATCAGGAAGTAACCCCTATCACCGACACTCGTCACTGCTACAAGTCACCGCTAGCCCCTGTCCTTGACGCCTAATCGTCGTCCACCCCCTATCTGCATCAGCCTTCGGCCCTTCGTATGCCTATCAAGTGTCTACCGACCGTTGGCAGTCTACCCCTTCACTTGTGACGTCGGCTACTCGGTGCTTATAGGCCCTACTCGAGACACCGACACAAGCCGCCACCAGTAGTACCGCCGCTCCCCACTAGACCGCCCCGAAGAGTCCCCGCAGCGTCGGCCAGTAGTCCAGAGACCTTAGGCACATCCCCCCCTCGCCGCTTTGCCCCTTCTTCACCTTTTCTTTGCTCTCTTTTACCTACCTTTCGTACCTACAACCTGTAGTGCCTTACTGCGGCACCTTTCTGTCACATTTTTTTCTGACATATGACATCTCCGAAATTCGCCAAAATGTTCCTTTGTGACAGCCTCCTCTACGATACAAAACACCGCTGTACTTAGGAAAAATATACCCACTTTTCTGGCGTCACCATCTGTGTGTCTGAGAGTCCCCTTGAGTCCCCAGAGCTGTTTTCTTGCGTATCTTCGAGTCTTTTGAGCCCCCTTCACGTCCACAGAGTTCCCCACCAAGTTCCACCGCCAAATTCGAGTCCCCTTGCAATATAACAATTTTCTGCTGCCTTCAGAGTCGTCCCTTCGAGTCCACGAGATCCTCGACAGTCTACAAGAGTCCTATATTGCCGCCTATCGAGTTCTGAGCCTCCCTGACAATCCAACCACCGAAACTAATCCCCTCCCACCTTTCTGCGGCGGCCGCTCGAGTTCTACCCCGCCAGTACCCTTCCGACGCAGGGGAACCTTCCCTTTCGCTGCCTAGTCACTCCCCCCACTTCCTTTCTGACTCATGACCCCTCGGACGAGCCTAGGCCTAGCCTACAGCTTTCCTCCCCTTTCCCTTTGCGCTCTCACAAGAAGAGTTGCCCACACCGGTGAACATATAGTCTTCTTCTTTACTATTTATGATGACTCCGTCAACAGCGGCAGTCCTTATGTGAAGCCGGTGCAGAAGCCATAAACTTTCAGCTTCGTACCCTATCCAAATCCTCCAACCATCTCACATGCCTGCATATTACATATTATATTTCCGCTGATGAGGACGGCGAACTTCTACTATGGTAACTTGGAATTGTGGCAGACTGCCACAATCCCGTGCTTTTCGTGGCAAGTTATTCTTGCGGCAGACTACATCAATCGTGCGGACTTTGTGGGTGACTTGCTCTTGTGGCAGACCTCATCAGTCCCGTGGCATGGTAAGTGAACACGCCTGACATGCTGCTCATGCAGAGTGCTGAATAACTTGCTCTGTTCAACGTAGATTCCCCACGCACCTTACCAGCGGGTATATAAACCGCCGAGTCCCCCTCCATCTTCATCCCATGCGCCTCTCGCCTTTGACATAATTGTGCATCTCTTACTCGCCGTCTACAAAATCCTTTTGATTGATATGTCCAGTGCACGGACACCCCCTGTGTCTCCCACCTGTGCTTCCGGTACCGACACTTTGCCATCCCGTGCCCAGACGCCTGACATCGACTGGCCACGTACTCCATCCCCCACTCCTCCATCTACCACAGGCGGCGGTGCCGTGCCTCCCAGTGGTATTTCTCCGCTGAACGCTTCGCTTCTTCACGTTGTCAATGACCCTCTTGCCATCAGTCCTCGCCTCATTGAAAATATAGCATTGGAGAATAATCCTAGGCCCCTCCATGAGCTGATGCAAGACAACGTGCAGTACTGGGTCACTACCGACAACCAACTTCTTCACATCAAATTTCCAGCCAAGGTTGACCGCAATGGTCAGTACGAGCACATTGGACCTTACTTTAATATGCCTTCAACAGGAGTAAGTACTCGTTTCGTATTTGAAATATGCCGAATTCGACTAAGCAAACGGTAGCTTGACATCCCCACTTTGCAAAAGGCCAAGGCACAGTTTGAGCTTGTGGCCCTGGATGACGAAGCTGGCTGTCCCAACTCAGCCGTCAAGTGTTCACATGATTTCTTTGCTGCTCTCTTTGCATTCTTCGATGAGGTAGAGAGTCGCCAACTTCGTGAGTTGTAGCTGCTTCTGGTCGTCGTTACAATGTGCCCATTAATCTGTTTTATTTATGTGCAGCTGCCACCAAGAACGCCTCTATTATTCCATTTTGGCATACGTACGAGCCAGGTCGCGGTGATCACTATGCATTAGTAGTGACGATGGATGCATTGTTCATGAATCTTCCATGTGCAAACAAGATGGCAGCCCCAAAAATGACACGTGCAGATGTTGGCAGTATGTGACATATCTTCTATGTAAGCATTGGATCTGACTAGTTCGAATTGCAGAGTCTACCATTCCTCTCAGTCCGAGTAAGTCTGCGGTGTACAGTGTTCATTACTTTGGTTTCAAGCATGTTTCTAGGTAAAGCTCGGGCCGCTGTCTTTGCGAAAGCAAATGATGATGCCGTCGTGACAAGTGTTGAAGCAGGCCACAAGAATTCTGGTTCCAAAAACCTGAGGATCCGCAACTTGCCGGACCCCCATGGTCGCTATGCCGGACTCCTGAAGATGTATGGGGAACTCACTGATGCAAAAGTTACAATGCCGGACGTGCGCGACACACGGGGTGTTCTTATTACTCCTGCAGAATACGATAGCAAAATTTCTGATGGCGACGTCGTCGAAGTTGAAGTCATACTGAAATTGTTAGTCTGCCACAACTGTTTCTACTTATCATCACCTAACACCAACTAGGTGGACTATTCAGCCAAACTTGAGGGGAAACCCTAATGGCTCTCGTATTTACCAAACGATCCTCCGAAGCATGAAGTTATTACCATTCGATAGTTACTCGCAACAAAACCTTTTGCAGCGTACTCACCCTCAGCCCGTGCTGGCGGCTGATAAAGGGAAATGCAAAGCGGATGGCAATGAAACCCTGGCTGGTCAGTCCCCTACCAAGAAATGTGTACCAGTGCCGCATGTTAGTGCTGCTGTCGAAGAGATGGATATCAGTGGGGAAGAAGAGTAGTGTGCAACACGAGTTTGTCTCAAATCCTACGTGTCGGCTGTGACTATTAAAGAATGTATTTTGTCATGATGTTTGTTTACTTTTTTCAGTGACTGCTCTCTCAGACGAAACATCATAAAGTATTGATTGCATCAAAACACAAATGCAAGTACGACAGAGTAGTAATCTAATTCTCATCAGGAGGCGGGGACCTGGCGCACATTGTAGGGAGTGTGCACTCCCTAGCGCTGAAACCTGCCGCTTTTCAGCATTCCTTCGCTGCCACAATGCTCCGACAGTCCTCAGGGCCTCAGACTGCCATATTGCGGCGATTCCCGACCGCTACGACTTCTCTAATCATCCCCATTGTTGTCTAAGGGATTCTGCTGCCTTTCGGCCGCCGATACAGCCAGAATGACCGCCTCCGCCATCTAAAAATAGCTCCGCCCACCCTTGTGCCTTCCGACCGCCTCACATGCCCCTATCACCGCCACAAAAGTGCCGCTTCGCTTCCAGGTTCCATTCTGAGGGCCTAGCCATGTCTTTTCCGACCGCCTCAGCCCCTGGACATGTGAAACCTGTCCGTCGGTGGTCGGAAACCCTTTCTGAAGTGTCAGCTGTCAATCCTGTGACCCACCGCCCACTCCGACGCACATTCCGCCGCCATTCCGCTTCCAGACCCCATGTTTCATCTCCCAAAGTTTCTGCAGCTTTCCCTGCACTTCCTTGCTGTCCAGGCATGTCGTCCATACCCTCTCTCTTTACTTACATATTTTTCTGGTCAGTATTACTTCGCTTTCCTTTCCCTTAGTGCGATGCATGTGATTTACCATATGTCGGCCCTTTTCTGTCACTTTTTTTCGACATTTGACAGCTCCAAAAACCGCCGATTTTCACATAGCTACCGCCGCCTCTACGTTACAAGTATCACCGCTTCACTTAGAAAAAAATACCCACCTTTTTGCGGTCACCATCTGTGTTTCTGAGCGTCCCAGAGTCCCCAGAGTCGAGTCCCTTGAGTATTTTCGAGTTCTATGAGTCCTTGCTGAGTCCACAGAGTTCTTCGAGTCTGCAGAGTCTTCTACAAGTCCCTAGAGAGTCCGCTTCGAGTTCCAGAGCCTACATCGAGTCCCACCGATTTCCAGAGTCTAAGCCGCCGCCATTCGAGTCCCAGCACTTACCAGCCATCATAGCCCTTCAGAGCCGCCCTATTTGCCCGCCTGGTGGCGGTAATTCGAGTTCTTCATCGCCAACTACTCCCAGACCTAAGGGGATCTTTTCCCTCATCTCCCATAGCCTTTCCGACACCCCCTTCCAACTCACGACCCCTTGGGACGAGCCTAGGCTTAGCCTACAGCTTTCCCCCCTTTCCCCTTGCGCTCTCACAAGAAGAGTTGCCCACAACGTGCGCCATTACCAATGTCAGAACTGTCAGACTAGAAGTTAGTCAGTACACCAGCTTGTCAGAACTACCAGCCTGTACAGACTTACCCCTGACTGTTTCAGTATACAAATTCCCACACTCAACTTAACATGTAGTCAGCTAACAATTTAATTCTATTATAAAATTACTTTAATTACAACAGTACAGGGACTACCTATCTAATCTACAAGGACTACATATCTATGCTAAATGGGCACAGCCTCACAGGGGGCCCACCCCCTGCCTCTGCAACCCCCCCCCCTCTGGTGGATCAATCAGAGGGAGGGATGATGATGACGACGAGGGGAGACGATGAGGGGAGATGGTGGTGGTAGAGGAAAGAGTTGTGTTGCCAGAGTGAGCAGGTTTATATACACCCCCACAAAATTTTCAATTGGAGTTTGAAATTGCCACAGCACATTGGTGGAGACTTGGAAGTCGAAAAATCTACTATATGGAGTAATTGTACAGCCATGATGTCATAACAAAAGTTGTAGCCTATGATCACAGGACCATGGGAATATGCTTACCTTAGCAATATCTCCTTTTTTGGGAGAGATATGGGCAAATCAATGTTTACAAAATTCAAACTCCAATCGAAATTGCCTCAGCACATCTGTGTAGACTTGGAGAGTCATTGTACAGCCATGATGTCATAATGAAAGTTGTTGCCTATGATCACTGGACCATGGGAATATGATTACCTTAGTGATATCTCCTTTTTGGGGTGAGATATTTGCAAATTAATGATTGCATCTATGGGTCTGTGGGTCTGTAGGGTCTGTACTTGCTCTGTGGAAAATCTGTACCATCTGTGGGTCTGTGCCACTCTGTGCCTCTGTATCAAACCTACTGTTTTGCTGATGGAGAGTTCTGACAAGCCTTAGTCTGACTGTTCTGACAAGCTGGTGTACTGAGTAACTGATAGTCTGCTGTTCTGAAAAGCTAGTGTCCCAAGTACTTAGAATCTGACAGTCATGGAAAGCTAGTGTACTGACTGACTTATAACCTGACTGTTCTGAAAGGCTAGTATCCTGAGTAACATCTAGTATTGCTGTTCTGACATGCTGGTATGCTGAGTAACTTATAGTCTGACAGTTCTGACAATTGACTGTTCACTGACTGACTGACTGACTTATCTTCTGCTTTAACTGACAGAACTGGATCACCCTAGATGCAGATCTTCTGATTTGACTGAGAGAACTGGATGAGCTGACTCACTGAGTAACTTGCTTTCTGATTTCAGTGATAGAACTGCATGTACTGATGACTGACTGGCTGGGTTTCTAATCCCAATGATAGAACTGAATTGACTGACTGACTGATGAACTGATTGCCTATTGGTCTGCTGCAAGTACTGTCAGTCATATCAGTCAAATCAGACAAACCAGATGTAGCAGAAAAAATGTGGGTTTGCTGATGCACATTGTGGCTGTGTCACTCATTGCGCCTAATTAGTGCCACTTCCTCCCACTCTGCTTTTTGGCTTATGTAAGCAAAAAAGCGGCCTCAGCTGCCCCATTTCTGCCACATTACACTTCCTCCTTGCACTGCAACATGCTGTACTGTATCCCAATACATTCAGGTCATTGTCCTCCTCCATCTTGCATATTAATTTCATGCAATTCAGTGCATTACATGGGTATTAAAATAGATAGGGGTAAAATGCGAGATCTCTTCCCATTCCTGCAGTTCTTCATACATTGCAATGAAACTTTATACCCAGCCTTCCTTCATACATGTCTACAACATATTACAATTACAGATAACCACAGTCAATCCTTCTGGAGATATGTTCAGTTCTCCCCCTCTCAATGCACACTTGGTTAGAGACCCCCTGGTCCAGTTTTAACCCCCAGGAATTGTTATCCCTGCAGTCTTGCATCTCCCTGTAAAATATTGTGGGTGGTTTAGTTGACAGATAGGGTATGAATCCACTTTTTCACCTTTCTGTTTACATGGTCACCACCAATTACCTACCTGGACAACTGGCTTTTTTATTGCATGGGAGTGTTCCTCATACATATATTGACCCCTCCACAAAGTTTCATGCCCATCCAGCAAGTATTGCAGGCACTGGAAGGCAACCGAGTTTTTTTGAGCATGGGAAAGTGGCCGAAGCTTTTAGGAGGTTTTGGTAACATATCAAAAACTCATCATAGCACAACATGCAAGGCAGTACTGCTGGAAATGAATGTATACCTATACTCCCCAACTCATTCTGTGTTATCCTGCATTACTCAATATATCAGATACTTGCAGAAACCACTACATGTGTGAAAACATGGTATTTGATCAGCAGCTTAGATGGTGAAACTTTACAAGGCTTTGATTGCAGATCCATGCACTGCCAACAATTCCAGCAATAATGTTGGACAAAAATACATGGGAATGACACAGAGTGAGTGGGGGAGTATAGGTATACATTCATTTCCAGCAGTACTGCCTTAGGCAACAACTTTCATTATGACATCATGGCTGTACAATGACTCTCCAAGTCTACACAGATGTGCTGAGGCAATTTCAATCGGAGTTTGAATTTTGTAAACATTGATTTGCCCATATCTCTCCCAAAAAAGGAGATATTGCGAAGGTAAGCATATTCCCATGGTCCTGTGATCATGGGCTACAACTTTCATTATGACATCATAACTGTACAGCCACTTTTATCTTCTGATTGCGCCAGGTCTCCCACAGAACTTTGCAAATATCTCGCCCAAAAATGGAGATATTGCTAAGGTAAGCATATTCCCATGGTCCTGTGATCATAGGCTACAACTTTTGTTATGACATCATGGCTGTACAATTACTCCATATAGTAGATTTTTCGACTTCCAAGTCTCCACCAATGTGCTGTGGCAATTTCAAACTCCAATTGAAAATTTTGTGGGGGTGTATATAAACCTGCTCACTCTGGCAACACAACTCTTTCCTCTACCACCACCATCTCCCCTCATCGTCTCCCCTCGTCATCATCATCATCCCTCCCTCTGATTGATCCACCAGAGGGGGGGGTTGCAGAGGCAGGGGGTGGGCCCCCTGTGAGGCTGTGCCCATTTAGCATAGATATGTAGTCCTTGTAGATTAGATAGGTAGTCCCTGTACTGTTGTAATTAAAGTAATTTTATAATAGAATTAAATTGTTAGCTGACTACATGTTAAGTTGAGTGTGGGAATTTGTATACTGAAACAGTCAGGGGTAAGTCTGTACAGGCTGGTAGTTCTGACAAGCTGGTGTACTGACTAACTTCTAGTCTGACAGTTCTGACAAGCTAATGTAGTGAGTAACTTATGGTCTGACTGTTCTGACAAGCTGTGTACTGGGTAACCTTATGGCCTGGCTGTTCTAGCAACCTGGTATACTGACTAACTTATGGTCTGACAGTTCTGATAACTCTGGTGTACTGACTAAATGATGGTCTGACAGTTCTGATAACTCTGGTGTACTGGGCAACTTGTAGTCTGAAGGCTATGCCCACCTGATGTACTAAGTATCTTATGGTCTGACAATTCTGAATATCTGGAAACTGCTCTTCTGACAATGTCTGGCTGGCTGTTTGTACTGCCATGACTTATTTGACTGCTGCCAGACATGTCAAACTGTTGCTATAAGTGTCACCAGAAAAAATGCAGGTTTCCTGATGTGGGGAAGGTGCCACGGGGCAAGCACCCGGACAGGGACCTGCTGACCAATCAAGTAGCCGGCACTTTGGCCGGACCACAACACACCATTACTAATCAACTACACTACACTATTGGTAGTGCACAACTACATTACCATTTGGTAGTCAGTTACAAATTTTGCTAATCAACTACACTACACTTTGTTGGTAGTCAAAAATGCGGACTACTACACATTTTTCCTAATCAACTGCACTACACTTTGGTAGTCAAAAATGCGGACTTTACTACACTTTTGGTAATATAAATGTACACTACACTTTGCTAATCAAATACCACAAAACACTACATTTATTTGGTAGTCAAAAAAGCGAACTTGACTACACTTTTGGTAATGCTCATCTACACCACACTTTGCTAATCAAACACTACAAAACACTACACTTATTTGGTAGTCAAAAAAGTGGACTTTACTGCACTTTTGCTAATAAATAGTCTACACAAGACTTTGCTAATCAATTACTAATTAACACTACACTTATTTGGTAGTCAAAAATGCGGACTTTACTACACTTTTGCTAATCAATAGTCTACACAACACTTTGCTAATCAAACACTACAAAACACTACACTTATTTGGTAGTCAAAAATGTGAACTTTACTACACTTTTGGTAATACTCAATTTGCTAATCAAATACTACAAAACACTACACTTATTTGGTAGTCAAAAAATGCGAACTTTACTGCACTTTTGGTAATACACATTTACACTACACTTTACTACTCAATTACTAATCCACACTACACTCATTTGGTAGTCAAAAAAGCGGACTTTACTACACATTTGCTAATCAAAACAATTACCACTACACTGATTAAGTAATCGAAAATGCGCCACAACACCACACTTTTGGTAATAAAATGTACACTACACTACACTAATTGCATTTTGCCTATATCTCAACCATTTTTGCATGGATGGATGACATAAGCATACCTCTGGGGTCCTCTAATCAGGCACTGTCACTTTATTATGACATCTTTGAAATTTAATTTTTGAGACATCCAATTTTTCCAGTATTTTGCATTTTTCTCACCCATTTTTGGGAATATTGATGAGATAAGCATATTCCCACAATCCTGTGATCCAGCCCCACAACTTTCATTGTGACATTGTGGCTGTACAGTGCCATCTGTGGGAAGCCCCTATCTCCGTGGCACCGTGCATCCGTAGGCCTGTCACTCTGTGGGAGCCTGTGGGGAAATGTGGGCTGTGTGACATGGTATTGTCACACTGTACCTGACTGTGCACTGTGACATTGTGCCACTGTAGGAAGCTGTGATGTCACTGTGGCACTGTAACCTCTGTGAAAAAGATGGTTTTGCTGATGGAGGCTGTTATGGGACATCCCACTGTCCTCAGAGGTGTATTCTTTGCCTTCAGAGATGCAGATGGGATGTCCTGCAATAGCCTCCAAGGCTGTTATGGGACATCCCACTTGCCCTAAGAGGTGTGGATGGGATGTCCCATCATAGCCCTTGAGGCTGTCATGGGACATCCCACTTGCCTTCAGAGATGTGATGGGATGTCCCATCATAGCCTTTGAGGCTGTCATGGGACATCCCACTTGCCTTCAGAGATGCGATGGGATGTCCCATCATAGCCCTTGAGGCTGTCATGCGACATCCCATTTACCTTCAAAGATGCAGATGGGATGTCCCACAATAGCCTCTGAGACTGTTATGGGACATCCCACTTGCCCTCAGACATGCAGATGAGATGTTATGCTTGGTGTGGGCCATGTCCCAACAGCCTTGGAGTGAGGTTTGTATGGCATTTTGTGACCTACTTTCCACCCACTGTGCTACAGTGCCATAACAGCTGTGTTCAAATATATGACCACCCTTTCTTGCCTTATATGAGGGGGAGCTGACTTTCATACCATAAATTACTTAATTTCCCACAAAACAATGATCTTCAACATGAGGAATTAGAAGTGATTATGGATGTTTCCCCAGAATGACCTGCTAAAAAATCTCACTGCTAGCTTTATGTGTGTGTTGAGGCAGTGATATTGGCTCATAATGATAGCCATACCCTCCCCAGAAGCAGGGGTATCAATGCTAATAAGGCTGCATTTTTAGGTCAGGGACCCCAGACACCTAAGGCAATGATGGGATAGCACACCCATTTGTGGGCCCAGGACCATGCCATTCCCTGGGACATGAAAGGATGTCCATGGGATACCATGGTCTGAGAGGCATTTAGCTTGAATGTTTTGGAGAAACTATTCAGCCAAAATGCCTCCAGAAAAGGGTTACCTGAAGTGTCCATCCTCGCAACCATAAATCCCTATCTCCTGAGCGGCGCTCATCGAAACATAGCCCAAGTCGACAGTTCGGCTCTATTCCCAGAGTCCTATTCCCAGCCCACTGCCCCGCCGACTATCCTAAAACGAGAATATGTGCAGACCACCGACCAGCCGCCAGCTGCCCACCAGACGCAGCCCCAAGACCAACAATACCACCGCCCCTTCGACCCACGATGTTTCTTCTGCGGCGGCACCAATGGTCACAGGACCGCCGAATGCGAACTGTGCCAGGAGTACGTCCGCCAAGGGAAATGCGTGTTAATAGGCGGTAAGGTGTTCATGAAAGACGGCTCTGACATTCCCAGGTCGGCCGCCGGCAGGAACTTCAAAGAAAAGATGGACAACTTCCTAGCCCTCAGAGAATCTATCATGGCGTCGGCCAACCTAGTCTCCATTCAGTCCCCTGCCACTGCCTCGTCGTCAAGAGGGCGTGACACGCCGCCGCACCTCGTCAACACCATGTTTTTCGGCTCTGGAGACTCTGCCGAATTTCAAGTTGAAGTGCACCCTTCGTCGTACCTCGTAGACCAGGAGATAGAAGACAACGCTGACGAAGCAGACAAACGAGCCCTTGCTAGAGCTTATGCTCAAGTCGAGGAGGTCAAAAACGCCATCAAGAGAAAGAAACCTGCCCGCTTCGATGGAGTAGAGATACCAGTCCGCCGCCCCCGCAATGCCGCCGCATCTAACCCTGCCCCAGTCAACAACCAACCATCGGCTTCGTCCTCTAAGAACCAACCCCCACAGACCGACAACGCCGCTTCGTCCATGCCACAGCCTAGAAACAACGCCGCCGAAACTTCTAACCAGAAGCCGCAGTCTAACTCTACCCCTCAGTTTCGCTACCAGAGCGGCTTCGATGAGGCTGCTGCCACCAAGCGGCTTGTGTCCCAAGTCTTAGGGGCTAAGATTGAAGTCTCTACTCAGGATCTCCTTGCGGTCAGCCCCGAAATTAGAAAGCAAATCAAGGAGATGGCTATGACGAAGAAGATCGCTATAGGGAGCCTCAAGACCGCATCTGAAACCTCGTCCTCGTCGACCTGGGCATCCTACGAGCAGTACCTCGTCAGGGACACCGAAGGCAAATGCGTCGGCTTAGCCACCGCTCCTCTCAGGGCAGTCGATGGAATACTAATGGACAAGCTTCGAGTTGAGTGTATCCTTGATAGCAGCTGCCAGGTAGTAGCCCTTAGGCGCGAGTTGTGGGAGGCCTTAGGGGCTCCTTTATGTTCCGACATGCATATGACCCTTGAGGTGGCTAACCAGTCTAAAGAGAGTACCCTAGGCGTCATCGAGAATGCTTCCCTCCGCATCGGTCCTGTAGAGGCGCATCTCCAGATCCAAGTCGTTGACAGAGCCCCATTCGACCTCCTCCTAGGCCGCCCATTCTTTTGTCTACTCAGCAGTATCCTTCGAGACTTCCCAGATGGCGAACAATCCCTCGAAATTCGCGACCCCAATACGGGGCGGCAGTTACTAATACCGACTCGACCTCGCCACTGCCTGCATCACCAGCCCTGCTTTGTCAACTCTGAAGACAAAGCCGAGTACTTCTCCCGCCAAGAGTACCGCCGCCACCTAGAAGGAGCCGACCAGGGTTTTTAATGACGGTCAAGGACTCGCCAAGAGGGCGAGGAGACCAGGAAGAAGTAGTATCCGTGTGTTCCCTTTATGTTTCAGACCCCCCTTCTTCACCGCCATATTTTACTTCGTCTTGTTCCACAGACTCTAAACAAAGCGCCGCCGCCGCGTATCTTCTCGACTATACCGCTTCTAGTATGCCTTCCCTTGATCCTTTCGATGCTAGCTTCATTTCTCCCAAAGATCCATTCTTATTCTCTACTGGTACTACCCTTTCGCCGCTGACACTCTCTGCACTTCGATCTACCTTCGAATTTGACCCAGTTTACCATGTTTTAAAATACAAGCCTGTAGCGAAGAAGGTTCGGCCTGTCCCGACCGCGATGCCCGTCGAGTTTCGGGTTGACTGCCGGGAGGTCGGTGACCCTCTCGCAGATCTACCTGTAT
Organism: Pisolithus albus; assembly: GCA_024613165.1. Classification (NCBI taxonomy): domain Eukaryota; kingdom Fungi; phylum Basidiomycota; class Agaricomycetes; order Boletales; family Pisolithaceae; genus Pisolithus; species Pisolithus albus. Next base: position 490,599 of record JANFAB010000034.1, read on the forward strand.
TACCATACCACCCCCCTCCATTCGTTCCAGGCTCTAGATTCACGGCGGCGAGAGCAGAAGAGCTCGATCTCGATCCCGCCAAGTTCCTCTGGCCCGCAGAACTTGATCTCGTCTGATGGCTAGTTCATACCCATGAGGCCGCCTTCGCCTGGGAGACCGCCGAGCGAGGAACCTTCCGAGAAGACATGTTCCCGCCGCTGAAGATCCCAACCCTACCCCACAAACCTTGGGTCGAATGAAATATCCCTATCCCGCCAGCTATCTTTCGAGATGTCGTCCAAATTATCAAAGAGAAAATCGCCGCCGGTGTCTACGAGCCTTCGACCTCTTCATACCGCTCCAAGTGGTTCTGCGTCGTCAAGAAGGACGGGAAATCATTGCGCCTCGTACATGACCTGCAGCCACTAAATGCCATCTCCATTCAGGATTCAGCGGTCCCCCCTTTCGTCGACTCAATTGCCGAAGCCTTTGCCTGCCACTCTGTGTATGGAATCCTAGATCTAATGGTCGGCTACGACCACCGCACCATCCACGACGACTACCGGGACCTGACCACCTTCCAAACCCCTATCGGCACCCTCCGCCTTACGAAACTTCCTATGGGGTATACTAACGCCGTCCAGATCTTCCATGGAGATGTCTGCTGGATCCTTAAGGACGAGATACCTGAAGTTACCATCCCCTTCATCGACGACTGCCCTATTAAGGGGCCAAAATCACGTTATCAACTCGCCGATGGCACCTACAAAACGATCCCGCAGAATGGCGGAATCCGTCGGTTCATCTGGGAGCACTTACAGAACACCAACCGCGTCCTCCACTGCCTCCGACATGCAGGTGCCACCGTCTCCGCCAAGAAATGTGTCATCGCTGCCCCATCTATAGTGGTCGTCAGCTCGGCTCCATTACCCTCAACGACCGAGAGCGGTGGTATAGCCAAGCCAAACTAGAACTATTCGGCCTCTTTCGAGCTCTACACGACGTGCGGCTATACATTTTCGGCGTATGAAACCTAGTCGTCGAAGTGGATGCCAGGTACATAAAGGGTATGATAAACAATCCTGACCTACAGCCCAATGCAACCATCAACCGATGGATCGCCGGTATCCTTCTCTTCGACTTCAAACTCGTCCACGTACCTGCCGCCAAGCATGCCGCCCCTGATGGGCTGTCTAGGAGACCGAAGGCCGAAGAAGATCCGGAGGTAGACGAAGAAGAATACGAGGATTGGGTAGATGAGTGTGGAGCCTTTGCCATCGATCTCGTGAATCGTCGGGAGCCCAAGACTCACCTTCTACGTCCCCCAGATATACCGCCGACAGAATACTACTCATATGCCGATGTACCCCAGGACGTAGCCGTGTTCACCGCCGCCGAGTTGCCGCCCGACACCGCCGACACCGAAATACCATGAACCGACAAGGCAAGGCTGAGAGATGAGAGGTTAGAAGTGGTGAGAGAGTTCTTGGAGACGAAGAAGCCACCAGACGGATTAGAGGAGAAGGAGATAGAAAGCCTGGTGCAGCTCGCTTCCCGATACTTCGTAAAGGGAGGAGAGTTGTGGAGGAAGGAACCCCAAGGCCGCCACCAGTTAGTGGTCCGCCGCCACAAGCGGCTTAACATCATCCGCCAGGCCCACGACGAGCTGGGCCATAAGGGTATCTTCTCCACTCGTATACGCCTACTGACACGATTCTGGTGGCCCATGCTAGAGCAGGATGTCCGCTGGTACATCAGGACGTGCCACGAATGCCAGATCCGCCGCCTCGATCGAGTCCACATTCCCCCTGTCGTCGCCATACCCGAACCATTATTCTACAAAGCCTATGTCGACACCTTCATCATGCCGAAGTCGAATGGGTACCGCTATGTCACTCAAGCCCGCTGCTCTCTTACTAGCTACCCCGAGTGGGCCATGCTCCGCTCCGAAACTGGCAAGTCGGTTGGCAAGTTCTTATTCGAGCAGATCCTATGCCGATGGGGGGCGGTGGGCAAAATAGTCACTGACAACGGCACCTCCTATGTGTTGGCACTCGACTGGCTATCGAAAACTTATGGCATCCGACATATTTGCATCTCCCCCTATAACTCACAAGCAAATGGTATTGTCGAGCGGCGGCACTTCGATGTCAGAGAAGCGATGGTCAAGAGTTGTGAGGGAGAGGCATCTGAGTGGTCGGATGTAGCGCCGACGGTGTTCTGGGCAGAAAGGGTCACCGTTCACAAAGCTACGGGTCTCTCTCCATACTATATGGCTCACGGTGTCCACCCTAGACTTCCCTTCGACCTCGCCGAAGCCACCTTTCTAGCCCCTTTTGAGGCCGACTCTTATTCTACGACCGAACTTATAGCTAATCGAGCCCGACAACTACAGAAGCGGCCCGACGACCTCGCTGCCATACATGACCGAGTCCTCAAAGCCCGCTTTGCATCGGCCAAAGACTTCATGGCCCGCTTCGAGAAAACCATACATGACTTCGACTTCGAGCCAGGAGCTCTCGTGCTCATCCGCAACTCCCACATCGAGAAGGAACTCGACCACAAGACTAAGCCGCGCTACCTAGGTCCTATGGTAGTAGTGTGTCGGACCAAGGGCGGCTCATATCTCCTAGCAGAGCTCGATGGCGCTGTATCAAAGTTTCGCTTCGCCGCCTTCCGTTCTTACTCACACATAAAAAACCGCCGCCGACACAGAATGTCGAAAAGAAAAATAAAGAAAAGTTTCTCCTCTGATTCCTCTCTCTTACCTTACTTCGTTCAATTTCAAAACTCACCACTGTGCATTTTATAGACTCTGTACTTACCCACTCCCGCCGCCTTCGTTACCTTAGCCTTACCTTACTTAGACTGCCCCACCACGACAGAACACAGACTCAGACGACTGCATTCGACCCCCACCGATACAAGAGACTACGAGACTCCTACAAAAAAATTCTAAAGGTCACTGGCGTGCCCCGAAGTTGTCCCGCCGCCACTCCTCGAGCCTCCGAAGGTCCCTTCTAGCCCGCTGATGGACCACGTTCAACTGACCCAGCCCCGCGTGGAGATCGGCTATGATAGCCCCAGACCACTCGATCATACCTTTGAGGGCCACCAGCCGCGTGTCGTACTGTGCCAGTGCCTCTTGAGGGCCGCCATACGTAGTCCACCGAGCACCTGGAACACTAGGGGCTCGACCGAAACCCCCTTCTTCGTTCTGGTCGTCCTCCCATGGACCTTCGACTTCGACTGAGTCTCCAGGTCCAGCGTCTTCCGAACTCTTCACTGCTTCGACCGCCACGCTGCCAGTACCAGCACCGGTCTCTCCAGGCTCACTTACAAGGCGTTCTTCGATTCGAGGAGAGTCGGGGGTAGGAGTGTTACCCGCACTAGAGGGAAGGAAGAGGGGGAGATGGGATACTGACGGTGTAAGAGGGGGAGGACCAGGCGCTCGATGAGGGACCGACTGACTTGCCGCTTGGGCCTTGATGCGGATCCTAGGTTTGGGGAGTGCCGACGAGGAGGGAGCATTGGGGAGTGCCGACGATGAGGGAGCGTCTGGAGGTGCCGCCGAAGTCTTGGCCTTCTTGCTGATCGAGGCCGACGGGGCTGGGGTGTCGGTGTTCTTCCGCTACGTCCCATGGTTATCTTGTGCACGCCGAAGTCTCGAGAAACTCACCTTCTTACTAGCCTTGCTAGCCTTGTCGCACCGTTTCTTCCCCACATGGCAGGCTGTACACGCCGCCCCAGGAGCACCCTCTTTCCACTCACATCGGATCCCCTGAGTCTTGCACCGCCCACATGCCTCTGAATCGTCCTGCGTAGCAGAGACCGCCACCTCCTGAGGGTTACCCGACCTCTGAGTACTCTCACCGACAGGTTCTGTTCGACTTGGAGGTGGAGCGACGGCCTCTTCCTCACCTGTAGCGTCTAGATCGATAACGCCGCTGTCCCCACCCACAGGCTGTGCCTAAGTCACGAAAAGTCATTAGAGGGTGCAGGTAAAACGAATGGAAGGGAGGTATGCACCTGGTTACCCTCGTCCCCTTTAGCAGCTGTCTTCTCTATCTGCCGCCGAGACCGCCTGGTCTCACCGCCCACCTGCGAGCCACTAGTTCCTACCTGGGTAGCACGAGCCTTCGACTTCTTGGCTCGTCGGGGAAACCATTTTCGAAGGGGAACCAGTGTCAAGAACACAGCTGTGAGCGCCTGCTCTGTCTCTTCGGGGTACTTGGGTGCCTCAGTGCTGTGGTCGTAGGCGAACTGCCACAGACTCTCTATGTTTTCCTGCATGCCCCTCTGAGATTGAGAACCAAGAAGCAGCGAGAAAGAGACGTACCGACACTTCATAGTACCTGTCCATCCATTCCCTCGCCTCGTCGTCAGTGGCCGCCTCGTCCGGGATCTCCCTCATAAGGGCAGCTAACTTAGCCATGTGGGCGGCCCACATTTCTGGAACCAGAGCACAAGCGGCGTCAGGCGAGAGGTCTCTCGGCTGCTGGACCTCGGAATTCCTAAGCGTGGGGAGCTGAGACGTCGATTGGGACATGTTGTGTTTGAAGTTGCAGCGAGTAGCGGTGGTGAAGGGACTTAGAGAAAGAAAAGATGAAGTGGCGGCGACTTGTTTGGTATGTTTGGCAACCCTTTGTTGACGCGGAAGCATTTTTGCCACAGCACGTGACCGAGGTCCCCGTCCCGCTTGCCATTGTTCCGAGCACAGCCACCTGTCAACGGAATCTCGTCACCGAGCACCCCTGACCGAGGACGGTCAGTATTCGAAGACCCCGGGAGGTGTAGGGAGTCCATACTCCCTAGGGCTGAATATCATAATCCTATACCAGCTTTCCTATCGCCCTAGCCAGTCTCCGCAGGTCCACTGTCCCTCGGAAAGGTCGCCGCCGCTCCACCCTCGGCTGTCTCGGCTTCTACGAGCGCTTCCTTTGCTTACCAATGCCGCTGCCACCTAATCAGGAAGTAACCCCTATCACCGACACTCTTCACCGCTACAAGTCACCGCTAGCCCCTGTCCTCGACCCCTAATCGTCGTCCGCCCCCTATCTGCGTCGGCCTTCGGCCCTTCGTATGCCATCAAGTGTCTACCGACCGTCGGCAGTCCACTCCGTCACTTGTGATGTCGGCTACTTGGCATCTATAGGTCCTATTCGAGACACTGACACAAGCCGCCGCCAGTAGTACCGCCGCTCTGCACTAGACCGCCCCGAAGAACCCCCGCAGCGTCGGCCAGAAGTCCAGACACCTTGGGCACGTCCCCCCTCCGCCGCTTTGCCCTTTGGTTACTTTTTCTTTGCCTTCTTTTACCTACCTTTCGTACCTACGACCTGTAGTGCCTTACTGCGGCACCTTTCTGTCACTTTTTTTTCTGACATATGACATCTCCGAAATTCGCCGAAATATTCCTTTGTGACAGCCACCTCTATGATACAAAACACCGCTGTACTTAGGAAAAATAGACCCACTTTTCTGGCATCACCATCTGTGTGTCTGAGAGTCCCTTTGAGTCCCCAGAGCTGTTTTCTTGCGTATCTTCAAGTCTTTTGAGCCCCCTTTGCGTCCCCAGAGTTCCCCACCGAGTTCTACCGCCATACTTGTGACCGCTTCGAGTTATAAAATTTCTCTGCTGCCTTCAGAGTCATCCTTCCAAGTCTACGAGTGCTCCAACAGTCTACAAGCGTCCTATATCGCCGCCTATCGAGTTCTGAGCCCCTCCGACTATCCAACCACTGAAACTAATCTCCTCCCGCCTTTCTGCGGTGGCAGTTTGAGTTCTACCCCGCCAATACCCTCCCGACGCAGGGAAACCTTCCCTTTCGCCGCCTAGTCACTCCCCCCACTTCCTTTCCGACTCACGACCCCTCGGCACGAGCCTAGGCCTAGCCTACAGCTTTCCCCCTTTTCCCCTTGTGCTCTCACAAGAAGAGTTGCCCACAACGGTCGAGAGCGCTATGCTATTGTAAGCCACCACAAAGTTACCGGAAATTCCCAGTAGCACAGCCACTGAGCCGGGGCTTGAGGGCCCGGCTCAGGCCTCACTGAACCTCAGGCTGGGCTCTGAGCCCCTGCAGGCCCTCCTAAGGGCCCGGCTCGGCCTGGCTCCTAAGGGCCTGGCTCGGCCCGGCTTGGCCCGGCTCCGGCTTTGAGGCCTGGCCCAAAGCAACACTAGACGAAGCAGGAGCCTTCGCAATCGAAGCACTCAACCTGCAATGAGGGGGGAAGCCCGAGTCTTACTTCAAATGGTGGGGCTCGAGCCGACCGACCTATGGGGATGTGTTTGAGGAGAGGGGGGAGGAGAGTGAGAAGATGAGGGGGTTCGTCGCAGTCCAGGTGGAGTCTTTGGAAGATGAGGGGACAGATGCTGCACCTGACATCGAGATTCCTAGGTCACCACGGGAGAAGGAAAAGGACGAGAGGCTAGAGCTCGTGCGGCGACTGCTCGAGACCAGCGAGCGTTCCCCAGGGCTCACCGACCCGCAGTTCGAGGCTCTGATACGATACACCACCAGGTTCTTTGTCAAGGATGGCGAACTCTGGCATCGAGATCCGAAGGGGAAACACCAACGAGTTCCACCCTTCGAAAGGAGGTTAGAGCTGTTGAAGCAGGCACATGACGGCCTGGGCCATAAAGGCACGTTCTCCACTAAAATGAGACTCTTGATCAGTTTCTGGTGGCCATCTATCAGTGCAGACGTACACTGGTATGTAAGTATTCAACTGAGTCGTTGATCGCTCACCATTGTAGGCAGCTCAAAAGAAGAAAGGAAGATCTGGAGAAGATTCGAGACCAGGTGTATGCGGCTCGATGTCGATCTGCAAAGGAGTTCGAGGCTAGAGTGAAGTGCTTGATAAGGCAGTATGAGTTCGAGCCTTGCGATCTTGTGCTGGTTTGGAACACGAGGATCGAGAAAGAGCTCGATTGGAAGACCAAGCCTCGCTACCTAGGGCCAATGGTCGTGCTAAGGAAGAGTCGAGGAGGAGCATACCTCCTCGCTGAGCTCGATGGCTCTATTTGTCATCTTCAATACGCGGCTTTTCGCTTACTACCTTACTTCTCTGGGTCACGAGTCGAGATATCGATTTTCGAGCTTACAGGTCAGACCGAGGAAGAACTCCTCGAGATCGAGCGCGAGTCGATAGACGATCTAGTGGGTCGAGAAGAGAATTATGTAGATGAGGACGAAGGGGACGAACCAGGTGAGAGTGTCTAAAGCTTCCCTTGTATATAAACACGTGTCGTATCTTCGTTCGAAGACAGCGCCGACCTTTGATGAAATCAAAAAAAAAAATTCTGATTCATATTCACACTTCGTAACATCACGAGGAGACCGGATCAATTGCACTGATGAAACTTTGTAGATACAAGAAGAGCGAAGCTGTTGAAGCTTCGCGTGATGGACGTGCAAGTGCTAAAGAGACATCGATGATAGCAAGATCCTTCTATTCATGAGCGCGGCACTTACTCTGACTCTTCGAAGCCAAACCCTGACCCTCGAGACTTCGAACGAAGTCGTTGGCAGCTGCTATGATGACGTCTCGAAAGGCAGAAGCGACGGCGACGCAAGAATGGCAGCTCGAAGGGGTAGGAGAGTCGTTCGAAGTGGGAGAACTGGAGGGCATTGGGGATTTGACTCGGACCCTCTTCTTCGATCGGGTGATGACTGTGGATGCGGACTCGGGTTTGGTCGAGGGTCCGGCTTCGAGCTGACCTTCGACAAACTTACGACCCTTGATGAGCGCCCTGGAGTGGGCTTGGCCTTCGGGCGTGTCTTGCTGGGAAAGAGCAGGTGGTAAGCGTGGTAAGTAAACCAAAGAGAAACGAGGGATGGACTTATGTAGAGGGAGCACACCGAGTGCCACCCTTTGCATCGAGCGCACTTGATACCATTCACACTGGTACAAATGGCTTTCCCCTCGGTACAGGTGGAACAGGCTACAGGTGGGTAGACCGTGCATCCATCGTCCTTCGAGTCACGAGGGACGAGCTCGAGACAGCAATTTGGCCCAAACATGTGCCATTCCATTTCAGCATCGAGGCGCGCTCCAGATCGGGGGTCGGTCAGTTGAGCTTGGGAAACGAGAGGAGAGTCGGCTGGGATCGAGGGGGCAGGAGTTGAAATGGGGGGAGTGCTGGGAGCCAGAGGTTTGACCCGCTCATCGTGTTCGAGGGTGGCCTCGTGGGTAGCAGGGGCACGAATGGGGGAAGTCGACGGGGTGAGAGTAGAGGTCGACGAAAGGCGGGAAGGGGTCTGTGAAGGAGGGGGACAGCTGGAAGTCGAGTCGTCAGCAGGGGAAGTCAGCGCCTCACCCATTGGGATGTCCTGGGGTGCGAAGGGGTCGGTAGCACCCTCAGTGGGTAGGTGCTCGGTGGTACTGGGAGCGGTGTCACCCATGGGTACATCCAATGGGGCAACGGCAGCAGCAGGATCAAGAGGTGTGCAGGAGTCATCGAGCGAGCGGACGTGCTTGACGAACGGATGAAGGCCTACAAGAAAAGAAGGAAAACGTGGTTAGTAAATGACAGGGAGGTACCTGAGGCGCTTCGAAGCTTCGAAAGCAGCACTCGAGCCTCGAAGGTCGACCCGCCAGCTCTATGGGGCTCTCGGGCTCGGGTTGACAGCCCTATATGCTAAAACAAAGGGTAATGTTCTGTTTCATCCATCAGACATGGACTCAAATATCTGCAGAACTACCCGATCTGCAGTTCATACGTCAGTCTGTGAGCACTGCACAGTCACAATGTAAGTACATACTGGTGGTCCAAATTCCGGCCAAATTCACCTTATTCATAGCTTCTGTCAACCCCCCACCGGTCATAGCCATGTTGAATTCCACCCCAAATATGGTGACTTTATCCAGGCCAATGCCACCCCCTCTGTTGGCAACTGCACAACACAAGTTTGCTCCGGGATTTCAGTCGTCACCATCGATGATCCACTCGGAGCATCCCCCTGGTGGACCAAGTGTTCATGTACCATCTGCCTGGCAGAAGTGTCCATCACCAGCAAACCCCAGGGCATCAGGCCACATAGTGGCACTGCCACCAGGCTCCACCAGTTACAATGTACAGCACATGCAATATGCTGCTCAATGTGAACATTGGGTGCATATGGCTCACAACCCACCCCCTGCAGAGACGATATCCTTAGAAATATGGGCAGTATTTGAAGGTGGAGGGAAAAAGAAAAACCTGCGAGTGAACAATCACTGCAAGCATTTCACAATTTTTCTTCAGAAAACATGCTGAAAAAATGGAGGGAAGAGATACTCTTTTATTTCACATGTTTGGCAGGGAAAAATGCAAAAATAATATTTTATGTTTGTCTGAAAAACATAGATTGATGGTAGTGTCCATTGGCTTCTACTCTAATTGGCATTAGCATCCATTCATGTTCTCTGGAAGAAAATAAAACATTATTTTTGCATTTTTTCTTTCCCAACATCAAAAATAAAACAGTATCTCTTCCCTCCATTTTTTCAGCATATTTTGTGAAGAAAAATTGTGAAATGCTTGCTGTGAATATTGGCGTAGGTTATGATTGACTCTTGAATATATGTGATGATGCTAATCACCTTTGAAGAATATCTGTGAGGGACTGAAGGACATCGATGCACTGAGCACTGCCCACGAACTTGCAGCCATAGCACAGAAGACATTGGTACCACGCATCAAAGCATATTGCCCACAGTTTCAATGGCGAGAGGATGTGTTCATTGTTCACGACAGCAAATGGGTTGATCTGGGCAGACATCCAAGCCCCCAATCATACTTCTACAACGACTGCCTTCATGCCAGCAATTGGAAAGGGTTGAAGGCAATGGTCTTCAAATCAAAGCAGTTCATGTTGTTTGTCATTGTGCCAGCTAACCAGTGGGAAGAATTTGAAGCATTTCAAGAGAAGCTCCACTCAAGCCCACCCACCCATGCACGACCGATGTTGTTGGCCAATCCATGTCCTTCGTCTCTCGCTCGTTCCACAGTCTCAACTCCAGGTGTATCTCATCGCCCACTGACTTCTGCACCATCAACGCCTCTTCTTCTCTCGAAGGAAGTCATTTCTATGGCATCACGTAGCGTCTTCGAGCACCCAATCTCACAGGATGTACTATGTCAGGATGGAAATAAGGTAGGGGTAGTTTCGCATGAATAGGATACTGACTGATGGGGTTGGATGAAGTTTACAGTAACATCCACTGATATGAGAATAATGTCTGGCAAGCATCACCACCACCACAGTAGTAGTGCATCTAGTGGCTCCACTTCCCTTCCTCCCCAGAAGAAGACTGTGACAACTTTCTCGTCTCCCAACCGTGACCAGCTCAAGGAAGCATTACAGTCTGGAGGTGCAAGCGAATTTGATGTAAATTCAGGTAAGTTGACCTTTCCATACAATAACAGGTCATAAGGCATTGACATTGTTCAGTCTTCCATCAGAAAATCATATGAGTGGACTTCTGTGTCATCCCAACCCACCATCTTGACGATTTGGTTGACAACAAGGCTTCTTTTGATATCGGCGATGCAGACCTTTTCCCTGGAAATGTCCGGCCGCCGGACATTTCCAGGGAATCAGCAAAACAGACCCCCTCTGTCCAGATCTGTGCAGGTCTGTACAGATCTGTACAGACCCACAGACCCACAGACAGGTCCCCCTCTGTACAGATCTGTACAGACTCTGTGCAGACCTGTACAGACCTGCACAGATCTGGATATCTGTACAGATTCTAATATCTGTACAGACCTGTACAGACTGACCCCTAACTGTGTCAGTATACAGATTCCCACCCCTATCCACTGGGGGCATTATCTAATGGTTTAACTCTAAACATAGTAAAATCATTGAATTTAGCAGATACTCTTTTCATGAAATGTTCCTGAATAAAACATTGCTCATCAATGGATAAAATGATCTGATCTAATGTTCTAGGACAGAAAATGTGATAGTGTCATGTATAATGCTTTTCATAGGAACATGCATAGTGTTTATCCTTGTGATTCCTGGGTAAATCATTGTGCAAATATTTTCACTGTTTTATCATGTGTTCTAACCATGATTTCAAGCAAAACATTTGAAACTTTCCAACTTCAGAACATATCATCTTACAGAACATAGTATACGTTCCACACTCAAAACATTAGTCAAATCAATTCTGCCATTGGTGGAATGGCTGATTGGTCTAATAGAGAATGGACAAATAGTTTAATTGGAGAATGGACAAATGGTACAATTACCGAATGGACAAATGGTACAATTACCGAATGGACAAATGGTACAATTACAGAATGGACAAATGGTACAATTACAGAATGGACAAATGGTACAATTGTTACATTGAAACAAAGGATAAGCTTTGTTCCGTATGGAAAGCCAGAACATCATGCTCCTCCGAAACTCCAGACTTGCAGACTTCGGCAAAGTGAGTTCTGCATTTGGGAGTTACACACTTGGAGGACCTCGAGGACTGCCAATTAGAGTTTTGTATTTTTGCACTTCATCATTTCATACATCGTAGGTTCTTTCACATTTCCCGCCTATGCATTTTGCATTCCATACATTTTTCTGGCCAGGCTAATATAAAATCACTCTACAATTACGAGTATATACAAGGTAGTTTAGGTGCACTTCACATTGTGTCATTGGGGTATTGATGCGTGTCCTGGTGGCCTCCTCCCCCAGTGGTTGGCCGCCTGAGTGCGAATCGTCGCTAGTGTAACCAGGAAGGTCAATAGAGGTGTGGACGAAAACTTGAGCGAGTACTGGAGGATATAGCGTTTGGTGTTCGTCCACGCATTCGAAACTCGGAAGCTCCGGCTGTAGAGAGTGGGGTACAACCTGGTAAATCTCGAGATGATAAGATGGAAGATTCTTGTATTCGCCATACTGGATGGCACACGTACCGAAACAGCTGCACGATCCCGGGCTGGTGACTGGCTACGCCTAGTAACATCATGTTCGAACAGCAAGTCCCCAATTTGAAAACCATCAAAAATGGACGGGGTAGGCCCACGTTCAACAGAATGTTGTCTGAGTACACGATGCCTGATCTCAGCCAATTTGGGGGAAGCTGAAAGTAACAACGTAAGAGAACACCGACAAGCAATCGATCAAAGAACCGACCCCTTTCAACCTGCGATTCTGCATCGATCAAGTGGTCCGTTGTGAGACGGTCATCGCCCGTACCGAACTGATGAGATAGCTCACCAGCCTGTCTCTCGAAGAAGCCTGCGGGAGAGATGTTATCACGACGGCCGCGCGTTACAGGGAGACGTAAATCTGAACCAATGACCCCGTTGCTAGCCAAACTAGTATCATCTGAACTAGACGGAGACACCGCAGATTCCAAGACAAGGGGAGACGGGCTCCCACGAGTAGGACGTAACTGGGGTGGTGGCGGCGGAGGGGATAGCCTTGAATCCGATGGTCGCCTTATGCCAACGTTGGCGCGTGTACCTTCCATACCGGGAAGCACATGGCTGGAGCCTATTGTCCCTCCAGAACGCTCGCCCTCGGCTGACGGTCCTCCCGACATGGGGGAATAGGGAGGGGAAAGGTTATTATATTGAAAAGGATACAGCCTACTGCCAGTGGAGGGTGCAGAAAGGTGCGTTGTAGATATTCCTGGGTAAGATTGCATAAGATAACGCTCGCATGAGTATTCAGAATGTTAATGTTGCTGACCATTGGTAGAACCAAAAGAGGACATTGATGAAAAGGTATCATCTTTGCCGTTGGACTCATCGCTGGTGTCGCGAGCGGTGAAGCCACCGCTGTTCATCGACTGAAAGGTGGAAGGTCCAGCATGCCAATCCTCGTGAGTGGCGTGTTCGGAAGATCCCATCTGTGGCAGGAGTGAGCGACGTGAGGTTGCAATGGAGCTACGCAGCGCAGCGATATGACGCTCGAACTCGTTGAAACGCTGCAGAGAACTGCGTAAGTTGTCCTCTGAGGAAACAGAAGGTGTTTCTGGGATGCCTTCAGTGAACGTAGAATGAGGCAGCTAGATGTTTAAGTTAGCTACGCCCCCATCTTGAGAGCCAAAAAACGCACAAGCGGAGATTGGACAATCTACAGCATCTCGAGCCAGTGCGGATGGACCACTTAAGCTGAGATCGCTGCGTGAGCTGGATGGAGCGGTGTCGTATCCTGTAGAAGTCAAAACATCGGACGATGGCGAATGACCGCTGTTGGAGGAACTACTTGTACTTCGAGCTCTTTTATTCCTCCGTCACCGGCGCCGGTGCTGCTACTGGAGCCACTAGAAAAGTGATGAGAGCTTCCCGAGCTGCCACTCACACTAGGCTGGGTCCCACTGTTGAGCGATGATGGGTCAGGATCGGAATCGTACCCGTACTCTTTGAACGGGCGCTTTCCGTTGGACTGCAAGTTGACGCGGTGAAGGTGGGATGGACGATAGCTTGAAGACGAGGACATCTGAGCAGACCAAAGGGTGGTCTGCACTGGACTAACGAAGGACAAAGGGTAACTGGTGGATGTTGGGCTCTTCAATGTAGAAAACAATGCAGGGCAACGACGGGCGTCGGCGAGAGGGATGGCAAGGCGAAGGGGGGGACATCGCCACATCCCACTGAACCCCTCTCTGTCTTAAAAAAAAAAAAAAAAAAAAACACTCGTTCATTCCAACGCATTTTTACAAGGGGGTAGTGGTTCATTGCTATTTGGTGCATGTGATATCCGAGATGGCAGCTGCGTAGACGATGTCCAGATTTGCAGGCGGGGACCGTACGACCTCAGCTGCCCATCTATTAATCAGTCTCTCCAGTTGAGAGGCAGCATTCTGAGTGTTGAATCGTGCCAGACGTCAATATAACAATCACAAGAGGCCCATGATGAGCGATGCTATGCATGCGCCTTCGAGAAAGACACGCACCTTGATCGAAAAGGCATCCACTGATGTTCCTCCTTGTTTCGTGAGTGCATCCTGCGAGTTCGCAGTACCCTCCAAGAGCGCTATATGCGCACGAAGCAGTCCGATCGGTTGTTCCTGTTCTTCGAGCTGGCGTCGTTTTTCTTCGACATTTTCGTGGGCTATACACTGTCGGGGGTGTCAGCCCATGATCCTGTATAGGAAGCTGCGATGCATCGTGTAACGGTAAGTAAGATGGATACCCACAAAGTTCGTGAGCGCATAGCGGTACTGCCCACTGCTGACGAGGTCTTGCGGGAATGCCATTATCGATGATAGCACAGAGGAGGCGCTATACACGAATCCCACAACCCGTGATCAGAGTCAAGTATGTTCCCAGTTCAAGGCGGGCTTGGATGTGCCGTAAGTTCCTCCAAGTGCGTAACTCCCAAATGCAGAACTCACTTCGCCGAAGTCCACAAGTCCGGAGTTTCGGAGGAGCATGACATTCCGGCTTTCCATAGTTCCCAGTAGACTGACTGCATGCTTCTGCAGTTGAACTTGCATTGGAGTTGTACTTACGTCGGAGTTGCACTTATGTCGGAGTTGCACTTACATCGGAGTTGCACTTGTGTCGGAGTCATACTTGCATCGGAATGGCACTCACATCAGGTTGTGCCTGCGTAAGAGTCATCTGGTATATGGTACCCTGGCAATTGGATCATGACATGTGATGTCGCCACACCCGCATACTACCACTACATACCTACAACCAGAAAACTCGGGACACTCACAACTTGTTCCGGTCATCTATTCCGACTATCTAGTTCTGCAGAGCACAGACTGTCTAGCAGCCCAAAAGTGAAAACGCGATGCTACACACCTGCATTCCTAGAAGTTGCTGCGTCCTCATCGAAATAGTTATCAACGTGTTCTGGACGACCGGCATCACATCGTTCATAGCATGAGTGACATGGGAGGTGATTGCTCCATAAGCAGAGGTATGGGAATTGGCTTCGTTACTTGCTCTAAAGTGTGGAGATCCCGTAAGCCAAGGGAAGTCAGTAGGTTGTGCCACTCACGTGTCTGTAACCCTCAGTATATGATATTTAACGACGGTCGTCAGCATTAAAAATAAAATAAAATAAAAAACGCAACGCACCATAAGCCTCCCGCCGTCCGTGTATGAATACGTTGGCGCATGCTGTCCCCTCGGAGGCTGTGGCGACGGCGACCTCCCAACAGCCGGACTCAACTCTCTAAAACCATTTCCTGGACCCGTCCCTCCATAGTAGGGCCTCATCTGCTGATTAATATTAGAGCCATGCACGACAGGTGCATAATGATACTCCTGCTGAGGCGCATATCGTCCACCATCACCGTACGGACTGACTTGCCTTTCCATACAGCTGCACACCGCCCAGTCCAATCCCGCGCCCAGGACTCGTACCGCGCGCAGGCGACGGAGCACTTGCAGCTAGCGACGTCGTTCCTATTCCAGGGTATCCAGCTCGACTGGTCGATCTTGGTCCTGGATCCTGTTGTTGCATCTGTTGTGGACTCTGGCCCAAACTCTGTCCGACACTGGAAGCAGAAGGGGGTTGACCCATCGCAACGGGAGGAGGGGCTGAACCAACAAACGAATTCGCTCTACTCCTTGGCTCGCCAGGGAACGGTCTCCGATAATTGGCAACTACTTGTTCGACGGGTACGCCTCCTGATGCCGACGATGGCGGCGGCATCCCAGCCCCAACTCCAGATGCTGGCATAAACGAGCCTGACATGCCAGACGACGTAGATGCCGAGGATGCCCCAGCACGAGACGGCGGCGCCGCAAGGGCTGCAGTGGGAGGTGGAGGATTGGGCGATGACGGACGGGCGCGTGCAAGTGGATACGACCCCACGATGGCATCGCCACTACTTTGATAGCCCATAACACCCCCAGATGCAGGTGTCGAAAGGGCCTCTGATG
Source organism: Pisolithus albus (assembly GCA_024613165.1). Taxonomy (NCBI): domain Eukaryota; kingdom Fungi; phylum Basidiomycota; class Agaricomycetes; order Boletales; family Pisolithaceae; genus Pisolithus; species Pisolithus albus. The sequence goes on from JANFAB010000034.1 coordinate 506,428, forward strand.
GCTTGCCCCCCGAAGGCAGGGACGTCCTCGAACTTGGCGTATCCCTGTGTACGGTGTTCCGCCTCTCGGGTCCCTTCGTCACCTGCACCGATGCCGACGGGTGGTGATGTGTGTGATGTCGCCTGTGTGGTGTTGGAGCTGGATGTCTGCTGCCGAGGGTCTTTAGAAGGGTCGACATCCCATGCCTTGTTCCCGATAACGAGCTGCATGCCCGAAACGGTGGGATCGACAGGATCTTGGGGATAAGCATGAGTGGCTGAAGACGTCTGGGAGTGCGGATAGGACTGAGAGCGGGCGTGCCCATATGTACGCGCATGAGAAGGTGCGTAGACGAGCCCAGACGCGGTACCGTTATGTCTTTGCGCTCGCCGAGCCCGAGCCCGTTGTTGGACAGACGGTTCATGGGAGGGGGGCACATGTCCATTGATGCCATTCGCCTGGGACCTCTGCGACTTATGGGTTGCGCTCCTCGAAAGATCGGCTTCGGTCAGAGCACCCCTCGACAGAGGACCTCCGCCAGCGCCGACACCTGCATGGTTCGCACCACTCTTGAACGGAACGTCTTCATCTTGGGTCGTCACCGGTTTCATAACTCTCTGGGTGACCCTCCCAAATACCGCCGGACGGGTCATTATTCTGTTATGATTGACGGGCGGTGCACCGGTGTTGGCGTAGTTAACGAAAGTCGGAGGCTCAGGGATGGCGTTGCCAGTACCATAGTCGTGGACAAAGTTGTCCATCTCTTTCTCTGGTTCCATTTGTTCAAGTGTGAGACGCATCCCTTCGCAGGCCCAACGGGGAAATCTCTTAAGCAAATGAGATGGCGGGATGGTAGGATGAACGTACCTCATCATCGGAGACACAGACGGCCGAAACGGCGTTGACATACGACCACATAAACTGTGTTTCTTGCAACACGCATGTGAATTGTGCATAATCATTCTCGTTGATCTGTACGGTCTGTTGCGCCCTTTCCAACTTCGAATATATCTTTTCCAAATCTTGACCCTGTACGAGGGTACTCCGGGCGGTATACGAATTGTTGCGAATGCAGTCGGATTCATATTTCTCACGTGCTTTCGAGGCATGCTGTTCACGGGTCTGCTTGGTGTGGAACTCTTTCCACTTGGTAAACCTTTTTGTGTTGTTGTTGTTGCCCAGTCGCAAAGGCGGCAATGGAACCTTCGATTTCCATACGGACTTGTTCGGCAAGTTGCATGTGACCGTTGGCTTGTTTCGAGACGAAGTAGCGCGTTGACGACGCCATCAAAATACGGTGACAAGTGGCTAGTCTGTGACGGCACTGATTCTTCTTCTAAAAGTTCGAGCTGATCAGCAAGGTTCATCAAAGCACAACCATGACCTCCTAACGTCTCCTCTACACTTTTCATCGTATGTCGCATACCTTCTACTTTAGCTGCTATCACATGCTGCGAGCAAGAATCAGCGATCAAATGTCATAACGAAGTTGCAGACTTACCTTGTCGTCTACCAGCTGCTCTTGTATCTCATTGACTTCGGAAATCTTTTGGCAGATGTCCTTTAAACATCTCTCTAATGGACTGTGGCCATTGACAGGGACATGACACGTGCAGACATCGTCGCATCCTTCGGACTCCAGACAGTGGCTGGTAACCCTGTCAGCACTGCAATCTATGAGACTCATTGCATTATTGCGTGGCGTCGTGCATTTCCCATACCTTGCGGACAAAGAAAAGGAATGAAGAATGAGTTGAAGAATTTGAGACGTATTGAAAAGGTTATCAGTGCCGACTTCGAGATCGAGAAGATGGTACTGTTGATGCCCTGCAATCGAGTCCAGGTTTGCGTGCTTTTGTAAGAGTTTATGTGCAATATCCGGAACCCGACCCAGTGGAACGCGGGTTAACCCATTTCTGCACTGCGCACATTAAGGATCCGCTTTGATTAGGTCCTCCAAGGAAAGTAGAACTTTGTCATCGAAATCAAAACTTGCATCCATCTCCGGTTGGTCCTCGCGCTAGGGACAAGAGTGCGAGACGACCAAGAACTGATCCTAGTCAGAAGGGCAGTAGGGAGATGTCCTCTCGTCGGTATAGCCACGTGTAGCGAGCTGCTCGCGAATGTTAGCATCACGCTACGCGCCTCGGATGCAGAGCGGTAGTGATCCCTGATGACATGATTAGCACCCGCATGGAGGATGCATTGACGTTCACGAATAACGCACACAGCCATCCTGATTAACTCGCCTGAAGCGGACATTCCAGATTTTGTCCGTAACGCTTCATCTGGTGGAGGGGCATCCATGGGGAGGTGATTCATGAGGAGACAACAAACTGAGCGCGACAAGACACTCACGCTATAAGCCGAGGTGAATGCGTACGCAGGGAAAAAAAGGCTGATACATATACCATGTAGGGATCACCCCAAGTCTGCCATACTGTGTCAGTTGTGGAAGTACGATTGGCGGGGGGTTTGATGCAGATACCTGACTTCCTGACTTCAACATGCACGGACGACTTCACGTGTTATCTGCGCGACGGTGTCACTGATGGTATGGAATGCGGCTCGCACTTGACAGCTGGCATGGTAGAGGGGCAGATATAATGGAAGAGCAGTCAACGGAGTCGTCCGAGTCGAACTAGCCGGTGGCATGTACAAGGCAAGGAAGATAACCAGTGGCCAGTAGAATCTCATGAGTCAGTCGAAAGCCGAGTCGGGAGGCCACCAATACCTGTTGGGGAGGGGGGTTGTGGTGAGGAAGCGTGACATCAGTAGTGTCTGGCCCTTACACAGACATTGTGTTAGCAAACTTTGCAAAGGTACAGTGCCCGATCGTTCCTTTACCTTGCACAGCTATAGATCGGGCGTGGTCGATGGCTCGCTCGGATGACATCCTGGAACCATCTCACCGATACCCAGTAATCGACCCATAGCATTACAAAGGTTGGGTAAGACCTTTGATACGTCGGAGCGTCGTCGTCGTGTGGGTCTGCATATGCGTTGAAGGCGAAAGAAGGCTGGGGATGCACTGCAGTGAGTTCCCGAGGGAGTGTGAGTATATTGTGGTGGTTCGGCGAGAGAGGGTCTGGTGGATGGTCGGACACGGAATCAAATCACAGGGTGTCCTTGACAAGCCCGACAGCACGTTGATTCCCCTGTTCTTGCCCTTGTTGAGATTTGTTCGGGAGTGCCAGTCGACTGAGAAGAAACCCTCCTGTGAAGAGGTAGATGGCAGTGATGTGGACGTAAACGAGCTGCAAGCAAGGTAACAAAATATCTATTTTTTTCGGGTCCATTCCGTAGACTCGAGAAATGCCGCCGGTTGGCGGCTTTCAACCTTGCTTGCAGCGCTCGTTGGAGAATTGTTTCTGTGGACGCGATCTAAGGTAAAGCTACTACCCTCTAGGCATTGTAACATGGTGAAGAAAACCTCCTCTCGCTAGGTCTTTGAATCCAGAAAACGGACCACCTACATGTACCGTACCATCGCAGTATTCGTATAGCATCTCCCGTAGGTGGACTAAAGACTCGCTTGCGGTAGCAGGATAATCGTTCCCTCCCAAGGGATTCAACTGCCCAGGATTTCAATGCATGATAAACGCGTTGGACTTGAGAAACCGCTTCCACTTGTCAAATATACTTTGAATGTACGATGCAGTCTTGTCCCAGTCGTCCTGGTGCTAGAAGGGCCCCATTCTTCCTCAAAGTCACATCCCTACCAAGGACCGCTTGTTTTACCTTTTCACTCTTCCGCGTCTGACTGGTGTTTCACTCATGACGACTGGTTCGCGTTTTTTGATATTGGAACTTATCGCTCTTGCACAGCAACGCATTTTCTTCACGCCCCCGAGATGGGTCGACATGACATAGTTTCACGAAAATGTCTTCGAGCTGTCCTTGGGTTGTGCGCTGCGGAAACAGGTACGTACGCCAACTGACTTTGGTCTTGGGTATCGATGCTGATTTTGTAAACGCCTAGGCCTGCCGCATTGTGCTTCGGAGCGCACATCGCAACTCTCCTTGTTTCGTTTTCCTGGCATTTGCAGCCTGTGTCACACGACTAATATTGCTAAGCCTGCTCTTTGAATGTCAGTCCTCCAAGAGAAGGCTAGCGTCGGTCACCATCGATGCCGCCAGCGTAGAGCGAATTTTATGGTCTGCCTGCCAGCACATCTTGTAAAGTCGTGCTATAACGGAACCGCCAGCAGAAGTGCGCCTTACTTTTTGTTGGTCGTGGCATTGGGCGTTATATGCGTAGTTGTCACCGATACTGCAGGACTTGCCAGTCCGTCACCCTATTCTTCGACAGCGCAGGCACGACATGAGGGGTGGTCTATTCCATCTACATAAACAAGGGTCCTGCGAACACTGAGTGAGAGTCTGGCATGCGCCCGAGGCTTGCAAAGATCGTTTATGCACTGAACAGGACGAAAAAGTCGAGTTGAAGATTCGGGTTACCGCACGCCGTGTCGTGGGGGGAGATACAGATCACTGGGCTCTCACACAGACAGTTTCAAACGTTCTCCACTTGCTCCTCCAAATAAGTCCACAGTTCTTTTCCAAGTTGGGAGTATCTGAGCGACATTTCCCCACCCGAGCCCATGGTACCAAATGCTGAAGACGGATCGGTTAGTAATGTCATACAACGTGGTGGAAAGGAAAAGGCAAGATCAGTACCTGTCCGCTGAGCGTAGCAGCCTCTGGTGACGTGCCCACGTATAGTTGTGTGAGTACACCATTCATATATACTAAGTTAATCACTGTCGAAACTGTCGTCCTCACCACCATCATCAGTTGAACTATCATCGCTATCCTCCTCCGCCACTGGCACCTTCTTTACTGCGTGTCGCTCACAAAGTATAAGGAGCCTGGAGTTTGTAGCAGCGAGAATTGCGTTCCTTCGAGGGGAATTAATTTTAAGGTGGGGAGCCAGTGTGTAGTCCACTCCTTTAGGAGGAGAGTCCATACTTTGTGTCTTTCGAACGCATATGAGGTGGTGCTGGCGCACTTACGTCGGAGTTGCACTTACGTCGGAGTTGCAGTACTAGCATCGGTAATTGCACTCGCGTCGGGGTTGTGCCTACATAAGAGTCATTTGGCATATGGTACCCTTGGTAGATGATTAAAAAAAAAAAGAAACTCGGGACGCTTACAGCAGGGGCGTGTGCAGATCAATGCTGGAGTCCGAACAATACCAATAAAAATTGCAAGAAAGCCTGAATATAAAGGAGAAAAAGCATGCAAGCGCCTCGTGACGGGTAGTCTGCTCACCCGAAGCTAACCACACGACCGCCAGAAATGCGTCTTCTAAAACAGTGGAAGTTTGGAGGTTTGTCCGGCAGTCTGAATGAGCCGCAGGACGAGAGTCATGATATGGCCTGCCATAGGTTGGATACCCTCCCCCAGCCACCGGGTACGCTCTGATAACACACTGTAAGATGACAGTAGCTCGAACTGGAAGAAATGTGATATTTACGATGACCACACTACAATGATTGCTCTGAGGTTCGTTCCAGTTGTTCCGGTCATCAATTCCGACTATCTAGTTCTGCACAGCAGACTGTCTAGCGGCCCAACAGTGAAAACGCGATGCTACACACCTGCATTCCTAGAGGTTGCTGCATCCACATCAAAATAGTTATGAACGACGTCGTTCGTGAGTGGCATGGGAGGTTATCGCTCCATAAACAGAGGTATGGTAATCGGCTTCGTTACTCGCTCTAAAGTGCGGAGATCCTGTAAGCCAAGGGAAGTTGGTAGGTTGTGTCACTCACGTGTCTGTAACCCTCAGTAGTGTGTTGACGACGCCATCAAAATACGGTGACAAGTGGCTAGTCTGTGATGGCACTGATTCTTCCAAAAATTCAAGCTGATCAGTGAGGTTCAACAGCAGTTTGTCACAGTTCTTGGGTTGTCTTGGACGCCCGTCACGAGTGCCAGCACCAGTGGATGCAAATGTACTGGTTTGATGGTGTCAATGAGCAAACCATGTATCCTCCCAAGCGTTCATGCTGCCGTGTCTTTCACGTGTACATTAGAATCGCTCGTCATCCCAATCAGCAATGGGAGCGCCTGACTTACCTGTCAGGACGCTTGGATCGGGACCATCCAGGATAGACCCAAAGAGCCATCACGGCTGCTTCCCACTGATGCCGATCGGGAGACTTGATGTAGGCTTCGATGAAAGGGACAACAGCGTCAACTATTGGGTCTGTAACAGCCCAGGCAATCAAGTTGACAAAAGACATGGTCATATTCCGTTCATTTTCGACGACGACTTCCTCCGGGAGAGTGAGGAGTGAGAGAAGAACGGGATTGACCTCGGGCAATGCAATTTTGGCAAAGAATTTAGATTCGATCTCGGGCGGTTCACCATAATCGGCAGCCTGAACGATAAAAAAATAAATAGTCAGTCCCTATCCAGGCAATATGATTAACAAATCCCGAAAACGTACTTCGCGTGTCTCGTGAGCAAGCTCGATTCCCTCTTCACAAATGATGGCCCAAAACCCATCACGGTAAGCTTAGACGACGGATCACTCACTTGATATCAACCCGAAAACTGGGCACATACCACGAGAAGGGCTTGCTCCATGTAAAGGGCCATGATCTTGACGAGACACTCGAGGGCTCCAACTTGAACAGAAACCGAAGGGTTTTGAGTTGCCTCGCACACGACCTGCATTATGTGATTGCGCTCTCCCCGCAGGACATGAGGCGACGAACGACCTGAAAAGGAAGACAACAGACCTCACGCTCGAAGTTTTCGCGCAAAAATTCAAGTGAGTTGTAAAGAGCATGCACAGCAGCTAACTGAACACCTGAGGAGGGTTCGCGATGGCGGACACCACGTATCACGGCAGTCAATATCTCGTTTGATCTCAAACTCGGAATCTCAGGTTGCTGTGGTGGGCGAGGGGCGAGGTATAAGGGAACAAACAAAGAAAATAAAACAGAGATGAGGTACGTACTATGGACTCGCAGATGTAGCCAATCGTTTTTTAGTGTCGCGATCCTCAGATTAGCGTTTGTCAGGTTATTCACGAAACCGAGAAGAAGTTCGATGAGGTCCGGCCACTGATCGTGCGGAAGCTCTACGGAGGCAATGGCAGCGACGACTTGAGCAAGGAAGCCACCAGCTCTCAAAAAGGGAGATGCGAGGGTGACAAGAACTTCTTGCTTGATCTTAGCTTTGGTGTCGTTGTCGGGGGAAAGCCATCGTGTAGTGTACTGAATCTATATGGCACAACAGCCCTCCCGGGGCGTTTTCACAGGAGTGTGCGGCTTCCTAGATAACGGTGTGACGACGGTGTCGGGAAAGAAATGATTCTTCTATGTACACGAGCTGAGAGGTTGTTTTTCAGCACCAAGGCTGCCGCGTTGCGAATGCGGACTTGCGAACTTTCATTTGCGAGTTCAGAGGAGAGCATGAGCATGTATGCTGGCTGGACAAGGACATCAGTGCGATATATGCTCGAAGGCATCAAAAGATACCCACGTTGGTTTCCCTCGAGGCATTCTCCAGCTGCTCTGTACGTATCTTCTTCGATGACGGGAATGGACGATATCGAGGGCTCTGAGAACACGTGTACGACATCAAGACCGCGGAGTCCAGCGAGAGGTGAAGGTTGCCGCGGTTTGTAGCCTCCGTCGTCCTTGGAACTGCATCATTGAGGCTGGCAAGGGGTCGAGGAGGCACAGGCGCAGTAAAAGCATGCGCAGAATACTGCAAAATCTTAAAGCATAGTAGTATATCCATTCACCGACTTACTCGACGAACTCGCCGAGCGGACGAAGGCAACGCCCACGATATTCTTGTGACAAAAACACGTTTCATGAAAGCCAATCTTGTCTCGTCTGGGAACTGCCAGAACCTTCCGCATTAAAGCTCAGAGATGGTAGAGATGACATCTAAAGTAGCTTCTCACCGGAAGTCGATGCGAAGAAAGGACAGTCGCACGATAAAGTATAGAAGCGAAGCACATCGTAGCTCGAGATATACGTACGAGCCATTGGTCAAATGAGCAGCTTATCAACGAGAAACAACGAGGACAATAACTCGCCCGCTTTTGCACAGAGAAAATAGCATTCATAATAAAGGATGCATCATGGTGGCGAGGATCCGGTAGATGAGTTCATCCTTCAGCGATGTTGGTCGACGAGGTGCAAGGCAGTGTAATGCGAGTGATATCTGTGTGGAATCGAGTGTGCTGGCTCCAATAGGCACTGGTATTCCAAGAGATACTATCGAGCTCGCTCAGAACATGCATACCATACTAAGGTAATATGGCTATCATACAGGTAATAACACGAAACAGGACATCTGTTAAGTTTCACCTCGCAACGCTTGGCAATCCACCATAACGAAGGGCATACCAGAGAGGCCGGTCCACCCCCCCCTGGGTTTTCAGCGGATCTCCTCTAAGAGCGGTGAAAAAGCCAATAAATACCAGGAATACCACGGCCGAAGCGAGAATCAAGGTATACATCTGAGTTCTTGATAGCTTCCACCCAGCGATATGGAGAATGCGCTGCTCGTAAGTTGTCAATGAGATCCCTGGCTGCCTGCTGAAAACCGGGATAACAGAACATATAATTGCCACGCTATAACGATATAGCTGTTCCGCCTGTTCGTAACCATTCAAAAATAAGGGCAGGGTCAAGGTACCAGATCAACGCATACCAAGTTTTTCCCAGCCTCGCTGCTTTGTGCTGCACCCCCAGCACCGCACTGCAATGGACCTTCAGGGCTCGTTTCTTCACTGTCATCGACCACCCTTGACGAGGGTCGGAAACCATGGGTACTACGGCGCAATTCTTCCTCGAGAGACGGCTGTGGATGTGCCCAACTCTGGGCCATGTCAGAACTGCCGTCTCCGCTGATCTGTCCAAGGCTTGTCTTGACAGAGTCCATGGTTTCTTGCATGTCACGTAAGGCGACCCGGATAACGTCAATGTCCTGGGTATGGTCCAATAGCGTCATGAACCCTTGAGAGAGACTATGTATGCCTGCCAAGGCCTGAGAGAAGAGTGTTGTATGTTTGTCCTGAGCGGTCCGAATTCCATCGGCTTTCTTCTCTAAAATGGTTAATCGTTCATCCAGCGAAAGCTGAGATGACTGTAGGCCAGTCAACGAATCGGTGATGCACTGCTGAAGAGCGTCTATTGAAGTAATCAACAAGGAAAGTAGGAATATAAACGACCTATAACTTACCGCTCTTATTCCTTACTTGTTGCTTAAGGTCGTGCCTACACGAGGTGAGGTTGGCTTCTAAGTTTACAAGGGAAGCTTGAATGTCTTTCAAGCTGGCGTCCTGAAAACCTGTGTGAATAACTGGAAATTTTCCAGTTTAAACTATGCACTTTGCGGATGCGATTTTTCTGCACTGATGCGAGGCGCTTTTCCAAATTATTGAACTCCTCCGCAACCCGCCTCTGAGTATCGTCCAATGCACTTAGCCGACCTTCATGATCTCCCAACGTCTCGTCCACACTTTTCATCGTATGTCGCATGCCTTCTACTTTAGCCGCTATCACATGCTGCGAGCAAGAATCAGCGATCAAATGTCATAACGAAGTTACAGACTTACCTTGTCGTCTACCAGCTGCTCTTGTATCTCATTGACTTCGGAAATCTTTTGGCAGATGTCCTTTAGACATCTCTCTAACGGACTGTGGCCATTGGGGGGGACCTGACACGTGCTGACATCGTCGCATCCCTCGGACTCCAGACATTGGCTGGTAATCCTGTCAGTACTGCAATCTATAAGACTCACTGCGTTATTGCGTGGCGTTGTGCATTTCCCATACCTTGTAGACAAAGAAAAGGAATGAAAAATGAGTTGAAGAATTTGGGATGTGTTGAAAAGGTTATCAGTGCTGACTTCGAGATCGAGAAGACGGTACTGGCGATGCCCCGCAATCAAGTCCAGGTTTGCGTGCTTTTGTAAGAGTTTATGTGCAATATCCGGAACCCGACTCAGCGGAACGCGAATTAACCCATTGCTGCACTGCGCACGATGAGGATCGGCTTTGATGAGGTCCTCTAAGGAAAGTAGAACTTCTTCATGGGAATCAAGGCTTGCATCCATCACCGATTGGTCCTCGCGATAGGGACGAGAGTGCAAGACGACTAAGAACCGATCCTAGTCAGAAGGGCAGTGGAGCCAATGGGTGGGGAGTGGCAGAAGGGTAATGATGGACGCAGGAGAGCGAAAGCTAGCTAAAGTTGCAGTGCGCACCAAACGTGAAGCGGACTATAAGTATGGTCGCTTGAGGCTCAAAGACGATGACTGCCTGGTTACCGGTTGTTAGGATGATAATCATATTCTTTGGTTGATACCTACAAGGACTCGTATGTCCTGCAGAGCACAAAGAAGTGGAGAAAATGACGCAAACAAGCAAGCAAAGTTATCCATGGCTGTCGTGCCCAGCAGAAACCTCGTTTACAACCGCTCCTTGCGACTGGTGTAGCTTAGTGGACCAGAAGATTTGTTCACCGCAGAGGCTCACCGGCTCGGAGCTAATGAGACAAGTATTTGAACAGAGACAAGTTGAGATATCTGGGAGTCGGAATTGTGCTTGGGTTACGGAAGGATTCGGACCCGACCTTATTGCTAGATCGGTCACCACAACCGCATCACAAAAGTTCCCGAAACTGGGTATTATCTGATATAGGCAACGCGGCGTGACAGCCTCCGGCGCTTCCCGATTCTTCGTGAGAAAGCGGTGTCGGCGACATCCTTGTCAGATCTGATGGCGGGTGCAAAGACACATCGCGTGTCGGCCAGATACTTGTCTGGCTAAACACTGTCATGTAGATACTTTCCAGAGATTGACAGACATTCATTATTATATCACGATTACGGTGGTCACTATGTCGTACCCTTTGCCTTGAATCCCAGTTCTCCTTTCATTGGCCAAGCGTGACTCAACTTGGTCATGTGACACAGTCACAAATCACATCCTCATCTATCAGGGGCCCGATGGTGTAAAGTGCCATGGCAGAATTGCATCGACTTCGCCATCGTCCTCAGCGCTCGCTTGCAGATACCCGCCACCTCGTGCATTTCCCGTCAGCTGAACAGTATCAGATCGTGCGGCACAGGCGAAATGGGGCAAATTCAGGTCTGTCATCGCTAATATATCTACCCACCCATCCCTATTTCCGCTGCAAGGTATTGATATCACTCAACATCACGGCACCGACTGGTAAAACGGTCCCTTTGGATGCGTCTATACTCGCTGCAAGGTCAGAACTAGCTATGGAACACGCAACTGCAAAACAACGCGGTGCTCGAAGGATAAGGTAGGAAAACGAAAGCACGCAACCGCGCATACAGCCCACAAGCCGCACGTTGATGTTCATTCCCGGTATATGGATCTGACCTGAAACGTCCCAGGCATGTAAATCACTAAGGTCGGTCACCCTTACGTCCAGTCTACTACTCTTTAGTTCATGCTTTGGTCTGCCGTTCAGACCTGGATCCCTTTACATGCATTTCGTATCCCCACCGACAACTTCATCGAAGCCATGGATAGAGCCAGTACATTCGAAAAATCCTGGGAAGTACATGCACTAAGACCCGCGAGATTGTCACCCTTACTCGCCACGCCTCTCTCGCCCTTTGGCGCTGGACAACGCGAACGTCGATAGGATATCAAGATACCGGCACCTCCCAACAGCGAAATCGATCGTTGCCTGCGATAACAACCGCGTATATGCCTTGCGCGACCAACAACGGATGTGTCGCATGTTCGGATATTACTCATGATGCTTGCCTTGTGGAGAGGGACCCAGGGTCGCTCATGTTCTCATTGCACAGGTTGCCCAGCTCTTCCAACCATACCAACGATCATGGCGGTTTTGGAGTGAACGCAGACGCCACAGATGAACAAAAGTGGAATGTCGTGTCGAGTTTGACAAATGAGCCATGTACTTTGCAGTGGCTGGAGTGCTTAAAGGATCGTAAGTGGACCGTACCTCCGACCTCGGCTTGACAACCACCCTCTGCGGCAGATATTGTATTCCCGCGTTTGAAGAGCATGCCGATGGCTTACGACGCCACGAAGTCAGCTGGCCGACGGTCACGGCTAATTTTTCCTGGGAAGCATTGATGTATGCTAGAAAGTAACCACGCCAGCGGTCAAGAGGAATGTCTTCATTGATCTCTTGGAATTGTCGCTCACGAGCTCGATGATACATTTCAGTAGGCTGGGATAACGCTAGAAGCTCCGTTCGTGGGGGACGTCACCGTGTGACGACCTGCAGTATTCACTTCATTGCCAGCGATCGTGTAGCAGGGCCAAGGTGGGTCGCTGAAATTCTGATACCACGGTAGAAACTTATCATTCATGAGGATGACGCGAGCTAGGGAGGCTGCGGAATTCACTCTCGCATGGCACGCCTGTATAACTTTGGAGCGCGGCGTCGAAGCTTATAGCGATCCGGGAGAGTTCTCTCCGTTGTGGACACTCCGGTGCAGATACAGTCGTCCGCAACCCCCGTTGCGAGATCTCTGACTTGCTTGCATTCTGTTGCAGGTGGAGAACCAGAACGATCTTCAGTTCCCAAGTCGAAATCGCAGCCCACTCTGGCTACCGTTATTTGGACCTCGCAAGAGTGTACGAGAATCAGGGTTGGTGCTACTGGCATTATGTAAAGCAACTACAGCAGGACGTCCTCCAGTATCTTGCCCTCCTGTTCACCATGATTGTTATCCGATATTTCTGTATCAACATCATCAAAATGAATATTCTAGCAAATGAAATTAGACACTATAAACATAGAAAGCACACTGGTCTGAAATACATACCCTAAAGATTGGCAACACATGAACCACCTCCACCGGTAGCCGATCATCGAAACGATCGAAATGCGTTTTCGCGAACTGCGTGATGATATTATCTACTGAAACCACTTCGGGGGGATGGAATTTGTCGTAGTATAACCCGCCTACTGCTGCAAATCCAAATCTGCGGTATGGATCATGTGGCTGGTGATTAGCTTTCAGTGGCATATGGCGTTCAATGACAGCGAAAGGGTGCCTATCGTTACTGTTGCGCTCCAGTTTCCTTCTGTCACAGAAGAGAGCTAGAATGCGGGCAGGTTCACATCCATCATTACAGGAGGAGTCCCCACTAGCCCGTATGATAATGTTAGCATCTCCAGGGGAGTGTAGGTTCGCTTGGTAACACATGCCCTCCCGCCGTACTTTTGTACAGAAAATGACATCTAGTCGGCAGTAGATTAACGTGGTGGTGATGTGAAGGAGAGGGGCACGTCTCACCTGATGAGTTCTGTGTTCGAATGTGACGCATAGCAAGAGATACGTGACTTTTGTCTTGTGCTGCTTGCCGTCCCTTTGCTGAGGGATGCCGCATGTAAAGGCGGGTCTTTGATGACGAACCGAATGATAGGATATCATTGAGGCGTGATCCCCGAATGTCTGAGTAAAACGCCTGCAGGAATGCAGGCAATAAGTCCGCAAACGCTTGTACCCTGCCACCAAACATGTAAGCGGTGAGGTTTGCAGCTCGACACGCATCATTCATGAACGTGAGCTCTAGTTCACCTAGAGCAGCCATGTCAGTGCCAACATCAGCTGCTAAGTTTATACGTACCAAACTTGTTGTTAGATTTTATGTTCTGAAGCATGTAGTTGTAGCGCTCAAAGGCCCAGGTCCTCCAACTGTGCACGGGACCAAACGCCAAGAGCAGGTCGCCGATGTGAAGCGCTAGGTGATGGGTTGGTTGGACTTTAGCCTCCTTGTATAACCGTACTAGCCCATGGAGGTATTCTGACATGTGAAACATGTATTCATCAGCAGCAAATTTCGAGGTGGTGTGCATGTTTGCCCAGTGAATTGCGGTGACGAGGTGAATGTAATTTACTAGCATTTCGCCTTTCCGGCCCGTATCGAACCCCCACAGCCGGATGAGTGTGATGACGAGATGAATGGTTCCCACTGAGCGCCATTGGTCAGCACTAAGAGAGCGGCTTGCTAAACCAAAATCCACTGGGGCGGGGGAGACAAAGGACGGAAGAATGAGTTTCCGCTGATCCTCCCAAACCTCGGGTAAAATTTGGTCCCCAAGAACAACAGACTTGCATGAATGTCCCCTTGACTTACTCCGGGCAGAGTCTGCGAGGCCTGGAAGAGGCTTCGTGTGATGGCGATTTGATCCAATTGGGTTTTCAGTACGCTAAGGACGGCAGTCAGTCTGGCACCGACTCCTCACGATGGTTATACACTCACCCATTGACCCAAGGCAGTCAACAACGTAGACTTACTAGGTAGTTTTCCCGGCTTATGGTCGACGCGTATCTGAAGTTCGTTACACAACGCGAATAGAGTCGCAGACCGAATATTATTTCCCAGGGCTTGAGTTGACTTCGCAGATTGTAATCGCTTTTTGGCATAGTCGAGCTCTTCAGTGCTAGGTGAACTGTTCCTGTTGCGACGCTCTCCCTTCCCTGCGATGGGCGTTATAATTGGATCAATGGCACCCGTAGATGGAGCTGAGCCAGCTGAAGATGCTATGTTCGTGCTACCACTGCCGTCAGTTAAGAATGACGCAGTTCTAGAAACAACGGCCTAAAATAGATGAGTCAATACATAACTAAGTGAAGCCATTGGAAACATACTGGATCTGTTGGGACATCTGATGACTCGGACTCCTCGCTCTCTTCTTTCGAATCCTTAAGAATCCTGAGAGCATCATCTACTTCGCACTTTGCAGCCATTGAAACTCGATACTAAGATAGTGAGTAACAGATGACCATGAACGAAGATAATCAAATACCCAGGCCAGGAGCGTGCGCGATAACATAACAGAAGACCCAACCCGCCTTAAATCAAACAATTCACATAGATGCCAAAGAGTGTGCTGCCCCAATGAACTCAGTTGCTGCTCAGCAACACTGCTTGATGTCGACTCCTGAGTTGCCTGCAGGCATCGTAAAGCATCCATCAAAGTGTCGTTCGACGGGCGGTCAGGGGGCTGAAAGCCGGGAGCATAGTATCCATCACCACTTGGGGCATCAGAGTTAACACCCCAAATTCATCGGATATGTTCCGGGATAATGCGGAGAAAGAACGCATGCATACTGTCAACGACAGTGAATAGCACTGGGTCCCAGTAAGGCAGACGAAGGAGCTCACTAAAACGAACCCCGTATTTCTTAGTAATTTCTTGCCGTTCGGCGACCATCTGGGCATCCTTCCACGCATTGGCATGGAGGCGGTGGTGTTTACCAGTTCGGAGAGGCCACGTCTCTAGGTCAAAATTTTCGATCTCATCTGCAGGGAGATAACAAAGAGAGCAGAAAAGTGTTGCGCTATGAGCTGAAAATCCACCTGTTTGACGTGCAGCAAGGATGTCAGACACGAGGGGGATAAGTGCTGCCTGGACATGACAACCAGATGGATGACACTCAGTTCGGGACAGACGAACTCCAGGATTCCAGAACTCCAGGAGGTCATCCACAAGAGGTCGAAGGACATGGTTGATTTCGTCTTCCGATGGTTTATGAGGACCGGGAATGACCCCAACAAGATACACGTTCTCGCGCTTGAAGCGTTCCTCGATGGGTAGTGATAAACATGCCATATAAATGGCTGTCACGGAAGCAGGGCCACGTCCCATCTTCTTGCCGAAAGCGTTGAACCCATCCACACCGAGAGAAAAAACAAGCCGGAGGGTACCTTTCTCGCAAGTCATAAATGGTCTTCCGTCTGGTCCAATGAGCGACTGCAAAACTCGGGCTTCGTGAATGTCCCTGATTTCATCGTGATGGGAGGAAAGTGTATTTCCATTAGTTTCCTGGATCAGTCGTTCGATATTCGGTCTTGACAGTAAGCGGGCAACCCAATCTTTCATCCCCTGGTGAAGGTATGTCCGTATGGGCCGTCGGAATTCCCGCCCTCTGATGATCTTTGTTCTAAACAAGGCCGAACTGCAAGGCAGCTCGTTTTGGGCCTTGCAGTTAATACACTCATCAGGCGCATTGGAAAAGTCAGGGTATAACGCGAAGCAGGAAGGGCAACAGATGTAAGAGCAAAGGCGGGGGTCAAGATCGAAATGTCGCAGGAGCGTCCGGTAATCTCCAGGGAAGGCGTTGAGATCCGGTGCTTGGTCAGAGGTAGTACAGCTTGACCGGGTCCAAGAAATAATATACTTCAATGTGACGAGGACGAACGTGGCCTGCTTGCGGGAAACACCACAAAGAAGCGAAAGCACCAATACGAGGAACATGGCTGCTGCCACGGCTGGGTGCAGGTTTTCTCCGATAGGCTTGAAGTACGGCTCTGCAACGAACGACAGGTAAAAGGAAGAGTCAAATGGGTAACTTCCCTAGACATATGGAACTCACCGGTATTTACGACATTATTTTGGGATATGAGCAAACCTCTCCCACTCCTAGCTAATCGAACTTGACGGTTCCAGTCCGTTATCTTTACAAGGTTTATTCTCTGAAGCTCTTTATAAACTCAGGCACCGAGTTCCTGGCGGCGCTCCTGTAGTGCATCAGGGACCTGCATCTCACGAAGAGCGGTGAGAGACATGTGAAGATGATCCTCGTGGTGTAGGATGGCCTGATTGACCGCAGAGTTCCGATTCAAGGGAAGCGGTCCTGCATTAGATTCGGTGGGAACGGTGGATTGGCAGACGTCATACTCGAGAGACTCTCCATGAGGAGGTACTGAAAAATACAGGGGCCCACTAGCAGCGAACGACAAAATTCGGTTGTTGATTAGCTTCGCAATATGGATAATGTCGTGCGTAGCAGCCTCCAATGCGGCAGTTTCTTGAGATAAACGTTCGGATACCTCCACGGGATTTTCGCAAACTTCTTTTTCATTGAAAAGAATAGGGGAGAACTCGAGAACCTCTGTAGAGCAATGACTCGTCCCATCAGTGTAACGGCCCGTACTTTTTCACTACTAGTTGTAGCGTACTCTTAGCGTAGTCTACCTTATTTATCCACTCTCTGGTTAGGGTTACTTAGACGCGCTCATAGACGCTTTACTTAGTCAGCTGATTCGTCAGCGTAGCCGCATTGACTCAGCGTGGAGCGCTGCAGCCAATGGCGTTTATCTCTCGCTTGTTTGGTTTGTTCTACGACGTTCCACGGTACAAACACTCTAGTTAGTATAAATACCGCCTCTCTTGTCGTAGACACTCCAATCGAGTTCATTTGTGCTCTTGCGCATTAACTCAGTTCCTTACCCTCAGCTCTATATCAGTCAAGGAGTGACCGAGTATAGTCTTCGGATTATAAGCGTTACACTTGAACTCGATTCTCAAATACTCCCTTACTCCGCTTGCGCCCAGGCATATAGGGCAAACCATACCCGGACTCCAGGGTTAAGGAGCTTCACCCTTCTCGCTTTTCCTTCTTCACGAGACGACGCTTTTAGTCTCGTCCCCTTTACGGCAAGGGGTTGTGTCGAAGAAGAAACTTAGTCAGTAGTCCCGCTGTCCGTCAAGGGCGGTGTGAAGGCGTAACCCACATTAGGGGGTGGAAACGCATAGTCTAAAGTAGTTCCCCTACGTCACGGGAGGTAGAAAGCGTACTACCGTATCCCTACTAGTCTTACGATAGCTGAGACAGAGTACCGCCACTGAGGGCAGGGAAAATCTCTCGTCAACATTCCTCGCGTTAAGAAGTCGGAGTCTTTGGCTCCCCGCATTAGGTTTTCTCCTTACCTTAAAAAGGAAGAATCGCCCGCTCCCCCGCTCCTGTTCGCTCGGGAAGTTACCCCCCTTGAACAACAAATCTTCGGTACTCCCGAACCTCTTCTCCCTCGCCTCTCTCCGCTCCCTCTTCGCTCTCCCTCTCCTGACCCCAACTTACTGGGTTTCGTCCTGCACGTCCCGTACAACTTACGAAACAGACGAACCATCCGACCCCCTCCCCGCACCCCCATAACTTTCGTCGGTCATGGACCAATTCAACCAAGACCAGCTGCAGTTCATGCAGCAAATGACCGCATTAATCTCGGCGCAGGTCGCCAACCAAGTGGCACAGCACGTCGCCAACGCAGTGGCTGGCGCGCAGCAACAGCAAGGCGGAGGGGCCGCCGCTAACCCCAACCAAAACGTTGACCCTACGAAAAAGGGCGTCGCAGACCCAGGCATGTTCGACGGGTCTATTAGTAAATTCGAGGAATGGTGGGCCAAGATGAAGGCCTTCATTGTCACGGCCCAATCAACTAGTCCACGGGCCAGGACTCTCATGGTCTGGACCAGGATGACCGGTCCGATCGCCGGAGCTTACGCGCGGGCGCGTATTGATCAATGTCTCCCAACGGGGACATGGCCATCTTACGACGACTTGGTGGCCGAAGTCGAGGCGCGCTTTAGGCCGCTTCATAACAAGGACTGGGCCAAGGATCAATTGGCCAAAATACGTCAAGGGTCGGCCAGAACAGAAGAGTTCTTGGCCAAATTCAACGCTCTTAGGACCGCATCCGGGGTATCCGATGATTATGCTATCTTTATGCTGGAGAGGGCCATCCGCCCTGAAATTCTTCAGCAAGTCTTCGTTCAGGGACGCCGAAAGGCTACCTGGGCTGAGTACGACGTCGAGGTCAGGTGCCTCGGAGCTGCCCTGGAGGCAGTTAGGTTAAAAACTGGCGGCTCGTCCTCTCGATGGGGACAAGGTTTTTCAAGACCCTCGCCCGGGGTAACGTCAGGGCAAGGCGCGCCCATGGACATTGGGGCTGCGCAGGGCGGTTCGGGAAGCCGTCCTAAAAGGGACTTTTCAAACTACCAGTGCTATGCTTGCGGCCAGAAGGGCCATATTCGTCCGCACTGCCCGCAGGCCGGGAACAAAGGCAAAGGGCGTCAGGTGCGCTCTGAAGGAGTTGACCCGCGGCTGGCCGCCATGGACGGTATGACGTTCGAGCAGATAGTTGCTCACGTCTCTAAATTAAAAGAATCGGAGCTGCAGTGAAATCGGGTCCTGCAGGCTCGGACAATGCTAGTACTGGACTTGTTTCTTTTCTTCCATATAGTTTTTCTTCTCGTTGCGTCTCGGTTTCATCCTCTAAAAATAGTATAAAAGAAAACACAAAAATAGAAAACACAAAAACACAAAAAAAGGTTTCGTTCTCGGACATAGTTACTGTAAATAGGTTTTCTCCTCTCTCTGTAGACAGTATGGACGACGATTCGGACTTTGTACCTACACCGTCTGTTGGAGGGTCCCGAAAGGGCTCGGGACCGGACGTTAAACTGGCACCGCTTAATTCTCCAAGCAATAAAACCTCTAAAAATAGCATTTCGGAAGGATCCGAGTCGGTTAGCGATGCTCAGGCGACAGTACCGCCGAAATCCCGAGTTCGCACGCTCAACTTAAAGGATCACGTTGCTGTCCCGATAATTATTCGCACTAGGAAGGGTGACGCACACGCTGTGCAAGCCTTGTTGGACTCTGGTGCTACAGGTGTTTTCGTGGACGCTAAATTCGTGGATCGAAAGAAGCTTCCAAAGTTGTCTCTCCCACGTGCTGTGGACGTATTTAATGTCGATGGAACTCTTAACTCCGCTGGAAGGATTACACATCAGGTACCGCTTAGAGTTCAGTTCGGAGATCACTTCGAAGAGTTAGTAGCCGATGTCACGGATCTGGGATCTCACGACATGATTTTGGGTCACACGTGGCTTGCCACTCACAACCCGGAAGTCAATTGGAAAACCGGTGAAATCTCGATGAAGAGGTGTCCTCGTAGTTGCAGGCAACTCGCGCCGAAGCCGGCCTTCGTTAGACGTGTTGAAAAGGAGGAGGTCCAGGCCCTCGAAGACTGGCATAATATATTTAGAGCCGACAAGCAGGAGGCTCCTAAAAAGGATAAAACCCCTGAGGAACTGGTTCCGAAGGAGTACCACGAATATTTAAGCGTCTTCTCTGTCCAGGAATCCGAACGCATGCCGCTTAGGAAACCTTGGGACCACGCGATAGAACTAAAGGAGTCGTTTGTTCCGAAAAAGGGAAGGTTGATCCCCCTCAGCCCTGATGAGCAAACCGAAGTTAGCAACTTCGTTGATGGACAACTCAAGAAGGGTTATATTCGGCCTAGTAAATCGCCGCAGACTTCTCCCGTGTTCTTCGTCCCTAAAAAGGATGGAAAAAAGCGTATGGTACAGGATTACCGCTATTTAAACGAGCATACAGTCAAGAACTCGTATCCGCTCCCGCTTATCTCGCAGCTTGTTGACAAGTTGAAAGGCTGTAAATTATTTACAAAGATGGACCTTAGGTGGGGATACAATAACATCCGGATCAAGGAAGGTGACGAGTGGAAAGCCACTTTCGTCTGTCACCGTGGTGCCTTCGAGCCGCTGGTTATGTTCTTTGGTTTATGTAATTCCCCCGCCACATTCCAAAATATGATGAACGACATCTTCGGTGATATGGAGGACGTTCTAGTAGTATACATAGACGATCTTATGATATTTACGAAAACGGACGATGAAAAGGAGCATGACAGGATCGTGCTAGAGGTGCTTAGAAGGTTGAAGGAGAACGACTTGTTCGTCAAACCGGAGAAGTGTTTATTTAAACAAAAAGAGGTCGACTTTCTGGGTATGATAGTTGGCACGAATGGAGTTAAGATGGATCCCGCTAAAGTCGCCGCTGTGCGCGACTGGCCGGTCCCCACTTCTGTTCGTGGAGTTCGAGGCTTCCTTGGCCTTGCGAACTTCTACCGACGTTTCATAAAGGATTTCGCGCAGGTCGCGCGCCCCCTTAATGACCTAACTAAAAAGGACACTCCGTTTCTCTGGTCCGACAAGTGCCAAGTAGCGTTTGATACGTTAAAGGAAGCTTTCACAACCGCGCCTATTCTTATGTTTCCCGATCAGGATCGGAAGTTCCGTTTAGAAACCGATGCCTCGGATTACGCAACCGGAGCCGTGCTCTCGGTGGAATGCGATGACGGTCTCTGGAGACCAGTTGCCTATTCGAGTCATTCGCTTAGTGGAGCAGAGCTTAATTATACGGTTCACGACAAAGAGATGCTGGCCATCATCCGCGCTTTAGAGCAATGGCGTCACTACCTCGAGGCTACTCCGTACCAGTTTGAGATTTGGACGGATCACCACAACCTTAAATGGTTTATGACGTCGCAAAAGCTTCAACCACGCCAGGCGCGTTGGGCGCAGTATTTTAGTCGTTTCAACTGTGTTATCGTCCACAAACCAGGTGTTTCGATGGGACGACCGGACGCTCTCTCTCGCCGCGAAGACTTAGTAGAAAATCGCGAGAACGCTAAATCTGAGGAATCGTTATTTATCAAACCAGAGCAGGTGCGCGCCGTGCGCTTAGAAAATCCCTTCATAGAAGAACTACGCAGTGTAACGGCCGAGGTTGACGCTGGAACGCTCGACCGACGCGACGGTTTGCTGTATGACAGAGACAACGTTTTCGTGCCAGAGGCACTAAGACAGAAGGTTCTCGCTGCTCTTCACGATTCGCCCCTAGCGGGTCATCGAGGCGTAAAAGGAACTCAGGAGTTGATCACACGCTGGTTCACGTGGTCTACCTTGAAGCCCGATGTCGAGGAGTACGTAAAGCATTGTCAGACGTGTCAAGCTAGCAAGCCTAGTAACAAGCCGCCGGCAGGCGAACTCAGATCTTTACCCGTCCCTGATGGGCCTTGGAAAGATCTTACGACCGACTTTATGGATATAGGAGTCAGGAGCTCCTCTGGAAAGTCTTACGTCTTAGTCGTTGTCGATCGCTTCTCTAAGGAAGCAGAGTTCATCCCCTGCACTGAAAAGGAAACTGCCGCTAGTACGGCACGGCTTTATTTAACCCACGTCTGGAAGCATCACGGCCTTCCGAATTCCCTCGTCTCGGATCGCGGACCGCAGTTCGCATCTCAGTTCTCGAAGGAGCTATTTAAAATGTTGGGTGTCGAGCAGAAGCTCTCGACGGCGTTTCATCCACAGACGGATGGTCAGACGGAGCGGTTGAACCGCGAAATTCAGCAGTATCTACGGATGTATGCAAACCATCAGCAGGAACGATGGGAGGATTGGCTTCCCCTAGCTCAATTCGCGTACAACAACTCCAAGTCTTCTTCTACTGGCAAGTGCCCCTTTGAAGTTACCCGTTCATACACACCACGAATGGGCGTCGAGCCGACGACTTCTAAGGTAGAAGCAGCGGAGGAGACCGCTAAAGACTGGTTCCAGGTGTTCCAGGAAGTACGCGAAAGTTTGGGAAAAGCTAGGACTCGTCAAAAGACTCAGGCAGATAAACGACGATCCCCTTCCCCTGCTTATTCCGTAGGCTCACAGGTTTGGCTGGCTACCGACCATTTATCGCTGAAGGATTGGCAGAGCCGTAAGTTGACCGAAAAGTGGATAGGCCCGTACGAGGTCTCAGACGTTCTACCCAACGCCGTTAAATTAAAGTTGCCGCATTCGATGCGCATACACCCGGTAGTGAACGTTTCACGGGTGAAACCTTATCTCGGTGCTCTTGATGGGCAACCGGTTACGCGGCCCGGTCCACAACGGGTTACGGATGAAGGAGACGTCGAGTTTGAAGTTGAGAAAGTTGTTGATTCCCGCTTGAAGCGTGGTAATCTTCAGTTCCTCGTCCATTGGAGGGGATACCCAGAAGAAGATCGCACTTGGGAGCCTAGATCCGCTCTTAAGAATGCCCAGGAGGCGATAGACGATTTCTACAAACTCCACCCCGGTGCCCCCCGGAAGCTTCGTTTACTCTCGACCGAAGGTCTCTTTTTCTCCGCTGTACCCGACCCTTTGACTGCTGTGCAGCCTATCTGGTCTCGCCTGGAAGTCGAGCCATAGGAGGGGATAGTGTAACGGCCCGTACTTTTTCACTACTAGTTGTAGCGTACTCTTAGCGTAGTCTACCTTATTTATCCACTCTCTGGTTAGGGTTACTTAGACGCGCTCATAGACGCTTTACTTAGTCAGCTGATTCGTCAGCGTAGCCGCATTGACTCAGCGTGGAGCGCTGCAGCCAATGGCGTTTATCTCTCGCTTGTTTGGTTTGTTCTACGACGTTCCACGGTACAAACACTCTAGTTAGTATAAATACCGCCTCTCTTGTCGTAGACACTCCAATCGAGTTCATTTGTGCTCTTGCGCATTAACTCAGTTCCTTACCCTCAGCTCTATATCAGTCAAGGAGTGACCGAGTATAGTCTTCGGATTATAAGCGTTACAATCAGAACATAAAAGCACTTGGCCAATCAAAACTTAGTACCTGAACTTCCATCGCAAGACCGCTGCTGACACTCTTCCAACTGTGGGACAAATATATCATCTTCAATTGATGACGAACAGTCGCATTCAAGCCTTCGATGACGAAAGTAAAGCGCTCTGGACACCAGCTGCCCAGGGAGACTTCGCCCATGCACCTCGGACCAAGTCTGCTGCTGTCCGCACTTCAGAACGCGGCAGGAGCAGAGGTACAGCTTTTTCGCCATATATAATGTGGCCCTGATAGAACTACAGTGTCGGCGTAAGACCGGATGATTACGATACGCGATGAATGAATTTGGCTCACTGCAAAGAGCCTCTGGTGGTGAAGAGTTGCCTGAAACGGTTATATGAGGGGAGATTTGCCGACACAAGCGCATTGGTCAATACCTTTGAATGACCCAGTTTTCATAACTGATGTGAATAAGATGGTGGGTATGAGTGAAGGTCAGAAGATGAAAGACCGAAAACGCAGTAGAGAGAACGATACCGAAGGGGTCATGTGATTCTCCGTGAGAGATCCTAGAGATAGGAGATTTTGAGAGGTCGAGGATCGAAATGGAAGAGAGCCGGTACGGTCACCACAGACCACACTCACCGATAATGCGAGCTTGAAGCTCGGGGACCGTCGTTCAAATCTGAAGACGTCAACCATCAGCAAAAGTGGCCACGCCTAGCTAGACCTAGTAAGACCTCACAGCGGTGGGACGTAGACACAGGAAGTTACCTTGCTTGCAAGGTTTCTGTCCGACCAACCATCCTTCATCTGAAACACCTTCCTTTTTGGGGGATGAATTTTTTCATGCCTGTGGTACTGCGTTATCACAAGTGGCATAGATCGAGCCAAGATAGTAAGTACTAACAGTACCACGATAAGCACCCCGTCTGGGTGGAAGATGTACGTACTGAAAGCATCATGTCTGGGATCATTTCCTCGCCATTACTGGAAGAGAAGGATCCCCTTACATATCGAAACTGAAGTGCCGGCGGCGGTGGCGCTAACCTCGCTTGCAAAACCAAGTCGGCCAACCGGCCGATTTACATTGTTTACACTGCAAAGGTCCGGAATCAAATCCTATGTAGTCCAAACAGCTATGCGGAATGTGAACACATAAGATCCCAAAGTCCGGAACCCAAGGCTAAGTAGTCCGAACCAGAAACTATAAATCTTTGACCAATGCCAACTTCTTTCTCATATCGTCCATACCAAGTAAATTTCCCGCCGAATGAGGCAAAAGCACACTGTGGGGAAACGCATATCCGTGTCAACGCTTCTTCCTTGCTCTCTCCGGTGCCAGCTGCCATGACCTTCGCTGCTTCCATCATGCGTTCCCTTAGTGCACCGACGTCCTCCAATTCCAGGAATTTACTCGTCACGAGGTAACTGTTTTGTTATTCGGAAGATATCGCAATGATTTGAAAGTTCCTACGTGGCGCAATGTCAATCTGCGGAGATATCCCGAACAGAAAATGCAACCCACCAGCACGCAAGACAGTCATTGTACAGCCGTATGTAGCAATCCAACAGTGCCTCTGAGTCCTTGCCAACTTCTTGCATGCCTTTAAGCATTGGCTCAGCACAAAAGTATGCAAGTAGGGGGTCGTCGAACTGTGCATTGCGTAGCCCGGCAGAGTAGGAAACCTTGAGTTCACGGCGGTAGGCGGCTGCAATGCCATCGAAGTATTCGTCTCGGTTGGCATATACACCCAGTCTGTAGGCATGCTCCCCTATTGTGTGTTAAAGCAAACTAGAGAATCAAACAGCATGATAAATTTACTGTGACGAAGGTGGAACCACTCTGGAGCAGCCAGAGTAAGCTTGATATTCTTTATTTCCCTGGGCCGCACGAGAGCCTCGAATTGAGGCAAGTAGCCGGATTTGCTGCGCTTAATTTTGCCCGTGCACAGCGTCGTGCCGGCAGGCTTGATATCTGGCAAAAAACGTCAGTAATTGTCAACACACTGTTCGCAAGGAAGGCCTTAATATCAGGAACATAGTAGAAGACGAGCGATTATCGGCAGTACCACTTGCAACACTTCTGTTTGACTTGCCTTGAAGATTTCAAGTGGTGGGTTTTGGATTTCTGAATGGTTGTCAGTGGGATGTTGTCCAGATCTGATCATAGCATACCTTTGAGGAAGCTATCTTGTCTTATAGCGACCGCATCAACTGCAATGATGACGACGTAGATTCCCCCTCTTTAGAGTGTAGTGTGCAGAGTGCCACCAGTACATTCGTTGCATGTGTGGCTAGCATCAGTGCTTTGGAGTAGGGACCATTCTGAACGTGAGCGTCAATAAGAATTGGTATATCTCGAAGAACCCATCGTAGAACCTAGAAGAGGAAAGGCTACCCATGATGATTTCCATGACGGACATGTGACGCCTACACAGCTGACGAGATATCATCTCTGACGCACTAGGATTTGGTGGGCACAGCACACCCCAAAAAATTAGTATTGCATACATCTCTGTGGCTTACGAAACCTACGTTCCTATGGTCTCTGCTGCGCATGTGAAGAAGGGGTGCAAGACGCTCGTTGTTGAGCATGCTGAGCTTCGCTGGTGTTCTCCAGCAGTCATGAGAACGAGGCGTGAGAAGAAAATGGGGTCAGAACAGGAAGGTCTTTCAGATGCAGGATGGTTCCCACGCAGTCATGGTCGGACATAAACTCGGAGGCGCCGCTGTGAGCGGCAGAAACCTCGCTTGGGGCTTGGCAACGTTGCTGGTGGATTGGATACAGTGGTAGAACGCAAAGAATGGGTCTTGGTCTCAATGGGAAATAATCTTCAAGCCACTTTTACATTCACAAATATCTCGTTTTCTCGTTCCAAGACAATTTCATAAATACAACACAGGAGTCATAATATAGGTTGGTTAATCCAACATACTCAGTATCCGTATTCCATACACAAAGCAGAAACGAGTGGTGCAAGCAAGGTTGAAAGCCGCCCTCCGGCGGCATTTCCCGAGTACCAAGATGATTTCATAAATACAAGTACAGGATTCGTAACATACGTTGCAACACACTGATCCCTCGGGTTCAAACAGTTGGCACAATCCTTGGTCACCAGGAGTATTAAACACCGACTGCTCGAAAACCACTCGTGCGTGGCACAAGCCTTGATCACCAAAAGCATAAAACGGCTACAGCATTCGAAGGTTCGTTCCACCGGTGTACGGAGCGTGAGAAACCGAAGTTCCCGGAAAGGAAGGTCTCTCAGAGGTAATTAGACTCTGCGTTACGACGTGTGACCCATCTGACCGCCGGAGTGCAGCCGACACCAGCTTCTGTTCACCATGTCCCGTCGCACTGCTTTCGAGGTTACCTTCCCGGAGGAGGCAGCCTCGTTAGAGGAGTCTACTGGTACATCTGACGTAGGTCGCAAGAGAGCTCATGACGGGGTGGGGATCAGTCTCGATATGCGAGTACGTCTCAGGTCCCAGTCTGTACTGACAGAACTATTTGACCTCTATTACTACTTATCAGGGGGCAAAGCGTCGCAATATTGACGGAATTCCGAAACTTCGTACGCTGCGTTTGGTCCTTCAGCACATTTGTTGTTTTTACTGATGCAGATCAGCCCGAAAGTATGAGGCCAAGCCATACGAAAGAAAAGAGGGCGCAGATTGCCAGCTCTTCGGTGAAGAACCACACTTGGCCAATCCAGATGACAGGCATGTCAGGATGCTCTCTCACTTCGCATTCTTCGACCCGAGTCGTGGTGCTCGACACCTTGGATGGACGACGCCATGAAATCATTATCGAAGGTGCAGGCTTCACGGCCGCAAAGTTTGATATCGAAGACCGAGGTCAACAGCACGAATTGGAGGGCTACTACGACGAGGACATGCAATATATTCAGTTGACGACCGTGCGGCGATTCATTATCAACTACTTGGACGACACCCGGTATGTTTGCGATGCATATGAGTTGTCTCGTAATAACAGGATCTTGTAGTCCGGTTTGTGTTGAAACGGATCACGCAATCTACGGACTTTTGGATCCATCTAAGAAGTATCGACCGGAATATCGGTCTCTCTATAAGCCTCAGCGTGTCATGCAGCTCATCATCTCTTCCACGTTCAAGGATCCTGACAAGCAATTCGCTGACTTCGTGCAGTACTTCACCTCACTGGAAGTTCTGGGCCAGCCGTTGGTGGAGCGAGATATGTGGGATGCGGTGAGCTTGTAGGCCCGAACATGTTGGGGGTGCGCCTAACCTGTACATAGGTCCCCAAGTTGAAGTGTGTTCTGGAGACTATCTACTATGCTGATCGTGTTCGGGAAAGTGGCACCGTTTCCCGCTTACTGTCGAGGGATGCGCCCAAGTTTTTCAAGATGGTTGATGTTACGAAACTTGTGAAGAGGTCTTCCCCAATTCCGGACATCGAGTACAAAGGCAATCCGGAACTCATGGCGCTACGACCCGAAAAACATGTGCCTACTCGTGTGACACGCCGTTCAGTATATCCGTGACTTTTCGACCGACTGGCTTACCCAGACATGTATATCTCTTAACTCACCAACTTTATACTTACTGACTCGTCTTTGCAACCAAAATCCACCTCGATCGAAGGTGAAGACATCTCAGATGGTGGGAGTGAGGAGAAAGATGCGAAAGGGGGAAAAACACGGTGTTGATACTGAGATCAAAATTCTCGGAAAGCGCTGGAAAGCCCAATTTTTTTAAGTCATATCACGCTGGCAGGGGAAAAAGTACAATGTCCTATGGGCTAAGTCTTGCTAAGTCTTTCTAGACCCACCCCTCTAGATCTAGCTAATTTCTCGCACCAAATCCCTTCGTGCATATGAAAGTAAAATCGAAAAAATGGGAGGTTGTACATTGTCAGGGTATCAGTAGATATACTAGCTAATAGCTAGGTACGTTCGCAACGGCATCCTCGAGTAAACATCATTACCGCTGCTCATTTGTAGTACTGGAGGCCGACGCCGTGCCATTAGCAAGCTGTAACATGCTACAGAGGCGTATGAGCGGCTAATCATTGTCAATTGTCAAAAATCCGCACTTCTGTATGTCATTAGCTATGACCTCCACGGCTATCTCGGCACATTTCTCGACATAGTCGAGCTCGCGTTGTCCAAACATGTCCTTTATAAACGAGAATATGAGCTTATATGATAGATTACAATGACCGAAATGAAACACATACAAGTTTCTCCTGCGAGACAACCTCATCGGCCTCCAAAGCCCGAAGCCTATCAGTAATATCAGTAGAGGATCACAACGATGGGCAGAAATGCTCACATTTCCTTTTGTTCTTCATCCACGGCCTTCGCCAGTTCAAAGCAATCTTGAACGAATCTAAGCTTGATCCCGAAACCAACAGCTTGCTATGTCAGGATTCAGCATCAAGGGCACAAAGACGGGTGAAATATGTAGAATACCAGAGGTTCACCATCTCGTATGGCCTTTCGAATGTCGGGATAGATGAACTCATTCTGTAAACAGTGGTCAATGAAGGCATTTGAAAGAATTCTTACTGCTCCCTCACCGCATTCGCCAGGGGGTTGCCTTCCGCGGCTTGAACGCGAAGGGCAGGAACAGCAGCACGAGCACCAACTGCGTTGTACGGACGAACCGGAGTCCTCGGTGTAGGTGGCAGAGTCGAAAGGTCTAACAAGGTTTGGTCGGGACCACGAGAGCACAGGTTATACGGCGCGTAATGCCTTACACCTTTGCGAGCCATACCGCGGGTTATGGGAGACATTTCGTGGAGATAGTGGGAAGTAGAGTGAGGGGGTAGTCGCACCTGAGGAGAGGGTCCATTTATAATCAGCGATCGATGGCACAAAGCAAGTTCACCTTTGTCCATTGCAGAGAAAGAACTCTTTGTGCGTGTGCACTGGGGTGGCCCGAGAGCGGAGTCTGGACAGGTGCCACGGATCGGAATAACCATGCTTTCATCCTGCAGACGCAGATGCGAAGATTAACGTGATAACACATAAGTGGATCTCTACAGTTAGTCAAGAACGGTGACAAGTACTACTCGTATTTCTGCTCACCACACCCACCACTCCATGAACATTATATGACGTAGCCATGACAGGAAGACCAAGGGGAGGAATCAGAAGTGGCCGTGGAAGAGCATGCACGCAAAGTCGACGTGACGTGGGTCACGTCACGCCACACTAGCCGATGCGCCAGCCTATCAAACCGTGCGGAGATCACGTGGGGTAGACGCTAGCAGCTGCAGCGCCCTCGACTTATCTGCACGGATATGAACCCTTTATGACGTATTGCGTTCTGTCCAAATCCATATTACAGTATGTACTATCCTAAACGTGATGCAGGGGGATACACGCATGCTTCTGGGGCAGGCGGCAAGCTGTAGCGGGGTCCATTAGACGAAATACGTAGCGGTATGACCAGGAATGCGGTGTTGAAGACAACAACAGGGCGCTCTCGAAGTATCGCAATTCGCACGCACTGACAGGTACCAGGCAAAATAGCATAGCGGTAGGGTAGGGGATGAATTCTGTAAGGCTCGAAATGCCTCTTGCGCGGGCAGGAATTAAGCAAAACATTGTAGCGGTAAAGCAGAATGCGAGGCGTCGAGGGTCAGATCAACGCGCAACTACTAGAAAAATGTCAAACGGTGAAGGTGGTTACATACGTGCAATCTCCGATTATTACTTTTTTTATCGCAGAGGAAAAATCTTCATCTGCCAGGTTCCATCCGCAGAGCTGCAAGGCAAGTTGCCATTGTTTCTTTTTTTTTTCGGTCCGTAAGGAGAGGGACGGTGGTAGCCGCACAGGATTCTGTCACAAAAGTAGTAAAACGTGAGCGGCATCGAAGTCACATTAGATTACGTCCTCGGCGGATTTAGGGAGTGCGATGTAATGTGACACTATCTTAAACCCTCCCATAGACCGTCTCATCTGACTGACAAACCAAGTCTGACAAAATCTGACCTGAGCAGCTTTCATCCCACCTGATCCGACACTGTTCTTCACTGGGACTGAGGGGTATGAGCTATCAAGCCCCCCTATATGGTAAGCCAACCAGCGACCCCAAGACATATGCGCCGACTGATACCAAAATGATAGTCGCAATCTCCAACCATCTCAAACCGGAGAAAGTCCCTGCTACTCCCCCCTCTCTTATGATACCATGGGTATCACTGTCTGCAAGCGCTTGAATTCTAAGAGGCTATGAAAACGAACTAAGCAAAGTCTGCACTCACCAACATCTTCAACGTCGACGGCATGCCATAACTGAACATAGCCTCTTCGTCCCTCCAGAGCGCACGTCCCTGTAGCGATAAGGAACCTATCTTCCCTACTTTCAACGTGGGCCTGGAGGACCCCGTGTGAGCGTCACTGCGGTTAGTCAAAATGAAAGGCAGTACTCAACTGCAATAGAAAGCACAACGTCTTTGGCTGTTGGGCATTAGAATTGGTCAGAGATTGCTCGGAGACACTCACTGTCATGCATAAGTGTACCAAGCAGGGATCTGTCCGTGGAGTCCCATATTTGCACTTTCCCACATGTGCTGCCACCAAGTATAGCCTGCCCTCCATGTATGAAAGCCACCGGGACAAGCATCCCATTACTCGGCTGGAGCACGGAACCGTCTAGGCTACTGTCGTTGAGGTGGTAGATATCGAATCCAGTTGTAACGTTGGAAACAACTAGCACGTTCCCGTCACGAGACACGCTCATAGAGCCACTGCCTCTTTTTCATCAATAGCGGCACCAATACTAAAGAAAAGATCAAGCATACACCAGGGTCTTGACGTACACGAAATGCGCCATTTTGACTTTAATCGCATCCCAAAGGCTGAGGAGGGATCAGTCATCTCCCACGCAAAAAAAAAGGATGGAAACGTACAGTATCCCGTGATGCAAGTAAGCGACCAAAAGCGTTCTCTCAGAATACTTCGTACGCGCCCACGCTAAGGACGTGACAATCACCTCGGATTCATGATTTACTGAAATGGACGGAGGGGGAAGAATTTGTGCGAGTTGCGTCCATTTAGCTAATGATCATGATAGTCCAACGTCACGAGACAACAGACGACCCTACCTGTTCCCTCGTGATTCCAGAGAAAGACTTCCGAGCGGGCACCAGTGACCACAATGCAGTCCATAACCGCAAGATATTCAACTGGAGAGCTGTAATGAGCTGTAAACCCCGTGACGGTAACCTGCTGCCAAACAGGGTCAAAAGTATTGGAAAATAAGCTGGATTTAACGAACACAGTCGTCTATATGAATTGAGATGACCACGCCGTTAGCAAGCCCACACAACAGGTGATTTTCGGATGGCATCATCCAGATGATTGAGAGTACAGCATTACTCCCAGTGACAACGACATGGAGCTTCCGGCCGGAAAGAGTTGACCATAATGACAGCTTTCCGTCAAGGCTGCCAACGGCTAAGAACGTGCCGTGAGAGCTGAATGCAAGAGACGTGATGGTGTCTTGATGCTCTTCCTCGAGGCGGTGGTACAACTTGTATTGAAGAGGCATCCCGAAGGTGGAAGCGTGAGTCCGAGTCCGAGACTGTTAACAAAGCACTGGATAATAGGGCCGCATCTGCAAAATTAGCAGGACCGTAACGGACACGTGTTGACAATGACGCGCCAATAACAGCACTTGCCGAGCACTCAAGCAGTCATTCAACGTACAGACCAGGCTGTCAAGAGTATATCCCATAGGATCTCAAGTGAGTATCATGAGCTCTCGCAATCGCATGCGCATGGGATAGCACAGGAACAAGCTCAAAGTTCACACGGCTGTGAGAGGGTGGTGACTCCGGCGCTGGTCGGAGTGGCTCGACTTTTCTTTGTGACAGAGCGTTTATGTGGATCAAATTTGGACATGACCACGTATCGACTGTAAGCTTTGACCTCTACCACCGTTCTCTGATATGCAGATGCCCACTGCCATGTCCCAAGAACAGTGGCTGTTTCGTCAAAGTTCACCCATTGACAAAGACGGCGGGGTCACTCGTATCATAATCTCTCACATACCCACCGTGGCTGCAGCTCAAAAGAACGTGACTCCACTGATTCTGCAGCGCTTCTCGCCGCCAACCTCAGGTGTTTCACAGTAAGTGGTTTTCCGACAGTCATTGAAAGTCTAATGTTAACTCCAAACAATTACTTTCAGCGTTGATACATCTTCTCGCTCAGAAGGGGAAACATCAGTACCAGGGGTAGAAGACATGTCAGTCATTCGGATGGTCTTACATACTGAGGAACTAATATCGGAGTCTTGTAGCTCTGGCGAGGCGAGTCGGCCCTCAGCAGGGCACCCTCCTTTGATAACGGTACGCCTTGGTATTTTAGATGGACGCGAACTTAGTGTTGAGGGATCGCAATCTCCGGCAGGTGTCTCCCCGGAAGCTCAACAAATTCCGCGATACCACAGGGGTATTCCACTGGTATAGATCGGAAGGAAATGATCCCCTCAGCTTTCCGCCTTCTCACGTTGAGAATGTCGCAGAAGGTGATCTCTTTTTCTACTGGGTCAAAAGTGTGGGTAAATGCCAAATGTGGATTTGGAGGAGTGTCGGCGGGGCAAGCACTTGGGTACCAGCCCGAGAGGGAGAGCAAATCATGGGCAGTGATGGTACTATAAGGTATCTCGTCGTTACCGATGGTCATCAACCATCCTTAGTACAGGCTGTGACATGGGAGAGACGATATAGGCATAGGAAAGTGTTCGTAACCTTAGCACATTAACACTGTACTGCGGCAATTGGTTTTCAATCGGGTTGGCGATAAGGTGTTCTCGCTTCTAAGCGACCGCCCAACTGGCTTATCGCAAATGTAATATAGATAACCTCGACCTTACCTTACTCTAAGAATGTAAATGAGTGTCGAAAAGAGAAACCACACGATAGCCTATGCGAAGCCACCTCACCGTACTTGGCTAAGTTCTAAAGAGTGGACGCGGGGCGCGGAGATTGGCATATGTAAAAGTTTGTATTAGATTCGCAAAACGAACTAAGTTTAGTAGGTGTTAGCATTCCATCGACGTGCTCAGGCTCTGCGGTCAGTTTTCTAAGAACACCTCCCCACACTACCAAGGGCGGTTTGCCTGTCAAAAACATCATATGGCCCAGCCAAGCTGTATGGCAAACGAAGATAAGTTCACTCCACATGTAGGATCAGTGAGACGACTTACACAGCTATAGCTTGTGGGATATCCAGGGGCATGTCCTCCTGAAGAAGCAAATCATCGAGGCCTTCCGAAGTCAGAGAAGAAATATAGTCTTGAGCATAGAAATTCTTGGGAAGACCTGACAGTGGTTTTCGGTTGCTGACTTGACTAGACGGCGTACGAAGATGCGGCCATGCGCCGGCAGTGGCATTCCACTGTTCCTGATACCTCATTCGGAGATGGAGCTTGTCAAGCACACGCAGGGCGTCTGTTACGGCAGCAGATCGCCATGTTTTACGAGTGATATGGTAGATGCGTTCGCCATGCCCGACGTCGTGCTCTGACTCATCAGAGCTCATACCAGTCGGTCCGAGTTGTTGCACCACGCTAACCGCTGAGGGATATGATCCCGAGTGGCGGTGGGCCGTTCGAAGGCGGCGGTTATACAACTATGGGTACCTTTTAAGCATTGTGTCGTCGCCAATGATGAGAGTAACTGACCTGCAACTTGCGTTCTCTGCGCCTGTGCACAGAGTGAATTCCAGCCAACGGACTCTTGTAATCCTGCTCGTTCGTATACCCGGACGCAAGATCCAAAACTCTGGCTTGTTCTTCACGAGCAACCATCTGCTGCTTTGCATATACCTGGCGCAAATAGTTGAAATGAACTACCCAGGCATCAAAAATAGTCTTCAATGATCTGTCGCAGCCAGGATAAGCGTCATGGAAACTGGCAGCAAACACGTGAGACGCTGATGTATTCCATGCAGAAGCTGGAGTGTCATTGAGGTCAACGCGGAAATTGTCAGCAGTGCAGCAGGGACACTGAGTTCCCTTCGTGTAACTTATGACTTCAGCTCTATTGGGCACATTGGTAAAGGGAGAATGTTTATTCTCGCGCTTCATGAGCGCTAGAGCGTGTTCGCGGATCAGTTTCTGGTAATTACGGCTATTAGACATAATCCAGAAACCAAGATAAAGACACACTTGGAATTCCAGATGTGCGGGCTTGCGATGAGCAGGGAATCCTTTTACCCTACGGCGACCTTGAAGTGAAGGTGGTTTCTCTTCATCTCTAGCACTTCCATGCGCACCCAGTGACGTTCCCACAAGATGAGCTTTCATGGTGTTGGCTGCCTCATTAATTGCATTGATTGCACCATCGAGTTCCAGCTGGATTGTCTCTTTGAAGAGTCGTAAGTCGCTCCGAGTAACCGGGATCTGAAAGGGGATTACCACGAAGGTCTAGACGACCCAAAACGGACCTACCTCTTCCACATCATTGGAAACTTCACTCGTGTTTGGACCCAGCACTGTACTACGCGTTCCGTTGGAGGCGGTCACAGTCCCTGAACGCCTGCAAGCTGGCTGTGATACTGGGTGCACGTGAAGTGGGCGGGAGAATGTAGGGAGAGTGGGAATCTATTTCGAGGTGAGCACATTGTCACATTCCAAGTTGCGTAACAGATTACAGGTGCAGCATCCAAGGTGATCGTCTTGTCACCTCGTTCATCGTGCTTTTGAAGGTCAGCACAACATACGTGCTTAGCACGAGGAGAGGTCACGCACTTCCTCATCCTCCCCAAACGAATCGGCCGTAACATAAGCATCATCACTTTCACTTGCGGACGCTTGTCGTGTTTTTCGTTTGGGTGCCATGGAACGCGCGACGTCTGGGAAATTCCTCCCACTACAATGTCTTTTATACGCGGGGATAGCATTAATCGGCCATGGGGCCTGCAATATCGGTGAGATCGCTAACCTCCTTCACTTGCTTTGTCCGCCTTTGTTACTTTAATGCATTCTTTTTACCTCAGATCTTGGATACGATTCTTGTTTCCACGTCGGCGTTCTGTGTCGGTTACTCGCTGTATCAAGGCTAATGCGAGTGGCAGTACATGGATCGATTCAACCTGCATGTCAGTAAGTACCGTTTGTCTTTCTTTTTACTCGTCTACTTTACTCTCCTCTTTGTTCTCGAATCTGTGCATGCTGTGCTTCGGAGTGGCGAATGCGTAGCCTGGATACGCTCTGAACTTTGCCCTGCGCTATATATGTTGACGAAGCTTGGCCAGACCTCCAAATCATACCCTACCCTCATGCTTTTCGGACGAAACGATTCTATCACCCGAATTTGCCACTCGTCCCGATTTCGGGCCAAGAAGCAGGCACGGTCCAATTTGCAAAGCGTGGATCGCCCTGCGGTGGGCGCTGTGCATGTAACTCCTGGTGGGCTGGTTACACATTCTATCGATAACGTGCCAACCTTTCCACACAGCCAGCACCCGTGCCAGCCCTCGGATATTCAATGCCCAAAGGCGCTTTCCCCCGCCTGTGGGGAATGGTGGCTTAACCAGTCTTCGTGCGTCGCAATTCAAGTGGATCGCCTTTATGGGCTTCCTTGCGGTACTCTCCCTTCTTCATTTCGCATATCCGTCCGGCCCGCGCGCATTGCTTCCAGCTTCTGCATCACCCAACCTTTATACCGCCCAAACCCGAATCGTTGCCTCTCGAATCATACAACAGTCTTACCATATCCTCCACCGGAAGACGCCGGTTAATACCCAGCCCATCCCCCGCAGTTCGTACGACTATGCCTTGTGGAGTAATGGTGGGGTAGTCCTCAGCTCCTTAACCTCTCCCCACAGATATGACTCTTGGGTTAACAGATTTATGGGCAAGATGGGGTCTGTGCAAGCCGTTCTAGAGGATGATTTGCAGGAAGGTGCATGCTGGCGTCTTCCTAATCGACTCGGACAAATAGCGATCGCATTTCAGGATGTTGTTCGTGTGACGCATGTCATGGTTGACCACATCCCAGCCGAGCTTACCAATGCCATCGAGATCGCTCCCCGCCGGTTGCTGTTGTGGGGAATGGTTGATGGAGAAGATAATCTAGCCAAGTACCATTCCCTACGGAGCGGCGCTACGGGCCCTTTACGTGATCTTCTTACAGCTCGTATGGCGCCTGCCCTTTCACGCGGCATGCCCTTCGTGCCTCTGGTTTCCTTTGACTACAATATTCATGCAGCAAACCACACTCAATTATTTCCAATCCTTGACTCCGTGGTAGCTGCTGGTATGGATTTCGGTGTAGTAGTCTTGGAGATCCTGGACAATTGGGACGGTGAACTGACATGTCTATACCGAGTGGGTATATATGGGGAGCGTAGGACGTGATTACGACTGGGATGCATCTAACCAAGTAGAAGGCCGTCAGGACGGCATTCACTTTGTTTACGAAATCGCCTTACACTGATACTAGTTATGGTTGGAGTCTCTATGTACAAGCACATCTCGGCTAGTTTTCTGGTGCGAACACACTCGAGTGACGGGTAGATACTCTCAAAATCAACCCCGACTCGAGCATAAAGCCGGTCCAAATTTCTCGCAGCAAGTTCTACTCGGGAAGGGCCGCCGGTGGCGGCGCCAACCTTGCCCGATGGACCATAGACCAAGGGGTATGTCCCCTACGTTCTTTCCCCCTTTGTCTCGAGTTCTTACACTCCTCGTTGCCGTCAAGCGCAGTCACCGCAGAACAAAATGTCAACAACAACCACACCCGGAACGAAGCATCTTGATATGCCATGCCATCATCTCATATAAAGTTCTCTTCTTGCCATTGAGTCAACACACATAATGTTATATCCTACAACACTAACACTAATGGATCAGTTGACGAGACATATCCCACATGCCGCTAGCCTTGAAAACAAGGCAAGTGAGCAAGCGCGAACTACGTCAACGCGACGGCGTCGTACCTGAACAGCTCTCGCATCGGAGCTCTCGGAAGTTGATGCGCTTTTCTGTGATGAATAGAATGTCAGTTTTCGTCGATCCCTGTGTAGGGAAGTACTTTCCATCGTAGGACGGTTCCCACGGCATTTATGGGTGCGGTATAATGTAATGTATGTCAATTCCAAAGTTTAGGTTATGGCAAAATCGGATAGTAAAGTTGATTGCATGAACAGCCGTCGAATCCGAATTAAAGGATGACTCACCGGTGGGCAGTTTGGTGCATGCTTGGGCTCGACAGCTTGCCCATTCTCTGTCACGGTCGGTCAGACGTGCCTAAAAACCTAAGAAAGGACAGAATATTAGTTTGGTTCGATACACAGATGTAGCCTGAGGAAGGCGAAACTCTGCAGCAGAGGACAGTGAGACCCGCACACTTCCTCTACAACCGCTGGAAGGATCCTTCATGCCCCAAGTTGGATGCGGCATGACAACGTGCACGGCGAATAACGCGACTTGAAACGCGTCGATGCAAACGTCGGGTGAACTCACGATCCGAGACTTCACGTCCCGTACCGGTGATCGTAATAAGACCCTACTGCAAACATCAATCGAAATACTCGGCATCTCTCTCCGCAGTCTTAAGGACGTACAAGCATGTTATCTCATGCGCCAACCCTGTGGGCCTCGGTACACCACATTGCCTAGCCTTTGAGGCGGAGCATCACTTCGGATATGCGAGGGGCCCCTACTTCGACCGTTCTTTCAATATAGACTAAAATGGAATATACATCCGTTTCTGTATGGGTCGTTTCGGTGGACTTGAGGAGAGTGCATGGTATGGGGAGTCCGAATATCGGAGGTGATGTCCCGGTCTCATTCGGGAGGCCAACGAGGTGAAGGGCACAAGCTATTTGCGCAGAAGTCAGCAGATAAACCAAATATTAGGGTGATACTTACATTTTAGTGCAACTCGATTAGACTCGCAGTGCTTACATCGCTAGCCACAGGAGAAAGACAGATAGAATTCATACCGTAACAACAAATCTGTAACGCTGCTTGAGGCATTGTCACAGGCAACAGACATACACCAGCATTGACTGATACCGAGCGTGAGTACCAGTGTGCCAGATCAACCGGTCATCCTCAAACGCTAGCCATGTTTGGGACTCATCTGCAAGGGCGACAGAGGTACACCACCATGACCAATGATTCCCAACATGACAACGAATAGGACTACACTGCCTTGACGCATCATCACAAGTCACGGGCGACAGATGTACACCAGCATTGACTGATACTGAGCGTGAATACCAGTGTGCCAGGTCATCCTCAAACGCTAGCCATGTTTGGGACTCATCTGCAAGGGCGACAGAGGTACACCACCATGACCAATGATTCCCAACACGACAACGAATAGGACTACACTGCCTTGATGCATCATCACAAGTCACGGGCGACAGATGTACACCAGCATTGACTGATACTGAGCGAGAATACCAGTGTGCCAGGTCATCCTCAAACGCTAGCCATGTTTGGGACATCTGCAAGGGCGACAGAGGTACACCACCATGACCAATGATCCCCAACACGACAACGAATAGGACTACACTACCTTGACGCATCATCACAAGTCACGGGCGACAGATGTACACCAACGTGATGGACATTGCAACAAGGACGAGGTACTAAGGCGCTGGCGGGAGTCGGTGAAAATGAACACAGCATCACGTGATCCATTTCCCACTCGCGTTGGCATACAAGAGTTCCCGAAAACAGGATATTGCCTGATATAGGTGACACGGTATGACAGCCTACGGCACTTCCCGATGCTTCGTGAGAGAGCGGCATTGTCAGCTCCGGCACACCAAGTGTCAGCACTTCAGCCAGATACTTGTCCCACTGAACACTGTCATATAGATACTTTAGATTGACAGTTATGTACGGTATTATATTAACATTATGGTGTTCACTACATTGTATCTTTGCCTTGCACTCCAGTCCTCCTCTCATTGGCCAAGCGTGACTTCACTCGGCTCGTACAGTCATGTGACACATCACTGTCACAAGGCACATCCTGATCCTTGCGTCCTTTCCTCCTAACTTCCCTCCACCTCAGCGCTCGCTTGCAGATACCTACCACCGCGTGCGTTTCTTGTCAAGCGAACAACTTCGGATCGTGTGGAATGGGCAAAATGGAGGAAAACCAGGTCTGTCCTCACCAGTATATGTACACATCCCTATTCCCACCGTCTGCAAGGTACGTTAGATATCATGACTGATATCACTCGAAGCCACGGTACTGACTTGTAAAATAGTCTCTGGGGATGTGCACATACACGCCGAAGAGCCAGCACTAGGAACTGACAATTCCAAACGATGTGAAGCCGGTAGGACGACGACAGTACAAACTACGCATACAGCCTGCCAGTCGTACGTTGCTGTCCATTTTTTCGGGTATATGGATCTGACCTGAAATGTCTCAGGAATACAAATTACTGAGATCATTCACCTTTAGTACGCGTCGAGTCTACCGCTCTTGCGCTCATACTTTTCTCTGCGGTTCCAGACCCTTGCCTTTACCTACATTCCAGCGACTCGCAGATATCTCGACCGAGAATTCAGTTGAATCTTTCGATATTGTCCATGCTTTCAAAAGAGTTTGGGAGCATGCGCACGAAGACTTACGAGATCGTCACCCTTGCCAGGCACACCCGGCTCTTCCTTTGGCAGTGAACACACCGAGGTTGGTGGTACGTCAGAGTATCAGTGCCTTCCAATGAAGAAATCTGACAACAGCCGCGTATATACTAAAGGCAACCAAGGGCGGACGTGTCGCATATTGGGTGATGTCGCTCGTGATGTTTGCTTACCGTACCAGCCCATGCTCGGTCTCTTTGTCGAACCTATCAATTCTGACTGACATGTCTCGTTTATCACAGCCAAAATCACCGGTCTTGTCACCTTGCTTGTCGATAGCGTCCTCCCCCGATAATTCGAAATGTCTTACTATGATGACAACAACGTCGTCGGCAACTACCAGCCCCCGCAGTTCGCCTATGTCATCATCAACGGCGTTACCGGTCAATCTGGGAAGTGTGGATTGCGAAGAACAGTTGACGTTTTCACACTAAGCGAGCATCTGCCGACGCATTTTCACTTTCTATCTCTCAAGTTCGGACGCTATGGCTACCTCGATACGCATTCGGTAGCGCTAACAAGTTCAAAAGAATGTGCATGCCGAGAGACCACCATCGTGAAACCCACCCTCCTCTCTTTGACACCGTTCTATATAACTAACTGTACACTAGAAAGTAACCCGTGCCAGTAGTCAAGAGGAACATCCTCATTGAACTCGTGCGCGATCCGTACAGTCGTCAACAACGAATGTCGCACCCCCTCAGTGGACGCTATACGTCAAACGAACGATCCTCTGCACATATAGTACCATTCCCAGAATCGAGCGGTTAAGACCCGGGAGGATCACTTAGCTCATTGTCCTCGGAGAGATGAATAGGATCAACCCGTTCAACCTGGTACGTCCAGTGGAGACCTGCATTGTGAATTACACTTTTATCTACCGCTGCGTAGAATACATTATTGTCCTGTTCAGTATATTATTATTGGGAATGTATCTGTGTACTCGATCATGTCTGGGCATATCTGAAATGTCTGATAGATAGTGGGCAGCTGGACTACCGTTAAACCTGGTTCATACTTGCCAGAAATTCAAGCCTAAAGTGTGGCGGATCAAGATACTACATACAGCGCGGAGACACGGGACATATGCCATATCTGGTAATATATTCTCGGATCTGGCTTAGGGAATTTTTGTGATTTGAAAGGAACGCGTCTCAGTGGCACTAGTACTCATTCTCTTTCTTTCCAACGCCTGATTCCGATACTTATGGCCAGGACGAAGCAGACTGCGAAAAAGTGTTGTTCAGGGGTTGCTAAGCCAGTCAAACTCGCTGGTTGCAAGAGACGTCGTACATCTTCTGGAGACACCACCCTGACGTCTTCCAGTCCACTCTCATCCCCTCCGTCATCCCCCATAATTGCGGAAACTACTCGTTCGAGTACACAAAATCGAGTGCATCCATGACTTTATCCTTCGTAGTCCTG
The DNA here is from genome assembly GCA_024613165.1 of Pisolithus albus. Lineage (NCBI taxonomy): Eukaryota > Fungi > Basidiomycota > Agaricomycetes > Boletales > Pisolithaceae > Pisolithus > Pisolithus albus. The sequence goes on from JANFAB010000034.1 coordinate 547,657, forward strand.
CCCTGTAACCCATACCTTAGTTCTGCTACCTTTGCCATGACGGTGGAAACACCATTGCGTGTTCCAATCGCGTCTGTTCTCGTGTCGTTTGCAATGTCTGTATTAAGATACCGCAAGAAATTGAAGATAAACTTGGGTCTCCCGGAATATCTTTCAAGTGTCCAGCTTGCCACGAGAAGGACGAGCGTGCAGTGCGATCTAAACCAATGCCGTACTTTGTAAGTCGTTTGTGATATTTTCGGCTGGAGCTAATTTGTGCTCGAAGGCATTTACACGAACGGTGGAAGGAAAATCGGTTCCAGCATGTGATAAACCAACATTTATCCGAGGTGTGTGCGAAAGAGCCTCGAAGGCCGAGCTTTGCGCAGGACCGATTCTCCTCCTGCACTTCATCTACACAGGAATGAACTCCCGAGGGTCTCTTCCCCGGGTACTCAACACCGCGCTCGAGGAGTACCACACCGCATCTACGCTGCGTTACCATGAAGTCGTCTTCGACTTTGGCACATGGGACAAACTCTGTCATTGGGAGATGAAAGCTCAGGCGTTAGCAACGGAAATTGGTGAAGACAATTTCGAGCACAAGGTTATCTTCGTTTCAGTCCACAGTGAGGTAACGCGTGGCGATTTGTTTGCGGGGAAAGACGAGAAAGGTGAAGACGTAGCAGTAGAACCCGTGGAGGTATGAATCTTCTGAGCTTTCCGTTGAAAGTTTCTCATTCAGCTAGTTCATGAACTATTTGTTTTTTGGAGGCCTTCGATCCCTCATTAGAAAGTCTATTATTTTCATGTTGTCGTGTGGTCCCCTCGTCACGTTCTGCGAGTCTATAAGCAGCTTCAAGAAAGCAATAATTCAGTAAGTTTTTTAGTTTGTGCTGTAGCCACGGATTGGATCTGACGTATGTTAGGTTGCAACCCGCATACACAGTTGCATTCGGTGCAGACCGATTCATCAGTGCGGTACTGAAGTGTTGAGAGATGAACGAGTAAGGAAGCTTCTATTTGATAGAAGGTGATGGTAGGAACAAGTACGGAGTTAGGTATAAACAGTTGAACCATACGGAAAATATTATGTAAGATATTACCGGTGCAAACAAAGACAGGTCAAGGGACCATGTCACAACACGCCCCCTCAACGGTGAATATCTCAACTAGAAAAAATACCCATACCCATAGAAAACCGAATATGTTTCTCCCTAGAGAGTCCCTTAGTAAGGATATCCGCTACTTGCTCATTGGTAGACAAGTAGGTCACAGAAACATCACCCGACTCGATCTTCTCTCGAATGAAGTGATGGCGAATGGAAATATGTTTCGTACGATCATGAAACATAGCATTACTTGCAAGGGAGATTGCAGATTGATTATCCACACGAAGAGAGATGGGATCCTTTCGTGTGACCGAGTCAATTTCTCCGAGCAAAGTGCGGATCCAAACAGCCTCTTTTGCAGCGGCGGAGATGGCCATATACTCAGCTTCAGTACTCGAAAGAGCTACTGAAGATTGCTTCTTCGAAGACCAACTTACAGCACCACCACAAAGAGTGAATACATAGCCAGTATTGGAGCGGCGATCATTAATGTCGGCCGCCCAGTCCGCATCTACATACCCAATAGGGGTAGTCTCAGATGCAGTGGTATACCTGAGACGAAAGTCTGCAGTACCACGAAGGTATCGATAGACCCGTTTAAGGGCTATCATATGTTTTTCACCTGGAGCAGCAGCATGTCTACTCAAGGCACCCACTGCGAAGGCAATGTCGGGACGAGTAGCTAGCATAGCATACATCAGTGCCCCAAGAGCACTCTGATACTGTTCGAGATCAGACTCCGGTTTATCTAGCTTCTCGAGCTTAAGACTCTGCTCGATCGGAGTACCCACTGAATGCCCATCCTGCATGCCGAAGCGCTGCAGAATGGTCTCGATGTACCGTTTCTGCGAGAGCTCGATAAAGCCCTTGTCACGGTCCCGGATAATCTCCATCCCCAGAACCCAGTGAGCCTCTCCGAGATCTGAGAGTTCGTACTCTGCCGAGAGCTGAGCTTTGAGTCGCTCGATAGCCTCTCGACTCCTCGACAAGATCAACTTGTCATCTACATAGACGGCCACAATAATTAGGACACCGTCCTCTACCTTGTAGAACAGGCTGTGGTCAGCCTCACTCCGAGTGAACCCGAGAGATTCAAAAACCTCTCTAAGACGAGTGTACCAAGCCTTCGGGGCTTGCTTCAGTCCATAGAGAGCTCGATGCAGCCTCCAGACAATGTCTGGCGAGTCCCGGAAGCCAGGGGGTGGTCATAGATAGATCTCCTCGTCGAGCCTGCCATTGAGAAATGCAGACTTGACATCCATTTGATGTAGCTCGAGATCATACTTCGCAGCGAGTGCTAGCAAGATTCGAATGGTAGTAAATTTCGCCACAGGGGCAAAAGTATCAGTATAATCCACCCCGTGCACCTGGGTGAATCCCTTCGCAACAAGACGAGCTTTGTACTTCTCTATCTCGCCTGTTGGTCCCCTCTTAATTTTGTATACCCACTTCGAATCTATGACTTTTCTACCACGAGGACGCTCAACGGCCTCGTACAACTCCAGCCTCTCGAACATCGAGAGCTCCTCGGCCATCGCTGAGTACCAGCGATCACCATCCGTGCGGCTAACAGCCTCCTCGAAGGTTGTTGGCTCGTAGTCGCACGCAGAGCTTGCTTTGTAAGCTTGGTGTTGTGGCTCACTCGTGTCACTGTCACAACGTGACGTGTTTGACTCTCTTGCAGTCGCATCTCCCCCCACACCACTACTACCTCGTTGCTGCTCGTTGTCGGGCCTCTCGTCGACCTTCCTTTGCATCAAGGTGCCCCTCTGGTAAGCATTGACAAAGTATCTTGGGTCATCATCGCTAATTGGTGGCTTTTTAGCCCTGGATGACCTCCTTACAGCCAGTGTGGGCACTGGCTGTGGATAAGGAACCGGCGGGCCTCGCGACGCCGCAGTGCGTCGTGAGGACATTCTAGGGACCCCCTGCGATGTTCCTGGGTCCTTCCCAGTGGTTTCCTCCTTCAGAGTTGGCGCATTTTGCCCAACTTTGTCATTCCCTGCTCCAGTGGCTTCCTCAACTGATTCCTCGAGATCGGGACCAGTTGTCGCAACGCTTAAGGTCTCGGCAGCTTCGGGCTGCCCAGGAGTACCTGCCGTCCAAATTTCAGCTTGATCCGACGAGAACTCAGCTCCGTCTGAGTCGTTCTTCGCCTCCTGCTCTTCTGGTGGCACCTGCCCTCCTAACGGGTTTCCCTGTCCCTCTGGTTGTTTCGTGCTTCGAGTAACCAGTTCCGTCCTGTCAACTACAACTCGGGTAGGTCGTCCCCCACCCCCTTCGTTGAATACAACATCACGAGACTCGAAGATTCTCCCACTGGCTCGGTGTAGGCATATGTATGCCTTGCGATTCTCCGCAAAACCAAGATGAGTACACTCCAGTGATTTTACATCAAGTTTCTGACGTTTTTCTTCAGGAATATGGACATGAGCCTCACACCCGAAAATCCTCAGGTGTGAGAGTGAAGGTTTGTTGCCGGTATATGCCTCGTACGGAGTCTCATGCCGTTCGAGGGCCCTTGTCGGTAGACGATTTTGTAGATGAGCCGCATGTAGTATAGCGTCTCCCCAATACTTGTTGGGGAGACCCGCATCACTTAACATAGCTCTTGCACTCTCCACGAGAGTGCGGTTCATCCGCTCCGACACTCCATTTTCCTGTGGAGTGTATGCGTTCGTCTTCTCATGGTGTACCCCCTTCGACTTCAGGTACTGCTCGAACTCTCGAGAGCAGTACTCGCCCCCTCCGTCCGTTCGAAGGTAGTTAGCCTTCTCTCCGGTTTCAGCCTCTGCTCGTGCAAAATACTCCTTTGTTGCAGCGAGCACCTCGTCCTTCGTCTTCAGTAGTTTCACCACCAGGTGGTGTGACTGCCCATCAATAAATGTAACGAAGTACCTGTGGCCAGTACGGGCGAGTGTCTCCATCGGACCACAGACATCTGAGTACGTCCGATGCAGAAGTCGTGGGTTCTCCACACCCGACTTCTGAGATATGGGGTTCCGCTGCTGCTTCCCCTCCAGGCAGCCCCTGCAGTCATGAGTACTATGACTCCGTGACCCAACTATCTCCATGCCGGTAACCATGTCCTGCTCTTCGAGCTTCAGGACATGCCTTGCATTCGCATGACCAAGACGCCGATGCCAAATGGCCAAAGGTGCCTTCGAGGTCCCTACACGGGTTGCGAGAGCCGTGAGGGGTTCAGATGCATTCATCTGAGCGGGATCCGATACCACATAGGCTGAGTGGCTCCCAGAGACAACCGTCGCATCTAGTACATAGAGCGACCTCCGTTTCTCTGCCACTGCTGCAACCATGTTGCCAGCCAGTATCCTGCAGGCATTTTTCTCGAATGTCACCTGCAGACCCTTCGAAGTGAGACAAGGTACCGAGACCAGATTCGTATCCAGGTCTGGTACATAGTAGACATCCCGTAGCATGGTCTGTCTACCTCCACTGCAGGTTCCCTGCATGTCGAGCTCCACTTGGCCCTTCCCAACTGCCATTATGGATCTTCCATCACCGATGACTACCGGTTCCGATGGTTCCAAGACCCTAAACGAGGCAAACCACCTCCGCTGACAGCACATGTGTGCCGAAGCACCCGAGTCCACCACCCATTCGGTTGGACTCGTTACTGGACCTTTTTGAGCCATGAACAGTTGTAATGACTGTTCCCCGACTTCCTGCACCTGCGCAACCTTAGCTGTCAGGTTGCCCTTGTCTCCGGATTTCTCCTTGTCCTCCTTCCCATCTGACGAGGCCTTTGCCTCGCCAGCTGCCTTCTGCGGACACTTGTCCTTCGTATGCCCGACTTCCTTGCACTTGTAGCACTTAATCTTCGACTTATCCTTCCCTTTCCCTTTCAACTTTGACTTCGCACTCGAAGTCGTTGCTGCAAGCGCACTATGTGCTTGCGAGCCCTGGCGAGTTCTCTCCTCTATGAGGACCTGAGAAATCACCGCATCGATTGTCAACTTGTCATTCGTTGACATGAGGATGGTCCGAAGGGTCGAGTACGATTGTGGTAGCGAGATGACCATGGCTATCGCGACCAGACTCTCGTCGAGAGGCTGTCCGAGTGAGCTCAGAATGAGCGACTTCTGCCGCATCGCATTCAGTTGCGTCTCCATCGGGGTATCTTCTACCAGGGTGCCACGAAACAGTTCTCCTATAAGATATGCAATTGTCTGTTTCCCCTTGCCTTCGTAGCGTTCGCCGAGCTTCTTCCAAGTCTCGGCCGCAGACGAGGCATACATAACTCCACTCAAAGGCTCGTCCTTGAGTGTCAGGGTAATTTGGGCACAGGCCTCGTTGTCTTTCATCACCCACTCAGCATGTTCATCTGGGTGGGTGGCCGCATCCGGAGGTGTAGTATTGCTTCCACCCACAACCTCCCAGAGTCCTCGAATACCTAGTACTTTCGTGACTCGGAACTTCCACATCTGGTAGTTCGAACCATCATCCGCAAGAGATGGTATGTCGTATAGGCGACTCGAGGGTGCTGCGACCCTGTTCGCAGATGAAACACTTGATGAGGTAGCTGCTGAGGGACCGGGTCGTCCCACAGACACGGACTGAGGCGAGTTTGACATATCGAATAAGAGTAGTCGAGCGAGTTACGGAATATCAATTAGAAGTTAGAGCTCGACGGGGCTCATAACCTGTTGAGAGATGAACGAGTAAGGAAGCTTCTATTTTATTTGATAGAAGGTGATGGTAGGAACAAGTACGGAGTTAGGTATAAACAGTTGAACCATACGGAAAATATTATGTAAGATATTACCGGTGCAAACAAAGACAGGTCAAGGGACCATGTCACAACATGAAGTCCTTCATCATTGCCTTCGGTGTTCGTGTCCTTATCCAAGGGCATGCGCTCTGTGAGGTTATCACGGACCTTCTTGATGTTTCGCTCGAGCTGCGCATGCACAGTGACACGTTTTTCTTTCAATCGAAAGTGCAGACTACGTCTGGTCTCCCGCTTCCATCCTCCAACCCCTTGTTTGTAATCGGGATCCGCTACTCATGGTACCACAACCATCGTTGCCCATGGGGTACGGCCCTCCCCATGAGCTGCCCCAAATGTAGTTCAGTCCGTTCGTGGTCGCGATCAAAAGTGGGTGTGGACAGCACTAACGCCATAGTCCGCATCAGTACTTGCTGTTCTCCGGAGTGCAAGTACGAGTTTTTTTCGTATCCGCCAGTAGGTCCATATGAAGTCATCAAAGAGAACAAGAGCATGGGATGGATCAAGCGGACGGGGATTTAGCAGTGCAAGCAAGGTTGAAAGCCGCCCTCCAGCGGCATTTCCTGAGTATGACCAGTGCACAGGATAATACAGTAATCGCTAGCTACATGATTTTATGGGAAACATTTTCTGTTCTTCGAACGATATGTCGCCATCGTCTTCCCGGTTACCCAACTAGGTTCCCCACTCCCAGCTATGGAAAGATAGTAACCCGCAATGGAGGGATGTGACTGACCTTCCTGAACCGGCATCCAACCTGACTCTCCCCACATCCAGGCTTGATGTCCACGGTCGTGAGTATGCACGAACAAATCTCCACCCTGCAATGTGTGGCTATAGCAATTGGGGGAGGATGGTGGAGCCTCCATGGGCCCTGAATTCAGGCTGGAGAACCACGAGATACAATCACTGCGGCTACGGATCGCCTTCTGATGTCTGCGAAAGGCCCTGGCAGGCAATACGTGCATGAAGTCGGACGTGGTAGCTGTGAAACCGGTCTCAGGCGAAACGTGTACTGGGTTTTTGTCGAAGTCGAGACTAGTCATACCGAGTATAAGCTCAATGCCCGAATAGAAATAATATTCGCACTTACATTTTGCATTGTCGTGCGGCAGAACCAGTCTGAGCAGGGAGTGTTCTGACGACGGAATCCCCCACATGCATTTTACTGGCACCTGTCCTCGTGGACTGGTCAGTAAGCTTCGTGGTGTCGTATTCCTCGCCCTTGACACCACTATTTCTCTCATGTATCAGACGATGGAATACACGAAAGACGTTAGAACATAGGCCCAGTTTACCATTCTCGAGAATCCTGGATGAGACGTCCGAACATCTGGTGGCGTACTGGGACATTCTGCAACACGCAAAAGTCAGTGGGAATCGTTACATTCGCGGCTTGATTGTTTGTAGGAATACTCACATCACGTTCCAACTCCAGGCCTCGCGGTGGGGGCGAATGGACTGAAAACATGACCGGATGGATAGGCTCTATCATTAGGTCTGAAAGCGGGGATTAATGTTGTCGGCGTGGCCAGTGGCGAAGTCCAACGACTTATCTTGCCCTTAGAACAAAGCACAACACAGCGTGCCCCCCCCTTTATGTGTAAAAGGTCCGAAATTCTAGTGTCCAAGCGGCGCATTGGACGTGGGAGTCTATATGGGAGGCATATGGGAGGCGACCGGCGATGACCCACCTGCAGCTGCCCGCCCAGAAAAGAGCCCACAGGACAGCGGTCGGACGACGACGAGGTTCTTCTTCAGGGAACCGTCTCTCCCCTTCGGAGTCGCTTCTCGTCGTGAGTCCTTATCTTACTTGACGCATCAAATTCAATTATGTTCGTAGCAGACCCGCCGCTGTTTCTGCATCCTCCCCTCCTCTAGACAACGCCCAAGCCCTTGACATGTCCGGGAGGGTTAATTTCGTGTAGTGGGCCGTTCATGCACAAATGGACCCCCCTCCCTCCTTCCAGTCCATCACGCAATATCTGAGCGGACCACTCACCATCTATAGTATTTTCATCGTTGATACCGGAAAGCCCGAATGACGCTTCTGAGTTTGGATTCACGATGGATGCTTCATCCCGCGCGGGCAGTGTTGCCTCGCTTCGTGATCATTCCCTCGCGGCATAGCGGTAAGTTGAACATTATACATTTGCAGGGGCTATGGGCAATCCAACACCTAACCGCTTGTACGAGAAGATCATCAAGCATGGTATAGCGAACCAAACATTCTAGCTCCCACCAATCCTACACCCTCATCCCCACCCACTTGCCCAGCCCTCTTCCAAAACGAAGGCGATTCCAATTGTCCAGTACCTCGTCACACAGCCCATCCTCAGACGACGAATCTGTGCACCCCCACCTCCCAAGGTGAATGTTTCGCCTGCAACGTCGAATGGTGCAAGTCCGATGTGACCAGTTCTAGTGCCGGCTTTCTCCCTCCACCGAGACCGAAACGACCACTATGTCCTGGAATACTTGTTTCCCCCTGCTACCCACACCAATGGAATGCCGGAGTGCACGGAAGCGATGAAGATGTTCCTTTGGGACGTGTGAGGGCCGTAAACGATCGCCCGTGGGTTCCACGAGGCAAAGTACATTTTGCGGTAAGAGTAACACGGTACATTCAAGCACTCGTTCTATAATACTTGACAGAAATCCAGTCCGTTCGCATAGTGTTATGAGGGCGGACTACAAATTTCAGTTCAAATCATTTTCAGCTCAAACGCCCGTGGTTCATTCCAATGCGGATGGGGATGCTGATAATTCGTACAACCAGAAGACAGCCCCTACCTCTCCACCACGCTCACCCATTCATCCACTCTGAACACGATGCACTCATATGCGATAGTTTAGGCACCATGTGCCTGATGCCCATCTACAGCCTCCCAGACTTGGTAGTTTTCACACCCCAAGTTCCTTCCCCAAGTTCCTTCGTGCGCAATGGACGCCAGGTCCTGTCCTTATTAGATTTGACTCTTACCATTCCACTTCGGTGCGTGGATTCAAAACTCAGTGGGGCGGGGAGCATTTTTAATAGAGCCAAGGCACGTGGTTGCATATTTTTACATAGTAATTAATAGTAATTATGTAGCTGGTACTTTGGTGTTTCATGAGATTGCGCTGTTTGACCGACGTGGCAACCAAAAAAGTCCAGGATGCGGAAGCAGCCTGGCCTAGGTGGATCTTAGGGTTATGGCACACAGACTATGGTGCAGGGATGTCCAGCTTTCACCAGGTTCAAGGCCTCGGGCACTGAAGAATGGCGATTCTTTCACGTCAATGTCACCAGCTGGATCCCTAATCCTTTCTTACGTCCTGATTATCACTACCATAACACAAAAGACAAAGGAAGGTTGAGAATGATCATCGAGCAATTCCGACCGGCGTTTTCCGATATGTTGCCAGCTCCGAGCTGAGCAACAAACGGTCATATAGGCCCCGATCTAAGGAGCAGCGACGGCCCTCGCTATACGCTTTTAGTCGGATGATGAGGCACTCTACCTTAAGTCAGGGAACACCATTCACTCTGGCCGTGTATGGTATCCATCTTGATTCGAGAGTCATGGTCGCTGATGGATAATTTAATTCATTCCAGGCCCATGTCTCCTCCGCAGGTGGTCGTCTTTTAAGAGTACCAGCTTACCGCCAAGTATACACTAATGCCGATTGACCTCTTTGTCTTCGAAAAAGGTATCGGATGTCACTCCGGTTGGCCACTTCCCTTTGTGCTTGGCCTCCGTCGGTCGTCTTGGAGGTGCTTTAAAGGCACTCATTTCCCGCAAGACGTGTTCTATCTCATCCTAACCCTCGCTGAGAGCTACGAATCAAGCTGAGTGTCATATCTCATATCTGCCAGTTTACCCAGCCTCGTAAGTCTTCGAGCTTCCGTGCAAGGTAGGTATTAAGTGACACTCATGGCTTATGTTTGTAGTCCGGTGCTATGGAAAGCCTCTATGACACCCCTACGATTTCATCGGCAACATTAAACGAAGAGTTCGTTTGGATCGTCGCAGCTGCCGATGCAGAAGAGCTCGACCAGATGCTCCAGGTGTTCCACTCTGCGATTGTTTGCATTAGCCAGTGGTGCAACACCTTTGCACTGGCTGCGTGCTTACCTGGCGATATTCTACTTCTAGTGTTTGAGCATGCATTACCAGACAGGGATACCCGTATGCTCAGAAGTTTGAGTCAGGTGTGCTGCTGGTGGCGGTCAATTATTCTGCAGGCTCCACTTCTTTGGCGCAAAGCTTTAAACCTTGCGGATAGAAGCGCGTGGTTTTCGGAGGTCCTGAGACGAACCTGCGCTGTGCCTCTTGAAGTCTTTTTTGACGTTGCGGAGGACTACACCGGCTACGCGATTCCTAACCTTACTGCTGTAATGATTGACAACCTCTGGAGATGTGCGAGCCTGCACATTGAGGGATACGGAGACGATATAGAGGAGATCGTCAGCTCTCGCACTAGAATTGATCAAGTACCACTCCTGCGTCGGCTGTTAATTCGCAACATCTCATGTTCGGTTCCAAGCACTCCTGATGGCGAAGCGGGGATTCCGGATTCCTTCCTTTCAGTTTTGGCTCCACAACTCACCTCTCTCCATCTCGAGGGTTGTACGTTTAACTGGGACATCGTTCACACGAGGCTGGCTCCCCGCTCCCCACTGCTCTCTTCGCTTTTCATCCGTAGCTTTCACATCCAGTCAGCCGCCACCGTTGCGCAACTTCTTTCGGTGCTGGAATTGCTTCCAAACTTGAAGGATCTTAGTTTGCAGAATTCCTTCGTCAGTGGAGAAACGGACGGGGATGTGCCCTTTCGCAAAGTTCTTTTATCACAACTTACCTCTCTCGCTTTTGAATCATCAACTGTAGCGGGGGCCATCTTTCTGGCAGCGCTCGAGCTCCCGTCGCTTGCCAAGCTGGAGGCAGCCGTTGATATTGGACAAGTCTCAACGAATGTCCGCCAATTCATGGAGGGAGTCCACTTGGCGACTTGCAAGATGGCGCATCTTCCGCTTCTTCATATCTGCTATGGCCACCGCATTCTCATCTTCCAATCCAGCCATTATCACCGTTTTCCTAGGTTGCGGGTGACGTTCATGAATTGGTCCCTTCACAGCCCCCCTATATCTGACATCCGCTGTACCGACCTTATTAGAGGCATTGCCGACGTTGCACTGCTACGGAGTACACGGGAAGTGAAAGTTTCCCTTCCATTCAGCTTTGAACGGTGCCTCGCACTAGATACTTGGACGTACTTCCTCGGGCACCTAAAGTTGATCTCACTCATCTCCTTTGGTGCTCACGTCCCAATACTCCTTCTACGCACGCTATTTCTGGATGCCTACCACAGGCATGAAGGCTTGCAAGGCCAATCGCAGCTCTTGCCATCTTTGGAGCAAGTCGCTATGCCTTCAACCCCCGAGTTGGAAGTTTTGATCGATATTCTAGTTGAGGCGAGAAGCCGGGTGGGCACTCCATTTGCAATCTCTCCTATTTCGCGAATGCATCCACGGCGAACAGGACCACCCATCGAAGTTGTCCGTGAGCTGATGCTGGAGTGGTTGACTAACTTGGTGGTGGATGGCATCCCAGGTGATTCTGTCTGGTTTGTAGATGATGAGATTACAGACAGTGACGATGAGCTTGACGAGCTGTTGGACGACGTAGACAGCGATAGTGAATAGTCAGCCATAAATGTTTTTTTGGTGTCCCTGTCGCTGCGAGTATTACAAGTATCAGAATTTTAATTACCTTGCTTGCAAGGTTTCTGTCGCCCCGTGGGAACCGGTATCCATCTGTTTCTGGGCGCACGCACCCATTGCACGCCACACCTACAAGCTCGGCATATTCTTCGTTTCCCACATGTAGTTGGCCAACTAAATGTTGTCACCGCAGGCCCCCTCTCCAGCTACTACACACAATGGTGTCTATGATAAGTTTGTCACTCCTGTTTCGCTGTGCTCTCCAGATTGTCGATTGGCTAGAGAAGCTCATGCAAGGTATGTACACTTGTCGGTGGACGCTGTGGCACTGGGAAGTACCAACCGTTCTATGAGGAAACCCAGAGATGGATCATCACCTTCAGGCCCACTGATGATAATGCATACAGTACATGTGAGTTGTTCGGCCTCTGGGGATCGCGGGACCAAACAATCTAACGTGGTTCTCCATTGGGGTCTGCAGCGCCAGTGCTGGATACGAGAGGAATAACTCTCCAGGAAGGAGCTGGAGAAGTATGGGTCCCCGCTTTCTTCGATGGCATGATTGTAGGCATGAGATTCTTGGCGCACCACTTCTGTTTGGCAATTCTCTTCTCACCTCCCTTCGCTTTCGAGACTGCAATGGATCCGACATATCCCACTGTACTCTTTCTCCCGCCAACTCTTCTCTGCTCGAGACCCCACCCTCTTTAACATTTGACCTCGCGCTTTCACATTGATCTGCACAGCTAACGTCGTTGCCACTGTTGGGGCGTCGACTTGGCCAACATGTCTTCGGCAGGATCCGTTGAACTGAATAACACCTGGTCGGGTAATTGAGATCGCAATAATTCGTTGAAGGCCTCTCACCGGATACCAATCATACTGCGTACGTGATACAGGATCGGGTCAAGGTCAGTGGAACCATCCATTTCGTCACCAAGTCTTGTACGTCGCGTTTTACATCCATTCGTTTCTTCAATACATGACCAACTTCACGACGATGTTTCAGCGCTGACCTTCGGCTGTGGGCGTGAGAGTTGGATCAGTATCATTCATCGTCCAACAGTTCGAATGGAAACTACCCTGAATCAGGTTCACAGACCTGCGAGGTATTGCACTAGTACGAAGGGATTTTTACATGATTAGTGCACCCATGTTTGTAATTCAGGCTCGGTACTACTATCACAACACTGGCTTGCCATGACAAGTGTTAAGTTGGCATGCTACCAGCGCTCGTTATGTGATGTTCTCAACCGTACGATGCGAAATCTAATCATCTTACAATTAGCAGCTTTACTCTCCTCCGTGCGCTCAGCCGCTTCCCACTACCGTAAGTTGTATTACGGGCCTTGTATCTTCGTCGTTCACCCCCCCCCCCCCGACAGGGTGGCACCATCATACTTGCAGGTATCATCATGCAAATGGGTTCGTTCCTCGTGCACCACGCATCACCGTACTGTAACAAGGTGCCACCGCTAGTCACCGCCACGCCCATGCTCTTTGCTATCCGCCCTAATGTGACAGGGTCCAGGAGTTGCTACCCGGGCAACAAAGATGACGAAAAATGCATATCTGGCTGGTGGCAATTCCGGCTGGTATGACGTCGCCGCATTCAATAATGTAAGTCCACCTTGGCTGCCATGTGATCACAATTCAAACCGATCATTTTCCAGTAGTTCGTTCCAGTTGGTTGGAAATCTTCTGCTGATAGCCTTCACCACCACAACTTCCCGTCCAATGACAACACGAGTCTAATTCTCTCTTTGTGGCTGAGAGTTGTCGATACCTTGATTGATGCTGGCTGGAAGTACGGTCTCGTCTGCGCCGATGGCATGGGGTGATAGCGGCAAGCTGAATAGCATAAGGAAGACAAAACACGTGCATGAGGGTTTTTGAGTCACGATCCGGTAATGTGCACAGATCCAATGGACGTGGCTAGGCCAAAAAAAAAACGACAATTACTTGTTCCAGAGTAGCTGCAGACACTACGTGACTCCATGACTCCATGTACCAACCCTGGCTTTCTAGCGTAGCTCAGGACAATTTCATTACCATGTCCTCGAGTAACGCTATGGTTACATTGAGGACTGTAATGGTACACCGCTGTGAGTCGACGTGTGGATCTATGGCGAAAACACCAAAAAAACCCAACACAAAGACAAATGCTGAGTCGGTGGTTTACCTTCGCGGACTTTGGCTCGAGGGATCGGTTACAGCGAAATGGGGAGGGGTTCTGCACACCTAGAAGGCTAGGGCAGAAGGGAACAGTGCTCCTGACGAGAGGGGAGCAGGGGAATGACAGAAAAGCGAAGATATCTAGGCTACTCGGAGCCTAGAAGCGACGTAAAGATGATGAAGAAGGACAGTAAATAGACCCTTAATGGAGCCTCAGATACTGCAAGAATAAAGAGGATAATGAAGGGCCTTAAGGCGACGACAATAAGGCAGATAATGACGATAAAGATTGGGCAATAGTCTCACTACAAAGGGGACGGTATCCTATGCAGGGGGGCTACTTGCTTGTATCGTGTGTTACTTGCTGCGACGTATTGGTACTTATATACAAAAGGTAGCGCAGCCTGAAGTAAATAGAGGGAAACACTTTGTAAGGGGTTTGTAAGCGATTGGTAAGAGGATTGGTAAAGGATTGGTAAGGCCGAGCAAGGCTGAGTAAGGACAGTAAGCGATTGGTAAGTAAAATCAGTCAGCATGACGAAGAATATCACAAATCATTTGAAATAGAATGAGTCATTAAGGAACGGATGAATAATGCGACAGAAAGGGGGATGAGTAAGCGCACTGGTCACTGCTGAATAAGGGGGTATGACTGCAAATGAGTCACTCTGACTCCTAGATCTGAGATCCAGATTCATTGGGGCGATATGCTGCGCGTCCGAAAGAAGAGCTGTGGGGATTTCTGCCAGGGGCCATTTTTGGGGGTCTCCAGGGTAGTCAGGGCTTAGGATTTCGCAACTTTCCCCCCTCTCTCCTCTCTGCAAAGCGACCTGTACCAGGTGCAACTAGTGCTCTGGAGGGCATGAGGAGGAGGAGGGGCTGTCTTCTCCAATGAGGGCAGGGAGAAGTGCCTCAAAATCGTCATGAATGCGATCAGATAGTGTAGATGATAGTAATTGGTACTGGAGCTGTCGCAATTTTGGGAGAACAAAAGACGAGATTGAGAGGTAGACGTTGCAGGGGGCAGGAAGGAAAAATCCGTAATCCTTTTCGACTGGAGAGACCGAAACAACCACATAAGACCTCTCAAGCCTGACGACAGACTTGAGGCGACCAAAGAATGTCTTCCTCGACGTCAGACTGATGAGAAGAATGCGCTGTCCCAAAGCGATAGGATGGGAGGTCATGGACGAGGGAGGGATGAACCAGGAGGCTTCGGGGCGAGAGCTAGTGGGGATTCCTGGCAAGTACTCGTAGTTATTCTCCCTAGCAAAGGACACGAGCGAAGAGACGGTCGAGGAGGTGGCCATTACGATAAATATTGGCGAAATGGGCGTTCGTTGGTAGAAATGATGCAGAAAATCGTGGAGTGCGCGGATCGTTACCAAATTTGGTAGGCAGGATGGCGTGGTCGAGAGCTTCCTGTGAGCGTGGGAATGGTGTCGATATCTTTAGAATTGACGGAGATATTCGAAAAATCGGAATGCCGTAAACTAGCGCTCAAAAAGTTTTTTTCAGGCGCTCGAGCAGTTTCTTCCCTAACGTTAAGGATGGTTCTCGTGCGATGGATGACTGCTGGCAATATCAGTCATTCTTCGCATTAGGGCTAGGCTTCTCCGTTCTTCATCATTCAGCTTCTGAGTCCATGCTCACGTCGCCAAACACCTTTGGTGCGTGACACCGCGCAAGAAGAGACTCCTATAGGAAAGACATCAGATTGCCATGCTTGGACATCAGCAAGTCGATACTCGCCCCGGTCCGCAGAGAGTTATCAAATAGTGTATGGTTGACCCCGACGGCAAGGAACAAGACCACGACGGAAAAGAGTATGGACAGTAGTGGACACGTGGACTACCATAGTGACGGATGAGCAGCATCAGTCACCTACACAGCACAGCACCTACAGAAAGATGAAGGCGGATCGATCGGCATATTCTTCCATACTTCGTACCGCCGTCTGCCCCCAGGATGTTAGAGGAACTGGTAAGGTTAGAAACGCTTACCTGCCCGCCAGATAGAAATATACGTTGCATGCCCTTTCTGGGAGGACCCAAGGGCAATGATGCTACTATGCGGCCCATTAAACGACTGTCCAGTTACCTTTTTCGTGAGGAAGCGATTGCACATAGTTTAAAGGCCACTAACTCACCGCAACAGCTTGGATTATGTCCCCTGTGAAGGAATTTCAGTGAATAGCCGCAAATGGTGTCACGAAGAAGATAGATAAACCTTTCTGATCCAGAACCTGCAGGGCCTCCTTGTTACCCGGCACCCAGATCACTACCTTACCAGAATTAGTACCACACACGATGGCATTACCCAGAACGAATGAGAGGCTGGTAGGATAACACCGAGAGCCTGTCATCATAACCCACGGTGTGAATGTTCTCTGGAGGGGTAAGTCGGATGCTATGACAAATGGCACCTGTAAGGAGTCATGCGTCAACGAACTGCGATTGCATGTGCCAAAAGACCCCTTCCCTGTAATTGATTCGGAAGAAACGAGAACTAATTGACCCATACCCACACCCAGACGGCGAGTGTGAGAATCATAATCAATACAATGCACTTGTCCTGTGACACCGAACCATATGGGCTGCGGGGAGAATGTTTTCTTTCTGGATGTTGAGGCATTTCACGATGTTAGTGAATCCATGGGAAGTGCAACTCACGATACCAAGACCCTTCAGTTCGGATATAGCTCCATTCTCGCATCCACAGTATAATGTGTGAGTCTGTGGCGTCGGGTGCCAGGTCAACGCAGTGACTGGACTTTCAAAACCTAATACGTATAAAGGTGCTCCGTCCGACACCTTCCAGACAACGAGCAGCCCATCATTCCCACCACTGGCCAAGTAAGATCCACAAGCCGAGAAGGCCAGCATGTTGACGGAGTCACTATGACCGCCATTCAAATCGTAGGCAAGCTGAAATGTGGACATGGCAGTTGTATTAGTGGGAGGTGTGAGGTGCGCAGATATCATTGTCATTAATTCATTGCCACGTGTAGTACATATCCTAGCAGCGGCTCACTTGTCCCCAACTCATGTTAGTCAATGTACACCACCTTTGGATGCAAACTCGCACCTGCCTTTACACAACGGTGTCGCAGCGGACCTTTCGCGAACTGCATGGGGACGAGTGTACATTTACTGGATCTGTCTTGCAAACATCGGTACGCTTAACATCCTGCAGCACCAGTACCTATAAGAACCAGCACACTCGATTCCACACAGATATCACTCGCATTACACTGCCTTGCACCTCGTCGACCAACGTCGCTGAAGGATCAACTCATCTACCGGATCCTCGCCACCATGATGCATCCTTTATTATGAATGCTATTTTATCTGTGCAAAAGCGGGCGAGTTATTGTCCTCGTTGTTTCTCGTTGATAAGCTGCTCATTTGACCAATGGCTCGTACGTATATCTCGAGCTACGATGTGCTTCGCTTCTATACTTTATCGTGCGACTGTCCTTTCTTCGCATCGACTTCCGGTGAGAAGCTACTTTAGATGTCATCTCTACCATCTCTGAGCTTTAATGCGGAAGGTTCTGGCAGTTCCCAGACGAGACAAGATTGGCTTTCATGAAACGTGTTTTTGTCACAAGAATATCGTGGGCGTTGCCTTCGTCCGCTCGGCGAGTTCGTCGAGTAAGTCGGTGAATGGATATACTACTATGCTTTAAGATTTTGCAGTATTCTGCGCATGCTTTTACTGCACCTGTGCCTCCTCGACCCCTTGCCAGCCTCAATGATGCAGTTCCAAGGACGACGGAGGCTACAAACCGCGGCAACCTTCACCTCTCGCTGGACTCCGCGGTCTTGATGTCGTACACGTGTTCTCAGAGCCCTCGATATCGTCCATTCCCGTCATCGAAGAAGATACGTACAGAGCAGCTGGAGAATGCCTCGAGGGAAACCAACGTGGGTATCTTTTGATGCCTTCGAGCATATATCGCACTGATGTCCTTGTCCAGCCAGCATACATGCTCATGCTCTCCTCTGAACTCGCAAATGAAAGTTCGCAAATCCGCATTCGCAACGTGGCAGCCTTGGTGCTGAAAAACAACCTCTCAGCTCGTGTACATAGAAGAATCATTTCTTTCCCGACACCGTCGTCACACCATTATCTAGGAAGCCGCACACTCCTGTGAAAACGCCCCGGGAGGGCTGTTGTGCCATATAGATTCAGTACACTACACGATGGCTTTCCCCCGACAACGACACCAAAGCTAAGATCAAGCAAGAAGTTCTTGTCACCCTCGCATCTCCCTTTTTGAGAGCTGGTGGCTTCCTTGCTCAAGTCGTCGCTGCCATTGCCTCCGTAGAGCTTCCGCACGATCAGTGGCCGGACCTCATCGAACTTCTTCTCGGTTTCGTGAATAACCTGACAAACGCTAATCTGAGGATCGCGACACTAAAAAACGATTGGCTACATCTGCGAGTCCATAGTACGTACCTCATCTCTGTTTTATTTTCTTTGTTTGTTCCCTTATACCTCGCCCCTCGCCCACCACAGCAACCTGAGATTCCGAGTTTGAGATCAAACGAGATATTGACTGCCGTGATACGTGGTGTCCGCCATCGCGAACCCTCCTCAGGTGTTCAGTTAGCTGCTGTGCATGCTCTTTACAACTCACTTGAATTTTTGCGCGAAAACTTCGAGCGTGAGGTCTGTTGTCTTCCTTTTCAGGTCGTTCGTCGCCTCATGTCCTGCGGGGAGAGCGCAATCACATAATGCAGGTCGTGTGCGAGGCAACTCAAAACCCTTCGGTTTCTGTTCAAGTTGGAGCCCTCGAGTGTCTCGTCAAGATCATGGCCCTTTACATGGAGCAAGCCCTTCTCGTGGTATGTGCCCAGTTTTCGGGTTGATATCAAGTGAGTGATCCGTCGTCTAAGCTTACCGTGATGGGTTTTGGGCCATCATTTGTGAAGAGGGAATCGAGCTTGCTCACGAGACACGCGAAGTACGTTTTCGGGATTTGTTAATCATATTGCCTGGATAGGGACTGACTATTTATTTTTTTATCGTTCAGGCTGCCGATTATGGTGAACCGCCCGAGATCGAATCTAAATTCTTTGCCAAAATTGCATTGCCCGAGGTCAATCCCGTTCTTCTCTCACTCCTCACTCTCCCGGAGGAAGTCGTCGTCGAAAATGAACGGAATATGACCATGTCTTTTGTCAACTTGATTGCCTGGGCTGTTACAGACCCAATAGTTGACGCTGTTGTCCCTTTCATCGAAGCCTACATCAAGTCTCCCGATCGGCATCAGTGGGAAGCAGCCGTGATGGCTCTTTGGGTCTATCCTGGATGGTCCCGATCCAAGCGTCCTGACAGGTAAGTCAGGCGCTCCCATTGCTGATTGGGATGACGAGCGATTCTAATGTACACGTGAAAGACACGGCAGCATGAACGCTTGGGAGGATACATGGTTTGCTCATTGACACCATCAAACCAGTACATTTGCATCCACTGGTGCTGGCACTCGTGACGGGCGTCCAAGACAACCCAAGAACTGTGACAAACTGCTGTTGAACCTCACTGATCAGCTTGAATTTTTGGAAGAATCAGTGCCATCACAGACTAGCCACTTGTCACCGTATTTTGATGGCGTCGTCAACACACTACTGAGGGTTACAGACACGTGAGTGACACAACCTACCAACTTCCCTTGGCTTACAGGATCTCCGCACTTTAGAGCGAGTAACGAAGCCGATTACCATACCTCTGTTTATGGAGCGATAACCTCCCATGCCACTCACGAACGACGTCGTTCATAACTATTTTGATGTGGATGCAGCAACCTCTAGGAATGCAGGTGTGTAGCATCGCGTTTTCACTGTTGGGCCGCTAGACAGTCTGCTGTGCAGAACTAGATAGTCGGAATTGATGACCGGAACAACTGGAACGAACCTCAGAGCAATCATTGTAGTGTGGTCATCGTAAATATCACATTTCTTCCAGTTCGAGCTACTGTCATCTTACAGTGTGTTATCAGAGCGTACCCGGTGGCTGGGGGAGGGTATCCAACCTATGGCAGGCCATATCATGACTCTCGTCCTGCGGCTCATTCAGACTGCCGGACAAACCTCCAAACTTCCACTGTTTTAGAAGACGCATTTCTGGCGGTCGTGTGGTTAGCTTCGGGTGAGCAGACTACCCGTCACGAGGCGCTTGCATGCTTTTTCTCCTTTATATTCAGGCTTTCTTGCAATTTTTATTGGTATTGTTCGGACTCCAGCATTGATCTGCACACGCCCCTGCTGTAAGCGTCCCGAGTTTCTTTTTTTTTTTAATCATCTACCAAGGGTACCATATGCCAAATGACTCTTATGTAGGCACAACCCCGACGCGAGTGCAATTACCGATGCTAGTACTGCAACTCCGACGTAAGTGCAACTCCGACGTAAGTGCGCCAGCACCACCTCATATGCGTTCGAAAGACACAAAGTATGGACTCTCCTCCTAAAGGAGTGGACTACACACTGGCTCCCCACCTTAAAATTAATTCCCCTCGAAGGAACGCAATTCTCGCTGCTACAAACTCCAGGCTCCTTATACTTTGTGAGCGACACGCAGTAAAGAAGGTGCCAGTGGCGGAGGAGGATAGCGATGATAGTTCAACTGATGATGGTGGTGAGGACGACAGTTTCGACAGTGATTAACTTAGTATATATGAATGGTGTACTCACACAACTATACGTGGGCACGTCACCAGAGGCTGCTACGCTCAGCGGACAGGTACTGATCTTGCCTTTTCCTTTCCACCACGTTGTATGACATTACTAACCGATCCGTCTTCAGCATTTGGTACCATGGGCTCGGGTGGGGAAATGTCGCTCAGATACTCCCAACTTGGAAAAGAACTGTGGACTTATTTGGAGGAGCAAGTGGAGAACGTTTGAAACTGTCTGTGTGAGAGCCCAGTGATCTGTATCTCCCCCCACGACACGGCGTGCGGTAACCCGAATCTTCAACTCGACTTTTTCGTCCTGTTCAGTGCATAAACGATCTTTGCAAGCCTCGGGCGCATGCCAGACTCTCACTCAGTGTTCGCAGGACCCTTGTTTATGTAGATGGAATAGACCACCCCTCATGTCGTGCCTGCGCTGTCGAAGAATAGGGTGACGGACTGGCAAGTCCTGCAGTATCGGTGACAACTACGCATATAACGCCCAATGCCACGACCAACAAAAAGTAAGGCGCACTTCTGCTGGCGGTTCCGTTATAGCACGACTTTACAAGATGTGCTGGCAGGCAGACCATAAAATTCGCTCTACGCTGGCGGCATCGATGGTGACCGACGCTAGCCTTCTCTTGGAGGACTGACATTCAAAGAGCAGGCTTAGCAATATTAGTCGTGTGACACAGGCTGCAAATGCCAGGAAAACGAAACAAGGAGAGTTGCGATGTGCGCTCCGAAGCACAATGCGGCAGGCCTAGGCGTTTACAAAATCAGCATCGATACCCAAGACCAAAGTCAGTTGGCGTACGTACCTGTTTCCGCAGCGCACAACCCAAGGACAGCTCGAAGACATTTTCGTGAAACTATGTCATGTCGACCCATCTCGGGGGCGTGAAGAAAATGCGTTGCTGTGCAAGAGCGATAAGTTCCAATATCAAAAAACGCGAACCAGTCGTCATGAGTGAAACACCAGTCAGACGCGGAAGAGTGAAAAGGTAAAACAAGCGGTCCTTGGTAGGGATGTGACTTTGAGGAAGAATGGGGCCCTTCTAGCACCAGGACGACTGGGACAAGACTGCATCGTACATTCAAAGTATATTTGACAAGTGGAAGCGGTTTCTCAAGTCCAACGCGTTTATCATGCATTGAAATCCTGGGCAGTTGAATCCCTTGGGAGGGAACGATTATCCTGCTACCGCAAGCGAGTCTTTAGTCCACCTACGGGAGATGCTATACGAATACTGCGATGGTACGGTACATGTAGGTGGTCCGTTTTCTGGATTCAAAGACCTAGCGAGAGGAGGTTTTCTTCACCATGTTACAATGCCTAGAGGGTAGTAGCTTTACCTTAGATCGCGTCCACAGAAACAATTCTCCAACGAGCGCTGCAAGCAAGGTTGAAAGCCGCCAACCGGCGGCATTTCTCGAGTCTACGGAATGGACCCGAAAAAAATAGATATTTTGTTACCTTGCTTGCAGCTCGTTTACGTCCACATCACTGCCATCTACCTCTTCACAGGAGGGTTTCTTCTCAGTCGACTGGCACTCCCGAACAAATCTCAACAAGGGCAAGAACAGGGGAATCAACGTGCTGTCGGGCTTGTCAAGGACACCCTGTGATTTGATTCCGTGTCCGACCATCCACCAGACCCTCTCTCGCCGAACCACCACAATATACTCACACTCCCTCGGGAACTCACTGCAGTGCATCCCCAGCCTTCTTTCGCCTTCAACGCATATGCAGACCCACACGACGACGACGCTCCGACGTATCAAAGGTCTTACCCAACCTTTGTAATGCTATGGGTCGATTACTGGGTATCGGTGAGATGGTTCCAGGATGTCATCCGAGCGAGCCATCGACCACGCCCGATCTATAGCTGTGCAAGGTAAAGGAACGATCGGGCACTGTACCTTTGCAAAGTTTGCTAACACAATGTCTGTGTAAGGGCCAGACACTACTGATGTCACGCTTCCTCACCACAACCCCCCTCCCCAACAGGTATTGGTGGCCTCCCGACTCGGCTTTCGACTGACTCATGAGATTCTACTGGCCACTGGTTATCTTCCTTGCCTTGTACATGCCACCGGCTAGTTCGACTCGGACGACTCCGTTGACTGCTCTTCCATTATATCTGCCCCTCTACCATGCCAGCTGTCAAGTGCGAGCCGCATTCCATACCATCAGTGACACCGTCGCGCAGATAACACGTGAAGTCGTCCGTGCATGTTGAAGTCAGGAAGTCAGGTATCTGCATCAAACCCCCCGCCAATCGTACTTCCACAACTGACACAGTATGGCAGACTTGGGGTGATCCCTACATGGTATATGTATCAGCCTTTTTTTCCCTGCGTACGCATTCACCTCGGCTTATAGCGTGAGTGTCTTGTCGCGCTCAGTTTGTTGTCTCCTCATGAATCACCTCCCCATGGATGCCCCTCCACCAGATGAAGCGTTACGGACAAAATCTGGAATGTCCGCTTCAGGCGAGTTAATCAGGATGGCTGTGTGCGTTATTCGTGAACGTCAATGCATCCTCCATGCGGGTGCTAATCATGTCATCAGGGATCACTACCGCTCTGCATCCGAGGCGCGTAGCGTGATGCTAACATTCGCGAGCAGCTCGCTACACGTGGCTATACCGACGAGAGGACATCTCCCTACTGCCCTTCTGACTAGGATCAGTTCTTGGTCGTCTCGCACTCTTGTCCCTAGCGCGAGGACCAACCGGAGATGGATGCAAGTTTTGATTTCGATGACAAAGTTCTACTTTCCTTGGAGGACCTAATCAAAGCGGATCCTTAATGTGCGCAGTGCAGAAATGGGTTAACCCGCGTTCCACTGGGTCGGGTTCCGGATATTGCACATAAACTCTTACAAAAGCACGCAAACCTGGACTCGATTGCAGGGCATCAACAGTACCATCTTCTCGATCTCGAAGTCGGCACTGATAACCTTTTCAATACGTCTCAAATTCTTCAACTCATTCTTCATTCCTTTTCTTTGTCCGCAAGGTATGGGAAATGCACGACGCCACGCAATAATGCAATGAGTCTCATAGATTGCAGTGCTGACAGGGTTACCAGCCACTGTCTGGAGTCCGAAGGATGCGACGATGTCTGCACGTGTCATGTCCCTGTCAATGGCCACAGTCCATTAGAGAGATGTTTAAAGGACATCTGCCAAAAGATTTCCGAAGTCAATGAGATACAAGAGCAGCTGGTAGACGACAAGGTAAGTCTGCAACTTCGTTATGACATTTGATCGCTGATTCTTGCTCGCAGCATGTGATAGCAGCTAAAGTAGAAGGTATGCGACATACGATGAAAAGTGTAGAGGAGACGTTAGGAGGTCATGGTTGTGCTTTGATGAACCTTGCTGATCAGCTCGAACTTTTAGAAGAAGAATCAGTGCCGTCACAGACTAGCCACTTGTCACCGTATTTTGATGGCGTCGTCAACGCGCTACTTCGTCTCGAAACAAGCCAACGGTCACATGCAACTTGCCGAACAAGTCCGTATGGAAATCGAAGGTTCCATTGCCGCCTTTGCGACTGGGCAACAACAACAACACAAAAAGGTTTACCAAGTGGAAAGAGTTCCACACCAAGCAGACCCGTGAACAGCATGCCTCGAAAGCACGTGAGAAATATGAATCCGACTGCATTCGCAACAATTCGTATACCGCCCGGAGTACCCTCGTACAGGGTCAAGATTTGGAAAAGATATATTCGAAGTTGGAAAGGGCGCAACAGACCGTACAGATCAACGAGAATGATTATGCACAATTCACACGCGTGTTGCAAGAAACACAGTTTATGTGGTCGTATGTCAACGCCGTTTCGGCCGTCTGTGTCTCCGATGATGAGGTACGTTCATCCTACCATCCCGCCATCTCATTTGCTTAAGAGATTTCCCCGTTGGGCCTGCGAAGGGATGCGTCTCGCACTTGAACAAATGGAACCAGAGAAAGAGATGGACAACTTTGTCCACGACTATGGTACTGGCAACGCCATCCCTGAGCCTCCGACTTTCGTTAACTACGCCAACACCGGTGCACCGCCCGTCAATCATAACAGAATAATGACCCGTCCGGCGGTATTTGGGAGGGTCACCCAGAGAGTTATGAAACCGGTGACGACCCAAGATGAAGACGTTCCGTTCAAGAGTGGTGCGAACCATGCAGGTGTCGGCGCTGGCGGAGGTCCTCTGTCGAGGGGTGCTCTGACCGAAGCCGATCTTTCGAGGAGCGCAACCCATAAGTCGCAGAGGTCCCAGGCGAATGGCATCAATGGACATGTGCCCCCCTCCCATGAACCGTCTGTCCAACAACGGGCTCGGGCTCGGCGAGCGCAAAGACATAACGGTACCGCGTCTGGGCTCGTCTACGCACCTTCTCATGCGCGTACATATGGGCACGCCCGCTCTCAGTCCTATCCGCACTCCCAGACGTCTTCAGCCACTCATGCTTATCCCCAAGATCCTGTCGATCCCACCGTTTCGGGCATGCAGCTCGTTATTGGGAACAAGGCATGGGATGTCGACCCTTCTAAAGACCCTCGGCAGCAGACATCCGGCTCCAACACCACACAGGCGACATCACACACATCACCACCCGTCGGCATCGGTGCAGGTGACGAAGGGACCCGAGAGGCGGAACACCGTACACAGGGATACGCCAAGTTCGAGGACGTCCCTGCCTTCGGGGGGCAAGCCATCAGAGGCCCTTTCGACACCTGCATCCGGGGGTGTTATGGGCTATCAAAGTAGTGGCGATGCCATCGTGGGGTCGTATCCACTTGCACGCGCCCGTCCGTCATCGCCCAATCCTCCACCTCCCACTGCAGCCCTTGCGGCGCCGCCGTCTCGTGCTGGGGCATCCTCGGCATCTACGTCGTCTGGCATGTCAGGCTCGTTTATGCCAGCATCTGGAGTTGGGGCTGGGATGCCGCCGCCATCGTCGGCATCAGGAGGCGTACCCGTCGAACAAGTAGTTGCCAATTATCGGAGACCGTTCCCTGGCGAGCCAAGGAGTAGAGCGAATTCGTTTGTTGGTTCAGCCCCTCCTCCCGTTGCGATGGGTCAACCCCCTTCTGCTTCCAGTGTCGGACAGAGTTTGGGCCAGAGTCCACAACAGATGCAACAACAGGATCCAGGACCAAGATCGACCAGTCGAGCTGGATACCCTGGAATAGGAACGACGTCGCTAGCTGCAAGTGCTCCGTCGCCTGCGTGCGGTACGAGTCCTGGGCGCGGGATTGGACTGGGCGGTGTGCAGCTGTATGGAAAGGCAAGTCAGTCCGTACGGTGATGGTGGACGATATGCGCCTCAGCAGGAGTATCATTATGCACCTGTCGTGCATGGCTCTAATATTAATCAGCAGATGAGGCCCTACTATGGAGGGACGGGTCCAGGAAATGGTTTTAGAGAGTTGAGTCCGGCTGTTGGGAGGTCGCCGTCGCCACAGCCTCCGAGGGGACAGCATGCACCAACGTATTCATACACAGACGGCGGGAGGCTTATGGTGCGTTGCGTTTTTTATTTTATTTTATTTTTAATGCTGACGACCGTCGTTAAATATCATATACTGAGGGTTACAGACACGTGAGTGGCACAACCTACTGACTTCCCTTGGCTTATGGGATCTCCGCACTTTAGAGCAAGTAACGAAGCCAATTCCCATACCTCTGCTTATGGAGCAATCACCTCCCATGTCACTCATGCTATGAACGATGTGATGCCGGTCGTCCAGAACACGTTGATAACTATTTCGATGAGGACGCAGCAACTTCTAGGAATGCAGGTGTGTAGCATCGCGTTTTCACTTTTGGGCTGCTAGACAGTCTGTGCTCTGCAGAACTAGATAGTCGGAATAGATGACCAGAACAAGTTGTGAGTGTCCCGAGTTTTCTGGTTGTAGGTATGTAGTGGTAGTATGCGGGTGTGGCGACATCACATGTCATGATCCAATTGCCAGGGTACCATATACCAGATGACTCTTACGCAGGCACAACCTGATGTGAGTGCCATTCCGATGCAAGTATGACTCCGACACAAGTGCAACTCCGATGTAAGTGCAACTCCGACATAAGTGCAACTCCGACGTAAGTACAACTCCAATGCAAGTTCAACTGCAGAAGCATGCAGTCAGTCTACTGGGAACTATGGAAAGCCGGAATGTCATGCTCCTCCGAAACTCCGGACTTGTGGACTTCGGCGAAGTGAGTTCTGCATTTGGGAGTTACGCACTTGGAGGAACTTACGGCACATCCAAGCCCGCCTTGAACTGGGAACATACTTGACTCTGATCACGGGTTGTGGGATTCGTGTATAGCGCCTCCTCTGTGCTATCATCGATAATGGCATTCCCGCAAGACCTCGTCAGCGGTGGGCAGTACCGCTATGCGCTCACGAACTTTGTGGGTATCCATCTTACTTACCGTTACACGATGCATCGCAGCTTCCTATACAGGATCATGGGCTGACACCCCCGACAGTGTATAGCCCACGAAAATGTCGAAGAAAAACGACGCCAGCTCGAAGAACAGGAACAACCGATCGGACTGCTTCGTGCGCGTATAGCGCTCTTGGAGGGTACTGCGAACTCGCAGGATGCACTCACGAAACAAGGAGGAACATCGGTGGATGCCTTTTCGATCAAGGTGCGTGTCTTTCTCGAAGGCGCATGCATAGCATCGCTCATCATGGGCCTCTTGTGATTGTTATATTGACGTCTGGCACGATTCAACACTCAGAATGCTGCCTCTCAACTGGAGAGACTGATTAATAGATGGGCAGCTGAGGTCGTACGGTCCCCGCCTGCAAATCTGGACATCGTCTACGCAGCTGCCATCTCGGATATCACATGCACCAAATAGCAATGAACCACTACCCCCTTGTAAAAATGCGTTGGAATGAACGAGTGTTTTTTTTTTTTTTTTTTTTAAGACAGAGAGGGGTTCAGTGGGATGTGGCGATGTCCCCCCCTTCGCCTTGCCATCCCTCTCGCCGACGCCCGTCGTTGCCCTGCATTGTTTTCTACATTGAAGAGCCCAACATCCACCAGTTACCCTTTGTCCTTCGTTAGTCCAGTGCAGACCACCCTTTGGTCTGCTCAGATGTCCTCGTCTTCAAGCTATCGTCCATCCCACCTTCACCGCGTCAACTTGCAGTCCAACGGAAAGCGCCCGTTCGAAGAGTACGGGTACGATTCCGATCCTGACCCATCATCGCTCAACAGTGGGACCCAGCCTAGTGTGAGTGGCAGCTCGGGAAGCTCTCATCACTTTTCTAGTGGCTCCAGTAGCAGCACCGGCGCCGGTGACGGAGGAATAAAAGAGCTCGAAGTACAAGTAGTTCCTCCAACAGCGGTCATTCGCCATCATCCGATGTTTCGACTTCTACAGGATACGACACCGCTCCATCCAGCTCACGCAGCGATCTCAGCTTAAGTGGTCCATCCGCACTGGCTCGAGATGCTGTAGATTGTCCAATCTCCGCTCGTGCGTTTTTTGGCTCTCAAGATGGGGGCGTAGCTAACTTAAACATCTAGCTGCCTCATTCTACGTTCACTGAAGGCATCCCAGAAACACCTTCTGTTTCCTCAGAGGACAACTTACGCAGTTCTCTGCAGCGTTTCAACGAGTTCGAGCGTCATATCGCTGCGCTGCGTAGCTCCATTGCAACCTCACGTCGCTCACTCCTGCCACAGATGGGATCTTCCGAACACGCCACTCACGAGGATTGGCATGCTGGACCTTCCACCTTTCAGTCGATGAACAGCGGTGGCTTCACCGCTCGCGACACCAGCGATGAGTCCAACGGCAAAGATGATACCTTTTCATCAATGTCCTCTTTTGGTTCTACCAATGGTCAGCAACATTAACATTCTGAATACTCATGCGAGCGTTATCTTATGCAATCTTACCCAGGAATATCTACAACGCACCTTTCTGCACCCTCCACTGGCAGTAGGCTGTATCCTTTTCAATATAATAACCTTTCCCCTCCCTATTCCCCCATGTCGGGAGGACCGTCAGCCGAGGGCGAGCGTTCTGGAGGGACAATAGGCTCCAGCCATGTGCTTCCCGGTATGGAAGGTACACGCGCCAACGTTGGCATAAGGCGACCATCGGATTCAAGGCTATCCCCTCCGCCGCCACCACCCCAGTTACATCCTACTCGTGGGAGCCCGTCTCCCCTTGTCTTGGAATCTGCGGTGTCTCCGTCTAGTTCAGATGATACTAGTTTGGCTAGCAACGGGGTCATTGGTTCAGATTTACGTCTCCCTGTAACGTGCGGCCGTCGTGATAACATCTCTCCCGCAGGCTTCTTCGAGAGACAGGCTGGTGAGCTATCTCATCAGTTCGGTACGGGCGATGACCATCTCACAACGGACCACTTGATCGATGCAGAATCGCAGGTTGAAAGGGGTCGGTTCTTTGATCGATCGCTTGTCGGTGTTCTCTTACGTTGTTACTTTCAGCTTCCCCCAAATTGGCTGAGATCAGGCATCGTGTACTCAGACAACATTCTGTTGAACGTGGGCCTACCCCGTCCATTTTTGATGGTTTTCAAATTGGGGACTTGCTGTTCGAACATGATGTTACTAGGCGTAGCCAGTCACCAGCCCGGGATCGTGCAGCTGTTTCGGTACGTGTGCCATCCAGTATGGCGAATACAAGAATCTTCCATCTTATCATCTCGAGATTTACCAGGTTGTACCCCACTCTCTACAGCCGGAGCTTCCGAGTTTCGAATGCGTGGACGAACACCAAACGCTATATCCTCCAGTACTCGCTCAAGTTTTCGTCCACACCTCTATTGACCTTCCTGGTTACACTAGCGACGATTCGCACTCAGGCGGCCAACCACTGGGGGAGGAGGCCACCAGGACACGCATCAATACCCCAATGACACAATGTGAAGTGCACCTAAACTACCTTGTATATACTCGTAATTGTAGAGTGATTTTATATTAGCCTGGCCAGAAAAATGTATGGAATGCAAAATGCATAGGCGGGAAATGTGAAAGAACCTACGATGTATGAAATGATGAAGTGCAAAAATACAAAACTCTAATTGGCAGTCCTCGAGGTCCTCCAAGTGTGTAACTCCCAAATGCAGAACTCACTTTGCCGAAGTCTGCAAGTCTGGAGTTTCGGAGGAGCATGATGTTCTGGCTTTCCATACGGAACAAAGCTTATCCTTTGTTTCAATGTAACAATTGTACCATTTGTCCATTCTGTAATTGTACCATTTGTCCATTCGGTAATTGTACCATTTGTCCATTCGGTAATTGTACCATTTGTCCATTCTCCAATTAAACTATTTGTCCATTCTCTATTAGACCAATCAGCCATTCCACCAATGGCAGAATTGATTTGACTAATGTTTTGAGTGTGGAACGTATACTATGTTCTGTAAGATGATATGTTCTGAAGTTGGAAAGTTTCAAATGTTTTGCTTGAAATCATGGTTAGAACACATGATAAAACAGTGAAAATATTTGCACAATGATTTACCCAGGAATCACAAGGATAAACACTATGCATGTTCCTATGAAAAGCATTATACATGACACTATCACATTTTCTGTCCTAGAACATTAGATCAGATCATTTTATCCATTGATGAGCAATGTTTTATTCAGGAACATTTCATGAAAAGAGTATCTGCTAAATTCAATGATTTTACTATGTTTAGAGTTAAACCATTAGATAATGCCCCCAGTGATCTTAACATGTAGACATTCATTAGTAATCAATTATATTACCATAAAACTACTTAATTACACAGGGGCTACATATCTTTACTACAGGTACTACTCATCTATAGAGGAACCCACCCCCCTCCCCCTGTCACCCCCCCCTCTGGTGGATCATCAGAGGGAGGGGGTGATGACGACGATGACGAGGGGAGATGGTAGTGGTACAGGAAAGAGTTGTGTTGCCGGAGTGAGTGGGCTTATATACACTCCCTTAAAAATTTCAATCGGAGTTTGAAATTGCCACAGTGCATCGTGTAGACTCGGAAGTCGAAAAAACTACTATATGGAGTAACTGTACAGCCACGATGTCATAATGAAAGTTGTAGCCTATGATCACAGGACCGTGGGAATATGATTACCTTAGTGATATCTCCATTTTTGGGCAAGATATTTGCAAATTAATGATTACATCTATGGGTCTGTGGGTCTGTCAATCTCTAGGGTCTGTACTTGCTCTGTGGAAAATCTGTACCATCTGTGGGTCTGTACTGCTCTGTGCATCTGTACCAAACTTACTGTTTTGCTGATCGGCTTAACCTTTCTGCCAGTGCACTCATTTGAGTTGGCACATTCAAGACAGCCCAACTTGCGCATCTGATGCTCTCACCCCTTAGGATCTCCAGCATTGGGTCATCACCCAACCATCCCGTTATACCCTGAAAGACAAGTCCAACATCCTCTATTGTGAAGCTAATGCTTTGTACTGGGCTAAAGTCCTTCTGCAGATGACATACCAGTTCATTGATAGTGCTATCGAAGGTGCTAAGGTACTTCCACCCTTCGAAATCCCCCACCTGCGCTTTGTGGATGCTGGGTTACTATTCACATACTCAGACACACTGCTGGCACCTGCAGAGGGGACCGGGCAACCAGTGAAGTCACGTGGCACAGTTAACATCGCATACCTTGTCGAGGAGTTCATCCTCGGATGTTGGTTTCATGAAGTACATCCACAACGGTGATGCAGCCCCATGCATCCTTTGGATGAAGAGGCAGAAGAGATCACAGTTTTTTTGGCCTTCACACAGCATGTACAATATGTCAAGACCGGTGGTCAAGTATACATATCCGACTATCAAGGTATGGGTAGCAACCTTTTGTGTAGCATGTACTTATCTCTGACTAGGCAGTGGTTCACTTTTAACAGATCCCCAGATCCTCACACACCCGTATGTCAGTTATTCTTGCTCTATTCTTGTCAATCCGACCCACAACCTTTTTAGTGATGTTAGTGAAGGCCGGAAACTCTTCAGCGAGGGGAACATGGTGAAAGGGCCTGTCGTGCTCTTTGAGAGTCAACATATTTGTAACAGATTTTGTAGATGGGAGGGATTGAGAGCATTCAGCTGTGGATCAGAATCTCACCACACCAAGCCGTAGATTTGTCTACAACGGTCTTTCATTCATTTCCCTTGGCCGTAGGTACACCACATGTACACATAGACTATGTGACCAAATTGATAACACATGCTGAATGTCTTTTTATTATTATTTTTCCACGAGCCGTGAATACACTGCACGTCCACTCATGGACAAAGAGATAAACTACAAGTTACGAAAATTGATTAGTTAGAGGTGATTGGGGTCTCGCTGAAAGTTGTATTCCCAAAGTAGTAAACCTTTGGGAGTAAAGCACGTGATGCTGAAAAAATGTGGTGCGACCATCCAGCTTTCCATAGCTCCCTCTCTCGAGTTCTAAGTCGATCCAGCCCCTCTCCTCCCCTTGAGTCGACCACAAGACTACCCTGGAGCACCCTTTGAGTTCGAGAGCCCCTTCGAGCCACCCCCGAGCTACCCTTCACCCTCGAACCACTTCAATACACCTTCGAGCCCCCTCGAGACCACTTTGAGGCCCCCTTCGAGCCACCCTGGAGCCACCTTCTGCCTTCGAAGACCTTCAGTTTACCTTCGAGCTGCCTCCCCCATGAGCTGAGTAGTGATTTTTGTTTCCTTTTCATGGTCTCTTTCGTTTTGAATTCGCATTTTTGAGTTTCTACTTAGACTTTTGTTTCGAGGATGATACCCCTCCCCTCATCTTAGGATATATCTTGGTATGTGATGACTGGGGACAGTCAGTATCTAAAGCCACCCTTGGATGTAGGGAGGGAATCCTCCCTACTAGGATAATTGGTATATTTCCTTGTTCCTACTTACAGTTTTGTTTTTTTTATCTTTACCTTACTTTTTACTTATTATTTGTGCGAGTTTTGGCTTACATAAGCCAGACTCGCACTTAGAGTCTTTGTACATACTTAGAATAATAATAGACAGCTACTACAGAGAAATCAGACAGAATTCAAAGGCCAGAGGCCTTGGATATTTATTTTCCCTCTATCAGACTCTCATTAGATGATATTTCAACTATCTTTGGACTTGCTGGGCGTGTTTTACCACTCTTTCCCTCTCCCTGACCCTCCTACCAGGCAACACAAGCCCCCTTGGGTCGAACTGACCCCCCAATTCCAACGGGAGACCCTTCTGGACACTCCCCCCACTCTCCTTTTATTATTTCTCTTCACTGCCGACGGACAGTAGACACTTGATAGGCATATGAAGGGCTGAAGGCTGACACAGATAGGGGTGGACGACAAATGGGGACGAGTATAGGGGTAGGCAGTGACTTGTAGCGGTGATGAGTGTTGGTGATGGGGGTTACTTCCCGATTAGGTGGCAGCAGCATAGGTAAGCGAAGGAAGCACTCGTGGTAGCTGAGATAGCCAACAGTGGAGCAGTGGTGACATTTCCGAAGGACGGTGGACCTGCAGGGACTGGCTGAGCGATAGGGAAGCTGGTATACGGTTATGAAATTCAGCCCTAGTGAGTATGGACTCCCTACAACAGGAGGTAGAAAGCATACTACCAGTATCCCTAGTTACCCTATGATAGTTGAGACAGAGTACTGCCACTGAGGGCAGGGAAAATCTCTCAAGATTCCTCATGTTAAGAAATTGGAGTTGTTGTCTCCTTGTATATGGTTTTCTGCTTACCTTAAAAAGGAAGAGTCTCCCACTCCCCCACTCCTGTTCACTCAGTGGGGGCAACTCTTCTTGTGAGAGTGCAAGGGGAAAGGGGGGGAAAGCTGTAGGCAAAGCCTAGGCTCGTCCGAAGGGGTCGTGAGTCAGAAGGGGGTGTCGGAAAGGCTATGGGAGATGAGGGAAAGGATCCCCTAAGGTCTGGGGGTAGTTGGCGATGAAGAACTCGAATTACCACCACCAGGCGGGCAAATATTGTGGCTCTGAAGGGCTATGAAGGCTAGTAAGTGCTGGGACTCAAATGGCGGCGGCTTAGACTCTGTAAATTGGCAGGAATGACTCCAAAACACCGTGGAACTTTGGAAGCTGTGGGAGGACTCGAAGGGTGGCAGTTTAGACTCTGGAAATCGGTGGGAATGACTCTGAAACACTGGGGAACTTTTGAAGTGGTGGAAGGCCTCGAAGGGCGGTGGATTCTCGAAGGGGTGGCTCTGGGAACTTGAAGTAGACTCTGGAACTCGAAGCGGACTCTATGGGACTTGTAGAAGACTCTGTAGACTCGAAGAACTCTGTGGACTCAGCAAGGACTCATAGGACTCAAAAATACTCAAGGGACTCGACTCTGGGGACTCTGGGACACTCAGAAACACAGATGGTGACCGCAAAAGGTGGGTTTTTTTTCTAAGTGAAGCGGTGATACTTGTAACATAGAGGCGGTGGTAGCTAGGTGAAAATTGGCGATTTTTGGAGCTGTCAAATGTCAAAAAAAAAGTGACAGAAAAAGGCCGACATATGGTAAATCACATGCATCGCACTAAGGAAAGGGAAAGCGAAGTAAAACTGACCAAAAAATATGTAAGTAAGGAGAGGGGGTATGGACGACATGCCTGGACAGCAAGGAAGTGCATGGAAAGCTGCGGAAACTCTGGGAGATGAAACATGGGGTCTGGAAATGGAATGGCAGTGGAATGTGCATTGGAGTGGGTGGTGGGTCACAGGATTGACAGCTGGCACTTCAGAAAGAGTTTCCGACAGCCAATGGATGGGTTTCACATGTCCAGGGCTGAGGCAGTCAGAACAGACAAGGCTAGGCCCTCAGAATGGAACCTGGAAGTGAGGCAGCATTTTTGTGGTGGTGATAGGGGCATGTGAGGCGGTCAGAAGGCACAAGGGCAGGCGGAGCTATTTTTAGATGGTGGAGGCGGTCATTCTGGCTGTATCAGTGGCCGAAAGGCAGCACCATCCCATAGACGACAGTGGGGATGGTTACAGAGGTTGTAGTTGTCGGGAATTGCTGCAATATGGCGGTCTGAGGCCCTGAGGACTGTCGGAGCATTGTGGTGGTGAAGGAATGCTGAAAAGTGGTGGGTTTCAGCCCTAGGGAGAGTACACTCCCTACATCGGGAAGTCATGACACTTGAGCAACAAATCTTTGGTACCCCCACTCCCCTTCTCCCCTGCCTCACTCCTCCTCGGGAAGACTTGGTCGATCCCAGCTTACTGGGCTTCGTTCTGCACATTCTGTACAAGTTATGGAATAGACATACCATTTGCCCTCCCCCTCGCACCCCCATAACATTTGTTGGCCATGGACCAGTTCACCAATGAGCAGCTGCACTTCATGCAGCAGAAGACTGCCCTCATCACAGGGCAGGTCACCAACCAGGTCGTGCAGCAGGTGGCCAATGCCGTTGCTGCCATGCAGCAAGCACAACTGGCGCCACCTGCTGTGCCCAATGTTAACCAGAACATTGACCCCATGAAACAGGGCATCTTGGATCCAGGATTGTTTGATGGGTCAATTAGCAAGTTCGAGGAATGGTGGTTGAAGATGAAGGCCTTCATCTCGGTTGCCAACTCGACCAGTAGGTGGTTGGATGCACTGGTGGTCTGGACCCAGATGTCTGGACCAATCGCTGGGGCATATGCACGGTGCACTTCAGGCCACTTCACAATAAGGACTGGGCAAAGGAGCAGCTCAGTAAAATCCACTGTCATGCACCAAAGGTGTTTGGCAATGTGAGCATGGACTCAGAAGCTGAATGATGAAGAATGGAGAAGCCTAGCCCTAATGCAAAGAATGACTGATATTGCCAGCAGTCATCCATCGCACGAGAACCATCCTTAACATTAGGGAAGAAACTGCTCGAGCACCCAAAAAAAACTTTTTGAGTGCTAGTTTATGGCATTCCGATTTTTCGAATGTCTCCGTCAATTGTAAAGATATCGACACCATTCCCATGCTCACAGACAGCTCTCGACCATGCCATCCTTCCTGCCAAATTTGGTAACGATCTGCGCACTCCACGATTTTCTGCATCATTTCTACCAATGAACGCCCATTTCGCCAATATTTATCGTAATGGCCACCTCCTTGACCATCTCTTCGCTTGTGTCCTTTGCTAGGGAGAATAACTACGAGTACTTGCCAGGAATCCCCACTAGCTCTCGCCCTGAAGCCTCCTGGTTCATCCCTCCCTCGTCCATGACCTCCCATCCTATCACTCTGGGACAGCATGTTCTCCTCATCAGTCTGACATTGAGGAAGACGTTCTTTGGTTGCCTCAAGTCTGTCGTCAGGCTTGAGAGGTCTTACGTGGTTGTTTTGG
This sequence comes from Pisolithus albus, assembly GCA_024613165.1. Taxonomy (NCBI): domain Eukaryota; kingdom Fungi; phylum Basidiomycota; class Agaricomycetes; order Boletales; family Pisolithaceae; genus Pisolithus; species Pisolithus albus. The sequence continues at coordinate 583,422 of JANFAB010000034.1, forward strand.
TCTCTCCAGTTGAAAAGGATTATGGATTTTTCCTTCCTGCCCCCTGCAACATCTATCTCTCAATCTCGTCTTTCATTCTCCCAAAATTGTGACAGCTCCAGTACCAATTACTCTCATCTACACTATCTGATCGCATTCATGACAAATTTGAGGCAGTTCTCCCTGCCCTCATTGGAGAAGACGGCCCCTCCTCCTCCTCATGCCCTCCAGAGCACTAGTTGCACCTGGTACAGGTTGCTTTGCAGAGAGGAGAGAGGGGGGAAAGTTGCAAAATCCTAAGCCCTGACTACCTGGAGACCCTTAAAATTGGCCCCTGGCAGAAATCCCCACAGTTCTTCTTTCGGATGTGCAGCATATCACCCCAATGAATCTGGATGTCAGATCTAGGAGTCAGAGTGACTCATTTGCAGTCATACCCCTTATTCAGCAGTGACCAGTGTGCTTACTCATCCCCCTTTCTGTCGCATTATTCATCCGTTCCTTAATGACTCATTCTATTTCAAATGATTTGTGATATTCTTCGTCATGCTGACTGATTTTACTTACCAATCACTTACTGTCCTTACTCAGCCTTGCTTGGCCTTACCAATCCTTTACCAATCCTCTTACCAATCGCTTACAAACCCCTTACAAAGTGTTTCTCCATGTTTACTTCAGGCTACACTACCTTTTGTATATAAGTACCAATACGTCGCAGCAAGTAGCAAGCAAGTAGCCCCCCTGCATAGGATACCGTCCCTTGTGTAGAGAGACTATTGCCCAATCATTACCTTTGTTATCTGCCTTATTGTCGTCGCTCTGAGGCCCTTCTTATTCATCATTCACTGCTGCAGTATCTGAGGCTCCATTAAGGGTCTATTTACTGTTATTCTTCATTACTTTACGTCGCTTCTAGGCTCCGAGTAGCCTAAATATCTTTGCTTTTCTGTCCTCCCTCTGCTCCCCTCTTGTCAGGAGCACTATTCCCTTCTGCCCTAGCCTTCTAGGTGTGCAGAACCCCTCCCCCATTTCGCCGTAACTGATCCCTTGAGCCAAAGTCCACATAGGTAAACCACCAACTTGGCAATTGTCTTTGTGTTGGGTTTTTTGGTGTTTTTGCCATAGATCCACACATCGACTCACAGCGAGTTGCCTGCAACTACGAGGACACCTCTTCATCGAGATTTAACTGGTTTTCCAATTGACTCCTGATGTGAGTTGATGTGTGGATCTATGGTGAAAACACCAAAAAACCCAACACAAAGACAAATGCCAAGTCAGTGGTTTACCTCTGCAGACTTTGGCTCGAGGGATCAGTTACAGCGAAAAGGGGAGGGGTTCTGCACACTAGAAGACTAGGGCAAAAGGGAATAGTGCTCCTGATGAGAGGGGAGCAGGGGGAGGACAGAAAAGCGAAGATGTATAGGCTACTTGGAGCCTAAAAGCAATGTAGAATGACAAAGATTACAGTAAGTAGACCCTTAATGGAGCCTCAAATACTGTAGCAGTGAATGATGAATAATAAGAGCTTCAGAGCGACGATGATAAGGCAGATAATGATGATAATGAGTGGGCAGTAGTCTCTAGTCTCACTACGAAGGGGACAGTATCCTATGCAGGGGGGCTACTTGCTTGCTACTTGCTGCGACGTATTGGTACTTATATACAAAAGGTAGTGTAGCCTGAAGTAAACATGGAGAAACACTTTGTAAGGGGTTTGTAAGCGATTGGTAAGAGGATTGGTAAAGGATTGGTAAGGCCAAGCAAGGCTGAGTAAGGACAGTAAGTGATTGGTAAGTAAAATCAGTCAGCATGACGAAGAATATCACAAATCATTTGAAATAGAATGAGTCATTAAGGAACGGATGAATAATGCGACAGAAAGGGGGATGAGTAAGCACACTGGTCACTGCTGAATAAGGGGTATGACTGCAAATGAGTCACTCTGACTCCTAGATCTGACATCCAGATTCATTGGGGTGATATGCTGCACATCCGAAAGAAGAACTGTGGGGATTTCTGCCAGGGGCCAATTTTAAGGGTCTCCAGGTAGTCAGGGCTTAGGATTTTGCAACTTTCCCCCCTCTCTCCTCTCTGCAAAGCAACCTGTACCAGGTGCAACTAGTGCTCTGGAGGGCATGAGGAGGAGGAGGGGCCGTCTTCTCCAATGAGGGCAGGGAGAACTGCCTCAAATTTGTCATGAATGCGATCAGATAGTGTAGATGAGAGTAATTGGTACTGGAGCTGTCACAATTTTGGGAGAATGAAAGACGAGATTGAGAGATAGATGTTGCAGGGGGCAGGAAGGAAAAATCCATAATCCTTTTCAACTGGAGAGACCAAAACAACCACGTAAGACCTCTCAAGCCTGACGACAGACTTGAGGCAACCAAAGAACGTCTTCCTCAATGTCAGACTGATGAGGAGAACATGCTGTCCCAGAGTGATAGGATGGGAGGTCATGGACGAGGGAGGGATGAACCAGGAGGCTTCAGGGCGAGAGCTAGTGGGGATTCCTGGCAAGTACTCGTAGTTATTCTCCCTAGCAAAGGACACAAGCGAAGAGATGGTCAAGGAGGTGGCCATTACGATAAATATTGGCGAAATGGGCGTTCATTGGTAGAAATGATGCAGAAAATCGTGGAGTGCTTAGGTTAGGTTACCAAATTTGGTAGGAAGGATGGCGTGGTTGAGAGCTTCCTGTGAGCGTGGGAATGGTGTCGATATCTTTAGAATTGACGGAGATATTCGAAAAGTCGGAATGCCGTAAACTAGGGCTCAAAAAGTTTTTTCGGGTGCTTGAGCGGTTTCTTCCCTAACATTGAGGATGGTTCTCGTGCAATGGATGACTGCTGGCAATATCAGTCATTCTTCGCATTAGGGCTAGGCTTCTCCATTCTTCATTATTCAGCTTCTCAGTCCATGCTCACATTGCCAAACACCTTTGGTGCGTGACATCTGCCAGCAACAAGAAATGCAATCGTCCCCAATTGCGACCAATGCAGCAAACCCAAATGGGTGAAACAAAGAAAAGAAAAAAAGGAATCTGAAAGGAGTGGCTGGAGATAGATGAAAAGTAGTGAAGGAAATCATGAGAATTCGTCAGAGTCATAAGCATTACTTTCATTCTCGTCATCATCTTCGTCATCGTCATTGCTTGGCTCATTGTCTCCACTGAGGAGGATATCGTCAGGTAAAGGAGTGTCACGGGAGTAGTAGGGAATGAGTCGGAATGCAGCAATGCCCCATCTAGAGATAGTGCCATCAAGTTCTTTGAGGATGTAGGAGCCTCCCTTGGTGCGATGAACGACTTCATAGGGACCAAGGTACATACCGTGGCTTTGATTTTCGATCAAGCTCCTTCTCAACCTGGCTATTGCGAACCAAGACAAGGTCTCCAGGCTGGTATGATGACTTTGCAAGGTGTAGGGCATACTTTCTTTCGAACTGGTCTTTGGATCATAGGTGTGACTTCTGTAGGGTAGTAAAGGCGGCATGGATATCATCTTGTCTCTTCTCCAATTGGCGAATGCGAAGTGAAAGAAGCTCCTCTGAGCTCATTCCAGAATAAAATCCTTCAACGAGATATGTAGATTCAAAGAGATCGAATGGGAGAATGGGATCGAGACCGTGAAGGAGGAAGTAGGGGCTGAATCCAGTAGACCGTCGAGTCATCACCTTGTCTGCAAAGAAAGCATGATGGACCTTGGTAGGCCAGAGATTGAGATCGCCTTCGCAAGCCTTGACGATAGCTTCTCAAATGATAAAGTGTCCTCGCCCACAACTCCATTAGCTTGAGAATTGTAGGGCGAGATGCAAATCTGAGGGATAGAGTAGCGCTGCATGAGTTTCTTGAAAGCACCCTTGATTTCACTGCCATTGTCAGTGACAATCTGAGAGACTGTTCCATATCGACAGAGTATCTCTTCCCAAAAGAACCTGGTGAGATTATCTGCATTGGCATGTCTGAGAGCACGGCCTTCTGCTGCGAGGGAAAGATCATCTCGAGCAGCAACAAGATAGTGATAGCCACGGGCTTTGGGCATGAGCATGATGTCAACATAAACCTTCATGAAGATTCGGGGGGATGCAGAGATCATGATGGGGATTTCGGTTTTACAAGTGCTGCGAATCTGGCATGCATGGCATGAGTGAACATGATGGGTGACACCCTTGTACATCCGAGGCCAATAGAAGCGCTCTCTGACCGTCTGAAAGACTCCACAGACACCTCTGTGACCGAGTTCTTCATGGGCTTGATTCAGTATCTGTGCACGAAGATCTGGGTCGAAGATAACTTTGACAGGGGTACGGGAACCTCGACGTTTGAAGAGATGGCTTCCACAGAGGAAGAACTGCAAGGATCTGCGAATGAATCGCTTTCGAGAGGTGTTGGAAGGGAAAATGGGAAGTTCGGCAGTGCGAAGGAAGTGTAGGATTTGGCGTAACTGGGCATCTTGGGTCGTATCATTGGAAAGGAATGATGGGAGCGTCATGGCGTCATAAGGAAGGGGATGAGCTTCTGCAAAGAAAAGAACGTTCTCTAACCAATCGTCGGCTTCCTCTGCATCAATACAGCCCTCCTCGTAGTCTTCCTCGGTAGGTTGACGACGAGAGAGTGCATCCGGACCATGGTGCTTGATAGCAGGTACATGGATCAACCTGAAGTCAAAGAGGCGTATACCTTCGATCCAGCGATTGATTGTTGCATTGGGCTGAAGATCTGGGTCGTTAAGCATACCCTTGATATACTTGGCATCGACTTCAATCCATAGGTGACGAACGCCATAAAGATGGAGGTGGTAGTGTCGTAGTGCTCTGAAAAGACCATAAAGCTCCAGCTTAGGCTGGCTATAGCGTGATTCTCGTTCGTTGATAGGGAGTGAACCATAACGAGCAGGGCGCTTGCGTCCTTCTGAGTCATACTGCGAAAGAATGAATCCTATGGCGACATTGCTGGTGTCGACAGAAAGAACGACTGGGGAATCAGACGAGTAGTCGATGGGGCGAAGGGCAGGAGCAGCCGAAACGGCGAGCTTCAAGGCGTCAAATGTAATGGCCCATACTTTTTCACTACTAGTTGTAGTGTAGTCTTAGCATAGTTTTCCTTATTTATCCACTCTCTGGTTAGGGTTACTTAGACACGCTCATAGACGCTTTACTTAGTCAGCTGATTCGTCAGCATAGCCGCATTGACTCAGCATGGAGTGCTGCAGCCAATAGTGTTTATCTCTCCTTGTTTGGTTTGTTCTACGACGTTCCACAGTACAAACACTCTAGTTAGTATAAATACTGTCTCTCTTGTCGTAGACACTCCAATCGAGTTCATTTGTGCATTGCACATTAACTCAGTTCCCAACCCTCATCCTCTATATCAGTCAAGGAGTGACCGATAACAGTCTTCAGATTGTTGGTGTTACACTTGAACTCGATTCCCAAGTTATCCCTCACTCCGCTTGTGCCCAGGCATATAGGGCAACATATACCCGGACTCCAGGGTTAAGGAGCTTCGCGTTCTTGCTTTTCTTTCTTCACGAGACGACGCCTTTAGTCTCGACTCTCGTCCCCTTTATGGCAAGGGGTTGTGTCGAAGAAGAACGTTAGTCAGTAGTCCCGCTGTCCATCAAGGGCAGTGTGAAGGCGTAACCCACATTAGGGGGTGGAAATGCATAGCTTAAAAGTAGTTCCCCTACGTCATGGGAGGTAGAAAGCGTACTACCAGTATTCCCAGTTACCGTACAATAGTCGAGACAGAGTACCGCCACTGAGGGCAGGGAAAATCTCTCGTCAAGATTCCTCGTGTTAAGAAGTCAGAGTCGTTGGCTCCTTGCATTAGGTTCTCTCCTTACCTTAAAAAGGAAGAGTCACCTGCTCCCCCGCTCCTGTTCGCTCGGGAAATAACACCCCTCGAGCAACAAATTTTTGGCACCCCCGAACCTCTCCTACCTCGCCTTTCCCCGCTCCCCCTCTCCCGACCCCAATTTACTGGGTTTCGTTCTGCACGTCCCATACAGCTTACGGAACAGACAAACCATTCGCCCTCCCCCTCGTACCCCAGTAACTTTCACCGGTCATGGACCAATTCACCCAGGACCAGCTGCAGTTCATGCAGCAAATGACCGCCATGATTACGGCGCAGGTCACCAACCAGGTGGCCCAGCACGTCGCCAGTGCCGTGGCAGGCATGCAGCAGCAAGGAGGCGCAGGGGCCGCCCAGAACCCCAACCAGAACGTTGACCCTACAAAACAGGGTGTCGCCGACCCAGGGATGTTCAATGGGTCAATTAGTAAATTCGAAGAATGGTGGTCGAAAATGAAGGCATTCACCATCGTCGCGAGCTCGACCAGTCCGAGGGCGAGAACGCTCGCAGTATGGTCCAGGATGTCCGGACCGATCGCCGGAGCATACGCACAGGCACGTATTGACCAATGCCTCACGGCCGGCATGTGGCCTTCCTACGATGAGTTGGTAGCCGAGGTTGAAGCGCGCTTCAGGCCGCTTCACAACAAAGACTGGGCTAAGGAACAGCTCAGCAAAGTTCACCAGGGATCGGCCAGAACAGAGGAGTTCCTGGCTAAATTCAACGCACTTAGGACCGCATCCGGGGTATCCGATGACTACACGATCTTCATGCTGGAAAGGGCACTCCGCCCTGAAATTGTTCAGCAAATCTTCGTTCAGGGTCGCCGCAAGGACACCTGGGCGGATGTCAAGGCCAGGTGCCTCGGTGCTGCCCTGGAGGCAGTTAGGATCAAAACTGGCGGTGCATCCTCTCGATGGGGACAGAATTTCTCCCGACCCTCCCCCGGGGTAACGTCAGGGCAAGGCGCACCCATGGACATTGGGGCTGCGCAAGGCGGATCGGGAAGCCGCCCTAAGAAGGACTTCTCAAGTTACCAATGCTATGCGTGTGGCCAGAAGGGCCATATACGACCGCATTGCCCGCAGGCCGGGAACAAGGGCAAAGGGCACCAGGTGCGCTCTGAAGGCGTTGACCCGCGGCTGGCCGCCATGGATGGGATGACTTTTGAGCAGGTAGTTGCTCACATCAGTAAATTAAAAGAATCGGAGCTGCAGTGAAGTCGGGTCCTGCAGTCTCGGACAATTCTCATACTGGACTAGTTTCTTTTTCTCCTTTGAGTTTTTCCTCTCGCTGTGCTTCGGTTTCATCTTCTATAAATAGTACAAAAGAAAACACAAAAATAGAAAATACAAAAACACAAAAAAAGGTGTCGTTCTCGGACATAGTTACTGTAAACAGGTTTTCTCCTCTCTCAGTAGATAATATGGACAACGATTCGGACTTTGTACCTACACCATCTGTTGGAGGGTCCCGAAAGGGCTCGGGACCGGACGTTAAACTGGCACCGCTTAATTCTCCAAGCAATAAAACCTCTAAAAATAGTGTTTTGGAAGGATCCGAGTCGGTTAGAGATGCTCAGGCGACAGTACCACCAAAATCCCGAGTTCGCACGCTCAACTTAAAGGATCACGTTGCTGTACCTATTATTATTCGCACTAGGAAAGGTGACGCACACGCTGTGCAGGCCTTGTTGGATTCCGGTGCTACAGGTGTTTTCGTGGACGCTAAATTCGTTGACCGAAAGAAGCTTCCGAAGTTGTCTCTCCCACACGCTGTGGATGTATTTAACGTCAATGGTACCCTTAACTCCGCTGGAAGGATTACGCATCAGGTGCCACTTAGAGTTCAGTTTGGAAATCACTTCGAAGAGTTAGTAGCCGATGTCACGGATCTGGGATCTCACGACATGATTTTGGGTCACACGTGGCTTGCCACTCACAACCCGGAAGTCAACTGGAAAACTGGCGAAATCTCAATGAAGAGGTGTCCTCGTAGTTGCAGGCAACTCGCACCGAAGCCGGCCTTCATTAGACATATCGAAAAGGAGGAGGTCCAGGCCCTCGAAGACTGGCATAATATATTTCGAGCTGACAAGCAGGAGGCTCCGAAAAAGGACAAAACCCCTGAGGAACTGGTTCCGAAGGAATATCGTGAATATATAAGCGTCTTCTCTGTCCAGGAATCCGAACGAATGCCACTTAGGAAACCTTGCAACCATGCAATAGAACTGAAGGAGTCGTTTGTGCCGAAAAAGGGAAGGTTGATCCCTCTCAGCCCTGATGAGCAGACTGAAGTTAGCAACTTCATTGATGGACAGCTTAAGAAGGGTTATATTCGGCCTAGTAAATCACCACAGACTTCTCCCGTGTTCTTCGTCCCTAAAAAGGATGGAAAGAAGCATATGGTACAGGACTACCGTTATTTAAATGAGCATACGGTCAAGAACTTGTATCTGCTCCCGCTTATCCCGCAGCTTGTTGACAAGTTGAAAGGCTGTAAATTATTTACGAAAATGGACCTTAGGTGGGGATACAATAACATCCGGATCAAGGAAGGTGACGAGTGGAAAGCTGCTTTCGTCTGTCACCGTGGAGCCTTCGAACTGCTGGTGATGTTCTTTGGCTTATGTAATTCCCGCCACATTCCAAAACATGATGAACGACATCTTCGGTGATATGGAGGACGTTCTAGTAGTATATATAGATGATCTTATGATATTTACGAAAACGGACGATGAAAAGGAGCATGACAGGATCGTGCTAGAGGTGCTTAGAAGGTTGAAGGAGAACGACTTGTTCGTGAAACCGGAGAAATGTTTACTTAAGCAAAAAGAGGTCGACTTTCTGGGTATGATAGTTGGCACGAATGGAGTTAAGATGGACCCCGCTAAAGTTGCTGCTGTGCGCGATTGGCCAGTCCCTACTTCCGTTCGTGGAGTTCGAGGCTTCCTTGGCCTTGCGAACTTTTACCGACGCCTCATAAAGGATTTCGCGCAGGTCGCGTGCCCCCTTAATGATCTCACTAAAAAGGACACTCCGTTTCTCTGGTCCGACAAGTGCCAAGTAGCGTTTGACACACTAAAGGAAGCCTTCACAACCACGCCTATTCTTATGTTCCCCAATCAGGATCGGAAGTTCTGTTTAGAAACCGATGCCTCGGATTATGCAACCGGAGCTGTGCTCTCGGTGGAATGCGATGATGGTCTCTGGAGACCAGTTGCCTATTCGAGTCATTCGCTTAGTGGAGCAGAGCTTAATTATATGGTTCATGACAAAGAGATGCTAGCCATCATCTGCGCCCTAGAGCAGTGGCATCACTACCTTGAGGCTACTCCATACCAGTTCGAAATTTGGACGGATCACCACAACCTTAAATGGTTTATGGCATCGCAGAAGCTTCAACCATGCCAGGCACGTTGGGCATAGTATTTTAGTCGTTTCAACTGTGTTATCGTCCACAAACCAGGAGTTTCGATGGGACGGCCGGACGCTCTCTCTTGCCGCAAAGACTTAGTAGAAAATCGTGAAAATGCTAAATCGGAGGAATCGTTATTTATTAAACCCGAACAAGTGCACGCTGTGCGCTTAGAAAACCCCTTCATAGAAGAACTGCGCAGTGTAACGGCCGAGATTGACGCTGGAATGCTCGATCAACGCGATGGTTTACTGTATGACAGAGATAAAGCTTTCGTGCCTGAGGCACTTAGACAGAAGGTTCTCGTTGCTCTTCATGATTCGCCCCTAGCGGGTCATCGAGGCATAAAAGGAACTCAGGAGTTGATCACACGCTGGTTCACATGGTCTACCTTGAAGCCCAATGTCGAGGAGTACATAAAGCACTGTCAGACGTGTCAAGCTAGCAAGCCTAGTAACAAGCCGCCGGCAGGCAAACTCAAATCTTTACCTATCCCTGATGGGCCTTGGAAGGATCTAATGACCGACTTTATGGATATAGGAGTCAGGAGCTCCTCTGGAAAGTCTTATGTCTTAGTCATCGTTGATCGGTTCTCTAAGGAAGCAGAGTTCATCCCCTGCACTGAAAAGGAAACTGCTGCTAACACGGCTCGGCTTTATTTAACTCACATCTGGAAGCACCACGGCCTTCCGAAGTCTCTCATCTTGGATCGCGGACTGCAGTTCGCGTCCCAGTTCTCGAAGGAGTTATTTAAAATGTTGGGTGTCGAGCAGAAGCTCTCGACAGCGTTTCATCCACAGACAGATGGTCAAACAGAGAGGTTGAACTGCGAAATTCAGCAGTATTTATGGATGTATGCAAACCATCAGCAGGAACGATGGGAGGATTGGCTTCCCCTAGCTCAATTCGCGTACAACAACTCCAAGTCTTCTTCTACTGGCAAGTGCCCCTTTGAAGTTACTCGTTCGTATACACCACAAATGGGCATCGAGCCAACGACTTCTAAGGTAGAAGCAGCGGAGGAGACCGCTAAAGACTGGTTCCAGGTGTTCCAGGAAGTACACGAAAGTTTGGGAAAAGCTAGGACTCGTCAGAAAACTCAGGCAGATAAACGACGATCCCCTTCCCCCACTTACTCCGTAGGCTCGCAGGTTTGGCTGGCTACTGACCATTTATCGCTGAAGGACCAGCAGAGCTGGAAGTTGACGGAGAAGTGGATAGGCCCGTACGAGGTCTCGGACATTTTACCCAACACCGTTAAATTAAAATTGCCGTGCTCGATGCGCATACACCCGGTAGTGAATGTTTCACAGGTGAAACCTTATCTCGGTGCTCTTGATGGGCAACCGGTTACTTGGCCCGGCCCACAACGGGTTATGGATGAAGGAGACATCGAGTACGAAGTTGAGAAGGTTGTTGATTCCTGCTTGAAGTGTGGTAGTCTTCAGTTCCTTGTACATTGGAGGGGATACCCGGAGGAAGATCGCACTTGGGAGCCCAGATCTGCTCTTAAGAACACCCAGGAGGCGATAGACGATTTTTACAAACTCCACCCCAGTGCCCCCCGGAAACTTCGTTTACTCTCGACCGAGGGTCTCTTTTTCTCCACTGTACCCAACCCTTTGACTGCTGTGCAGCCTATCTGGTCTCGCCTGGAAGTCGAGCCATAGGAGGGGATAGTGTAACGGCCCGTACTTTTTCACTACTAGTTGTAGCATAGTCTTAGCGTAGTTTTCCTTATTTATCCACTCTCTGGTTAGGGTTACTTAGACACGCTCATAGACGCTTTACTTAGTCAGCTGATTCGTCAGCGTAGCTGCATTGACTCAGCGTGGAGTGCTGCAGCCAATAGTGTTTATCTCTCCTTGTTTGGTTTGTTCTACGACGTTCCACGGTACAAACACTCTAGTTAGTATAAATACCATCTCTCTTGTCGTAGACACTCCAATCGAGTTCATTTGTGCATTGCACATTAACTCAGTTCCCAACCCTCATCCTCTATATCAGTCAAGGAGTGACCGATAACAGTCTTCGGATTGTTGGTGTTACATCAAACGCCTCCTGTTGGGGCTCTCCCCATTTGAACAGAGCATTCTTGCGATAGAGGTCGACCAGCGGCCGAGCCAGCTGCAAGTAGTTCGCAATCCAGATATGAATGGTATGTACCACAGAGGCCTAGGAACGACCGTACATCTTTGGGCATAAGGAGCGTTGGCCAATTCACAATCTTCTTCACCTTGCTGTCGTCAGGGGAACGACCATGAGGATGGCAGGTTTGGCCAAGAATAGTGACACGAGGTTGGCAGATCTGAGATTTGGGACCAGAAAACGTTCCTCCGGCATGAGCAAATCGATGCATGATCCGATGTACGTCATTGGCATGTTCCCAAATGAAGTGCCGGATGCCAGAATTCTTGGCTAACGTTTCGGCATGGCCATTGGCATCTTCATAATGTGTAGCAGGGCCTTTGATAGGCAGATCGTCGATGAAAACATTGGCGATGTGTGGGATTTCATCCTGAAGAATGAATGCTGTGCAATTCTGGAATTCCGATGGCGAGTTGGTGTAGCCTTGAGGCATGGCAGTATGGTGTAGCAAGCCAAGCGGCATCAGGAATGAGGTAAGATCTCGGCTATCGGGGTGAATTTGATGTGCATCGAAGCCAGAGAAGAGATCGAATACAGTATAGCATTGCCGGCCAGCGAATGGCTCCACAAAGTCATCCAGGATAGGAGGAACACCAGCATCCCAAATTGTAACCTTATTGAGAGGCTGCAGATCATGGATGATTCGGATCTTTCTGTTCTTCTTCATAACACAAAACCATTTTGAGCGATAGGAGGACTGAGCCGGTTCATAGAGTCCGGCTGCAATCTTATCCTGAAGAAGCTGTATGACTCGGTCTTGGATACCGGGCGGGATCGGAATGTTACGATATTCCCATGGCTCGTGGGGCAGGACAGGGATTATGTAAGGCGAGAAGTAATCAGATCTGAAGTTGCCACATTCCGATTCGTCAAAGGCAAGCACGCGCTCATTTAGCTTCATTATGTGGCAAAAAACTTTTTCCTCTTCTGGCCACAGGAAGTTGTTGGCATTTAATTTCATGGAGTGCAGGCGTTCCTTGGTAAGCTTCTTCGTGGGAACAAAAGTAGGGGGGTGAGGCATGTGTGGAATAAGGGATTTAAGGGGGTCTTCCGGGAAACGGCGGTGAACGTGTGCGTCTTCTGGATAAACGCCCGGAATGGGTTTGACCTTGCGATCAACACGTTTATAAGTGCCATATACTGAGCGTACATTGTCAATATCTGGGTTTTCTGTATCTGTAACAAGAGAGCGTCTAAAATGTAACAAATCAAGGAAATCAGATAAGGAGAAAAGGATTTTTTGTGGCTTTTTGTTATTTTGAATAGATAACAAGTCTGGAGAAGTTAGGGGTCTGGAAGGCGAAGGAGAACACGAAAAATTACAGTAAAAAGATTTTTCAAAGCAGTGAACTGAGGCAGGCATAGTAGGTGGTGATACAGGAGTATGAGAGCAAAGAATTGTCTGTGGATTTAGGAGTTTAATGACTTCTCGGTCGAAGTGAGTAGCATAGGAAGTAAAAGGAAAAGCCTTACCATCACTACATGCCTCCGAGATGATGCAAACCGACTCATGTGACCCTGGCAGAGGACTGGAAGTGGTCTCGCACATAGAAGTTTTGTCATCCTCCTGGTGAGGTCAGATAACTCGTGCCAGTGGTGATCTAGACACAGGATGTTAGAAATAAGAGCATACACGCATGAAAACTTACCCAGACACGTATATCTCATCTTCGCAACCAGAATCGAGCCTCGATCGAAGGTGGGAAGGGTGGGAGTTAGGAGAAAGGGCACGACAGGGGAATAACACTGAGATTGAAATTCTCGGAAAGCGCCAGAAAGCCCAAAATTGTTTCAAGTCATATCGCACTAGTAGCGTCAGCACTTAGCATAGATGATTGTCGTTCATTGATAATCAGCAGTTTTTCTTGTCATGCCACCTAGCAGACACTACAGTCACATATACAGTGAGCAACAAAAACGTTGCAATGTTTGCAACATTTTGAGTGTTTGATGTATAACATGAGACTGGATGTGGCTGTGCAGATGTGGTAGGGGACACATTTGTAGCCCTTGGTCATGGCGTTCCATTGGTGGTTTTCTCAAGGTCTGGGGTTGAGTGGCTGTGATTATATGAGCCAATTACTGGGGCCTATGCATTGCAACGTTTTTGTTGCCGACACCATAGCGGATGAAATCTATGGTGTGATGGATATATTTGGAGCAGAAATGACAGCTGGTGCTTAGATAATGTATCACATGATCAATTAAATGGTTTGTCAGTGAGCAAACAAAGCCAAACATTGAATTTGAGTGATTTAACCTCTATCCTGTACCACACCCAAGAAGCCTCTTCTGTGGCTATTCTCATAGGGAATTTTCAGCAAATTCTGGTGTTCATGGCATTACCATGAGTAGGGTGTGTACCCAGCACCATCACTCCCTTAAAAGGTTGCTAAAATCCATCCCAGCACTGTTTCACCTGCCAGTGCCTGGGGGATCCTGGTGCTAATCAGCATAGGGAAAGGTGAAAGTGGCATGTAGGTCAGTCTGGCACTTCAAGACATGAAGAGTGAACTAATCCCCTCCCAACTGGTGCATTTATGTAAAAGAAAATTGGGTATCAAGGTTGGAGCAAGTAAAACCCTTCTTTGCTTTCCAGGGGTTCTGGGTGGAATGATCTACTGGGCTGCCAGGGTAAATTTTTTTCCCTTCCATCTGTCCCTAGGTGTCCCCATTGGTCACCTTTAACCCAACAATGCTTTCCCAGTCATCCCCAGTTCAGTACAGGGGATAGTCTGGCTGATCCTCCTTGGCACCTGGTGTGCAGAGGAGGGCATTTCCTCACCTCAACCTTGATACCCAATTTTCTTTTGCATAAATGCATCAATTGGGAGGGGATTAGTTCACTCTTCATGTCTTGAAGTGCCAGACTGACCTACATGCCACTTTCACCTTTCCCTATGCTGATTAGCACCAGGATCCCCCAGGCACTGGCAGGTGAAACAGTGCTGGGATGGATTTTAGCAACCTTTTAAGGGAGTGATGGTGCTGGGTACACACCCTACTCATGGTAATGCCATGAACACCAGAATTTGCTGAAAATTCCCTATGAGAATAGCCACAGAAGAGGCTTCTTGGGTGTGGTACAGGATAGAGGTTAAATCACTCAAATTCAATGTTTGGCTTTGTTTGCTCACTGACAAACCATTTAATTGATCATGTGATACATTATCTAAGCACCAGCTGTCATTTCTGCTCCAAATATATCCATCACACCATAGATTTCATCCGCTATGGTAGTGTCGGCAACAAAAACGTTGCAATGCATAGGCCCCAGTAATTGGCTCATATAATCACAGCCACTCAACCCCAGACCTTGAGAAAACCACCAATGGAACGCCATGACCAAGGGCTACAAATGTGTCCCCTACCACATCTGCACAGCCACATCCAGTCTCATGTTATACATCAAACACTCAAAATGTTGCAAACATTGCAACGTTTTTGTTGCTCACTGTATCACGCTCATGACCGGCCTCAACATTCCTAACAGCTCTCTGGATTGTGAAGGTTCTCCATTCCATTCCTCCCTATTTTGTTCGTAACATCCACTTTTTCACATGTCGTCGACTACGCATTCACTGGCTATAGGCTTCTATTCCACTTCCAATTCACCTTTAATGGTGCTGGCATCACCCAACGATCCCTCTTCGCCTTCAAACCAGCGACACTTCTCGGTATCCACTCCTAGGGGCATCCCCCAAAAGCTGGAGGAGGAGGAACGGTCTTCTGGATGTGCTGCCAGCCTGCAATCCAGTAGAGGATGCGATGTGGTGAGTAGTCTGACTCTGCATTCTGGTTCTAGCCAACCGCAACTTAGCCATCGGAGGTTCTCACACCTTCGGTGATCTCTTCCCTGGACAATCTGGTGGAGGCACATCTACTTTTAGAAACAGTGATCAGCAATTGCAACGTACACCACATCCAACAATCTCTCGCAGAGCAACTTGTTCGTCGTGATATGCTACAGCTACAGTACAATCATTTGCAAGTTGAGAAAGCACGGTTGAGGCTGGCCGCCACAGAGCTACATGTTGGATGGGTGCACATGGTTGTGAGGCGTTGTGGCTATAACCCTGATGTTGGGGCACCTACCATGTCCTCTTGAGTGTTTTCAACCTGTAGCCATCATGTTATCTGTGTAGTCTACTACCCATTGCACGAAATGTATTGCCGTGATGTTGTGCTCTTTTTTTACCTGTTTGAGTTTTGTGTCATCAATAGTTCTTGGCTGTCATCTTTGTGAGCTCTGTGATTAATATAGCTACTAGTGACTCAAGTGTAGGTAACAGTGTACAAGAGTACATGTAGTGTTAATGAGTCTGTCCAGGCTGTACAGGTGCACACAGAGGCATGTGAACTGTCTTACTGGTAGCCAAAGAAGCTCATGTCTGTACAGGCTGTACAGGGTTGCACAATGAAGCATGCATCAACTGTCCTGCCTGTAGTCAAAAAAGGCTGTTTTGCTGATGGATGAAGAAGGTTAAATCTTATTTGGGCATTAGAATCCTCTTGTAGATGCCTACGAGAATCAGTTGAAGAAGGTCAATCCATATTTGGACATGGCAGTGTAGGGAGGGAGTCCCCCCTACTAGGTATTTTCTTTTATTTCATTGTTTTTACCTTTCAATTTTGTGTCTACGCCTTACCTTATAGTTTTACTTAGTATTTGGATGCTTTCTGGCTTATGTAAGCCATACTTCGTACCTACTGTACTTTGTACTTGCTTAGTAACATAACACAGACTGCTACTACAGACGAAATCAGACAGAATTCAAAGGCCAGAGGCCTCGGATTTATATTTCCCCATTATCAGACTTTCGTTAGATGATATCTTGACCCTCCTTTAGACTTCTGGGCATGTTTCTACTCCTTTCACCACTCCCTGACTCTCCTATCAGGCAGCCCCAGTTCCCTTGGGTCAAACTGACCTACCATTTTCCAACGGGAGACCTACTGGCATCTCCCCCCACTTTCCCTTACCCAACTTTACAGCGGGAACAGCCAAAGCCTGGTAGGCATCAGGAAAAAAAAAACCTAACTACATAGACCTATGCAGATTCAGTAGTGCCAGTAGCCTGGTAGTTAAGTCCCCTGTATGTAGTCACTGTAGCTGAAGGGTTCAAATATGTAGTACTTCAAAGTACCAGTAGCTTTCCCTGAAAATGTGTCACTACCATAGTGAGTATGCTATGTAGGCTACCCAGGCTATATATTTACACTTGGGCACCCCACAGGTTTGATAGTGGTGTGCTACTGCTAATACATAGCCAGCCATAGCTCACTGAGCTGCTATCCAGCACCACATATTTCGCCACAAAATAGATATTACCATTTCATATGCTATCTGCTACGTAGTTTGATACAAGCACGTAGTATTGTTACAGTCCCAAAAGCCCGTCACCCAGTTGAACATCTCCGAGAGCGAATTGTGTTCTCCGAACATCAGCAAACCAGACATTCACCTCCCAGCTTCCCAGCAGGTCCAGACCCTTCCAGATTTTTTGTACACCTTATTCCAGAGTCCCAGGCCTTCCAGACTTTCTGTCTGTCACATTCCAGTTGTCCAGCCCTCCAGTTTCAAACTTTTTGTCTATATATATAGATTTTTCCAGGAGTCAAATTTTCAGGTCACAATTCCAGTATTCTAGAATTTCCAGATTCATCTATACATTCAAATTTCCCAGGAGTCAAATTTTCAGTTTACAATTCCAGTATCCTAGACTCCAGACAAAGCGAAGCTTGCCGCACACTAGTGTACGACTAAGACAAATACAACAACTCGAACTACAGATAAGAAAAAATGACCAGGAGATGGATGTGTGATCACCAGTCCGTGTTGTTTCTCATAGGGGAGGGGGGGTATTCATATTGGTCTGGCACGGTGGTGGTAAGCAATGGTCTGGATTGAAATTGAGTTCCTCACGCGGAAGCGGCAGCAGAATATGTTGATCTCCTGCATGCAGTGAAGTGCACTCCATTCATATTCCGATCAAGTGGTCGCTACGATGAGGCCAACAACGCACGTGGATAGAGTCTTGTCATTGCATTCCGAGGGCTGTGGGGGAAATTTCGACTGGGGGGATCCTGGATTGGCTGCTTGTGCCTGTTTGACCCAGGTAGGAGGTAGCGTCATCAGCTGAGGAAGAGCCCAACGACGGCATCAGCGTATGTGAAGTGCGGGTTATAAGCAAAAGTGACAGGTGATGAAAAATTTGCGTACGACTGGATACACAACAGTCCAGGTATGGAAGTCCCACCACTGCAATGCAGCACGCTCGCATACACGCAACGAGAAGTCCTTTTCACCGAGATGGGCTTCATCGAGGAGACCCGACCAGACTGCCAGAACCGGACACCATTAGTAGAGATCTTGTCGAGCAATAACGGTACAAAATGCGAGCAACTCACCAAAGCCAGCAGAACGACCACCAGCACCGGAATAATAAGCGACGAACATCCACCAAAGACGTTGGGGGCAGCCGCGATGTGCGAAGGTCGATTGCGACGACTTAATGACAAACAACATCAAATGAGATGCGCCGCGATCACACCCGTATACAGGTATTAGACGGCCAAACAATGTCAAATGAAACCCGAGCAAAATACAACAAGAGTGCATGTAACGGCAATGCGGGTACTGTGTGATAGCTAGTCCTTACATGACAGACGAACGGTCGTACATACATCGGGACGTTCAGCGTATAGATGGAGATTTCTAAACAGTATAAAGTGCTACTGCGTAAAATCAGTCCATTGTCGGGATGACATGGAAAGGTCCTGTCATACCTTAATTACAGCGTGAACATCCAACCGTAGCTTCATACAAGTACCCGCTCCTAGTGATGACCATCCGACCATGACCGATTGCGTGCTCTGCATGCTCAATCCGTTTTCTCGCCTTCTCAGCCTGGTGTGTGTAATATTGGACGCGAGCAGTGCACTGAACGATTTCGCAATTGAGAAGGTTGAATTCGGCCAGGCAAACATCACGATCGGCTCTTAAGAGACGCAGTAGAGAGACCGCCTCTTCAGAAGATTCCAACGGCGTGGGAGGCACCGCTGACAGTGGCCTATTGTGCACAGTGAAGAATCTCTTTAGACGCTGCAATCATATAGTACTTGCAATCAACGCACCTGGGTAACAGTACTGGGGAACGCGGTTTAGCTGTGGAGGTGGGATTCGACATGTTCATCGTTGTAGTCTCGAACTTTTCGGAAGTTGCCGGGGCTGCTAAATTATCATTACCTCCTGAGAGTTGCTGAGCTCGTCCTTGTCATGCCTAACGCAAGATGCCCTGGTTGCTGCAAATTGTTTCCCAACCATACGCGACTTCTTCAACACATGAATCAACCACGCGGACGTTGCATCACTAGTCAACTTCGTATCAAATCTAGCGAAACCCCGTTCTCGGGTGCCGATGGAGACGCTGGTGACTGGATAGACATGGACTCGGGTTTCGATGGCCTCGCTGATGAAGTATTCGACGTCGAAATGGAAACTCGGACTCACGAACCAGTTACGGAGCTATATTCTGGTGCGTCTGCGAACTACGGACGAGGCTATACTTTCATGGACGCGTTCGATGCCGATCCCTTCTCGTCGGAGCGCCAGCATAACTTATTCTACCCGTTTTCATCTGGAGCTGAGTGGAAGTTTGCTTCGTGGCTCGCCAATTCAGGTCTGAGCATGGCCGCTATTGACGAATGTCTTTCTCTGGATGTTGTGGGTTTCTTTTCATTATCTACTACGAGTACTGACTCTGTACATTTCAGATCAAATCACAGCGATTTTCTTTCAAAACAGCGAAAGCGCTTCGGAAACTTATCGAATTGCTCCCTTCTGGACCCCGGTGGAAGTGTCGATCTGTCAAAACCGAGTCGCCCACTCGACGCGCTTTGCAGGTGTTCTATCGAGACGCCATCGAATGCCTCCAACACCTCATACATTCGCCATCTAACAACGGGCTGATTCATTTTGTGCCAGAGAAGATCTACAGTGCAGCGGACCGCACGCAGCGTATCTACACAGATTGGCTCACTGGTGACTGGGCATGGGAACTCCAGGTACGTACCCTCATGAAGGCCATATATTTGTTCACATTTCCTCCAGGATGCTCTACCCGACGGTGCAACACTCCTCGGCGTCGTTCTTTCATCCGACAAAACTCATATCACCCAAGTCGGGAACCGCCAGGCTCATCCTCTTCTGATTAGTTTAGCCAACATTTCAGCCGACGTCCGCAGAAAGGGATCCACGAAATCGTACGTTCTCCTTGCCCTGCTCCCCGTTCCTCGGTTTGTCCACCCGAACAAGCGTCTGCGTGGCGTTTTAGCAAGTCGGTTACTTCATCAAGTCATTTCCGTCGTCGTGAAGCCTCTCAAAATGGCCGCTGAAGTGGGTCGTATGATGAGCGACCCCGTCGGAAATCTTAAGTACTGTTTCACTCCACTTGTGGCTTATATCGCCGATACTGTAACGGCCCGTACTTTTTCACTACTAGTTGTAGCGTACTCTTAGCGTAGTTCTCCTTATTTATCCACTCTCTGGTTAGGGTTACTTAGACGCGCTCATAGACGCTTTACTTACTCAGCTGCTTTGTCAGCATAGCCGCATTGACTCAGCGTGGAGCACTGCAGCCAATAGCGTTTATCCCTCTTTGTTTGGCTTGTTCTACGAGGTTCCACGGTACAAACACTCTAGTTAGTATAAATACCGTCTCTCTTGTCGTAGACACGCCAATCGAGTTCATTTGTGCATCGTCACTTTAACTCAGTTCCCTCATCCTCTACTCGTCTCAGTTCTTGGAGTAACCGAGTATAGTCTTCGGATTATAAGCGTTACACTTGAACTCGATTCTCACATACTCCCTTACTCCGCTTGCGCCCAGGCATATAGGGCAACATATACCCGGACTCCAGGGTTAAGGAGCTTTGTTTTCTTCGTTTCCCTTCTTTACGAGATGCTGCCTTTAGTCTCGTCCTCCTTACCGGCAGGAGGTTGTGTTGAAGAAGAAACTTAGTCAGTAGTCCTGCTGTCTGTCAAGGGCAGTGTGAAGGTGCAACCCACATTAGGGGGTGGAAGCACATAGCGTAACAGTAGTGCCCCTACGTCACGGGAGGTAGAAACGTACTACCAGTATTCCCAGTTACACCGTACTATAGTTGAGACAGAGTACCGCCACTGAGGGCAGGGAAAATCTCGTTTCAAGATTCCTCGAGTAAAGAAGTCGGAGTCTTTGGCTCCCCAGATTAGGTTTTCTCCTTACCTGAAAAAGGAAGAATCACCCGCTCCCCCGCTTTTGTTCGCTCGGGAAGTCACTCCCCTCGAGCAACAGATCTTCGGTACCCCCGAACCTCTCCTCCCTCGCCTCTCGCCTCTCCCTCCTCGCTCCCCCTCTCCCGACCCCAACTTACTGGGCTTCGTTCTGCACGTACCGTACAATTTACGGAACAGACGCACAGTAATCCCGCCTCCTCGTCTCCCTGTGGTCTTGACCGATTTCCGTCGAGATGGACCAGTTTACCCAAGACCAGCTGCAGTTCATGCAGCAAATGACAACTTTAATCACGGCGCAGGTCGCCAACCAGGTGGCGCAGCATGTCGCCAATGCGGTGGCAGGCATGCAGCCGCAGCAGCAGGGCGGAGGGGCCGCCGTTAACCCCAACCAGAACGTTGACCCCACGAAACGGGGCGTCGCTGACCCTGGCATGTTTGATGGGTCAATTAGTAAATTCGAAGAATGGTGGGCCAAAATGAAGGCCTTTATCGTTACAGCCCAGTCGACCAGTCCTCGGGCAAGGACCTTGATGGTCTGGTCTAGAATGACCGGACCGGTGGCCGGAGCATACGCGTGGGCGCGCATCGACCAGTGTCTCCCGACGGGCACGTGGCCCACCTACGACGAATTGGTGGCCGAAGTTGAGGCGCGCTTCAGGCCGCTTCACAACAAGGATTGGGCGCGGGATCAGCTCGCCAAAGTTCGCCAAGGGACGGCCAGAACCGAAGAGTTCTTGGCCAAATTCAATGCACTAAGGACCGCATCCGGGGTATCCGATGACTACGCCATCTTTATGCTGGAAAGGGCGATCCGCCCTGAAATTCTTCAGCAAATCTTCGTTCAGGGACGCCGCAAGGAAACCTGGGCGGAGTACGACGTCGAGGTTAGGTGCCTCGGTGCTGCCCTGGAGGCAGTAAGGATCAAGACTGGTGGCGCGTCCTCTCGATGGGGACAAAGTTTCTCACGACCCTCGCCCGGGGTAACGTCAGGGCAAGGCGCACCCATGGACATTGGGGCTGCACAAGGCGGATCGGGAAGCCGCCCTCAAAAGGACTTCTCAAATTACCAATGCTACGCGTGTGGCCAGAAGGGCCATATACGACCGCATTGCCCGCAGGGCGGGAACAAAGGCAAAGGGCGCCAGGTGCGCTCTGAAGGTGTTGACCTGCGGCTGGCCGCCATGGACGGTATGACGTTTGAGCAGATAGTTGCTCACGTCTCTAAGTTAAAAGAATCGGAGCTGCAGTGAAGTCGGGTCCTGCAGGTTCGGACAATGTTAGTACTGGACTTGTTTCTTTTCTTCCGTATAGTTTCTCTTCTCGTTGCGTTTCAGTATCTTCTAAAAATAGCATAAAAGAAAACACAAAAATAGAAAATACAAAAACACAAAAAAAGGTTTCATTCTCGGACATAGTTACTGTAAATAGGTTTTCTTCTCTCTCGGTAGATAGTATGGACGACGATTCGGACTTTGTACCTACACCGTCTGTTGGAGGGTCCCGAAAGGGCTCGGGACCGGACGTTAAACTGGCACCGCTTAATTCTCCAAGTGATAAAACTCCCAAAAATAGCGTTTCGGAAGGATCCAAGTCGGTTAGCGATGCTCAGGCGACAGTACCGCCAAAATCCCGAGTTCGCACGCTCAACTTAAAGGACCACGTTGCTGTACCGATAATTATTCGCACTAGGAAGGGTGACGCACACGCTGTGCAGGCCTTGTTGGATTCCGGTGCTACAGGTGTTTTCGTGGACGCTAAATTCGTTGATCGAAAGAAGCTTCCTAAGTTGTCTCTCCCACGAGCTGTGGACGTATTTAATGTCGATGGTACTCTTAACTCCGCTGGAAGGGTTACGCATCAAGTACCGCTTAGAGTTCAGTTCGGAGATCACTTCGAAGAGTTAGTAGCCGATGTCACGGATCTGGGATCTCATGACATGATTTTGGGTCACACGTGGCTTGCCACCCACAACCCAGATGTCAATTGGAAAACCGGTGAAATCTCGATGAAGAGGTGTCCTCGTAGTTGCAGGCAACTCGCGCCGAAGCCGGCCTTCGTTAGACGTATCGAAAAGGAGGAGGTCCAGGCCCTCGAAGACTGGCATAATATATTTAGAGCCGACAGGCAGGAGGCTCCTAAAAAGGATAAAACCCCTGAGGAACTGGTTCCGAAGGAATACCACGAGTATTTAAACGTTTTCTCTGTCCAGGAATCCGAACGCATGCCGCTTAGGAAACCTTGGGACCATGCGATAGAACTTAAGGAGTCGTTTGTTCCGAAAAAGGGAAGGTTGATCCCTCTCAGCCCTGATGAGCAGACCGAAGTTAGCAACTTCGTCGATGGACAGCTTAAAAAGGGTTATATTCGGCCTAGCAAGTCGCCGCAGACTTCTCCCGTGTTCTTCGTCCCAAAGAAGGATGGAAAGAAGCGAATGGTACAGGACTACCGATATTTAAACGAGCATACAGTCAAGAACTCGTATCCGCTCCCGCTCATCTCGCAGCTTGTTGACAAGTTGAAGGGCTGTAAATTATTTACGAAAATGGACCTTAGGTGGGGATATAACAACATCCGGATCAAGGAAGGTGACGAGTGGAAGGCGGCTTTCGTCTGTCACCGTGGAGCCTTCGAGCCGCTGGTTATGTTCTTTGGACTTTGTAATTCCCCTGCCACGTTTCAAAATATGATGAACGACATCTTCGGTGATATGGAGGACGTTCTAGTGGTATATATAGACGATCTTATGATATTCACGAAAACGGACGATGAGAAGGAACACAACAGGATTGTGCTAGAGGTGCTTAGAAGGTTGAAGGAGAACGACTTGTTCGTCAAACCGGAGAAATGTCTGTTTAAACAAAAGGAGGTCGACTTTCTGGGTATGATAGTTGGCACGAATGGAGTTAAGATGGATCCCGCTAAAGTCGCTGCTGTGCGTGATTGGCCGGTCCCCACTTCCGTTCGTGGAGTTCGAGGCTTTCTTGGCCTTGCGAACTTTTACCGACGTTTCATAAAGGATTTCGCGCAGGTCGCGCGCCCCCTTAATAATCTCACTAAAAAGGACACTCCGTTTCTCTGGTCCGACAAGTGCCAAGTAGCGTTTGATACGTTAAAGGAAGCCTTCACGACCGCGCCTATACTTATGTTTCCCGATCAGGATCGGAAGTTCCGCTTAGAAACCGATGCCTCGGATTACGCAACCGGAGCCGTGCTCTCGGTGGAATGCGATGACGGTCTCTGGAGACCAGTTGCCTATTCGAGTCATTCGCTTAGTGGAGCAGAGCTCAATTATACGGTTCACGACAAAGAGATGCTAGCCATCATCCATGCTTTAGAGCAATGGCGTCACTACCTTGAGGCTACTCCGTACCAGTTCGAAATTTGGACGGATCACCACAACCTTAAGTGGTTTATGACGTCGCAAAAGCTTCAACCATGCCAGGCGCGTTGGGCGCAGTATTTTAGTCGTTTCAACTGTGTTATCGTCCACAAACCAGGAGTTTCGATGGGACGACCGGACGCTCTCTCTCGCCGCGAAGACTTAGTAGAGAATCGCGAAAATGCCAAGTCTGAGGAATCGTTATTTATCAAACCCGAACAAGTGCGCGCTGTGCGCTTAGAAAGCCCCTTCGTAGAAGAACTGCGCAGTGTAACGGCTGAGGTCGACGCTGGAACGCTCAACCGACGCGACGGTTTACTGTATGACGGAGACAAAGTTTTCGTGCCTGAGGCACTTAGACAGAAGGTACTCGCTGCTCTTCACGATTCGCCCCTAACGGGTCATCGAGGCGTAAAAGGAACTCAGGAGTTGATCACACGCTGGTTCACGTGGTCTACCTTGAAGCCCGATGTCGAGGAGTATGTAAAGCATTGTCAGACGTGTCAAGCTAGCAAGCCTAGTAACAAGCCGCTGGCAGGCGAACTCAAATCTTTACCCGTCCCCGATGGGCCTTGGAAGGATCTTACAACCGACTTTATGGATATAGGAGTCAGGAGCTCCTCTGGAAAATCTTACATCTTAGTTGTCGTCGATCGGTTCTCTAAGGAAGCAGAGTTCATCCCCTGCACTGAAAAGGAAACTGCCGCTAGTACGGCACGGCTTTATTTAACTCACGTCTGGAAGCATCACGGCCTTCCGCAGTCTCTCGTCTCGGATCGCGGACCGCAGTTCGCATCTCAGTTCTCGAAGGAGTTATTTAAAATGTTGGGTGTCGAACAGAAGCTCTCGACGGCGTTTCATCCACAAACGGATGGTCAAACAGAGCGGTTGAACCGCGAAATTCAGCAGTATCTACGGATGTATGCAAACCATCAGCAGGGACGATGGGAGGATTGGCTTCCCCTAGCTCAATTCGCGTACAACAACTCCAAGTCTTCTTCTACTGGCAAGTGCCCCTTTGAAGTTACCCGTTCATACACACCACGGATGGGCGTCGAGCCGACGACTTCTAAGGTAGAAGCAGCGGAGGAGACCGCTAAAGACTGGTTCCAGGTGTTCCAGGAAGTACGCGAAAGTTTGGGAAAAGCTAGGACTCGTCAGAAAACTCAGGCAGATAAACGACGATCCCCTTCCCCTGCTTACTCCGTAGGCTCGCAGGTTTGGCTGGCTACCAACCATTTATCGCTGAAAGACCGGCAGAGCCGTAAATTGACCGAAAAGTGGATAGGCCCGTACGAGATCTCGGACGTTTTGCCCAACGCCGTTAAATTAAAGTTACCACGCTCGATGCGCATACACCCGGTAGTGAACGTTTCACGGGTGAAACCTTATCTCGGTGCTCTTGATGGGCAACCGGTTACTAGGCCCGGCCCACAACGGGTTACGGATGAAGGAGATGTCGAGTTTGAAGTTGAGAAAGTTGTAGATTCCCGCTTGAAGCGTGGCAATCTTCAGTTCCTCGTGCATTGGAGGGGATACCCGGAAGAAGATCGCACTTGGGAGCCTAGGTCTGCTCTTAAAAATGCCCAGGAGGCAATAGACGATTTTTACAAACTCCACCCCGGTGCCCCTCGGAAGCTTCGTCTGCTCTCGACTGAAGGTCTCTTTTTCTCCGCTGTACCCGCCCCTTTGACTGCTGTGCAGCCTATCTGGTCTCGCCTGGAAGTCGAGCCATAGGGGGGGATAGTGTAACGGCCCGTACTTTTTCACTACTAGTTGTAGCGTACTCTTAGCGTAGTTCTCCTTATTTATCCACTCTCTGGTTAGGGTTACTTAGACGCGCTCATAGACGCTTTACTTACTCAGCTGCTTTGTCAGCATAGCCGCATTGACTCAGCGTGGAGCGCTGCAGCCAATAGCGTTTATCCCTCTTTGTTTGGCTTGTTCTACGAGGTTCCACGGTACAAACACTCTAGTTAGTATAAATACCGTCTCTCTTGTCGTAGACACGCCAATCGAGTTCATTTGTGCATCGTCACTTTAACTCAGTTCCCTCATCCTCTACTCGTCTCAGTTCTTGGAGTAACCGAGTATAGTCTTCGGATTATAAGCGTTACAGATACTCCAGAGCAACATGTTATCGCATGCGTCACCGACAATGCGTCAGCCGTCTCCATGGCTGTATCCAATCAATTCGGAGATCCCCTCCGCTGTGCAGCGCGCACCGCGTCCAAAACTCGTCAATTACTTATTGCGGTCAAGAGGGAGATGCGTGCCCGGAACCTGTCCTCGTATTTTCAAGCATGTCGGAAACGGCAGCTGAATGGGGTCGCGTCTCCTTTCTGGCTCGACTGGGCCCTCGCGGAGCCGAGTTCCTTCCTCACCCCGGAGGTCCTGCACCATTTCTTCAAGATGTTTTGGGACCATGATCGGAAGTGGTGCTCCAGAATGCTAGGAGCAGATGAGCTTGATTTCCGGTTTTCTCTCCTACGAACGTGTAGCGGATATCGGCATTTTCCAGATGGGATCACGACTCTCAAGCAGACGTCGATGCGGCTGCACCGGGAAGTTCAGCGATATATCGTGGGCGTAGTTGCAGGAGGTATTCCACAGGGCACTCTCACCGCCATTCGGGCCTTGACTGATTTTCGCTATCGTTCTCAAGCACCGAAACTTACAGACGCTGACATCGCCAAGCTTACCGCAAGTTTACAAGAGTTCCACGATAACAAGGCTGCCCTCATGGAGGCTGGTGCACGAGGCTCAATGGATCATTGGCGAATCCCGAAGTTAGAGATTATGCTCTCCGTTGCGCCCAGTATCAGGAGCATGGGTGCTTTGGGACAGTGGTCGGCAGACGTTACTGAACATGCTCACATTGACGTTATCAAGGACCCGGCCCGATCTGGCAACAACCAAAACTTTGACGGACAAATCTGTCGCTATCTTGATCGTCAAGAGAAGTGTCAACTCTTTATGCAGGCAACGACGGCGCGTTATCTCGATCTTCGTGGGGACTCAGACGATTCAGATCCCTCCGATGGCGAAGAAAATACGCTGGGTTCAAGGCAGGTCACTGATTACTTCAAAAGAGCTCACGCCCTCAGTGCGGGTGACTTCCCGACTGCTCCTCGTCCTTATCGAACATTTGCGTCATCTACCACCGCCTTCCACCTCGCATCCAGACCAAAAATGACGAACATAGACGTTGACAGAGCAGCTGAGTTGTATGGACTCCCCGACTTCAAACCGGCCATGGCGGATTACTTGGCTCGCCATCATCATAACCTCACCCATACGATCGGAGGAAGACGGCGAGCAACGCCGGATTGTCAATTGCCATTCGACCGTATACAAATCTGGTCTAAAATTCGCATCCAATCTTACTCCAGCTATGATTTGAAGATGTTGCTACCGTCCCAGGGTCTCCATGTATCTCCGCCCACTGTGAATTGGCCGTTTGGTCGCTACGACAGCGTTATCATTTCCAGAGACGGGAACAAGGACTGGCCGCACAGTGGCCTGCATGGTGAGGTTTCCACGTACTCTCCTGCTATTCCTACTAATTGTGCTGTTCTTAAAAGGTCATGACGTTGTGCAGCTTCGCATGATTTTTAAACCAATCTCGGGTTCGCAATCGCTGCTGTCCAACATGTATTATGCCTATGTGCAACGTTTCGTTACCACGTCAGTAGATCAACATGCTGGGATGCACGTGCTCAAACGAGCGTTGCGAAGCACCGGAGAACGTGTCGGGGACATTATTCCTCTATTCCAAATTCGTGCGCCAGCTCATCTCATCCCACGCTTTGGCCAGAAGGCCAACTCTCAACTCAATTCACATTCATTGGATGAGCTGTCGTCAAGTTTTTGGCTGAACAAGTACTGGACAAAGGAGCTGTTCCATGCCTGCTCTTAATGGAATGTCGCATTATCACTCGTGTACTTATTAGCCTACGGTCCACTTTTCTTTGACTGTGTTTGTATTTCCGTCCCTCCTCCTCAACGATGCTAGTCCAGCCTAAATTCCTCACCGAAACACCTAGCAAAGTGAAATCTTCGTCGATACCTCGTCAAGTGAAGGTTTTTGACGCCCCAAGCTTGAAGGAAGACTTCCACTCAGAACTGGGCACTAGTATATTCGATGAGGCTACGCTCCCGAGTGACAAGTATAATGGGGATATTATCGCAGATTGCTGGTTTCCCGACAGGATCTTACCGATAGTCCCAAATGCTGAACTACTCACTGTACTGACAGGACCAGATGGGACGCCGCTCTACAACTCATCGACAAAACAATGGGATCCGCGCCATCTGCTGCCGATACTGTGTAAAGTGGCAGGACAGCAAGGGCGACCGAGACTCCCTCCAGAAAAAGAGGAGAGGGAAGTAAGCGCACTCATGACTGCTGTCATGGATGCTCTGATCCGCTACTACGACGACAATGATCCCTCCGCAACCCCTTCTTTGGACGGGACAGAGGCGTCATCTCCCACCGACCCAGCTCCTGACCAGTCGTCTTTGTCCTCGAGTACGGATGATACGGCATCCATCCCTACCACATCTATTCCCGCCACGTCCAACCCCGACGTATCTGTTCCGATTCATTCCTCATCTTCAGGTCCACACTCTGACTGCGGTGGAGGATCCACTCGCACATCTCAGCGAGGAACCCCCCCTCGACTCTGGTCTTCAGCGGCAGCCGTACAACCTCTGTCGGGTGGTATAGCCAACCTCAAACCGGATAGTGTTCTGATAAGACGGCCTGCAGACGGAACCACTCAACCTTTGGACTGGGCAGACGTTCTCATGACTGCAGAGTTGACCTCCAGAACAAACACTCTGGAACTTACCTCACAAGTCGAATACAAAGCGCTAGCGATGTTTGACGCACAGCCCAACAGAGCGTTCTCGTACTCGCTCTCTTTTCACGCTGGCCAATATCGTCTGTATATGTATGACCGCGCTTGAGGTGTCTATTCCCGCTCATACGACCTCCACGAATCCCCCCTCCCGCTCCTTCGCATCCTCTGTGCCACCGCATTCGCTCCGGCTTCGTGGTTGGGAATGGATGACACATTTGACTGTCGACTCCACCCTGTCATCACCGTAGACGCCACACAATATTTCATCATTGCCAAGTGTTTTTCCAGCAGTGTCATTCGGGGCCGAGCCACTAATGTCTGGTTTGTCGCCAAATCAATTCTGGCGGGTAGCGATCCAAACAACATTTTTGTGGTCAAGGATTCGTGGGTGAACGTAGAGCGCCAGTTGTCAGAAGAGCAGATTCTCGAAGCACTCAAAGACGTTGAATGTGTTCCGAAGGTGAAGGAAGCTTGGACCGTCCAGCGGGATGGCCAGGATGACTCGACCTCGCTTCGCCGTCCTGCGGCGTTCATGTCTCATTTCCAGCGGCCGTGTGATCATCGGACCCATCGACGACTCGTTCTTACTCCTGCTGGGAGGCCGATCACGCATGCCGCAAGTCCCCTAGAGGTTGTCACTTGTCTGCTTGACCTCGTTATCGGTAAGGAATTCGTTTTTCGCTTTGATGTTGTATGATTCCTGATCAATAAGCAGCCCACAAGCGGATATGGCTTCTTGGCATCCTACATCGAGATATTAGCATCAACAATGCCATGATGTATGAAGAAGTACTCCCGGATGGTACCGTTAGAGTACGAGGTTTACTCGTCGATTTTGATTATGCAACAAAGGTGGATGGATCGAATTGCACAGTAGGACCTGGAGACCGTACGGTGAGTTCAGTTGGCAAAAATTCTCAGAGTATTCCTCATGCATATGAACAGGGTACACTTCCATTTATGGCCGTCGAGCTCCTCCGCGCTGTCAATAATAAACCCGTAAAGCACACTGTTGCCCACGATCTCGAATCATTCGTCTACCTCTTGTGTTGGATCGTCACATTTTTCGCTGGTCCGGAAAGCCGGCTCCGCAAGGACTCAACCAAGTTAGCCATAGAGGGGTGGTACACAGGCAATGATTTGCTTGCTATTGCAAACAACAAGGAGGGTTGTATGGCATCCGCCAGCCATCTTGAGGGCATCACTTCCTACTACAGAGTTCTTAGCGCATGCGTTGGCATGCTTTCTGAACTTCTCAGATCCCAACTGTATGCCCAACGCCTTGCGCACGGCCCAGCCCTTAATTACTTTGTTGGGTCTAAACGACCCCGATCCGAAGACAGCGAACAAGATCCACTTAATCATGATGCGGTAATCAGTATTCTTCATCAGACGTGCTTGCATCTTTGCGGCAGGCAGATTCCAGAGTCGGGGGACTTCCTTCAGCCATTTTATCTTACCAAGAAGGAACGTACATCTGTTCTGCGTGGCGCTGTTTCGAGTGCGATCCTAGACTTCGGGGGTGGTCGCCACTTGAAAAGAAGACGGATTATGCGTCGTATGCGGGGCCCTATCCAGTCCGTACAGTAGTTTCATTTGCCTCCGTCTGGAGTTACTTTTTACCTACGATTCTCGTATTTTACCTTGTTGTACAAACCGAGTTGCCACGAGTCACCACGTGTCGATTTTTCACTACCAGCCGACAGCCTCACTTGCACATCGTGGTCTCGCACCGCATGATTATAGTCGATCGCGTACGGTGGCTTGAAGCACGTTACTTGCGAGGTACGTACGTATACCCATGCTTCGGCTCTTCTCGTTTTTATCCCGCTCTTCCTGGACCAGCTGACGATTTTGGACATCTGTCGATTATGGACCCCAAAACCCAACGCAAGCTCAGTAATGATATCGGCCTCGCCAATGATGCTGCAGGTAAAGAACCACGGAGGTCAAAACGTAGTTCTCGGGGTATTGGAGGAGCCTTGCGGCAGATGGAGATCATCCAGAGTATTCAGACGGCTCCTCGTGAGCCTCGGAATGCAGAGACGCGCCGAATCAAGGACACGCTCAGCCAACAGCCAGAAAATCTGTTTGCTCCTTCAAAACCATCGCGCAAGAAGGGGAAGGGACCGCAGGTATGTGAAACTCTATTATTCTTGATTAGGAATTGATAAAAGACGTGGAGATCCCCTACATTCCTCCTGGGCCGCCTTCTTCCGTTCTGCCGAGGAAACGACCTGCCGGTTCCGAGAAGTCGTTTGGTTTCTACGATGGCAGAGACTTTTCACACCCTCCTTTCACCCAACCAGAGAGGTGACACCCCTCTTATTTACATCCTCCGTACTAAAAGTTTTCGCATAGACTTTCGTCGTGTCACCCACCTAGTGAACAGGACGACGACGACGGTGTTGAAGGTATTGCCAAGGGCGTTGCTAGTCTAAGTTCTGAAGATGAGGAAATGGTTAACTCTCAATGTGGCGAGCAATTCGATTCGGTACAGGGCGCCAGGAGGCACCCAGAGACAGGTACTGCACGCCCATCCAGCTGCCTTAACTAATCACAACTTTCTCTTAGCTCTCGTGGATGGTTCTGATGACGAACCGGAAGTCTTAAGCAAGAGAAGGAGTACACGATGGCAAGGTATATAGTACAAGCAACATCTCGGAGACGCTGATCATCGGGCCATTTAGTTTTAGATTCTGACGATATCAATTTGCATCATGAGGCTCGGGCTGATCAGGCTCCGTCTCCGGTCAATCTATGTAAGTAGAGGTTTTCTTACACGCTCTCTACTAACATTCCACAAACAAGCTTCCTCTTGGTTTCAATTTTCAGAAGACGAAGACGAGGACGCCTGCCGCTTGTTATTTGCTAAGGCCGCACGCTCAAACGGTGAGACTTCAAGATAGTCTCGCGTTCCCGAAACCCAACGGTGCCAACAGGTGAACAGCGTAACAACGTCGATGTTCAAGCACCACTTTCAGAGGATAAAGATCATGGCTCGCTTTTTCCCCATCCCCGTAGTGAGTTGCTTCCTGAGACCACACGCTCCAGCACTCCGTCTGGTAAGACTCCGAGACAGCTTTTCATACCCAAAAACTAACAGTTCTGACAGTTAACCAACGCGGCAACAATGCCAATGTTCAAACTCACGATGGTACCGCCAGTCGTCCCGACTTGAAAGGTAAACGGCCTGTCGTCCTTAATTCAGATATTGAAATCACATGTAGCGTCTAAAATGCCAGTGCAGCAAGGTATTTCAAAACCAATTTCGTCCAAACGGCCCGCCAGCCCTCCAACCACCATCCAGCGGAAAGTAGCTAAGAAGTGTTCGACTATCGCATCCCGCGGCCGTGGTGGTAGTGCCGTTGCTGCGCATTCTCGGCAAGTATCGGAACCTCATGACAACTCAGACTCAGAGGCCTCTCACGATGTTCTCTTCAAACATCATAGCCGTAACGGTGTGCCACGCGCTCCTGACCCCGTCTACCTCGATTCTCTAGCAAGCAAGTCCCAGACCGACGGGGGCACGGGTGCTTCTGTCGCCGTTCAGAATCTTAATACCAATGAGGTTCAGCACTCTGTCAAAACCGAGCCTCGCACCAGCACTAATAACGACCCCACGACCCTCAAGTTCTACGATACGATGTGGAAGGCCATCCTCAATCGTGCCAAATTACTCTCACGTCTTGATGCTGTCATTGGCAATGCATTCCCAGAACGGCACGTATATATCAACCAGAAAGTCTATGAATTCATTACCCAGGCCATCGCCGAACTTAAGGAGGATGGCGTGCAACCCGATGAGTCGTTCTTGAGGAAACATCAGCATCACATGAGCGATCTTGTAAGTATTCGTTGATTTCCTGTCCTCCCGCTAACGACTGTATTCAAGCTTTTCGAAGATTTGGGCACATATCGCTCAGACTTTAAGAAGATAGCTCGACAAGTTATCGTAAAACACTGGGACTGGGAACCCAGTGACTTTGATGATCCTCAACAGTTAGCAGACCATATCCTGGAACTATATAATGACTTAATGGAGGGAACAAAATACATTCACGGCGACTGTGATGAAGAGGTGCATCATTTTTACTCGCGGGAGAATCTAATATCCCAAGGACGTTGTAGGGCAAGTTCGACAACTTTTCCAGCGCGGCGTTGCGAGATCTTTGCGTCACAGGTTATTATATTGGCAAATCATCACTTGCAGCATCGTTTCCCGATATTTTTGGTAAAGATCTTCCCCCTGGTGCATTGGCCTTTGCCACGACTGCGGTTAGTTCCCTTTCGCTTTTCTGAAAATTGCTACTGATCTATTGTCAGCTTACTGGCGCACTGGATGAGTACTCGACTGGTTCTTTTGCTGCTGTCAAGTTTCGTCATGAAGGCTACTCGAAAGTTAATGAGCAATTTTTGGACATGATCAGCAACATCGAGAATGTGCCTCACCGCTTGTGAAGCCTACGGAGGGTGCTGAAAAATATTGCCGTCCAAGGATGGTAAGTTATAGTTAAACATTTTTCATTTAGCTAATTTAGATCTGCAGTGCAAAGAACCCGGCAATCCGTACTGGCGTGGTGGCCACTGGTGGACGGCGGAATTTTACTGCCCATCTCGATTAGATATAATGGCCTTATCATTGCTTTCATCTTTACATAATTGTGCTGTGTCTTTTTTGGCAATTAAAGCTCCATTTGTGTCGAGATTCCAGTGTCCCCAGAAGAGTTAGTTGAGTCTGGTGTCCAGGTTCGAGTTTGGATCCCAGTGTTTCCAGAAAAGTTAGTTGAGTGTGGTGTCCAGATTCCAGCTTGTCCAGGTCTCCAGCATAAGCCAAAGAAGTGAGAATCCAGATGCCCAGCTGGCAGTCTGGACTTCTGGGGAACCCTCTGGCCAGTCCTGGCTAGGGGGGGACCTTTCTGGAATTGCTGGGTGTCTGGCCAGTTCTGGCCAGCTGATGTCTGGTTTGCTGATGAACACCATCTCCAATTTGCAATGGCACTTGGCTCGATGCGACGTGCTTTGATTCGAACGAGAACGAGCTGCTGGAAGGGCGTATGGATAGTTGATGGATTTGCTGTTGGGCGGGCTGTACGCGATATTGGGGTTAGGCATCCAACGCTTGTGGATTATCTCTCGATCGGATTCGTCAGAATAGGACCGCTGTATTTTTTTGGGTGATGTCGCCGAAAACGACATCTTCCGAGGTCTGGATGGGAGGGGTGGCACGGGAGAAGTAGCGCGAAGACGGGATGATTGTAACAGTGTCTCATGGCGGACTGCAGGGGTTGTGGCTCTCGCGGGGGTCACCGGCCTGGACCCCGGGATGGATGTGGATGCACTCTGCAAGTGAGATGGACCGTATCGGGAGAGGGTGCTGGGCATGCTGTAGATGGATGCTGCCGACGAAGACACCGGCTGCCGGAGATGATCCATCATCATGGACGGCGCGGCAGAGGTGGGTCGAGTGGGCGAGATCCCAGTTCCAAGTGCACAGGCCGTCGAGTCAGAAAGAAAGAACAATGAGTCGAATGATGCAGGATGACTCACCTCGTCATTTGGACTTTCATCTTGCGACAACCAGTCCTGTAGCTCCTGATGTAGGGAGGAGACCTCCTCCACGGAGCATTTTTTGGCAGCCACTCTGGCCACTTTGTCCTCCAGCCGATGAACCTCAGTTCGAGAGCACGGGTAAGTGGGCTCTACGAGGGGAAAACATTCTTCCCGTCGAGCTGGCTGGTGGTCAATAGTGTCATGAGCCTCGTGCATGCCACCTCGACGCCATGAGGGGGTGTATCCGCTTGCAGAGAAGTCAATGTGGATGAGACGAACGTCATCGCTGGTGAAGTGTTCCCGACAGAATGGACAGACCGGTTGGAGGCGTGGTAGGGTCTTCTCGACTATTTTATGGCAGCATCTTGAACATAAGACGACGTTGACCTGTTGGATGGAATTTTTTTTAAAAAAGTAGAGGAAATTTTCAAGGTGGCGAAGTGAAGAGAATGACTCACCACATGGAATGGAGTGCAGGATACACTGCGGGCCGAACTCTTCTGTGCACACATCACAAATTGACACCACAGATTTGCATGTACCAGAATATATGATGTTGCAGCTTGACAGTGGAGAGTGAGTACCTGAGTACTGAGTACGAGTGCTGAATGAGTGCTGAAGTGCTGAGTGCTGAGTGAGGGTGGCTGAACTAAACTGTATAGTCAATGCAAATATAGACAAACACTGATTTCCGGTCACAGTCAGTTGTGGACTTGTGCATGCGGGTGATAATTTCGGAAACCGAGCCAATCTCCCAGTCAAGTGGCAGTACTTAGTGTAGAAAATAGAAAGCGAGTAAATGAACAGTGTAGTAGCAACTATCATACTACTGGTATCCAACCAGTGCCACTGTGGAGGCCAGTAGAAAGACATGAGCAAGTCATTATCTACATAGGTTGGGCTGTTCCAGGAGTACTTTGCAGCATGATAGGATGCTACAGTGTCTACTGTGTGCTACTAAGCTGTCTGTGGATGCTAACAGAGCTACACAGTACTTATTGTCATGCAGTGCTAGCTACATGTCACTACAGAGCATGTACCTGAGATTACATAGCACTCCAGTGTCTATATGTCACAATGTACCTGATGCACTATGCTATGTAGCAAATTGTTTTTCCTGATGGGTTCTATGAGATGGGTTTATCCCAACAAAGAAACTATGTCTCGAGACTGTGGGAACAGCTCAAAAGTGATGCCAAGGGTGGAGTTTAAATTGACTTCACAAATGAGTTGTGCAGTTACAAGTACAAAATATACAGGGATGCAATGTTTGTCTTTTTCATCGTACTTTGGATACATATCATTTACAGGACTTTCGTATCTCACATCAGGAAAAAAAAAAAAAAAAAAAAAAAAAAAAAAAAAAAAAGCGGGGTTGCTCATTACATAATGGTTTTGCTGGCGCTGTATTTGCGGGAGGGGGAACTAACATCAGCATCCCCCGATGAGGCACGAATGCAGAATAAAACGCACCGAAGGCACAGGTAACAAGCCCGATGGGCAAACAAATCTAGTGTTCAGCTCGCCATTCGGCCGAGATGGGCTCACCCTCGTAAGCATCCTCGATGCCATCAGGGAATGTGTGAGTATAGTTTAAGAATATGCCATGGTCAATGAGCTTGTACTGGTTGCTCTCGTTCATGCCGTACACCTTTGTGATGTTCGTCTTCAAAGTCTCACCGTTCTCGTCAGTGTCAGCAACCTTCTTCGCACGACACAACCAGATGAATGTCTGCATGCTGTTGCATGGCAGGGAAAGGAAAAGAGAAGTAAATCGGACAGCGTCAGTGCCACAGGTGGGATTGAGGTAAGAAATCAGTGCACATGAAATCCCGACATCCCTTCCAAGCCCCATCAGAGCCTAGGAACGACATCTGGTGGAGTTTTTTCTCTACAAGAAAATCAACAAATTCACCAAGCATAGTGATCTTCATATTGGCGAAAGTCGAGGTTTTCTTGGCAGCCTGGGACATGCCATCATGCTGAAGGAGTTTGACATAAAGTGTGCCGGGGTAGTAGTCACTGCCCAATCCCATGTCGATATATGCATTTTCAAGCTACTGAGACCCAAGGATTGTCAGATCAGCGTACTCAACACTCTTGAAAAAAAGCTACTTACATGGTCCTTGTCGATGGCCTCCATATCGCGATCCTCCTTGGTCAAGTCCATGCTGAGTCGGGCAGCAAAGGTTGGGACAGGCTGCTCATTGTCGCGCTCCACTATGAAGGGCTCCTTGAACGGGAGCACGAAGACAACATGGTTCTTGTTGGGGGGTCTGCGCTCTTCGGCATTGGTATCTCCGAGGTGAAGATATTCGACACCAAGCTTGTCATCAAGTTCGATTTTCCTGTACTCTTCGCACAGCGACAGAGCGGGGCCAGCGAACTTTCCCACCCAGGGTCGGCTCCTGACGTTGTTGAAGAAATCGGCGAGGGCGTGGGCGCCGGACTCAGTCATCTACACCGAACAACAGCGGATCAACCTAGAATGACGAAGACATAGCAAAAGCATGCACGAACACTCACGGCTGAAGACATTAGGGGTTTATGAAGGGACGCGGAGAGAGAAGTGATGGAATGAGCAGCTTTCCCGTTGACGGGAATGAACATGTCGAGGCGTTGATACTTATAATCCTGACAAATTCTTGCATGTCCTTCCCCCCGCAGAGCCGTTCATTCATTCCAAGCTATCCTGGAACGAGTGTAGGTCCCATATCGATGCTATCGTCTGGCGGAAGCCTAGCTAGATCTAGTTGGTGATTCCGGTAGCACCTGCTAGCTAGTCCTTACCACAACGCCGGGCTGGATCCAGCAGAATTGAACGAGAATTGAACACACCAGCATGCCAGATGTTGCAAGGTCTAACAAGAAAGTGGTGAGTCTAGCAAGAATTAGCAAGACCTAGCTTACTGTGCCACATTTGCACTTGTTTCCCCGCCAACTAACTTAGACCTATTAGTTTACCGTACCACGGAATCTATTTTAGTACCCAAATAAGTACGAGCTACGCGTGCGCTGACTTGGAAAAAAACTTTGGGCTTTCCGCCGCTTTCCAAGCATTTCAATCTTCAGTGTCAAGTGTATGGAAAGCCAGACAACCCAACCCTGCATCATCCCCCTCTCGCGTCTTTCTCCTAACTCCAACCATCCAAGATGTCTTCACCTTCGATCGAGGTCGATTGCGGCTGCAAAGATGGGTTGGTAGAAATAAAAGTTGGCGAGATAAGAGATATACACGTCTGGGTAAGTCAGGTTGCATGCACATACGCTGTTATTTCTAAGTAACATCGCTACTGCTGTGAGCAATCTGACCTTATCAGCACAGCGAACCTATTACGAACAAGAATGCCCACTGCGAGACTATTTCTGGTGTCCTGCCAAGGCCCGACGTGGGTCCCCTATCGATGCTACTAGATCCTCTGGTCAAAAGCCTTGCACAAACTTTTCTTTGTAGAGCTACCATTTCTTCTAAGCTATCCTAGGACGAACGTAGGTCCCCTACCGATGTTACTCCCGGCCGAAGGTTTGTACTTTTAGGGCCAACGCGCGTTTGACAAACGCTATCATCCTATCAGATGCTTGCGTGACCGCGTCTCCAATGGTCTAGTTCTTCCGTTCTTTCCAAGCTGTCTCGGAGATATACATTAAACCCCCATTGTCACTAAACAATGGTGGTCCGACATAACCAGTAAGACTATTTACCCACATTCTCCAGGGAATTATCAAGTGGACATCTCACTTGAGAAAAGTCGAAGTTTCCGATGGATCTGGGGGCGTAAGAGCAGGAGACTTGATAATTTCTCTAGGTTGTGACTAGTCCCTCCGAGTCAAACCTCACAATTTCAGCCTCCTCAGATCAGCATTGTAAGCATCTGTTGAAGTTAACTATTACGAGAGAACATGACTGCCAAGCTAAAACACGACGGACAGGTCAATATTAAAACCAGGCCGAAAAGTTGTTGTGTCAATACTTCAAATGAGTCTATTGTGTTCTTGATCTATCCGTTGTGTACGATGATGACCAATCTTCACCGACGTACTGGTCTCGGTCCGCAGGAAGGGTTGTATATAAGTGCCTTCGTCCGTTGCAGCATCACTTCTGCTCCCTGAAACTCTATGCCGTCAAGCTAATTTCTTCACGATTCCTATAGTTCACGCGTATCCTGCATACGTATATGGTACTTATCAGCCTTGCTTTGCTCATTCCCCCTTTCCTTGCTCTCCGCGGTTTCTGACATCACTCTTTACAGACCGTCCCCCAGGAGCTGACCCAGACCGAGCGTGGTCGTATCTTCGATTACTTCCAGAGTCTGCCTCTGCATGTAAGCGCCTACACCAACCACTTCGATATTGACCTGGATGGGAAACCCACCCTTTTCGTCAAGTACGGCTGCGACGTTCTGGCCGAGGCTAGTATGCAATCTTTCTTTTACGCTCTCGCTCAGAAGGACGAGTCGGCACCTGGAATTCCCAAAGTCTACGATGCTTTCTGTGAAAAAGGATGGTGTCTCTTCGTCATGGAGAAGATAGAGCTACCTACACTAAGTACCTGCGAGATCTCAGAGGACGACGCTGTACAAAGCGTCGCCCCCGTCGTCAAGTGGCTTCTCGCCCAGGCACCCTCTGTTCCTCCTTCGATCCTTGGAAGGATTTCATCGGAGGAGGCATGCGTCTGGCACTCATTCTTTAAAGATCGCTGGGCACTACTACTCTTTGGCAACGCCGATGCACTCACAAAGTATGCTAACATGGTATGAATTCTCACCCTCCCTTGGTTACTTTCACGACCGGTCATCGAATCATTACTCCCGCGCAGGCATTTTCATATGCCCCGGGAAAATCGAAGAGGTCCATCTCTTTGACGGACGATCTCGCCATCTATCATTCCGACATTCTCAAGGACAACTTCCTTCACGACACCAAAACTAAGAAGACCTGGATCGTCGATTTCCAGCACATCGGTGTCTTTCCAGAGCCCTTCCAGGTTTACGCCTTTTTCAATACCGGCAATCGCTTCGCTGCTGCTGTCGGCGCCTGCCTTGGTCTACAGCGGTCCAACATCGCCAACGAGATGACGTGGGCCTCTGGCTTGCTTCGACAGATCGGTGGGAATAGCAGCCTAAGTAAGCATCCGTCCGGTGTAATTGGCACTCATGGCAGAACCTAACATCCGTTTGCAGACCTAGATAGGTTTGGTGAACGTATTTCTAAGTAAAATACCGAACCGTCGGTAGTTTAGGACGCTGTCATCAATTTGGATCAGGTGCTGGTGGAGGGCCCTGCGATGCGATGTATTACCTTTGTTATCTATAATCAAAACGTCCGAGAATTTTTATATTGAGACCAATTCGTTCTAACACTGCGGTGGTGTCACTGTTATCACCAGGCTCCTACACGCCGCCTGCTGTTCGAGTGGGGTCCAATTCCGAGGCATTCCAAACTGGGCAAAACTCGGTTCGGCGGGCTACAAACATCATGGTATTATGTAATTAGGGGCTTGCGCCAACCCTCTTTTCAACTTCCAACTTCTCAACTCCTTCGTTCGAGATGGCAGCGACAGGGAGCCACCAATCATCCCGCTTTCCTGTTGAAGTATGGGACAGAATTTTTGAATCGGCGACCGACGTTCCCTACGCGTTGGTCCCGGAAGTTTATGAAAAGTCAGACTGCCTCGGCGACCAGCACTCGACACTTGAAGCTGCCCTCGCGACGAAAAGGAACCTGGCTCTCGTCTGCAAGCAGTGGCAGTATATGACAATGCGCTACGTCTATCGTACTGTGCTCATTCGCACCGGCCGCGATTTGCTGGCACTTTTCTGCACACTACAGAACTACGCCACAGGAAATGGTAGTTGCGTTGGAACGCGGTCACCCGGTCAATGGACGCGAAGGCTGGACGTTACCTTGGACCTCCGCAATAAGTGTGAGGACCTCGAGCGCATTGTCAAACATTTGACATATGTCATCAAATCGCTGCCTAAACTTGAAATCGTTTCCTTCGCGATCCCGCACTCCTTAGGATCTGAACCAGGCTTTCTGGTTATGCCATTCGGAGCCCTTGACGCTTTGCGGCGTTCTGCGAACTCATTGCGCATCCTCCACTGGTCAGGGAAGGACTTCTTTCCTCAAGTACACCAGCTGGAGGAGCTTCTGAGGGAGCTTCCCAACCTGCGCGTCCTGCGTTGCTACCAGCTGGTATGGGCAAATGGAGTCATTCCCAGTAATATTCTTTCCTCGCTCAGCACTCTCGCTGTGAGCGGATGGGTTGGGAGAGAGGGCCATCCTGGTGAGGGGGGCCTCCACGATGCATGTGTAAGTCTCCGGGAATTCATTTATTATCGTGGCGGCCCAGGGCACTTGCCACAAGAGTTCCCCATGCATTATGGAAAGTACCTTACGGTGGTAAAGTGGTACCCTTCATTCGCATATCATCACGAGGAGCTCGATCTATTACTCAAATCTTGCGCCAATCTCGATCGCTTGACCATCTCCCTTTACTCGTTGGATCCATCCGTCAACCCTCCCCTGCGAACGCTGTCTTTTCCCTGTGTTTCGTATCTCGGAGTGAAGTTGGAAGTGCTTACTTTCGAAGAACTCTTCCGATTCCTTGCACACCTAAGGAACACAGTGCCCACGCTTCGTGTTTTCCAGCTCGTGGACCCTCCCATCGTTGAACGGCTTCTTATGCGTCCCCTCGAGTCCTCAACCGAGCTTATTGTGAAGAACCTGAATGAAAATCCTTTCCGTGTGGAAGATGACGAGGGGAATCTGCTCTCTGGTTGGTGTAGAATCAGCAATCTGACCCTTTTTGCAAACTAATGCTCATGCAGATCGACTCCTTGGTAGGAAGTGAGTCCATCACGGTGCACGGAGTGATGTATGGCCCGCTCCCAGGCGGACGTGGATTCTGAAATTGTGCAAAGGACCGGTGGAAGGATACTATATCTTAGGGTAGACAGCGGACAGTTTTCCCTGCCCACGAATACTGGCAACCCTTTTTCGAAACAAATCCTGTGGTACTGCGGATCGAGAAATATCTGGACAGAGTACAGCTTGCTATCGATCCATCAAACCTTCCGTAACAATGTGTTGCACGCATATATGAGATTAAGTTAGGTATGTATTGTACAATCCAGTGACCCCGCAGCATTTCGTGCGTTGTTGTACACCCTACAAATTCAAAACAGTTATGCGCAAGTATCGTAACAAATGATGTCCATAACACGGTAGGAAAATTTTCATGGTGCGTGACCGTTGGTGGCCTTGGCCTTGGAGGCTTTTCTGATCTTCGGTGA
Source organism: Pisolithus albus (assembly GCA_024613165.1). Lineage (NCBI taxonomy): Eukaryota > Fungi > Basidiomycota > Agaricomycetes > Boletales > Pisolithaceae > Pisolithus > Pisolithus albus. The sequence goes on from JANFAB010000034.1 coordinate 625,199, forward strand.
TGAGGTAGTGTCCATCTACGTGGGTGGCCATTTAGTAATTCTCGCCGGGACCGGAAGCCGAAGTACTTACAGCGCCTGCGCCTGGAACAGTTGCAAGGATCTCCTGCACGACTCCCCCCTGCACCTTCACGTGTTCAGGTGTAAACATTGTGTCGTGAGATCTAGCAGCGACCTTCATATTTAGAGATACGCTCGCCAAACCTATCTAGGCCTGTAAAGGGATGTTAGCTTCTGCCATGAGTGCCAATTACACCGGACGGATGCTTACTTAGGCTGCCATCCCCACCGATCTGTCGAAGCAAGCCCGAGGCCCACGTCATCTCGTTGGCAATGTTGGCCCGCCGTAGACCAAGGCAGGCGCCGACAGCAGCAGCGAAGCGATTGCCGGTAGTGAAAAAGGCGTAAACCTGGAAGGGCTCCGGAAGGAGACCGATGTGCTGGAAATCGACGATCCAGGTCTTCTTAGTTTTGGTGTCGTGAAGGAAGTTGTCCTTGCGAATGTCAGATGATAGATGGCGAGATCGTCCGAAAAAGAGATGGACCTCTTCGATTTTCCCGGGGCATATGAAAATGCCTGCGGAGGAGTAATGATTCAATGACCAGTCGTGAAAGTAACCAAGGGAGGGTGAGATTCATACCTTGTTAACATACTTTGTGAAAGGGTAGTGGTGCCCAGTGATCTTTGAAGAATGAGTGCCAGACGCACGCCACCTCCGACGAAATCCTTCCAAAAATCGAAGGAGGAACAAAGGCGAGAAGCCACTTGACGATGGGGGCGACGCTTTGTACAGCGTCATCCTCTGAGATCTCACAGGTACTCAGTGTAGCTATCTTCTCCATGACGAAGAAACACCATCCATTTTCACAGAAAGCATCGTAAACTTTGGGAATGCCAGGTGCCGACTCGTCCGTTTGAGCGAGAGCGTAAAAGAAAGATTGCGTACTCGGCCAGAACGTCGCAGCCGTACTTGACGAAAAGGGTGGGTTTCCCTTCCAGGTCAATATCGAAGTGGTTGGTGAAGGTCCTTTCATCTTGAGGCAGACTTTGGAAGTGATCGAAGATACGATCACGCGCGGTCTGGGTCAGCTCCTGGGGGACAGTCTGTAAAGAGTGATTTCAGAGACCGCGGAGAGCAAGGAAAGGGGGAATGAACAAAGGCAAGGCCGATACGCACCAAGAGCTGGGCGAGCATCAACGATAACGGCAAGAAGAGAGAAAAGGGAAAAGAGCCGTGTAAAGTACACGTCCGGCATATATATATAAGTGCCTTCGTCCGTTGCAGCATCACTTCTGCTCTCCGGAGCCCTCTGCCACCAAGCTGATTTCTTCACGATTCCTATAGTTCGCGCGTACCGGGATCAAGTGGGTCGGTGAAGATTGGACATCATGCATGCATCTTCGGACGCCGTGGCAACTGATAGGACCTTTAGGCACCACGGGTAGAACATTGAATGGTCACTCACCCTGTTCTACGCCATTATCACTCAACAAGTCCACCCAACTCTCATGCAGAACAAACTCACGCCAGGCCTCCCCGTGCCTGACACCGTACCCAGACCGAAACAACCGTCGGCGGTGCCCTGCTCAACCTCGGAAGAATGGCTGTCCTTAGGGATCTTGGACGAGTCTCTTCCATACCACTCGAATATGCCGAGTCTGCCGCCTTGCCATCCCTTCCTCAGCAGATCGTCGTAACCGAAACAGAGGCACAATTCGGTCCGGCGACTCACAGCGGTGAGCTGGATGCAAGAAGGATCCAAGGGAGTCGGACAGATGTGGTTCAAGATGTGATGTTCACATCACAAAAATTCCCTAAACCAGATCTGAGAATATATTACCAGATATGGCATATGTCAAGTGTCTCTGTGCTGTCGGAGGTATCCTGATCTGTCATGTTTCAGGCTTGAATATCTGGCAAAGTTAGGAAATGCGAATCACCAGTATGAACCAAGTTTAAGGGTAGTCCGGATGCCCTCTATCTATCAGACATTTCAGATGTGCTTCGATGCCAACTGTCGTTCAATACATTGCACATGTACTAAAACATACAAAGTATTGTTATGTATGATCAGGTATACGAATACCTGCATCCAGGTCCAGGACACGAGCACGAAACCAGAGCGCGAATGATAGCGGAAACGAAAACGGTCTGCGATGGAATTCTGAGCGCGAATGATAGCGAAAGGAAAATGATCTGCGATGGAATGAGAGGGTGATACGATTGGAAGACGTCACTTCAACACAGCGATACCGGCGGAGCGGAAGATAGCAGCCTTAAAGACAATGAAAGCGACCGATGGGTAGTAGATCAGACATACGCACCTGGGAGATATTCTATCTGCGGGATTTGCGAGGAGAACGCCGAGGGTTGGGCTCGACCCGTGCCCTCGTGCTACCACCATTAGCGGCTGCTGCCTTGCGCGGGGAGCGCCGAACCAGACTCGGCTCATCCTCGCCATCCGATAATACCGCTTGACGACCTTTGCCTCCTTTGCTAGCCTTCTTCGCCTTACGCCGGCTCGACGGCACCACTGGCACCTCCTTGGGAGCGATTTCTTGTGAGTTATTCCTCAGCGGCGTTAGTATACCTCCCACCGGCGATACTAATGGCTGTCCTGATTCCGGAGTGTGGCCATGTGCTTCTGGATGCGAATCGAACTCCCTACGCGGAGTTGACAGACGTTGGATTGGCCGCGATTCCGAAGGTGAGCGAGGACGGGACTCCGAAGGTGAGCGAGGACGGGACTCCGAAGGTGAGTGGGGACGGGATTCTGAAGGTGGGATATTCGGCCCGCGTGAGGTTGATGGACGAGATGACTGTAAGGGAGGATCAGCTGACGGCAATGGTCTGCGGCTCGAAGAAGAACTGGACGCATCAGGTGGACCAGTACGTCTGGCCACACGTGCGGCCATCTGGGCCTGAATTCGGCTTAACGAATCGTTCGACGTGGATGATACGATGTCGTCCGAGTCTTGCTGCGGCTCCATGGCACCGGCACCAGCCTCGCGCCCCATCTCACTCTTGAAAAGGGACCTGCTTGAGGTGTTGCAACTCAGTAATGAGAATGGCATGCATGCACACTTACATGTTCCACCATTTTTTCAACTGTTCCACCCACTCCTTATCAGGAGACTCTCGGATAATGTCGACAATATTATAGTAAAACGTGCGATAGTTGAACGTCCCGTCCGTCTCAGTCCATTTAGTCCGGGATGAAATAGCAAAGCGCGCCTCGATAGTATAATTAATGATTGCTTGGATCGCGTGCGCGCTTCACGTACCTGCAGACAGCCGTAAGCAATGTGTTCGGCTTCGACGGTAGTCATTTGGTGAAGTATTGCGTTTGGTGGGCGGGTTGATCGCGATACCTCGCCTAGAGCGGTCGACGGCCCTGTGAAGATATGGCGCATAACCTACAACAAAGTCACATCCAAACTTCCCGACGGTGAACGGACTGACCCTTTCCAAATAATATCCTTGAAAGAGATCTTCGTATTCGTTGTCATCGTCAATGTTGCATCCTGGGGTATCCCCGCTCCACAGAAAGAGCGGTAAGTCATTGGCGGTCATGGCGATCCTCCCTTCTAAGAGTTCTTGGCGGGTTCTGGAACTTGAATAGATACTAGCACAGATAACCACGTAAGAACACACGCACCGCTCTGGGTTACTGGCACACTCTTTCCGTGCTGAGGAAGGGCAGAGTAATTTCGTAAGAAACGGGTGGTTCAGGCCGAATACTGATCTTGTCCCAGTGGTGGACAGCGGTGGCTCGAGACCCGCCTTCAAGGGATTCGGCGCAGCATAAACCCCAACATGTACCTTCAGACGTGTCGCGTCATCCGAACGTGCCCCAGAAATTGCTTTGTTCATCTAAAAACCAGTCAAAAGATGCGGAATTGTGAAAGGGGATCGCATATATGCGCGAAGAAATGAACAACTTGCCTCAGTGATGACTTCACGAAGGGTATCCTTCTTCTTGCGGTTGTTCAGGAGTTGCTTGAGGCCCGGGGCATACCGCAAAAGAGCGCTGTAGGTGCGCTTGTACCGCTCGCGTGATGTAGGTGATCTGTGGATAGGCTTAGGTGAATGCCACTGCATACGTAAATACGGACTCACAATTTCGAGAGAGCCCTCTCCCGTGCGGTCGCAGCATCCTCATCCTCCGACAGATCTCCGTTCGCAGCCAGTTCCTCTTGCTGGAGGAGGAGTCCGATGTCGAGGAGTCTGCCGACTTCACAAAAGATGTCGTGGCATCTCGCAATGGTTCGTGCAGCCGCTGCATATTCCGCGATTTCTTGTGGATCTGTTTGCGAGGATAGCTTATTCTTTTCCTTATTTTCAGGCCTGACTGCGATCAGCTTATCTGTCTGCGAATAGGATCGAATCGTCTTACCGTTTTCCGGACCCCTTCTTTAGCTTCTTCCGAGGCGGAGGAGACTCGTGTACAGAAGCAGCATCAATATCGGTCGACGACCTGGTCCTGCGGCGATGCATCATAGTGGTAAGAGGTAAGGAGGAGGGGCGAGAGATAGTGATCCGCAGGGGTACTGAGTACCCGTGGGGGGTCACGGGTAGGGGTACTGCGGGTAGGGGTACGGGTTGCAACTCCCGTACCCTTACCCGACCCGCGACCCGTGACACTGTACCCGTGACCCGTAGTACTGTACCTATGACCTATAACCCGCGGCACCGAAGGCTCTGTTGAAACTATACAGTACCTGTCAAACACTAGATATAATTGCCACACGGGGCAAACCATATTTCCAGGCCATCAAAATGGCTTCTAAAAGAATTCCGCGCCCGACGGAGAAAGCGCTAGCATTACAAACTGCGAACCAGCATAAACGGAAGACAGGAGAATGTCAGAATGCAGAGACAAAAGGCAGTAAACGGATCAGAAGAAATGACACCCCTACTCCGAGCTCCCGGTCCCTGTCACAGTCCAGTCCGACCACCACTGACAGAGATACTACACCAGATTTCCACCACGACGAAGGGACTGTGGATACAGACACCGAAAGCGAGAGGGACAAAATTACAGAGACTTCTGATGCTGAATTAGGTGCAGTCATAAACCCGGAGTTACCATGCCTGTGTCTAACATAGAATCAGAGTGGCTGAAACAAGAATGGAGCTCACCCATATATGCCTTCTTTGCGCAAGAGCCCACTATTGAATATGTCACAGGGCGGCGCTCGCATGTCTTCTGGTGTACGGCAAAAGGTTGCAAGAAGGGAGTGAGGCGGTTCCTTGATAAAAGTGATGCCCGGTCGACCGGGAACATGCACAAGCATGTCAGGGTGTGTTGGGGAGAGGACATCTTTCACCAAATTACCCAGACAAAGAATGCCACAGTGGCCCGCGAGGCTGTCAAAAATTATGTCAAAAATGGCTCGATCAAAGTCGCACTAGACTGCAAGGGAAAGGTAGGCTACTCTCACAGGCAACACACAAAAATAGAGACTAGGTAACCATCAACGAACCCAGCATGTACCAGCCTTATTTTCATCCAACAGAATCGAGATGGTTCGCTGGGTCGCAGAAAGCGGCCGACCCTTTGAGATTGTTGGTGATCCCGGCTTTCAAACCCTCATGAAAACTGGGCGTCCGAAATACCACATACCTAGTCCAGACACAGTGGCACGCGACGTCCTCTCCGTGTTTACACGCATGCGGCAACAACTGGCTATGAAGTTACAAGTATGTCAGCTCGAACGGTGATCTCAGGTGTAAAACAGCTAATATATACCTGTAGTCGTATGAAGGAAAATTGAGTTTCGGAACTGATACCTGGACATCACCAAACCACAAAGCGTATATGGCCGTCACGGTCCACCTCATAGAAAAAGGTAAACCGTTAGGAATGCCGCTTGATTTTTTTGAGGTTGCAAGGGTAGGCCTTACTGTTTCAATCGCGTCGCCCCATCTAAGACTCGTTGTTGCATAAAGTCGCATACCGGTTCAGTACTGGCGAATGAGTTTACTAAGGTACTGGAAGATTTTGGCATAACAGATCAGGTCAGGTGCCATGAATTTACGAGGGCATTGAAGGCTGACCTGCAAGTTTCTTCGAAGATCTTGGCCGTGACATGCGATAACGCATCTGCAAATGACGTGATGACTGACGAGCTCGAATTCAATATACCAGAGTTTGAGGGCAAGACATCGAGGATCCGGTGCATACTACATGTTGGAAATCTAGTCGCGAAGACGATGATTAAACAATTTGACGTACCAAAAAATCAGGAAGTGGAAGCGTTGGGGGCTGAGCTTGCTGAGGGGAATGATGGCGATTATGACGCGATCTCCACCGATCTCGAAGAGGATGATACCGAAGGTTGGGTGAACGAGGTTTCCCTCATGACAGCAGAAGAACGAGCAGGGCTGGAGCGTAAGATTCGTCCAGTGCGATTGGCATTAGCAAAGGTCAGAACGACTCACCTGGCTGCTTGCATGCTCACTAACCTCCACTCGTGAAAGGTGCGCAAGCTGGCCTTCAAAATAATCCACTCCACGACGATCGTCCTGCCCGCTTGGGATGCTGCTTGCAAGGAAGCGGGCATGGGCATGAGACGAATACCGCGGGATGTATCGACACGCTGGAACTCGACATTTGACATGGTTAGCTTCGTTGTTGAGTACAGGACACCAGTTGATGCACTTACCGACAAGCGTCGCCTCGGCTTGGCTGCTTATGCCCTTGACGAGCATGAGTGGCTGGTGCTGGGACAACTGTGCGAGGTGCTGAAGGTTAGTCACGGGTACTGTACAGTACAACGTTGAGTCCGCGTTGCAATCTTACTAATCAAGAACAACAACAACAAATGATAGGTCCTCAAAGACGCTACTCTGTTCTTCTCGCGTGGTACACCGAACCTGGCCATGGTCATACCGGCTATGGACTACATCGATGAGATCTTCACGACGACTATGCTAGACGACACGCGTTTAGATCCATCCATTCGAGCCGCAGTTGGACTCGCGAAGAGGACCCTCAACAAGTACTATTCGCTCACGGACATGTCTGATCTCTACCGTATTGCGATGGGTAATATTTTCTTTAATTTTCCGACACTAGCTGACCACATCCGCCTTTAGTCCTCCACCCCCGCCATAAGTTGGAATATTTTAGGCAGGCGAAATGGGAAGCCGACTGGATCAAGACGGCAGGTGAACTCGTTTGCCGCAATTATGACTCTTCGTATGTTTCCTGTGACGTTCATGAAGATGTGGGTTCTCCCGGTTCTGACGGTGAGGAACATAAGGTGAGATTTTTCACGATATCATTATTCAACCTACTACGCATACTGATGCTTATCTAGGACCGCCCGAACAATATCTTCGACAGGCTCCCATCCCTCAGCAAAATCAATTCGTCACGTACGTTGGACGAGCTTGACGCGTACCTTGCTACAGGTGTGGAGGATATCGATGTAGGTGATGCCATCCAATGGTGGGACGACCATCGATCCACGTACCCCCGCCTTTCCCGCATGGCCCTCGACTATCTTTCTATCCCTGGTAAGTACGGATTATCTTGCTATTTATTAGTCTGACATCATAGCGTAGCCACATCCGTTGATGTCGAGCGTCTTTTTAGCAAAGGTCGAGTCTTCTTGCCATATCTCCGAAACCGCATGTCATCTCAGACTACCCGCGCACTCATGTGCCTCGGCCACTGGAGTAAGCTGCACTTAATCAAGGATGAGGATCTTCGTAAGGTTGTCTCTGCAGAGCCTGAACTACCAGGTAACTGCGCGGGGGTCAAGCATGTGGATCTTGAGCTTGCTGATGAGTGAGACAGCATTTCATCAAAGTCGTAGTACGTATGCTAGCAATAACTGTGGTAGTGTACTTCAAAATTTCGAGTCAGCTGTGTCCACGACCCTTGGGTAAGCTGGGGTAAACCCGTCGCGGGTACAGACCCCTACACCCGTGGGAATTACCCGTACCCTTGGGTCACGGGTACGGGTATCACGCGGGTACGGGTACGGGTTGAGGTCCCGAGTACCCAGGGGTTACCCCTGCGGAACACTAGCGAGAGACTTAGGTGCTTTGCAGGGTTGAGCCGTGAGAGAATATTTGGTAATCACTATAACACACTATGTCAATACTGTTCTTGATTCCTTCCGTACTAAGTACTACCGACCGTTGTGGGCCGAAGTTTGCATTGCTGCCTGGTGCCCCAATTTCTAGGATGGATCCACGGTGAGCGCAGATATATCTCTTTTTATTGAGTCCCCACTAGATCTAACCAACCTCCCAGACGATTTTTCACTCTAGCATTATCCAATATCTTGCTATATATTAGCTACCGAGGCGTTGCTGCAATGAAACATTCAGATGCCCTCCCAATTTCGTGCCGCGCTGCCTGACTATAAGAACTATGGACTCGGTCTTGAGCTGTATAGGTTGCGGGAAAGCGTTCGCGACACAGAAGAAGCTCAGCAGCCACGAACACCAATGTCGAGCGAAAAGAGGCGTCACTACTAACATCTACAAGCAACAGTACGATCTACATGAACACAGGGACAAAAGAAAGCGTGTTTATCGACCCCCAGATACGCCTGAACCTGTCCAGCAGGATGATCCTTTGGACATCCCAGATGTTCCTCTGGGCGACATGTTAGACGAGGTAAATAATTCAATCAATCTTGCGTTGCAGTGGAAGTACTACTGAGGACTTCAACAGTATCATGATGATGCTGTAGGACCGTCTGGCACATCAGCCACCCATTCTCCTGGGTCCAATGGGGAAATAGCCGTGCCATTCTCTGTGCGGTCAGGCTGACGCATTCGTGTGCCTAGTCGCTTTATGGATTACGTGCCGGCAACACGATATACTCATCTATCACACCTATCATCTACCAGCCGTCGTCCAGTAAACAAAAATATCTTAGCACCCGAGCTCGATGACAGTATAGCTGCAGACGACCCATCTCCCCCACGACTTCCTTCGCCATCTCCTCTTATACCCTATCGAACAGACCCAGATGTTCTGGGAATTTTTAGGGTCTATGCTATGCGTCCGACACTCATCTCTCATGACAGGGCAATCAACTCAATATCGGATTCCCCCACATTTGAAACGCATGTCTCCGCTGCGCAGACGACGGGAGTGGAAGTCAACTCCCGACTGCATATTCCAGACATGGTACTCACAAGCAAAGACCTCTTTTCAGCATTCAGCAGTCCAACGGCTGGCCTCCTCATGTGCTGGCACTATTCTGGCTCGAATGAGAAATCTGTTGCGGAGCTTACTAGACTCACGAGTTTTACCTCTGATGCGCTGTTCAATCCGGCTGAGAGCGGCCGCTTCTCCCATGAGCGTGAATGAAGATTGCTCGGGGACTTCCTCCAAAATGACTCTAACCCGTTCCATGCTAACCACGGGTGGTATCGGTCAACGGTTCAGGTCCGGTTGCCGAAGGAGAAGATGAAGTTTACTTCCGAGATGGATCCATCTATCGGGACCATCAAGGTCGATGTCCACCATCGTCTGCTCACAGACATCATCAAATCTGCTTTTGCTGACGCAGCCGCATCAAATTTTTACATGACCCCCTTCGAGGAGTACTGGGAGAAGTCAGATGGGCGCACGGTAAAAGTCTATTCTGAGGTCTACTCATCACCAGAGATGTTGCGAGTATATCAAGACGTCCATTCCCTTCCGCGAGAAGCCGGCGATGATCTCGAACGGACCGTCGCTTCCCTTATGCTGTGGTCAGATGCGACGCAGCTTGCGAACTTTGGAGACGCATCCCTCTGGCCTATTTACCTTTACTTTGGGAATCAGTCGAAATATACAAGAGGCCGCCCCACTGCATCTGCCTGCCACCACGTCGCGTATATACCCACGGTACCAAGTCATTCCAACTATCTACATACACCTTGTACTAATTGCTCTGCTTAGTTACCAGACAACTTTCAGGACGTGTACACGGCGTTTTATGGGAAGGCATCAACAGGAGAAGTGTATACCCATTGCAAACAGGAACTGATACATGCTATATGGGAACTTCTGCTCGATGAGAAGTTCATGGACGCATACGAGAATGGTGTCGTAGTATGCTGTGGGGATGGGATCACTCGCTGGATCTTTCCCCGGTTTTTCTCTTATTCTGCTGATTACCCCGAGAAGTGAGTCATTCGCTCGTGCATAGGTGTCCGTACTAAGTCTATTGTTTCAGGATCCTTCTCGCTTGCATCAAGTTCCTTGGCGAATGTCCATGTCCACGTTGCCTCGTCAAGAAGAGGGATATCCCGAAAATGGGTATGAAGCGTGATATGATGCGTCGCAAGAAGAAACAACGACTCGACGATGATCACCGGCGTCACAAAGTAGAGGCAGCCCGAAGACACCTGTTTCAGCATGGGGCTGGCCTCAATGGTCAGCGTATCAAAGATCTATTGTACGACGAGTCACTAGTGCCAACTCGGGTTAGTCCAGCAATAGTTTCAAGGCTAGTTTAACCCGCTCTTTATAACCTCATCTTAATAGAATGCGTTCTCAACTCGTTTGGCTGGATTTTTGGTCAATTTTTTTTTGCTCTTCCTGGTGGACTTGCTCCACGAGTTTGAACTTGGTGTCTGGAAGGCAATATTTACTCACCTTCTGCGCATCCTCATCGCCATAGGTGGAATGGCTGTAGTGGAAGTTAATTGGAGGTAAGTTCCGGATTGAGACTTCCAGGGCCGCCTATGACTTAGTGAACAGGTATCGCCAAGTGCCGACGTTCGGTCGGGGAACAATCCAGCGGTTCCATAAGGATGTCGCTGCCATGAAGCGCCTTGCCGCACGCGACTTTGAAGACCTCCTACAGGTCTACCATTCACACATACCGTTTCCTCATCAAACTGATATCCTTTTGACTAGTGCGCTATTCCTGCATTCGAGGGTGTGTTCGGAAACCCTGGGCATGACAAGATCATTATGGACCTGCTCTTTGATTTGGCGGTCTGGCATGCATACGCCAAATTACGGCTACATACTGATGATACCCTCAATTTTTTTGACACGGCAACTATCGCATTGGGGAGGTCTGTTCGAACATTCCGAGACAAGGTTTGTCCACTTTACACCACAAACGAGCTACCCCAGGAGCACGCTGCTCGTGGCCGCCGTCAAGCTCGTCAAGCTGCCCAAGCACCAAACGAGGACCAAGGAGGACCTAGCGGCACTATATCGCAACGTAAGCCGAAGTACCTAAATCTGCACACCTACAAGTATCACGCGCTTGCTGACTATCCAAACACTATCCGGCAAATGGGGACAACTGACAACTACAGTACGCAAATTGTACGTGTGTACATCACTCTGATGGGTGTGTATATAACACTGTATCTGGTTAAAGGGTGAACTCGAACACCGCCGATCCAAGCGGCGGTATCCACGCTCAGGGAAACAGTACCACCGCATGGTTTCAAGCATCACAAATCAAGAGGCGATTGAACGATTCATCAGGAAAGTAACTGATGCACGAAACAAGCTCGAGACGCAGTATCCAACACAATTTTGCCATCCACGTCGCAGCCGGACATCCCCCTGGGACCATTACCATATCGCAAAGGAAGCCCGAAAAATGCATGACCTATTCGTTTGGTTAGCAGAGCATGCAGGTGATCCTGCAGTTGAGGTATGGCATGTTTAGGAACGCGTTTGACCAGCTTGTCTTACACTTTTTTTACAGAATTTTGTCGTGCGACTCAAAGACCACCTGCTTGCACGTCTCCGGGATTTGCCATACGAAGGCGATGAAAATGAATTCAGTGACAACGATCGGGACTGTGTGCTTATAAGCGACAACAAACTTTACGAGCATGCGACGCTCCGTGTAAACTACACCACATATGACAAGCGCCGTGAACAAGACACAATCACACCACGAACGCATCGCGACATCATGGTGCTAGCGCATGAAGACGAGCGAACCCACCCATACTGGTACGCCTGCGTCATTCGCATTTTCCATGTCAATGTCGAGTACCGTGACCCCATGACCCACGTCTGTATGTCCCCAACCCGCATGAATTTTCTGTTTGTGCGATGGTTTCAACGTGATAGCTCACCAGCTGGTTGGGCGGCCAAGCGCTTACAGCGCCTCGAATTCTTCGATCAAGATAACTTGGCCGACGCCTTTGGGTTCCTCGACCCAGACTGCGTAATCAGAGGCGCGCATTTGATTCCAGCATTTGCATACAGCACCACTGACAAACTTCTTGGGACATCCTTTGTGCGGGAGTGGGACAAGGACAGTAAAGATACTGATCACGATTGGCGTTACTACTACGTTAATTGGTAAGGTACACAAACACAGCAATGGTCTGTTACTAATCATCTCCTGCACTAGTTTTGTTGACCGCTGTCACACACCAAAGGTGTTTGGCGACGTGAGCATGGACTCAGAAGCTGAATGATGAAGAACGGAGAAGCCTAGCCCTAATGCGAAGAATGACTGATATTGCCAGCAGTCATCCATCGCACAAGAACCATCCTTAACGTTAGGGAAGAAACCGCTCGAGCGCCCGAAAAAACTTTTTGAGTGCTAGTTTATGGCATTCCGATTTTTCGAATATCTCCGTCAATTCTAAAGATATCGACACCATTCCCACGCTCACAGGAAGCTCTCGACCACGCCATCCTGCCTACCAAATTTGGTAACGATCCGCGCACTCCACGATTTTCTGCATCATTTCTACCAACGAACGCCCATTTCGCCAATATTTATCGTAATGGCCACCTCCTCGACCGTCTCTTCGCTCGTGTCCTTTGCTAGGGAGAATAACTACGAGTACCTGCCAGGAATCCCCACTAGCTCTCGCCCCGAAGCCTCCTGGTTCATCCCTCCCTCGTCCATGACCTCCCATCCTATCGCTTTGGGACAGCACGTTCTTCTCGTCAGTCTGACATCGAGGAAGACGTTCTTTGGTCGCCTCAAGTCTGTCATCAGGCTTGAAAGGTCTTATGTGGTTGTTTCGGTCTCTCCAGTCGAAAAGGATTACGGATTTTTCCTTCCTGCCCCCTGCAACGTCTATCTCTCAATCTCGTCTTTCGTTCTCCCAAAATTGCGACAGCTCCAGTACCAATTACTATCATCTACACTATCTGATCGCATTCATGACGATTTTGAGGCACTTCTCCCTGCCCTCATTGGAGAAGACGGCCCCTCCTCCTCCTCATGCCCTCCAGAGCACTAGTTGCACCTGGTACAGGTCGCTTTGCAGAGAGGAGAGAGGGGGGAAAGTTGCGAAATCCTAAGCCCTGACTACCCTGGAGACCCCCAAAGTTGGCCCCTGGCAGAAATCCCCACAGTTCTTCTTTCAGACGCGCAGCATATCGCCCCAATGAATCTGGATCTCAGATCTAGGAGTCAGAGTGACTCATTTGCAGTCATACCCCCTTATTCAGCAGTGACCAGTGCGCTTACTCATCCCCCTTTCTGTCGCATTATTCATCCGTTCCTTAATGACTCATTCTATTTCAAATGATTTGTGATATTCTTCGTCATGCTGACTGATTTTACTTACCAATCGCTTACTGTCCTTACTCAGCCTTGCTCGGCCTTACCAATCCTTTACCAATCATCTTACCAATCGCTTACAAACCCCTTACAAAGTGTTTCCCTCTATTTACTTCAGGCTGCGCTACCTTTTGTATATAAGTACCAATACGTCGCAGCAAGTAGCACACGATACAAGCAAGTAGCCCCCCTGCATAGGATACCGTCCCCTTTGTAGTGAGACTATTGCCCAATCATTATCGTCATTATCTGCCTTATTGTCGTCGCTTTAAGGCCCTTCATTATCTTCTTTATCCTTGCAGTATCTGAGGCTCCATTAAGGGTCTATTTACTGTTATTCTTCATCATCTTACGTCGCTTCTGGGCTCCGAGTAGCCTATATATCTTCGCTTTTCTCAGTCTCCCCCTGCTCCCCTCTCGTCAGGAGCACCTTCCCTTCTGCCCTAGTCGTCTAGTGTGCAGAACCCCTCCCCATTTCGCTGTAACCGATCCCTCGAGCCAAAGTCCACGCAGGTAAACCACCAACTCGGCATTTGTCTTTGTGTTGGTTTTGTGGTGTTTTCGCCATAGATCCACACGTCGACTCACATCTGGAGCCCACCGCGAGGGGTGGTTACATTTGGCTCGAAATCCATCTCATTTTCTTCGTAAACAACTCCTACGTCATCTGCCCTATCGAAATCTTCATCATCGCCAATAACCATCCATTCCACCTCGTCGCAACTCGCCTTTTTGACCGCCAATTCCCCTCAGAATAATCCCCATACTTTCCCACCATGTCTTCGACCACTGCGAACCCACTTATGCCAGTGCAAGCTCAGGCAGCTGCATCTGTTAATTCTGCTCGTTCTGTACTCACTATGCCACTTCTTGGAACCAAATCTTCCCCAGAACTCTTCCAGGGCGACTGCTCTCGAGTTCGCACCTTCCTCGACCACTATGAGCGACTCTGTGCCTTCCATAATGTCACTTCGGACCATGATATGGTCGCCTCAATCCTCCCTTACTGCAATACTCGTGTCAGAGAAATCATCGAAGGAATGCCTCACTTCCATACCCCCAACTGGGCCAGATTGAAGGCCAGTTTGCTTCGCTACTTTGATGCCGACATCTTCGACGAAAGGTTCTTCGAGAGGGACCTAAAATCTCTTGTACTGCGATTCAGGAATCAGCCTATCATGTCTCTCCACGATTTCCGAGCCTATAACCGAGAGTTCACTCGAGTTGGAGGCTGGATGAAGCACAAGGGAAAGCTCACTGAACACGAACATGATCGCTACTTCTGGGCTGGACTTTCTCCTCTGTTTCGAAGCTCTGTAGAGGGTAGACTGAAGCAGAAGGACCCCAACCTTGATGTCAGCATACCTTTCCCCTATGATGAAGTCTGTAGAGCTGCAGAAGAGGTGCTGCGTCGAGATCGGTTCGATGCAGATGACCTTGACCTCCTCGGTCCTCGATCCATATCCAGTCTTTCAGAGAAGGAGAATATCCCTCCACAGCAGCATGATGCGAGGGGAGGGAGTGTCCAACCGCTTCTACCACCCCAGGATACCAGGAGAAACTTGGACACACTGGAGAGGGAGGGAAGCATGGCTCAGAAGCAGGATGAGGTCGAAACCCTGATAAAATCCCTATCTCGTATGTCCTTAAACGATCCAGATTACTCATTGCTCTATTATCGAGCTATCAAGATGGATCCCGATGCTGCAAAGGTGATTCGTCCCCCAGCACTCCACTCCGCCCCTGTTCCTAGCTCCACTGCGCCCCCTGTCAGTCCGAATTCATCCCAGGCACGCCCCCAGAGGAAGCCCATCGTCTGCTTTGGCTGTGGAGTCACTGGACATGGCCTAGACACCTGCGATGCGATCAATGATCTTATCAAGAAGGGTTCTTTGGCTAGAGATGACAACCATCGCGTCATATATCCCAATGGGCAGCGCATCTACAGGAATGGTGATGAAACGATCTTGCAGGCTTATGAGAGATCTGTGAAGCCGACCCAATCCCCCAGTAGTGTCCACTTTGTTATCCATGAAGAAGCCGATGAATTTCTTGGAGCAGAGATCTATGAGTTAGAGGATGACGCTATTGTTGCTGCTGCAGAAAGAAATGCGAAAATCTCGAAGGATAAGCGAAGGGAAGTCTTCGATGGAGTGCTCCTCCCACCTCGGAACCATGGGAAGGGCAAAGAGAGGGAATTTCCGAAGCAATCTACCTCATCGACACCTGCCAATCAGCCTCAGCCACCATCAGCCCCACACTCTGATCGCCTATCAGCCCCACAATTTGATCGCCCATCAGCCCCTATCCATCAGCCATCAAATCAATCTTATCCGACACCTGTCGCACAGCCACCTGTCAATGTCACTGCGCCCAAAGCCCCTGTCTTTGTTCCTGTCGATGTCCATCGTCGTGGCTTTGATGGGAATGATGATGATGCCATCATGGAAGATGAATCCATCAATAAACCTTCGCAACAGGCCTCTGAGTCCCCTGCAGACAAGGGGAGGAAACCCAAGGCCCCTGCTGCCATGACTTCACCATTATCTCAATCGGCAGACCCAAAGGCTATTGTGGATCGCATTCTGGCTACCCCTATGACTCTTTCATTGGGGGAAGTGATAGGAGCTTCAAGGGACGTCTCTCATCATCTTCAGGAACTCATCAGATACAAGCGTCAACCCATCACTCAATCTGTCAGAACTGTCGATGGGACCCCTCCCATCAGTTCTTATCTCGCTTTGACATCTAGCCCCTTAATCACAATTAATCTCACCTGTAATGGTCGACAGGTGACAGCTGTCATCGACTCAGGCTCCACCCTTAATGTGGTCAAATCGAGTATAGCACGATCTGTCATTCAGATGCCCATCGACATCTCAAGATGCATCAATATGAAGGATGCCAATGGTGGAGTATCAATGCTTACTGGTCTAATCAAAGATGTACCGCTCTTCTGTGGTGCTGCTAGGACCTGGACCAATCTATTTGTTGCCCCTGATGTCGATGCAGGCTTTGATTTGCTTCTAGGCCGCCCCTGGGCACATGGGAATGCTGTCAGCATCGTTGAGAGAGGCTCTGGTACCTTTGTAGTCTTTGGATCAGACAAAGATCATCCCCTCGAGCTCTGTGTCACTGAAGGGACTGCTGAACCGACTGCTACTGCTCTCATGGCAACTCTCCAGCCCTCTAGCTTCGAAGAAGACTCTGGGACCTTCGCAGATGAAGCATCTCCTCAATCTCCTGCTACTGAATCGCCCATTACCTTTGCATCACCTTCACCACCTTATGAAACTCCCCCTTCGACTCCCCTGCATCCAGACTCGATTCCCAATGGCATAGATGGCGCCTTTGGACTTCCAGAGTTCCATCCTGTCCCCACTATCACTGTTGCTCCCCCATCTAGCCCACCATCTTCGAATCTTCTTCGTACACTCCATGACGAGCTACAGGCTGCTGAGCCGAGTGTTTTGGATGATGATCCCTCTGTAGCTGCTCTTCGTCGACGAATTAGGAGGGAGGAAAGTCAGTCCCTCATGGCAATTCTTACTAGGTTCACTCATCGGAACCCCAACTTCTTCCGACTTTACTTCGACTCTGATTATGCCCTTGCTGGCACAAGCGGCATCGACCAGAATGACCATGAGTATCAGGACTTCATCCTCTTGCATACCTACCTAGTTCAACGCCTTCCTGGAGCTTCATGGAATGATTGCCTCGACTTTACTGGCTCGACTTATGCTCGCTTCTATCCCGATCCTCGCCCTGATCCTGCGGATCGGAGTCCACTCCCCAACGACCCCATCCTATCCCCTGATCCTCCCGACGAACCAGATCTTCCATCCTCGCATTCTCAGTGGAATATGTGGTCCTCCGAAGCTGATGCTCCTCCAGATAATCCATCCCTGCATCCTCAGTCGAATATTTTGTCTTCTACGGATGAAGGTCCTCTTCATCCTCCTTCCCCTCATTCGCAAATGAATATTGCACCTGCTGAAGCCCCAAATCCTCCACCTTCACCCATTACTGGGCTCGCCTATCTCGAAGTGCCTGCTGTCGATTTATCTGAGTCTTCACTGTTGTTTCAGGTCGATGATCCACCTCCTGATCCTGATCCTCCAATCTCCTACCCGAATCACTCATCTACTCCCTCGGAAACACCGCCTATCAGTGCCAATCACCGACCTTACCCACCTATTCCTGATTCCGACTCCTTTCGCTTTCAGACTTCATCATGGTCCTCTGATGAGTCAATCTTCTGAATTTTCCGATATTACTTCCTATGAATCATATGCTTCCTATGCTTCTCCCTTTATGCCCTATGCCTCATATGCTTCTCCTTCTATTTCTTATGCTACTCACTTCGACCGAGAAGTCGTTAAACTCCTAAATCAACAGACAATTTCATATGCATCATATGCTTTTCCTTTTATCTCCTATGCTACTCACTTCGACCGAGAAGTCGTTAAACTCCTAAATCCACAGACAATTCTTCGCTCTCATACTCCTGTATCACCACCTACTATGCTCGCCTCGGTTCAGTGCTTCGAAAAATCTTTTTACTGTAATTTTTCATGTTCTCCTTCGCCTTCCAGACCCCTGACTTCTCCAGACTTGTTATCTATTCAAAATAACAAAAAGCCACAAAAAATCTTTTTCTCCTTATCTGATTTCCTTGATTTGTTACGTTTTAGACGCTCTCTTGTTACAGATACAGAAAACCCAGATACCGACAATGTACGCTCAGTATATGGCGCTTATAAACGAGTTGATCGCAAGGTCAAACCTGTTCCGGGCATTTATCCAGAAGACGCACACGTTCACCGCCGTTTCCCAGAAGACCCCCTTAAATCCCTTATTCCACTCACGCCTCACCCCCCTACTTTTGTTCCCACGAAGAAGCTTACCAAGGAACGCCTGCACTCCATGAAATTAAATGCCGACAACTTCCTGTGGCCAGAAGAGGAAAAACTTTTTTGCCACATAATGAAGCTAAACGAGCGCGCGCTTGCCTTTGACGAATCGGAACGCGGCAACTTCAGATCTGATTACTTCTCGCCTTACATAATCCCTGTCCTGCCCCACGAGCCATGGGAATATCGTAACATTCCGATCCCGCCCGGTATCCGAGACCGAGTCATACAGCTTCTTCGGGATAAGATTGCAGCCGGACTCTATGAACCGGCTCAGTCCTCCTATCGCTCAAAATGGTTTTGTGTTATGAAGAAGAACAGAAAGATCCGAATCGTCCATGATCTGCAGCCTCTCAATAAGGTTACAATTCGGGACGCTGGTGTTCCTCCTATCTTGGATGACTTTGTGGAGCCGTTCGCTGGCCGGCAATGCTACACCGTGTTTGATCTATTCTCTGGCTTCGACGCACGCCAACTTCACCCCGATAGCCGAGATCTTACCTCATTCCTGACGCTGCTTGGCTTGCTACGCCATACTGCCATGCCTCAAGGCTACACCAACTCGCCATCGGAATTCCAGAATTGCACAGCGTTCATTCTTCAGGACGAAATCCCTCACATCGCCAATGTTTTCATCGACGATCTGCCTATCAAAGGCCCTGCTACACGTTACGAAGATGCCAATGGCCATGCCGAAACGTTAGCCGAGAATTCTGGCATCCGGCGCTTCATTTGGGAACATGCCAATGACGTACATCGGATCATGCATCGATTTGCTCATGCCGGAGGAACGTTTTCCGGTCCCAAATCTCAGATCTGCCAACCTCGTGTCACTATTCTTGGCCAAACCTGCCATCCTCGTGGTCGTTCCCCTGACGACAGCAAGGTGAAGAAGATTGTGAATTGGCCAACGCTCCTTACGCCCAAAGATGTACGGTCGTTCCTAGGCCTCTGTGGTACTGTTCGTATCTGGATTGCGAACTACTCGCAGCTGGCTCGGCCGCTGGTCGACCTCTATCGCAAGAATGCTCCATTCGAATGGGGAGAGCCCCAACAGGAGGCGTTTGATGCCTTGAAGCACGCCGTTTCAACTGCCCCTGCCCTTCGCCCCATCGACTACTCATCCGATTCCCCCGTCGTTCTTTCCGTCGACACCAGCAATGTCGCCATAGGATTCATTCTTTCGCAGTACGACTCAGAAGGACGCAAACGCCCTGCTCGCTACGGTTCACTCCCTATCAACGAACGAGAATCACGCTACAGCCAGCCTAAGCTGGAGCTTTACGGTCTTTTCAGAGCACTACGACACTACCGCCTCCATCTTTACGGTGTTCGTCATCTATGGATCGAAGTCGACGCCAAGTATATCAAGGGTATGCTTAACGACCCAGATCTTCAGCCCAATGCAATGATCAATCGCTGGATCGAAGGTATACTCCTCTTTGACTTCAAGTTAATCCATGTACCCGCTATCAAGCACCGTGGTCCTGATGCACTCTCTCGTCGTCAACCTACCGAGGAAGACTACGAGGAGGGCCGTATTGATGCAGAGGAAGCCGACGATTGGTTAGAGAACGTTCTTTTCTTTGCAGAAACTCATCCCCTTCCTTATGACGCCATGACGCTCCCATCGTTCCTTTCCAATGATACAACCCAAGACGCCCAGTTACGCCAAATCCTACACTTCCTTCGTACCACCGAACTTCCCATTTTCCCTTCCAACACCTCTCGAAAGCGATTCATTCGCAGATCCTTGCAGTTCTTCCTCCGTGGAAGCCATCTCTTCAAACGTCGAGGTTCCCATACCCCTGTCAAAGTTATCTTCGACCCAGATCTCCGTGCACAGATACTGAATCAAGCCCATGAAGAACTCGGTCACAGAGGCATCTTTGGAGTCTTTCAGACGGTCAGAGAGCGCTTCTATTGGCCTCAGATGTACAAGGATGTCGCCCATCACGTTCGCTCATGCCATGCATGCCAGATTCGCAGCACTCATAAAACCGAAATCCCCATCACGATCTCTGCATCCCCCCGAATCTTCATGAAGGTTTACGTCGACATCATGCTCATGCCCAAAGCCCGTGGCTATCGCTATCTTGTTGCTGCTCGAGATGATCTTTCCCTCGCAGTGGAAGGCCGTGCTCTCAGACATGCCAATGCGGATAATCTCGCCAAGTTCTTTTGGGAAGAGATACTCTGTCGATATGGAACGGTCTCTCAGATTGTCACTGACAATGGCAGTGAGATCAAGGGTGCCTTCGAGAAACTCATGCAGCGCTACTCGATCCCTCAGATTCGCATCTCGCCCTACAATTCTCGAGCTAATGGAGTTGTGGAGCGAGGACACTTTATCATTCGAGAAGCTATCGTTAAGGCTTGCGAAGGCGATCTCAATCTCTGGCCTACCAAGGTCCATCATGCTTTCTTTGCAGACAAAGTGACGACTCGACGGTCTACTGGATTCAGCCCCTACTTCCTCCTTCATGGTCTTGATCCCATTCTCCCATTTGATCTCTTTGAATCTACGTATCTCGTTGAAGGATTTTATTCTGGAATGAGCTCAGAGGAGCTTCTTTCACTTCGCATTCGCCAATTGGAGAAGAGACAAGACGATATCCATGCCGCCTTTACTACCCTACAGAAGTCACGCCTACGATCCAAAGACCAGTTCGAAAGAAAGTATGCCCTACGCCTTGCAAAGTCATCATACCAGCCTGGAGACCTTGTCTTGGTTCGCAATAGCCAGGTTGAGAAGGAGCTTGATCGAAAATCGAAGCCGCGGTACCTTGGTCCCTATGAAGTCGTTCGTCACACCAAGGGAGGCTCCTACGTCCTCAAAGAACTCGATGGCACTATCTCTAGACGAGGCATTGCTGCATTCCGACTCATTCCCTACTACTCACGCGACACTCCTTTACCTGACAATATCCTCCTCAGTGGAGACGATGAGCCAAGCAATGACGATGACGAAGATGACGACGAGAACGAAAATAATGCTTACGACTCTGACGAATTCTCATGATTTCCTTCACTACTTTTCATTTATCTCCAGCCACTCATTTCAGATTCTTTTTTTCTTTCCTTTGTTTCACCCGTTTGTGTTTGCTGCATTGGTCGCAATCGGGGACGATTGCATTTCTTGTTGCTGGCGGATGTCACGCACCAAAGGTGTTTGGCGACGTGAGCATGGACTCAGAAGCTGAATGATGAAGAACGGAGAAGCCTAGCCCTAATGCGAAGAATGACTGATATTGCCAGCAGTCATCCATCGCACAAGAACCATCCTTAACGTTAGGGAAGAAACCGCTCGAGCGCCCGAAAAAACTTTTTGAGCGCTAGTTTACGGCATTCCGATTTTTCGAATATCTCCGTCAATTCTAAAGATATCGACACCATTCCCACGCTCACAGGAAGCTCTCGACCACGCCATCCTGCCTACCAAATTTGGTAATGATCCGCGCACTCCACGATTTTCTGCATCATTTCTACCAACGAATGCCCATTTCGCCAATATTTATCGTAATGGCCACCTCCTCGACCATCTCTTCGCTCGTGTCCTTTGCTAGGGAGAATAACTACGAGTACCTGCCAGGAATCCCCACTAGCTCTCGCCCCGAAGCCTCCTGGTTCATCCCTCCCTCGTCCATGACCTCCCATCCTATCGCTTTGGGACAGCGCGTTCTTCTCGTCAGTCTGACGTCGAGGAAGACGTTCTTTGGTCGCCTCAAGTCTGTCATCAGGCTTGAAAGGTCTTATGTGGTTGTTTCGGTCTCTCCAGTCGAAAAGGATTACGGATTTTTCCTTCCTGCCCCCTGCAACGTCTATCTCTCAATCTCGTCTTTCGTTCTCCCAAAATTGCGACAGCTCCAGTACCAATTACTATCATCTACACTATCTGATCGCATTCATGACGATTTTGAGGCACTTCTCCCTGCCCTCATTGGAGAAGACGGCCCCTCCTCCTCCTCATGCCCTCCAGAGCACTAGTTGCACCTGGTACAGGTCGCTTTGCAGAGAGGAGAGAGGGGGGAAAGTTGCGAAATCCTAAGCCCTGACTACCCTGGAGACCCCCAAAGTTGGCCCCTGGCAGAAATCCCCACAGTTCTTCTTTCAGACGCGCAGCATATCGCCCCAATGAATCTGGATCTCAGATCTAGGAGTCAGAGTGACTCATTTGCAGTCATACCCCCTTATTCAGCAGTGACCAGTGCGCTTACTCATCCCCCTTTCTGTCGCATTATTCATCCGTTCCTTAATGACTCATTCTATTTCAAATGATTTGTGATATTCTTCGTCATGCTGACTGATTTTACTTACCAATCGCTTACTGTCCTTACTCAGCCTTGCTCGGCCTTACCAATCCTTTACCAATCATCTTACCAATCGCTTACAAACCCCTTACAAAGTGTTTCCCTCTATTTACTTCAGGCTGCGCTACCTTTTGTATATAAGTACCAATACGTCGCAGCAGTAGCACACGATACAAGCAAGTAGCCCCCCTGCATAGGATACCGTCCCCTTTGTAGTGAGACTATTGCCCAATCATTATCGTCATTATCTGCCTTATTGTCGTCGCTTTAAGGCCTTCATTATTCATCATTCACTGCTACAGTATTTGAGGCTCCATTAAGGGTCTATTTACTGTCATTCTTCATCACTTTACGTCGCTTCTAGGCTCCGAGTAGCCTATATTACTTCGCTTTTCTCAGTCTCCCCCTGCTCCCCTCTCGTCAGGAGCACCTTCCCTTCTGCCCTAGTCGTCTAGGTGTGCAGAACCCCTCCCCATTTCGCTATAACCGATCCCTCGAGCCAAAGTCCGCGCAGGTAAACCACCAACTCGGCATTTGTCTTTGTGTTGGTTTTGTGGTGTTTTCGCCATAGATCCACACGTCGACTCACACCGGCTCAGTCCTCCTATCGCTCAAAATGGTTTTGTGTTATGAAGAAGAACGGAAAGATCCGAATCGTCCATGATCTGCAGCCTCTCAATAAGGTTACAATTCGGGACGCTGGTGTTCCTCCTATCTTGGACGACTTTGTGGAGCCGTTCGCTGGCCGGCAATGCTATACCGTGTTCGATCTCTTCTCCGGCTTCGACACACGCCAACTTCACCCCGATAGCCGAGATCTTACCTCATTCCTGACGCCGCTTGGCTTGCTACGCCATACTGCCATGCCTCAAGGCTACACCAACTCGCCATCGGAATTCCAGAATTGCACAGCATTCATTCTTCAGGACGAGATCCCTCACATCGCCAATGTTTTCATCGACGATCTGCCTATCAAAGGCCCTGCTACACATTACGAAGATGCCAATGGCCATGCCGAAATGTTAGCCGAGAATTCTGGCATCCAGCACTTCATTTGGGAACATGCCAATGACATACATCAGATCATGCATCGATTTGCTCATGCTGGAGGAACGTTTTCCGGTCCCAAATCTCAGATCTGCCAACCTCGTGGTCGTTCCCCTGATGACAGCAAGGTGAAGAAGATTGTGAATTGGCCAACGCTCCTTACACCCAAAGATGTACGGTCGTTCCTAGGCCTCTGTGGTACCGTTCGTATCTGGATTGTGAACTATTCACAGCTGGCTCGGCCGCTGGTCGACCTCTATCGCAAGAATGCTCCGTTCGAATGGGGAGAGCCCCAACAGGAGGTGTTTGACGCCTTGAAGCACGCCGTTTCAACTGCCCCTGCCCTTCGCCCCATCGACTACTCATCCGATTCCCCCGTCGTTCTTTCCGTCGACACCAGCAATGTCGCCATAGGATTCATTCTTTCGCAGTACGACTCAGAAGGACGCAAACGCCCTGCTCGCTATGGTTCACTCCCTATCAACGAACGAGAATCGCGCTACAGCCAGCCTAAGCTGGAGCTTTACGGTCTTTTCAGAGCACTATGACACTACCGCCTCCATCTTTATGGTGTTCGTCACCTATGGATCGAAGTCGACGCCAAGTATATCAAGGGTATGCTTAACGACCCAGATCTTCAGCCCAATGCAACGATCAATCGCTGGATCGAAGGTATACTCCTCTTTGACTTCAAGTTAATCCATGTACCCGCTATCAAGCACCGTGGTCCTGATGCACTCTCTCGTCGTCAACCTACCGAGGAAGACTACGAGGAAGGCCGTATTGATGCAGAAGAAGCCGACGATTGGTTAGAGAACGTTCTTTTCTTTGCAGAAACTCATCCCCTTCCTTATGACACCATGACACTCCCATCGTTCCTTTCCAATGATACGACCCAAGACGCCCAGTTACGCCAAATCCTACACTTCCTTCGTACCACCGAACTTCCCATTTCCCCTTCCAACACCTCTCGAAAGCGATTCATTCACAGATCCTTGCAGTTCTTCCTCCGTGGAAGCCATCTCTTCAAACGTCGAGGTTCCCGTACCCCTGTCAAAGTTATCTTCGACCCAGATCTTCGTGCACAGATACTGAATCAAGCCCATGAAGAACTCGGTCACAGAGGTGTCTTTGGAGTCTTTCAGACGGTCAGAGAGCGCTTCTATTGGCCCCAGATGTACAAGGATGTCGCCCATCACGTTCGCTCATGCCATGCATGCCAGATTCGCAGCACTCGTAAAACCAAAATCCCCATCATGATCTCTGCATCCCCCCGAATCTTCATGAAGGTTTACGTCGACACCATGCTCATGCCCAAAGCCCGTCGCTATCGCTATCTCGTTGCTGCTCGAGATGATCTTTCCCTCGCAGCAGAAGGCCGTGCTCTCAGACATGCCAATGCGGATAATCTCGCCAAGTTCTTTTGGGAAGAGATACTCTGTCGATATGGAACAGTCTCTCAGATCGTCACCGACAATGGCAGTGAAATCAAGGGTGCCTTCGAGAAACTCATGCAGCGCTACTTGATCCCTCAGATTCGCATCTCGCCCTACAATTCTCGAGCTAATGGAGTTGTGGAGCGAGGACACTTTATCATTCGAGAAGCCATCGTCAAGGCTTGCGAAGGCGATCTCAATCTCTGGCCTACCAAGGTCCATCATGCTTTCTTTGCGGACAAAGTGATGACTCGACGGTCTACTGGATTCAGCCCCTACTTCCTCCTTCATGGTCTCAATCCCATTCTCCCATTCGATCTCTTTGAATCTACGTATCTTGTTGAAGGATTTTATTCTGGAATGAGCTCAGAGGAGCTTCTTTCACTTCGCATTCGCCAATTGGAGAAGAGACAAGATGATATCCATGCCGCCTTTACTACCCTACAGAAGTCACGCCTACGATCCAAAGACCAGTTTGAAAGAAAGTATGCCCTACGCCTTGCAAAGTCATCATACCAGCCTGGAGACCTTGTCTTGGTTCGCAATAGCCAGGTTGAGAAGGAGCTTGATCGAAAATCGAAGCCGCGGTACCTTGGTCCCTATGAAGTTGTTCGTCGCACCAAGGGAGGCTCCTACGTCCTCAAAGAACTCGATGGCACTATCTCTAGACGAGGCATTGCTGCATTCCGACTCATTCCCTACTACTCACGCGACACTCCTTTACCTGACGATATCCTCCTCAGTGGAGACGATGAGCCAAGCAATGACGATGACGAAGATGACGACGAGAACAAAAATAATGCTTATGACTCTGATGAATTCTCATGATTTCCTTCACTACTTTTCATTTATCTCCAGCCACTCCTTTCAGATTCTTTTTTTCTTTCCTTTGTTTCACCCGTTTGTGTTTGCTGCATTGGTCGCAATCGGGGACGATTGCATTTCTTGTTGCTGGCGGATGTCACGCACCAAAGGTGTTTGGTGACGTGAGCATGGACTCGGAAGCTGAATGATGAAGAACGGAGAAGCCTAGCCCTAATGCGAAGAATGACTGATATTGCCAGCAGTCATCCATCGCACAAGAACCATCCTTAACGTTAGGGAAGAAACGGCTCGAGCACCCGAAAAAAAAAAACTTTTTGAGCGCTAGTTTATGGCATTCCGATTTTTCGAATATCTCCGTCAATTTTAAAGATATCGACACCATTCCCACGCTCACAGGAAGCTCTCGACCACGCCATCCTGCCTACCAAATTTGGTAACGAGCTGATTCGATGCGACGCGTGCAGGTTGGATGGTGCGTCTGGAGTCCCCAACCGCCACCCCAGTACTTGTGAGAGTACCAACGCCTCCCGCGCCTGAGAACCAACCCGCCGCTAATGTGGCACCAAGCCACCCAAAGTCCGTCGATAAGGGCAAAGAGAAGGCCTTGCCTGCAGAATCGCAGGCAATCGGACAGCAGCCTACGAGTCATGGCGATGGCAACGAAGATGGAGAGAGTGAGGTGGTTGAGCCGGACGTTCCGATGGACGATCAGACGTCAGAGCCAGTACATGGAAGGTCGAAAAAGTCACCATCACAATCGTGGCCAACGTCGACGAGATGCAAGTCTCAATCAAGGCCAAGTCGTTCGGGTAGGAAGGGTGGAGAGAGCGAGGTTGTAGGGCTGGACATTCCCATGGACGATCAGACATCAGAGCCCGTATGTGGAAGGTCGAACAAACACGCCAGGTCGCCATCCCAATCGTGGCCAACCTCGACGAGATGCAAGTCTCAATCAAGGGCAAGGCATTCGGGTACGACGGGTGGAGAAGATAAAGGTGAAGGTACGTCCACACTGCCAGATGCTCAAACGACGCCAAAGCCCAAGTACGGCCGGGCTCAAGTCGCCGCACGCACCACCCCACCCCCCGATCCCAACGCCTGCAGCACGTGCATCAACCGCAAGGTTGTTTGCACGTGGACCGTTGGGAACATCCCCTGCGATCTGTGTAAAAAGCGGAAGATTGGCTGTGGGAAGGGTAGTGCTCGCCGTGCATCAACAGCTCGGACTCCCAAGACCCCCGCAAAACGTCAAGCCACCCCCACCCCCCCTAACTCCCCTCGACCTCGAACGCCTGTACCTCCACAGGTAGACGATAATGCGACGCCACCTCCCCGAAAAAAAGCTCGGATATCTAAATGTGCCCAGAACCCTCCTAACCAAGGGGAAGGATCGTCATCTTCAGCACCCCAACGGCGAGTTAGTAAGTATTTTTAAACATTCAAAAGTATGTTTTCTGACTGAATATGTTTTAGCTCTCGTCATTCGTCCACCACAGCCCCCCGAAAAAAAACACGCCGTTCCACCCGCGATTCGAGATGAAGTTTCGGCCCACGTCCCACTCCCTGCGCCGCCCATTCCACCAAGTCACGAACATTCCCCTCCATTGCAACCAATGCCCCGACAACTGTCGCCAGTGCATCCCTCAAATATATCCTGGGATCGTCGACTGGACGACATTATCCAGCGGCAAGACCTGATATTCGGCTGATTGGATGAAGTTGACAGGCGGGTGGAGGACGTTGCATGTCGAATACCGGACCATCGTGAAGATCATCTGCTGGCGTTGGAAGGGCAGTTGGCAGATTGCCGGTTGACGATAGGAACGTTGACCCGTGAGGTAGAAACGTTGAGAGCGAGTGTGCACGGTAATCACCCAGCACGAGTCATAGCACCACCGCCCATCGATCAAGATCTTCTCGACGTTTTTGGACCATCCAAAATAAACGCCACGACAGAGGAGGCCGAAGAATCCGTCGCCGTGCAACTTCCATGTCTCGTGGTCACCGAAACACAGACCGTCCAGGAATTGGGAACGAGGGGCCAGCAAGAGCCTAGTCTTGCCGCCCAAGTAGAAGAGGAAAGTTCGTCCGTGCATGTGGGGAATGAAACTAGCGTGGCGACAGGGGACAGTTCGTCCGCACAAGATGGGAGTGGCAGCGGTGAGGCGTCCACAGGACATCAGGAGGAAGGTGGTAGTGGTGGGGCATCAACGGACATATCTTCCACGCAAGACAGGACTGGCGGTGGTGAGGCATCCGCAGGACATGTGGAGGTGTCGGGGGACATTTCGTCCGTGCAAGATGGGGGTGGCAGCAGTGAGGCGTCCACTGGACATGCAGAGGCGTTGGGGGATAGTTCGTCCCCGCAAGTTGACAGTGGCAGGGGTGAGGCGTCCACCGGACACGCGGAGGAAGGTGGTAGTGAGAAACATTAATGCGCAACATCCATATCGTAGTACTGGATGTATTTGCAAATATAATAATTTCTCGATCTCTTTGTCTGATTCTGCTGGTTCTTCACTGACAAGGCCAAATCTTTTCCCCCCTGGAACAATCGCGGTAGCCCTACTGGTGTAATAAAGTTTGCAGGCACGCGATTGCCACATATCGCGGAATGAGATTTTGAACGGGACGGGGCAAAGGTGACATCACGAATATATCATCGGCAATACGTGGAATGTCAGCAATGCTCTCACTGCCGTACTATTGGTTCCTGCATTGCATTTGGCGCATTGCACGCTTCCATCCCAGGCGGTCAAAATGGATGACAGTACAGTACAAGTTGACCACAAAAAGGGCTGGTATCATTGTTTACAGTTTAAGACCTACATACCATGATGGAATGGGTTATCATCAGGATTCATCCCCTGCCATATCAATTCAGCTTGCTCTGCAAGCCGATCATACACGGCCTGCTGCCTTGCAGCGTAGCAAGCGGCCCCACGGTTACCTGCTAATTTTTTTGCCATATATATTTTGTTCCATCTCTTCGCTCTGTATTGGAAAAAGTTCACGACCCATACAAATTCGGATGTTACCAATTCATTTTCCTCTTCCCAATGGTCCTTGGCCGCCTTAGCGCAGAGCCAGTGAATGCGGTAAACTGCAGTTGGAGCACATGTGAAAAGTCAGAAACAAAGCGCCAATGAAAACATACATTCGGACAGCCAACTCTTCGAATCAGTATCCTTGGGGATATCCATCGTCCAGAACCATGGCAGGTGGGAATCGCGGTGGTCATGTGCCCCCTGGGTAAAGGCAGCCGCGGTTGCCGACAGGTGTGATTTTTGAAGTTCCTGGTAGCGGTCCAGGATATCAGAGTCAGCGCCAAGTGAAATCATAGCTAAGCGGCATTGTCTGTAAATCGCAGCGCATTGCTTGACAGAGGTGTCGATGGAATGAATCATTTGCCATGTGTGTGTTCTCATCGAATAGTTGGTTGCAGGCCTTACAACACCCCTGAATATCACCGCTTTGTCTGCCAACGCAAGACGTAACCCATGAAGGGCATCATTTGCCTGTCCCATGCGCAACTCCAACTCCATTTGCGCCAGTCGATGCAGCTTCTTGGCTTTGCAATAAGCGCTTCCAAACTTCGATGGAAGTGGCAAATATGGTGAGGTCGGATCGTTGGATGAAGCTCTGCCGAAGACCTCTACCAGGCTGCTATCGCTATAACCATCATTGGATACTGCATCTTCATCATCAAGAGTATCTTGCCCCAACATCAGATCGGTTCTTCCATCGGACTCGTCGCTCCGCTCAAATTCATCATCCACCCGCAGATAAATCCTCCCATCCGCGATAAATCTCGATCGATCAGCCGATAATTTCTCGGCGCGACGAGCTATGGTCAATCTCTTGAGCTCGGATGGGTTCGGACCGTTATCTTTTCTATATATGTTGAGAATGATTTCTGCCTCTTCAATGGCTAGACCGCGCGTGATCCAACTCGCGGCTCCATGGTGAACCCCCTGTCAGGGCGATTTCTCCAGTAGCCGAAGTTCTACTGCATGCACCATTGGTGCTTTGGAAGACATGTACATTTAAATCCCTTGTGCGCCGTAGATAATCTCGCTTACCTTTCTTCAATTGGATTTCGAAGACATCCATGACCGATGGGTCATGTACACGATGAAGGAGAGCGGTCTCTTCTTGCCGACCCCAATTCCTTTGTTGCTCCGGTGTGATAGCCTTGTTGAACCTTTCAAATGCGTCGCGGGCCAACACTACAGACACCTGTGCAGTCTTCAGCTTCCGCGATAGGCTGTCGGCTATGAACATGTGAGAGCGGCCTCCAATGTCAAAGATGAATTTCCATACCCATCCGAATCATTTTCATGAAGTTGGAGTTGTTCATCTGGAAATCCAATAGTTCTTGGCGGTGAGGGGAGGTCATGCCGCGAGTTGATGCTGACACTATGTTCAATGTGGACCACAACGTCTCGATGATTTCACCATCTACCCAACCTGCACCTTTTATAAATAGCGGCGAGTACCGTGTATAACATTCCTTTTTGTGACCGTGAACATGCCACATGCCAATTCCTGCCGTGATTCTAAGTGATGGTGGAAGGTGCAAAAGGTCGCTGCTTTCGATATGCCTCCGCAGATTTTTCATGTATGCGCAGTTGATGTCATAGAAGCAGAGAACATTCTCTATGCCGGTCATGTTGTAACTCAGTGCATGGGTTAGGGAATAGTCCATGTTCAGCTGCCTTTACTGCCATGAGCGGATGTAATTTGACCGATATCGCACTCACCTTTCACCCTTTTGGAAGTCAACAACGGAATGCGGGTAAAAGCAGCCATGCCACGCACAGGCCATCGCACCCACTCCTGTGGAGTTCAGTTTACCGCGGCTGGCACTTGCCTGACTGATCGCTTTGTGATTGTTGCAGGAAGATTTCTTCCGTGCATTTCAGGTTCTGATACTCATGCCAGTGATGATACATACCTCCGTGATATGTGGAGACTGGAGTAGCTTTCAAATATGCTTGATACGGTGGGTTTCTGACCATAAACCCACGTCCATCCATGAGCCACACTTGATCATCTGGCCGCCTCTCATGCATGTGTTCTGCCTTGAAATTTCCATCCATAACTACCGCCCTTGTGTACTTCCAACTTCTAACAATTAGTGCGATAGGATTTATGCTTAATTGGGTACTTACTCGTCCAAATTAGCTGTTGGGCCTACGTTGATTCCCGGCTGAGGACATGCCGCGCAAAATATTACAAGATCCCCATCCTTTGAGGGATTCATATTATCTTGGAAACCGCTCCACTTCAGAAGCTTGAGGAGGCGCCATTGCCGGGCTACCCGCAGAAGTTCCCTATATCTGTCCTAATGACATAGCCGTTCTTAATATCACACGGTTTGATCAGTGGAATGGAATTCGTACCACAACCAAATGCGGAAAAACATTAGAGGTCACCCGGCGAAGCTTGCTGTAATAATTCATGCCAGATGTGCCGCATTCCACATTGTCTCTCAAGAAATCATCCAAAACTGAAAATGTGAATGCCGTGCTGGGCTAGCTGCAAAGGATAACTTTCTGCATTCAGACACTGGCATGGTCGTACTAGTACGAAATGCACCCCTGTAACATCGACGATCGTGAGATGTTTTGAACCGACTGGCGGCCGAAGGTGAAGGGGAATATTGTCCACATCTTCCCATTCGTCATCATCCATTGTTGGTGTATCTTGCCTATCACCCTTCGTCTGATCTCCATCTTTGCCTGCAGTGGTAGGCCGCGATTGTCTGCTCAATGGCAGCGCCTTATTCGCAGATGCAGATGGGCAGGGCGCTCCACCGTGCCCAAGATGAAGTTGAAGGCCAGTCTGCAGGTAATCCTGAGGATCTGTATCTTCGATAGCATCTTCACTCACCATGTGAAGGGCAGAGTCCTCAAAGAAGTTCCCAGTCCACTGCTGGATCCTGTGGAAAGGGTGAGATGCATGCGTCGTGCGGCAGCAATTTGTACAAAGAAGCGGCTGATGCATGCAATCTGGGCATCTGTACACCCCATCCTTTTGGCAAATCTTACAGATCCGTGGCAGAGGGGGGGCTTCCAAGTCCAGCAGGATGTGGAGAAAGTCCTCCTGGTAAGGCAGCCATTCCCGGATATAATCATTCTGCATCTAAGGTTTGGATATGAAGCTGATCGCCTTGCCACTGAGTAGCAACATACCTTCTTTCTCGGTATCGGCAAGGGTTCTACAGGGGGATCATTCATAACATACGAGTTTTCAACTCCCTCTTCACCCTGTAAGTGGTATTTGGATGGCGATCGTGAATATTTGGACGGTGATGAGGAGGGAAACGACTTGGAGCGTCCAGGGGTTGTCACAACAGGTTCCTTGATCGCAACTTCTACTAGTCGTGATCTATTCCGACCACTGGCGTTTCGTGTCCTCACTTCCAGCTGTTTAACTCGATGACCTGGTGTAGGACCGATCATAGTCATCCCCTTCCTAGCTTTTCCTTTCGCCATCTCGAGGGGATCACTGAGTTCAGGTGTTGGAACCGTCTGTGATCACTTAGCGTGTAGATTGCATTTCCAGGGGTACTATGATAACCCCCCTTTATTGTCACCTGTCAATCCTAACCAAATGAAGGTAACACTATCCAAAATAGGAGTAAGCCAAATGGCTGAACATGAGTCCTCAGCCACATGATCAGATCGGGAATCATATCTAGAGGGAAAAGCTTCTGAACACCCAATCAGTGCAAGGGATTAGCATCGGCCGATGCAATCAATGCCCTGAACCGGCTTTGGCAGACCCAATGAGAGCAGCTAAGATCCCATCGGGGCTAGGCCTCGCAATGCGTGGGAATGAGGGTGAATTGAACTTCGGGTTAGAGGGATGCATCGCGAAAGCTAGACCGAAAAGTCTTCGTTTCCCGAAACCTCCAAATTTTCACCGTCGTGCACATACCCATGGACTCCCAATTTGATACCGACTTTGGGTATGCGAGTGATGCAGATGCAGAACTTGCAGGGGATGAGGAGGGGGACGGGTCAGGTATCGGGGAAGAACAGCCAGAGGGCCCTTTCAACCTAGCAGAATTGGATATCCTCGCCTGCAGGAGGAGAGAGTGGACACAAGCCCAGAAAAAAGAGAAGGCCATCATATTGCGGGAAATATATAAAGAGTTCGCTAAAATCGGGAGGAACCGCGATTTGAGTCTGGTTCAACGGCAGGAAAAGGAGGAGGTATGGTCTACGTTGTTCAATCCGTCATTCTGCTAATAAAACCTTCCTCCCAGCAAATCACTGCATGGATAAAGAAGCCTCTCAGGACGCGGAAGCCCCAAATAACAATTCGGTCTGCATACAAGTACTCAGTGCGGTTGGTAGTTCGGGAAATATACCACGAGCGAATACAAGAGAAACATGTGCTCATGAAGAATGAAGGCGCAACGAAAGGAGACCACAAATGCATTGATCTGTATCAGCAGGCATTGACAAACTTCATACGGGAGGACCTCACTGAAGAGCAGCTTGCAGCAGCCCATGATATCGCGGAAAAGTGGAACGGACCAGAGGGTCCGTCTGCTGAGGTACAAGTGCGGTGAGTCCACCTGAGATTGCAAGACATAAAAACACTCACTAATATTTTCCAAAGAAATGCCAAGAAGTATGCACTCAAATTCATGAAGAACTTCGCAGAGGAGATGTGGAGGTATTGTGGAATGAGAATGGTTTCCTTGATGGGTTGGAAAGATGAGGACGGGGCTGTACAGGCATGTTGGTACGTCCCAGGAATTCCTCTCAATGGTTCATCAATCTCAGTTGTCCAAAGCATGGACTTCAATAGCGACATTGCAAGTGGAAGCGCCTTCAACGACATACACACCCTCGATGCCACCTGGCGCGACTACCTGGGCACTGCCTACGAGAATCCTGACATTTCTGGAGGAGAGGAGGTGCCCAATATCGCGGCGCACCGCCCAAGGGCCAAAAAGGGGGACCCTGTACAGCTGGTAACGAATGAAGATGGAGAAATTTGGATTGGAGACCTCACAGGTCGTAGCCGAGATACTATTCTGCAAATGGTTCGTGGGTATCTAACCGCTCATTACCGTGAGTTTGTGAACATTACCCGCTGATGAGACTTACCGCGATTTATTAGGGCGGGCATGTAAAAGCCGCTCCGCCACTGTACCTTTCAAAAAATTGGGACGGTACCAGGCCGAGATGATTGCAACCCGCCATCTGCCTGAGAATTTCAGCTTTACCGTCGACCCCAGCCACATGCGCCTCTCAGTAGCATTGGATTTGCTGAACTTCTGGTGTGAGCGACAGATAGCCAACCCCAATGACGTCTTTTCATTCCAAAAGTGGCTGGATCAATCTGGAAATTTACGGGAACCATCTGACGGAAGTGTTAGGCCCCTTGAGGTTGCCAGGAAAAGGAAATGGCAATCATGGGAAGTCTCAACGTCATCAAATGGAAGTACATCAGATGAAGATGGGGATCCAGATGACGAGGTTGAGGGTACATCCTCCAGGCCCCCTCTTTCCAATACATCTGCAGGGTCCTCTAGGGTGACAAGCCGCCCGCGACAGAAAAATCCCCTGCCGTGAAAGAAAACTCCAATGCCATGAAAGGTAACCTGTCACACGACGGATGATGAGGGCCAGAACCCCATGGACAAGGAAGACTTATGTAGCAATGAGAATGCTGATTTGCCAGTACTTGCGAATCCACCAAAACGACAGCGACCTGCCATCCAAAAACAAGGTCATATGTTGCCGTGATTCCTTTACTAGTACTGACTAAATTCGCGCTTCACTAGTATGTGCCGCATCAGCTCTGCAAGATAATAGCGATCACCAAGACAGCGATGGGTTTGAAAGTATTCCTTTCGCGGATGCCCCTACCGCCAAACCTGGGCCATCCAGTCAATGTCAAATAAATGGGAAGTTGAAACCCGTGCTCAAACAGACTCCAAGGTTGGAATTGCAGAACGCGGATCGGCAGGCTGAAAGCCAAATGATCAATGGTGATTTGTCTGCTAGCAAACCTCGACCAAGGAAACCTGCCCCGAAGAAGGCAATGATTTCGGAGACAGGCAAGGACCAAGGCCGCGACAGGCTTCTTCCAGCAGAAGGTACAATGATTTATCTATGTGGCCTGCAAACTCACCATTTTCATTGCTTTAAAATTAAGGTTCTCTGCGGAAGTCTCCCAGACCCCGCCGTGCCCCCATACCACCAGATGCCAATGTGCCCTCCCCAAAAGGCAAAAAATCACGGAAGGCAGTGAAAACTAGTAAGAAACGCGCCTGATGTAGGATATTAACGTTGCATTTACATCTAGTATACCTACCGCCACGATTGTACATACTTTATGTTCTTTGGATGAAGCTGCCACGATTACAAATGAAATTCTTCTAGAGATGCGCCCAATACCTGGAGGCCCCAACCGATTGCTGTGCTGCACTTGTTCTCACGGTCGGACTGTGAATGGAAGCGTCCATAGTTTGATAGTAGTCAACCAATTTTCTCATCGCGATCAATCATGTCAGAGCAACAGCAATGCAAAGTGAGATTCTATCGCCAGCGTAAGATCTATCTATACGTGCCCTTTCCATCTGCTCAAAAATTTCACAGTAGACATTGTGCCGATATCACCTTGGCAACAACCGGGAACTTCCTCGGTTCCCGACGAAGACACGGATATTTCCAGTTCTCAAAGCCAGATCGAGTCCAAAAATTGCCCAAGCATGGAGGAGTTGAAGTCGTATGGGGAGGAGTCTCCCTCACCACCCCCCGAGATGAGTACTGCGCTCCGATCCCCTTCCCCAACCTTCGATCTCTCTCTTTTTGAGAGAATGAAGTGCGCCCAGGTTCCCAAGCCACCAACTCCAGAATATACAAGGGCCCCATGCCCCCAAGCAGACTTGGCAATGGCGGATGCTGGGGACTTGGGAGATATCGCAGTCCAAGCCCCATCCCCCTCACCCAATATGTCTCTTTTCGAGAGAATGAGATGCACTCAAGTTCCTTCGCCACCGTCCCTAACCGAAGAAAGGGTCCCTTCATCACAAGAAGACGCTGAAATGGAGTTGGCTGAGGGTTCCAGGGATACCACTGCTGGATCTCCCTTGCCAATGTTCAACCTGTCCCTCTACGAGAGAATGAAGCGCACTCCAGTCCCCAAGCCACCCTCTCCACCGCCAGGTACGTACTAATATATATTCCCATATCACCTGATCAGCTTACTTTCCATGGTTGGTAGCCTCAGACATGGATCTCTTCAACAGGATGCGGCACGCACGAGTTCCATCACTGCCATCCCCCTGCCCAGGTCAGCATTTCATCTGTTTAAAAGTGGGAATAAACTAATAATGGACCGTGTGGTGTGTAGCCTATGATGTGGATCTCTTCAACAGGATGCGACATGCGCAAGTTCCATCCCTGCCATCCCCCCTGCAGGTCAGCCTGTCGTCTTTTTAAAGTGGGAATAACCTAATAATAACGGTCCGTGTGGTCCCTAGCTTACGACGTAGATCTCTTCAACCGGATGCGACATGTGTGAGTTCCATCCCCGCCATCCCCCCCTGCAGGTCAGCCTGTCGTCTTTTTAAAGTGGGATAACCTAATAATAATGGTCCATGTGGTCCCTAGCTTACGACGTAGATCTCTTCAACCGGATGCGACATGCGCGAGTTCCATCCCCACCATCCCCCCCTGCAGGTCAGCCTGTTGTCTTTTTAAAGTGGGAATAACCTAATAATAACGGTCCATGTGCCCTGTAGCCTACGACGTAGATCTCTTCAACCAGATGCAACATGCGCGAGTTCCATCCCCACCATCCCCCCCTGCAGGTCAGCATTTCGTCTTTTTAAAAGTGGGAACAACCTAATAGGAACGGTCTGTGTGGTCTGTAGCCTATGACGTAGATCTCTTCAACCGGATGCGAGATGCGCGAGTTCCATCCCCGCCATCCCCCCCCACAGGTCAGAGTTTTGTCTTTTCAAATGTTTGCGAAGCTAATAATGGTCCTTCCCAATGCAAGCCACAGAGGTGGACACCTCGAAAAAATTGCAAAGTGCAGAGGCTCCATCGCCACCCTCTCAGCATGAAGGTTAGCATACATCACCCTAATACTGGCTCATACTAAGCGCGATATGGTATCTCCCAGGATTACGAATAGAACAAGAGGATGAACCCGACCGGAGTGGAAGGATTGACTTCGGCGATCCGGATCGCGCATGATTGCGGGAATGGTTCATGCTTGGATTGACAGGTATGAGCCATTCCAGATCCCATTTGCCGTCCAAAAAAAATGACGATCACATAGGCCCTTCACTTTCAGCTGATGACCGTCTCGCTCTGGAGCATGCTGGATTGGCCAACGCTGATACGGCGGATGATGGTAGGTATTTTGTACTTATTTCCGCGCTTTCTAATATGGGCGGCTAGTGTTGAGGGCCCTTCAGGACTTGAAATCGTGGCATGTGAGTCCAGCATCAGCTGGAAATTATCCTTATGAAAAGACGCTCGACTTGCACATTGTGAGAACAATGAAGAGGATTGCCACTGATATTCAGCACCTGGTTGAAAATCACATGAAGAGCACACACCTGGGACTGTACATGATTGACTCGATTGACCTGCTCGAGCTATCCCGGTATCCCAATCTAGCTCCAGTGTGAGTCGACGTGTGGATCTATGGCGAAAACACCACAAAACCAACACAAAGACAAATGCCGAGTTGGTGGTTTACCTGCATGGACTTTGGCTCGAGGGATCGATTACAGCGAAGTGGGGGAGGAGTTCTGCACACCTAGACGACTAGGGCAGAAGGGAAGGTGCTCCTGACGAGAGGGGAGCAGGGGGAGGACAGAAAAGCGAAGATTTATAGGCTACTCGGAGCCTAGAAGCGATGTAGAATGACAAAGATTACAGTAAGTAGACCCTTAATGGAGTCTCAAATACTGCAGCAGTGAATGATGAATAAGAAAGCTTCAAAGCGACGATAATAAGGCAGATAATGAAGATAATGATTGGGCAGCAGTCTCACTACAAAGGGGACAGTATCCTATGCGGGGGGGCTACTTGCTTGTATGTGTGTGTTACTTGCTGCGACGTATTGGTACTTATATACAAAAGGTAGTGCAGCCTGAAGTAAATAGAGGGAAACACTTTGTAAGGGGTTTGTAAGCGGTTGGTAAGAGGATTGGTAAAGGATTGGTAAGGCTGAGCAAGGCTGAGTAAGGACAGCAAGCGATTGGTAAGTAAAATCAGTCAGCATGACGAAGAATATCACAAATCATTTGAAATAGAATGAGTCATTAAGGAACGGATGAATAATGCGACAGAAAGGGGGATGAGTAAGTGCACTGGTCACTGCTGAATAAGGGGGCATGACTGCAAATGAGTCACTCTGACTCCTAGATCTGAGATCCAGATTCATTGGGGCGATATGCTGTGCGTCCGAAA
The DNA here is from genome assembly GCA_024613165.1 of Pisolithus albus. Lineage (NCBI taxonomy): Eukaryota > Fungi > Basidiomycota > Agaricomycetes > Boletales > Pisolithaceae > Pisolithus > Pisolithus albus. The sequence continues at coordinate 663,713 of JANFAB010000034.1, forward strand.
GAAGAACTGTGGGGATTTCTGCCAGGGGCCAACTTTGGGGGTCTCCAGGGTAGTCAGGGCTTAGGATTTCGCAACTTTCCCCCCTCTCTCCTCTCTGCAAAGTGACCTGTACCAGGTGCAACTAGTGCTCTGGAGGGCATGAGGAGGAGGAGGGGCCGTCTTCTCCAATGAGGGCAGGGAGAAGTGCCTCAAAATCGTCATGAATGCGATCAGATAGTGTAGATGATAGTAATTGGTACTGGAGCTGTCGCAATTTTGGGAGAATGAAAGATGAGATTGAGAGATAGATGTTGCAGGGGGCAGGAAGGAAAAATCCGTAATCCTTTTCGACTGGAGAGACCGAAACAACCACATAAGACCTCTCAAGCCTGACGACAGACTTGAGGTGACCAAAGAATGTCTTCCTCGACGTCAGACTGACGAGAAGAATGCGCTGTCCCAGAGCGATAGGATGGGAGGTCATGGACGAGGGAGGGATGAACCAGGAGGCTTCAGGGCGAGAGCTAGTGGGGATTCCTGGCAAGTACTCGTAGTTATTCTCCCTAGCAAAGGACACGAGCGAAGAGACGGTCGAGGAGGTGGCCATTATGATAAATATTGGCGAAATGGGCGTTCGTTGGTAGAAATGATGCAGAAAATCGTGGAGTGCGCGGATCGTTACCAAATTTGGTAGGCAGGATGGCGTGGTCGAGAGCTTCCTGTGAGCGTGGGAATGGTGTCGATATCTTTAAAATTGACGGAGATATTCGAAAAATCGGAATGCCGTAAACTAGCGCTCAAAAAGTTTTTTCGGGCGCTCGAGCGGTTTCTTCCCTAACGTTAAGGATGGTTCTTGTGCGATGGATGACTGCTGGCAATATCAGTCATTCTTCGCATTAGGGCTAGGCTTCTCCGTTCTCCATTCTTCATCATTCAGCTTCTGAGTCCATGCTCACGTCGCCAAACACCTTTGGTGCGTGACACCGGATGTACAGAGGTATACTGGCGGCCCACCATATCCAACCCGACAATCAGCCATAGAAATGGCCATTATCTATTGGGGATTACGGGTTGAGTGCGCAGTGGTTCATCTGTTGGGCTTGCCGCGAGTATCTGACTGGCCAACGCAATGGTTCTACAACGTCCTCCTGGATTTGGTTCGTTCCCATTTATGTTATCTATATTCAGTACTGAAGAACGCCATTACAGAAGGAACTTGACCATCTTATTCTAGTCACGGTATCGCAGCATAGCTTCACGCCCATGCTCCCAGCGTGCTTTCACGCATACCTCCGATGCCAGGAGGACAAGGATAGATTTCAGGAGGAGATTAGAAACATTCCATTGGGTGCCTTCCATATGATCGACTCTCTGGTGCATTATATCCCTGACTGGACTCAAAGGACGCCCAACAAGTATACTGGGTTTGTTTTCCCATGGTGGCTCCATGGGTCCTCAAATTATCCCGTGGATTTCCAGAAATTGAGGGGCGGTAGGGTTTTCCCAATCGCGGCAGAGTACTTCCAGGTAATTTCGGTTGTATTTACAGTTTCATTTTCTCACCGTACGTCAGTACAAATGGCCTACAGCAAACCCTTCCATAGGAGACAAGGTCGACACCTGGATCCAAGGGCAGGTCCAAAACCAAATGAAGTACCTGAGGGAAATTCAAGAGGATGTGGAGGCTAATGGGAGGAAGGTGAATCACCTCTTTTCGCAGTGGGCCGCCCTTTCTGGGCTTCTTGGAAGGGGGGATATAGATTAGATAGTGCCAGTCTTTTTATCTCGCCAATTGATAATTTCATTGTGTGGGGAACATAAAGTATAATTCCATCCCGGTTGTTGGGGGGGATGGGGTAAGCAGGGTGACTTTGCCATCCTGTGGGTCCCGCCATTGAGCTGACAGTTCAAATGAATCGCGCTTTATATCTCAGGGGTATTGGGGTAAGGATGAATCGCGCTATATTTCTCAGGGGAATCGCGGGTAAGGTAGGTAAGAGCTTTAGGGACTAGCATAAGCCGGTTGTATCATCCGCTGTAGTTTCTACATATTACACTAATTACCTAGGAACTGACATTAACGAGCGGCTCTAGATCTTTGAGATTGGACGGAGGGCATAACTGAATGCTGACCGATTGCTGCACATTGTGCCACATGTAGTATGCGAGGCATGCGCGATTACCATTTGTATGTCCAACCCCATGTTCTAATGCCGAACCCGACATGGCGATGACGGTGCCTGGATTATAGTGGAACCGAAGATTCAACGTTGGAACGACGAAGTCGAGAGGGGGATAGTCCCCCACAGTGACTAGCATGTCCAGCCACGGCTCCCGTCCGTTTACGTCTGTGTGGTAAGGTGTTGCGCAGTTGACCATAATAGACGCGCTATTGTAAACAGAATTCCAACAGGCCAGCACGGAAGACATATCCACGTCTTCCTGTCATTTGGCCTCCATGTCAAGTCGGATGAGAGTTTCCCGCCCTGCAGCATACATCCGTGGATGGATGACGGCCAGTGTTCCCGATAGGAGCGCGTGAAATTCGGACATTTCATTCACCCATTGGCGCACGCCATTGCGTTCCCGACCCGATTTTAACAGTCTTGACACTTCGGGGTGGAAGTTAGGGGGCTGGATGAACGTCAGTGATATATTACCTCGGAGAGGAAGATCACCTACCCCATGACCTTGTTGATACCATCCTGGCAACAGGTCTATGCTTCCAACAAGATCTGCATTTTCGCGGAATAGTAGCCGATCATTTCTCCAGCCATGGTTACACGTTTTCCTGAAGCTTTCCTGCAATGGCGCTCATAATAAATTAAGTGATTCCCATATGTTTTCCTGCGAAGCATTTAAATATGCGGCAACGTTGACATATCCGGAGTTAATCACCTGGTGCATGGGGTCTAGGGCGCCTGGAAGATACCATAGCATTATATTTCCATCTCCATCTAATAATGCGGTGGGACCCATGAGTTCATCATACCCCAGTGATGCCGCGATATCGCGCGTCTTTCCACGCCGAATTCCTTGGACGGTGACTTCCCTGTAATCAGTAGATTTACTTTGCCGGATTTTTGTAACTCACCTTGGTGCCGATATGCTTGCCCAATTACATGAATCATGCGATCCACATGACATACCAATGGCACTGGAATTGATATATCGGGAATAGTGCGCTGTCCAGTGAACACCTCCTCCCAAAATCGGCTTTGCATGTATTCAGCCAACTTGTCAGTCAACTCCATCCACCAGCCATGGGGTACTTGAGGCATTTGTTGCTCTGGGGTGGATCTATATTGTGGGATATGGGATGGTGAGTGGAAATTTTCTGATTGTATGTCGTGTTATGTCATGCGATGTCATCAGCATTTGCATGCCGTCATTAACCCCAAATATTCACTGCGGAAACGAGTTTTTTAGAGGATCTGAAAATGGTCGGATTATTAGTCATAGTACGACCATATCCCGAGGGTGTGCAGGCATAATAATACCTCGGATTATAGTAGGTAAGTGTTCTCGAATCAGACCATATTCCGGTCGGATTCGTGAACCTATCCCTATGGTAATACAGAGCTTGTAGTTAGTATTAGCATCAGATTACAGTCGGATTATGGGTTGTTAGCTCTCAGTCACCTCGTATTAATGACCTAATTCTCATGGACCTCACTCGGGCTTTTCAGAAAAATCAGATCGGATTATACACAGATTATATACTCGCTACGACACGTCCATGGTATGAAACCGTTCCCCCTCCCGCACACCTTCACCACCAGCCCCCTGCTCGTACAAACAGATGTAAATCGAAACCGTACCTGGTAAGCCATTCCAGCCAGAGGATGTCCCAGAGACAAACACGTACAGGTAGAGGTGCAGGTTTACTGGGGAAAGGGTGCGAAAGTAAGGCTGTGGAGGTCCTGTGAACGCATCTGAAGGATTGAAAACGAAAAAACTCACCACTAGTGAGATGTCCATAAGGTATATGTGCATCCAGCCCTGCAGCCCGAGTCGGATAACTATCCCGTTCATTCAGTTAAAAGAATAGCACTGGTTAGAACACTAGAAGTACTGAGTTGGTGAGGTCAAGTGAATGGATGGTAACTCACTGCATCAGGCCGGGGGGATGGAACGAGAACGTGCCTCCAGCATATATGCTGTGTACGCTGCATCTGTAGACTCGGCACTAGCCTGACACAATAGAGATGAATCTCACCATTGGAGTTTACTTCGGCAGGGAACAACGCGATATTGCTCAAGGAGTCCTCCAGGTCGATGTATGCTCATGTCCGGAGTCGATGGTTGTCGGTTCTGTTGGCAAAGGTGGATGGGTTTGGTGCGACGCAAACATGCTTATATAATAACAGCTGAAAATATGCTAAGTCCATGCTAAGTCCATCCGTTTTTCCGGATGGTCACAGTGGCACTTTTCCGATGGTAATAGAGTCGGATTATCGAGGATGTGCCTGAGCATAGTCAGGGTGGGGTAAGACGTGGTGTGCAGGCCTGCTTTGGGTCAGATTATTGTGTATCGTGTATAATCCGAGTCAGCTTATGGTCTGATTATTGAGACGCATTGGTCATTTTTTGACAGGGTCGGAATATGCTACGAAAATTGACTATTTAATTTGACAAGTCGGATTTTGCTAAGAATATTGCCCATTAGACCTCCAAGGTCGGATTATTTGAGCTTAGACCCTCGGATTATCCCCCCTCTAAAAATCTCGTTTCCGCAGTGATTGTGAGTTATGCCGTCCGACCTGCTATCGCGGCCAAGGCTAGTGCATCCTTTGTGCGGCGCATCGTCATATCACCTGATGCCTTGGATGGGCCAGTCCATGAGTTGCATAGCATGGCCGTCATACCAACCCCTGGCCTGTCCATGGGTTATGTACTACTACCTGACACCTTGGACGGGCCAGTCCATGAGTTGCGCGGTATGGCCATTGTACCAACCCCTGGCCCGTCCATGGGTTATGTACTACTACCTGACACCTTGGACGGGCCAGTCCATGAGTTGCGTGGGATGGCCGCCATACCAATGCCTGGCCAGTCCATGAGTTATGCACTACTACCTCACACCTTGGACAGGCCAGTCCATGAGTTGCATGGCATGACGGTCATACCCACCGCTGGCCCGTCCATGGGTTAGGTACTACTACCTGCCACCTTGGATGGGCCAGTCCATGAGTTGCGCGGTATTACCTGCTCTCTCGGATGGGCCCGTACATTTGTTATGGTATTCCCTTGGCTCTTTCAAATAGGCGGGCCAGTATATATGTTGTACATATTCGTTGCATCCTTACTCTCGGGCCCGCTCATTTGTTACTGTCACTCAGGGAACTCTGGCCCGCCTATAAGTAGGGATCTGCATGGGTCAACCCGTGGGTGCCAAGGGCCTGACCCGCACCCGTACCCGTGCAAAACCCACACCCATTCCCACGGGTGGATACCCGTCACGGGTTTACCCATGGGTTAACCACGGGTAGGCGCCTACTGCGGGTACACCCGTGGGTTACTCGTGATAGCTGCACAAGCAGAGGGGGGGGAAGGAAGAGCGAACTAAGTCAATCGAAAATGCATTACAAGATGTAGCTACTGTATGGTAATGGCATCCCAACCAGGCATCAGCTCAATGTCACTGTCACCTTCAATCTCATATAAAGAAGCGAGTTTGTGGATGTCGGCACTCTTGATGAACCCATCCGCACTCCATGAACTGAGGCAAAGCAGTGCCCGGACAGATTGGGCAGAAAGACGGCTTCGAGTGTGCGACAGGAGGATGCGACCACAGCTGAACAAACGCTCAACATCCACGGAGGTTGCTTTTTAATAATACTTGAATTAGATGCATAGCAATTAGACGGGTGAATTACACGTACCAGGTATTGTTAAAAAATCCACTGCCATTCGCGATAGACGTGGGTATACTCCACGGTGGTCATACCACCACTGCAGCGCATCATCACGGACAGCCTATCCCACTGGATTAGGCGCTCCACATGTTGATGTAATCAAATATTGGCTTACCTCGTCAACATCAGTAGCAAGGTATATATCGAGTTCATCCTTCCGCTGAGTCATCTTAGATAGGGATGGCAGATTGTCGAAAATATTGGAGGCGCTGTCATTCTAACAGAAAGCGTCAGCTGGTCAGGTAACAGAATTAAATAATTCAAGAAAAATAAACGTACATTACTCTCTGCATTGGACTTGTCGCCCGAGTCACCAGCCACATAGTAGGTAGCATAGGACTCATCAAACGCATTACGGACCAGAATGCGTGCAGTTGTGATCCATGCTGCTTCCCACCCAGCTTGCTTGAAATACTCCAGTTTGTAACGAGGATGCAATACTGTAAAATGGTTGAATGAGTCTAGCATTGCAGCTAATCAAATCACGGCACAGTCTACTTACCCATTGCGATGCGATACAAGTTAGATGAATCAGTTAGTGAATAATACCTATTGAGGGTCCTTTTGGCAAGTCCAATAGCCACTCGGATTGCTGGGTCGAAGGTATCTGTGTCCCGAATGCTATTGGTGAATGCTTCGTCCATAAAATCCATTGCTGGGATGACCATGGCAAGGTTGGGTGACCCACGAGAAAAAAACAGCGTTGCATCCTTGAGGATCTGTGACGTGTCACAGTGTGCTACAACTCAACCAAACACAAACACTCACCTTCAACGTGTCGCGCAACTGTCTCAGCAACTCCCACTCATGGTTATTGAGGGCATAGGTGGTAAGCCCATATTTCCGCTTGTCTGTGATGTCGTCGATGGCATCGCGGTATTCAAGAGCGAAGTTGGCCATATCGTAAGTTGAATTCCATCGAGTCGTCACATCGCGTGGTATCATCTTGACAGGTTTTCCCAGATCGTTGAGGGTTTGTGTCCAAGCGGGAAGGAGAATGGTTGTCGAGAGGATGATTTTGAAGGAGAGCTTCCGGATCTACAAGAATTCTCTCAGAAGGTGCGTATGCTAACCTTTTTTTAATCCTCACTTTAACAAGCATCATCCGTAGTGGGCGGATGTGATTCTCCAGTTCTGCAGCCTCGTTATCTGTCAACAAGTTGATCTCGTCAACCCACCCCTCGATGTTATCGTCCTCCTGCTCAGCCGTTTTGCCGTCAACACCCAACTCCTGCCATCTGATGTCTCCATCCACGTCTTCCTCTCCCCAGTCTGCTCTGTGCTTTTGTGAGTCGAACGGTCTCAGTAGACTTTTAGCAACTAAGTTTGTAATATGTAGAACACATTGGATTCGACTGGCGGTACCACCGAAGTGGGCTACTAGTTCCCCCATGTGTTCTGCCATAGTGTCATTTGACGATGCATTGTCGCAAGTGATGCCCAATACCTGGGATCATCCATCAGGTATGTAGTCTCGTCGAAGCTACGTTCGTGTGAATCATACCATATCTGACACTCCAAATTCGTCCAGGACTTTCGCAAATGCCTTGGCAAGATTTTCACCGGAGTGGGACTTGTAACAAATCAGTAATGTAAACGCATTTATGTACTGCATATCTACCTTCGCGACTTCAACTACATCAAGGATCATTGACCTTGGCTTCCCTCCATTGGCGAGATGGACAGTAAATGCCACAAGTGCCTTGTGGTTTGGTGATGTCCAAGCATCTGTGGCGAAATTCAATTCACCCTCATATTCCTGGTGAGTAATATGGGCATTGTAGCTCTCCACAGGGTACAGTAACTCACTCGAAGCATGGTAGCTATCCGATTCCGGACATTTGTGAACACAATTTTAATGTCACGTGAAACAGTGCTGGGGTGTGGTAGGTAGTATTCCGGACGGCCCATTTTCATGAGGCATTGAAAGCCACGGTCCCTGACAATTTCATATGGCCTTAGGCTCTCCGCTATCCAACGGACTATCTCAACTCTGCAACGTGCACTTAACGCTCGCCGGGTAAATCTGCAATCAAGTACCTACCTCATTTCCGCCTTCGTATGCTGCCGGTTTGAGTAAGCTGGTTTCCCCTTTCCCTTCTGTTTGAATGAATGTGCAATTGACCCATTCGCAGCAAATTGCTGGATGAGAGCACGGGAAGCCTCAAGGGTGGCTGCACTACCAGCCGCATCCAGGATGTCCTGTCCCCAACAGGACCAGATATGCCTCCTCATATTGCCTGTCGAGCCTTTGTCAGCTTTATCAAGAAACCGGCGCACGCTGTGCTTGCAGCTCTTGCCAAGACACTTGAAAACATGACAACGTCTCCCATTGACATATGCAATGGCAGGCACAGGTGAGAAAAATGCGTAAATGGAGGATGTCCAGTCTTTCATTGCACGTTCTGTGCCACTGTTAGATGTGATACTGATTTTTGAACAGATATATACCTAGCTCTGCATCTGAGGATTTGTTGGTAGCCTTTTCTGTGTGCCTGGAATCTGAGTCGTTGCCAGAGCACCCTTGGCAGCAGTTTTTTGAGGTTCCCACGGTCTTCAGATAGGGTTTCATTGTAAGGCGAAATGTGTCTAAGAGATACCCCCCCTCGGCGTCTTCCCCACCAAATTCCCGATTTGGACAGGGTGTTTCTCGGCTGTCGGTAATGACCCTCCTGCTGGAAAATTTTTACACCTGGTCATCTCCCCGAGGCTCCTGGCTGATGTGAGTGTTGCCGGGATTGCTGTAGCCCGCCGTAGGAGGTATGTCAGAGCCTATTCTGAGGCTACCTACCACCATGATTTCTCCATCTTTGTAGCCGTCGCCCCGAGGCTCTTGGCTGATGCTGAGTGTTGCTGGATCGGGATTGCTGTAACCCGCCGTTCGAGGTATGTCAGAGCCTCTACCATATTTCCCATGTTAAACACGAGGTTCCGACGAGTACTGTATGTTACAGCAGAGGCTCTGACGACTATAATATTGTCAAAATAGTATGACATTTCACGAATATGTGTGTTTGTGTCTATGTGATGGGACTGGCTTCCGTAGCCATGAAGCCACGACGGAAATCTAAAAGCTGCTGTCGATGCAGGATTTGTGTAACGATAAAGATTAAGACACGAAAGTAGACGGGAACATACATAGCCCCCGGTGCCTAAACTATCCTTGGGCTTCGTATTAACGTAGGGAAAAACGGAGACATACTGATACGTACCTTTTTACACGTCTCCGGTAGTTGCAGTATCGCCGCCAGCTGGTGGGTCGATTGAATCCGATACAACATCTTGGCAGGTTCCCGCAGAGTTTTCGAGTCCATCTTGAGTTCCCAGCAGCGCACCAGCATCGGATGGCGCCAAGTCATATACCTGGGCCTGTCGATAGGCCCTCACGGGTAGCTCACGGCTACCTCCGGCGTTAGCGTATTCAGTCTCGTGCACACCATGGAAGGGGGGAGGTACATTGGTATGGTGTCCGAATCCCCGCATGCCGGGTGGCCAATGAACCGTTGGATCATTAGCATAGCCGTGGGCTGGGTAGCGATGCGGAGCGAATGGAGGTGGAAGGATGAACTGCGGGTGATAAGAACCATAGCGGACCTCAGAGCCTCTGCATGAAGGGTCATACCACCCGGGATTCATACTCGGGTGGTAAGGAATTCCGTCGTAACTGAACTGGTCGTCCCTGTTGTACATCCTGTCAGCGCCCACATTTACCTGCAGCTGATGGTCTCTATTTATTTGCGGGTCATGCTGACGGCGAGGCTGAGGGAGGCGTGGTTGACCGTATAGCTCCCCTGGCAATTCACTAGCAGGGGGCTCCCGCTCCATCCCTCTTTCCCCAGGAGAAATGCCAACATAACCTTCCTCAGCAGCTAATAGTCTCACAGAAGCCGCAGAAATCGGGATCGTGGACTCAGCTACGGACGTGCCAGGGTATATCCTTCGGTGTAAGTTGAACGCTGCATCCGGGTCATCATTTCGCCCTACTACCCGCACTGGACGTGGCCTTGGTCGCCTAGGCTGAAGGTGAGAACGGTCCACGGGTAGATCTACAGTAGAGTCAGTACAGCGATGTCATTGTCAGAGTGAAGACATACGTGGCGGTGGGTCGTGATGTATGCTTCTGACGTCCTCTCCGCTCTCCGTGGCCCCAGTCACCGGGGGCGAGACCACGACTTCAGGTCGTTCTTGCGGAGATTCACATCCTGTGGCATAAAGTTGTTAGTACTTAGAAGGTTCATCTTGTAATGGTTCCATACCTGTTTCACGTACAGCAGTCTCATCCCCCATTGCTACGATGCGGAGGTGGAGTCAGCAACTATTAAAAAGTGTCCGTGACTTACGCTTTGTGCCAGGGGCGCCTGCTAATGGTACATCGCGTGCTTGAGTATCGTGGGTATGTTCTTGTCCACGCTGTAGCTCCACCACTGCTGGGACCATTAGATCGTATGTATTCCGACACTCGTCATGACTTACCTTCACCAGAGCGGTGTTCAGGGTTTGATGCACCCGGTATTCGATTGCTGGAGTGTTCATGTGATGCATTACCGGTAGCTGATTCGCCAGCACAGATATGTGGTTGAGGGAGTTGTGATTGCACTGTCAAAAGAGTGTATATTCAGCGGGAAATATATTCAAAACCTAGGATGTTTCACCTCCGGACTGAGGAGGCTGCTGGCGCAGCTCACTTGGTAGTCGGACAGCACGAAGCTCCTTCAACACGCTGCTGGACTGTTGATCCCCTTGGACCCGAGTTGAGGGCTGTTGGGACTGCGTCTCTAAAGCAGCTTGATTACGTGGAATGTGAAGGGGATATTGCTAGTGACTTACCTTCAGTGCGCAGAGGCTCTTTGGGAGATAGGTTTGGTAATTCGTCACGGTGAGCAGGCACGTTGGATGTTTGATCTTCATGGGGCTTTGACGGAGCGAGCCGTGTACGCATTGCTGAGGTTCATATGCGAGGTTAGGTGAGTGTACATCCCAAGAAAATGTCAACTTACATTGCTTGCCGTGGATTTCCACCGAACACTGTTGACCATCGATGGACGCCTTGGATGACGCCGCGTTTGGCTCATCTCTAGGGGGATCAGACCCGAGCTCTTCTTCACTGGATGATCCAGAACTGAGTGGCGATATGAACCGAAGTTTATTTTTCTTGGTTGCTGGTCTCCTTTGTGGCGAGGCATTCATTACCTTGGGACCGGGGAGCTGTATGCTGTCACTTTCCGGAGAGGATGCAAGTTGTTTTCTGGAGGGATCTCCGGCCACGATGGCTCCGGGTAGCCTTTCTTCTCTAGGTGAGTCGGAATCGAACGGTGAAACAATTCGAAGTCTTTTCTTGGGCGCTGATCTTGGCTGCGAAGGCGCTTTCGGTACCTTCAAATTGGAGAGTTGCGTAGTGTTCGAGTTCGGCGAGGATGCCACTCGTTTCGTGGGGCGCAAGGACTGCTGGAAGTTTGCTTTGCGTTTGCGGGTAGATGGGCCTTGCTCATCGTCTGAAAAAAACAATTGAGCATATTCGTCTGGGGCCCCCTCTCCGACTCCAATATTTGTTTCACCGGGCTCGGAGGAGTCTCCAATCGTGATAATGCTGGGGGGTCGCTTCCCTACTTTCTTGGCTGTCGTAGTAACCACTACCTCCACTTTCTTATGGCCGTACATAGATTTCGGTGCACCTTTGCCAGACGAGTCCCTTCCCCCGACTGCAGCCCTGTGCAACGTAGAGCGTAGCGTCCTTGGGACAGGCGACGGGGATGAGCTCGAATTTCCTTCATCTTCCGCTGTCCTATCGGCAGTCTTTCCGCCTCCTACCTGCCTTTTGATCCGCGTCTTGGCCGGATTAGGGAGGCGCGCTGGGCCCTCATAATCAGTCTTGCCATTGTAGAAAATCCTCTTCGCCCTCGACGACTTTGAATCATGCAGTGGTGGTGCACCAATGATGACAGCTTTCTTGGAGGCGAGGAGATCCGCTAGTTGTGGATCAGCTTTAGTAGCCAGTGACGAGCTCATTTGTACTCACATTTGCTGTTCGGTTCAAACTTGAAATGCAGCCTGTGAGGTCCATGGTCCCGTATGGCGGCAATAATCTGCGCGCATTCGACCATAGTGAGGTCCGAGATACCTTTAGGCTTGCTACGCGACGAGCGCTCTTGTCCAGGAAACAGCACCGCATCTGGCCAATTTACGCAAACCAGAGCATTCTGGCCAAGTTTCTGGGGGAGCTGTTTCCAGGGAAACAGTTTTCCTGAAGCCCATGATTGACCGTGATTTTCTGAAGTCTGGTCAGAACCATGCACGCCACGTCAAGTGATATAACAAACCAATCAAGGCAGTGATGAGCTTCTTCACTAAATTGTGATCCTCACGTTCATCACTCCCGTTGTCCTGCACAAGGTCGTCATTTTCAGAGGTTAGGTCGACAACATTACATCCCGTGTCGTTATGTTCCTTTGCTTTTCCTTTCCTGTCGGTGTGGAATGTCTCTGCCACGCATGCTAGAGACGACCGGTTGCTGATGACGCGAACCAAGCATGAGGCTGGGAGTAGCACTGGAAGGTCGTACTTACTATATGTGAGCTTTGAAGTGGCCGATGATCGCGTCGGTGTCAGCGTGACAGCGCTCCACGAAAAACTGTTCAGTGCCAGAGAACTGTGAGTCAATTGTAGGGTATGATGCGTGAACTTACATCCTCTGCGCCTGGCGTAGTGTATGCATATCCGAGGGACGCATCTTGGTTCACAATGCTACCTGCCATTACAAGTGCTGCTTCGATACCGTGTGCTTTCGATAGGGCAACGAGCTGAACAATGGTCGGCAGTGCCCATGAGGCCATCATAACAGAGCTCACCGACTGAGTGAATCGTTTCGCAGATTTATTGAATAGCTGCTGCCGTTGAGCGACAGTCTTCCCAGTTTCGGTATACTGCGTACTTTCCTCGAATTTGATGAGGATCTCTTGCCAAGTATCACTGTACTCCTTCTTAAAAAGCTCATAGCACTTTTTGCGCACAGTAGCCGCTGTAGATTGCTTAGAGCAAAGCAATACGTCATACTTCCGACGTGCACTTACAGGGTGTGCCATCAACGGCGCCAGTGAATGACCCAGACTTCCGGAGACGTTCTAATTCCCGCTCTGTGTAGTGGGAAAAGTACTTCGAGTATCGATTCCAGTCGTTCGCAGGGTTCAGTCGGGAGTACTGTTTGAGGAAACGATCAAGAATCTGCTGAGGGGGTTGTCCGGAGCGTGTCGCAAGGTCAGTAAGGTATGCGGTGATATGGTCCAGGCCCTCCTGGATCATGTCCAGAACGGCCTCCGACGGCCTTCCTACCACAAATGTACTCCCATCGAATATATCGTCTGGATTGATACTGTTATCACAGAAGTGTAACTCTTCAGGTGAGACGACAGAATCCCCTGCAGAAAATACAGATGCGCACATGGCACTGATGAAAATAAAATTGCCTACCAGCTACATCAGTCATTTGGAGGGTTGAAGTGTCACCACCAGTAGGTAGCGCCACCCATGGCACTTGAAGAGTGCCCGAAGCGGTACAAACAGTTGCAACGTCACTGTGGGTAGGCGGTGGGGTCCCCGACGATAATTGGACAGTGCTGTATGCAGGCTCTGTAATGAGAGAATTAAACCACCCTCTATTGCAAACCTCTGACATCTGAGGCGTACCTGGCGTAGAGTTACTAGAGGTAGGGTTACCAGAGGACGCCTCATTCCCCACAGTAGCGAGACAAACCCGGGCATCATCATCGTGCCCCCTTGCGCCTCCCTGTTCATGGCGAAGGGGCTTCTTTGGCTTTGATAAACCACAGGAGCCTAAATGAGCGTAAACGGTCGGAAAGAAATTAGCGAGTAGGGTTGGTAACCGTACCAGTGTCTAGACCGGTGTCACTGTGCTCCATCGAGCCTATCTGTACCTCGCCCAGTGGCTCCTCCCTCAGGGTCGGTGATTTGCGAGGGCCTGAATGAGTGGATACAGTCAGAGATAAAGGCGTGTGGGGACAGCGACTCTTACCAGCTTCAAGGTCAACACACACAGCGTCGCCGTGCCCCTCCGAGCCTCTCTGCCTGTGGTCAAGGGGCTTTGCCCTTGGCGTTGGTGAATCACAATAAACTAGACCAGCGCATGCAGTCAGAAAAAAAAAAAAAAAATGCAGAATAGCCAATCATACCGGTATCAAGCTGAGCACGAATGGCGTCACCAAACCCCTCCGAGTCTCCGTGATCATGGCTAGTTAGAAATAGCTCCGAAGCGCATCGAACTTCAGGGGATGCAAAGGATGGATTATCACCAGCAGAACGGCCAGGAATATCTGCGACAGGTGCCGGTGAAGTGGTTTGCTGATTGCGACGAAGCTGCGCCTTGGATATGAGACCACCGTCTCGATTCGTTGCTTTGATAGCAGTCCGAAGACGGGTGGGTGTCAGGATTGGAGGCGGAGACGCCTTTGCCCGGCCCCCACCGCCCACCTGCAATTCAACAAAATCCACGTCCAAGGTATCCATCGCTGAAGTTGAGAAAGGGAGATCAACAAATAAAAATATGGAACGACCCAACTAAATAAAGACTAGGTTGGGCACGTGAAGGCAGGTGCACTTACCGTGAATGGAGTAGCAGCAGATTGGCTATGAAAGACCATCTGTGCAGTATCTGATGGGCCGTCAGTGATTTGCGAATCTGATAATTTCCGCCCAGAACCTAGTGTCCCTGTATGTCCATATGAAGGTACTGTGCAGGGTCTCATGGGTGACGACGGGTGATGGCGGGGCGGTAAGGTGACGAGAAGATGACTCAATTGGGAGCTAGGTGTAACCTCGAATGAAAGAAGGCACTGACATGAAAGTACAAATATAAAAACACACCATTGCAATCAACGAGAATTTCGGGTTGAAATGGGGTCCAGATTGGGATCTAGGAATTACCTTGAATGAATGCGTAGAACAGGGTGACAATCCACTGACACGGGCGACACACGTCCGCCAACGAGGAACAGCGAACAGAAGAGACGAACCACTCGTCGAAAGGGTGACATACGTCCGCCAACGAATATTAATGAGTAGAACAGGGTGGGAGGGGGTGACAATCAGCTGAGATGGGCGACACATCTCTGCCAACGATGATCAGCGATTGGAAGAAATGAACTACTTGTTGAAAGGGCGACATACGTCTGCCAATGAACATCAACGAGTAGAACAGGGTGGGAGGGGGGGAGAATCAGCTGAGACGGGCGACACACGTCTGCCAACAAGGAACAGCGAGTGGAACAGATGAACTGCTCGTTGAAAGGGCGACATACGTCTGCCAATGAACATCAACGAGTAGAACAGGGTGGGAGGGGGGGAGAATCAGCTGAGACGGGCGACACACGTCTGCCAACAATGATCAGCGATTGGAAGAAATGAACTACTCGTTGAAAGGGCGACATACGTCTGCCAACATATATCAACGAGTAGAACGGGGTGGGAGGGGGTGAGAATCCGCTGAGAGGGGCGACACACGTCTGCCAACAAGGAACAGCGAGTGGAAGAGATGAACTGCTCGTTGAAAGGGCGACATACGTCTGCCAACATATATCAACGAGTAGAACAGGGTGGGAGGGGGTGAGAATCCGCTGAAACGGGCGACATACGTCCGCCAACAAGGAACAGCGAGCGGAAGAGATGAACTGCTCGTTGAAAGGGCGACATACGTCTACCAACAAATATCGACGAGCAGGACAGGGTGGGTGGGGGTGAGAATCAGCTGAGACCGGCGACACACGTCAGCCAACGATGATCAGCGATTGGAATAAATGAACTCCTCGTTGAAAGGGCGACATACGTCTACCAACAAATATCAGCGAGCAGAACAGGGTGGGTGCGGGTGAGAATCAGCTGAGACCGGCAACACACGTCTGCCAGCAGCGGTCAGCGATTGGGAGAGTGAGTGGGAGGGACTACTTGTCGAAAAGGGCGTGTCACATATGTGCCAACTAAGCACGAGGGCGCATCGCAATGCAATGCGTGCGCACGCTCCGAAGCACTCCGTGATTGTCTCCGATGTCCAAATTTGGTCACTTAGCACCGCCACCTGCAAATTTCTCGCACTAAGTCAATCGCCAGTCTTGGGACTTACTACAAAAAAACTCATGCGGTGCTGAGCTGTATCTAAACAGGGAAAATGGCCAGGACAACGGTGGGTGCGGCTAAAGCCACGTCTGGAGCTGCTCCCCGAGTGAAGCCTTCACTCAAGCAGGCGTGCACGGCTTCTGGCAGAACGGCCAGAGTTATTTCCAGCAGAGCAAAAGCAACCAGAGGCGCATCTAGCAGAGCAACCAGGAGCGCGTCTGTCGAGTCTATTTCATCGCTAAGTACCCTGACGACGGTCCCCTCCTCCCCAGTGCACGGTGACATGCTATTGCCTGCCTCCCAACAAATGGACCGATGGCCTACTAACAGAGTAAGTTCTTTGACTTGCGCGACCGTATAATACTGACACCACTAGTATTGTTACCTCTGCCACAATGGCAGTAAGTCTCTGTTCTGCTGTGACTCATGTCCATGAGTCATATGCCAATACTGCCTGGGTTTGGCGGAGGTCAAGCCCGAAATTTGCGCTTCAGACGTCAGTTTCAAATGTCCCGGCTGCCACGAACTAGGGGAGCGGGATGCGAGGTGCAAACTATCACCCTATCATGTGAGTAGACGTCCTTGAATAACCTAATCGAGTTTGACAACAATTCAAGGCTTTCACACGCAATATCGACGGGAGGTCCACTCAGGTCCTTGAAGGTCCCGTTATCATCCGAGGCGTCTGCGAAAGGGCATCGAAAACTCAAGTATGTGCCGAATCGATCCTCATTCTCCACCTTGTCTGTGTGGGCATGGAACGCCGGGGGTCTCTCCCCAAGCTCTTGTACACCTCCCTCGAGGACTACCACACGCAAGACTCGCTCGTGTACGAAGAAGTATTTTTTGATTTCGGGACGGACGAGAAGCTCGTTCGATGGAGTAAAAAGGCAAGCCTCTTGGGCGCGAGGCTCGCTGAGCGAAACTTCGGGCGGAAAATCATTTTTGTTACGGTCCACAGCGAGGTAAACCGTGGCGACTTATTTGCGGGCAAGGACAGAAATGGCAATGACGTTGCCATGGAAGTGGCGGATGTACGTATTGACGCTCTCTACAATTTCTGGTTTCTAATTTTTTTTAGTTCGTGAACTGCCTATTTAACCCGCCTCTCGATAAGGTAGTATACGCGTCCACGCTGTTCATGCTTACGTGCGGTCATGTGGTCACATTTGAAGAGTCGTACAAGGCAATGAAACAAGCGATCACGCGGTGAGCCATTCTTCATTAATTCGCGAAGAGTTCTTCGAAACTAATGACCACTAGTCTTCGACCCGAATTCACTATCATGTTCACCGCTCCGGACTTCATCAGTGCCGTCGTCAAGGCGTTCATCGTGACATACTCTATCCAAGTCCTTATTCAAGGACACGATCTCGTTGCTATCTTCCAGGACATCCTCAACACATCTATCGACTTGCGCATGCACACTGACGTGATTTTATTCTATATCGAAGGTTTGCTGGCCCCCAAGGCCCCATTTGGTTCAAGACCTTGTACACTCAACGGCGCCGTACTTCCTTCGATCATCGGGTACAGATATTCATGGTACCACAGTCATCGCCGTCCTTGGGGCAAGTCTCTGCCCATGGGGTGCTCGAAATGTGGCGCTATTCGTCCGTGGTCCCGATCGAAACGTGCGCAAGATGGTTCGCGCGCCAACGCTCGGGCGATGGTTGCTTTGGGGTGTGACGAAGAAGTTGTGCACGCAAAGGCGCGGGTGTCCACTTGTCTGGGGTGCAAATCAGAAGTGCGTTCAGAACCTCTATGCGATCAGTATGAGATCCAGGGCGACAAGATTTCCGGTTGGATCAAGTATACCATTTGTGCTGCAGATACTCTGATGTGTTATTCGTGATTCATATAGCTACTTCTGTCTAAGGCATGCAATATCATGGCTCCGTCCGTAGGAGCTCGTTTACCCTAGCAAACTATCTTCGTATTCGGCGACAGCAAGTACCAAAAGTTACGAGATAATAGGAGATAGAGGTGAGTAGAACAATCCCGTCTCATCATCGTCTCCGACTCGGTACGTCCTCACAACGTCTCTGCGCTGGTCATCCCATCTCGTCGTCGTCTCCAAGTCGGTACGTCCTCATATCCCTCTTACGTCTCCTGCATTTGTTGATTGCATTTTTTTTGACCGGGGACAAGGTGCTTTGTCCATAAAATAGCGTACCGAATAGACGCATTACCTATGGGGTGATAGGAGATAGAGGTGAGCAGAACAGTCTCGATCAGGAGAACTAGTCCAAAGGTGTATTGATTTCTACGTATAGCTTCCAACGCCTATCATTATCGTAAAGCCGCTCATAGCCGTACACCACTTGGCCACAAAACCGGGTGTTCAAGCAAGACAAGGTGCGGGCAGGGAAGACGTTCCTAATGGCAAATAGCAACCGCAACTCTGGCAGATTTTCGGAGGATTTCACTGACTGGCTCGATACGCTAGATGAGACGTCACAATTAGTTGTGCCACCCGTGGTAGCCGTCTTTTGAGTTGTGTACTCCTCATGCTAATTTGCCCGCCAGGTTCTTTCTGCGGTATCTATTTTTCAGGAGAACGAGGTGTCTAACCCAACGGATCCAAGGACCGTCCCTCGGGACATGCTCCTCTGTGAGCGTGTTCATCTTTCTCCCCAGGTATACTACATAGTATAAAATGTGAGGTCATCTTTCGCAAGAACTAATGCATTTAACTGCCCCAGGATCCCCATGGTTTTCACTACTGGATTTCACGTGCGCGGGTTAGTGAGAGGCGACACCTCGAGTCACGATTCTCGGTGAGCCCTCCAGTCGTACTGGAAACTTGGCACCCTGTTAGCGATGCAGACGCACCACCACCGACTTGGCTCCAGCGAACCCCTGGCCATCCTACTACCGCATTGGTTTCTGTCTGGCATCTTGTTCCCCTCTTTGCGGCTCTTGCTTACCACGAGATGGATAATTACGCCAACGTATGTCTGATTATATGATACATTCCACCACGTCGACTGACCCACCTTCCAGCGTGCTGCAATCCTTCGCTGGACCGCAGCCTTTGAGGTCAGTATCCCCCCAACCAGATTAGTGGTTACACTAAATCATGCATAGCCCCGTCTCTTCTACTGGGGCTTAATGCTGATCCCTCGAGGTTACTATGTTAATGATGATGGACACTTCGTAGTATACTAGTTATGTGGTGTCTTAGACATGGATAATATCGAGTCAAAAAGTTGCTAATGGGTCAGTGGACTCGTATAAGAAACGGGACACAATAGGCTTTGCGGCACGGATAGCCAGAGTAGCTTTGATAGATACACAGTGCGATTACGCAGAGGGAGCACTACCGACGGAGGGGAAAAGCTACAACACAAAGGGCGAACCAGAGATGCATCACTGAAAGAGGTTGCATGAAGGGGCTAGAGCTACAATACACAGACAGGATGCAGGCTGGAAAAGCGGTCAAAAGGGCCTGAACTACAATACACAGGTAGGTTATGTGGGGTGAACATCAACAGTCGAAATACTGTAAATCAGCATCCAGGCCACTAACGTCATGAATGCGTCTTCAGTGTTATCGTCTGACCATTGACCTTAAGTCTTAAACTACACAATCAATTTCCGTGTCTCGATTGCCCCCTCTCGCCGTCATTGATACGGACATGTCTCGCCCGTCAGAATTACAGAGGACCTTTCCATTCGGTGCGTGTCCCTTCTGGGCTATAGAATACAGCTACAGTGCTTTTCAAATTCCATTTGCTTCTGCTTGATTTGCATGGTCCAGCTACGGTGGAATTTCCTGTTCTCCACTACTCGTTTTGTTGTTTTTTTTTTGTGTACCCTTACCACTACACGGTCTTTTTGTCACTGTCTGTGGGTGTGCAATTCCAGCTCTATCAATCACGATAACACAGAGTATAAGTACTAGAAGATATAGTGTGTACACTTAAGTTAGTATTGCGACACGGTGGATAAGAACGCCGAGGAAGTGCCGGAAATGATTTATGTCGTGCTCTTCCATGCCAGTGACCTCATATCCCCTCAGAACAGCAGCCATCTGCGCCAACACCCAGACGCCGCAATCATGGCCATTGGTTTGGCGTGGTTCGAGCTGTGATGTTAAATAGACATCATATCATCACTCTGTCGGACTTACCAACACGGGATAGGCTGTCCAGTTGCCCTGATCTTGGCGAGTAGTTCCCAACCTCCGAGTCACCATGCTGGAAAGATGACAAATGAGCCGCATGATGTCCTGTGAATGAGTTAGAATATAATTGGGTTGCGAAAGATGACCCACCTTAATATCATTCCTCCAAGGTTTCTGCTCAGCGAAGCTGTCGAACAGAAAGAGCTGTCGAGAACGAAACCTAATAGTGCAAAGGACCCAGTGGCCCACAGGCAGTGGACGATGGATCGGAAGGATCCAGACGGGCTTTTCCCAGAATCGTGTCCACGAGAGGTTGCGCCAGAGTACGTCATCTTCGGCATTAAAGCGAATGCGGGGGAGGTCATGTGTTGAAAGTACAGCGCAGGAAGTCGCAGTGGGACGGAACGTAGAGTACAGCAAGGTGGCACAGCCGTTGATGCAGGTGTCGTTGAGCCGACCGGTAGGCGACATTAATATGTCGATATCATCTGGAAGGAAGGTTTGTCGTGGGAAGCCGGCAGGTGCCCATATTACAGGCGCCGTGATGGCTGGGAGATCAACGCCCTGTTCCAAGTCGATAGTGTAATCAATATCCAGTGCCTGTGAACACGTCAGAGAAGATTAATAGTAGAAATGCGTCGTACACCGGGAATCTCCCATTTAAGTGACACTTGAGATAAGGTTTCGGATTCAGGCTCAAGCTCGTCCTGGTCATCAAGAAGGCCAACTCCGAGGACATCCGAGAGTGCGATTTGTTCCGGTTCAAGGGACAGGTCCGGCAGGTCACCACCTAGCAAATCAGTAACACCCCACATGTCCTCATCCTCAGCACTGTTGGTGTGATTATCGACAATCACTGGTGAAAGCCAAGATAGCGAGGGGAGTGAGGCCCCTGTAATAGCATCTGCGAGCTGGATGGAAACTTGTGCTTGGTTAGCGTAACGAGAAGGAGAGCATAAAACTGTTGGCCATCGCTCCTGCAGCTCGAGTATGGCTTCAAGGCGCTGTCTTAAAATTAAATGATAGTTGCTATCTGCAACGCAACTGATTCATGAAAAGGACTTCTGATGTACTGGAACTCACTTTCGGGCTGTCGTAAGGCCACTTGAATGGCAGAAAGTTCATATCCGAACCAGCGGCACATATTGTCTGCTTCTAAACCGAGACGACGTTGTTCTTCCACGCAACGTTCTCGCTTGATAAGCGCTCGGATACCATCTCGCACGTCAGCATCTTCTAACCAACGAGGAGTCTCCCCTGCAGAGGGGGTGATCCAGACGTCCTCCATGAGGCTCACATCATTTCGTAAGTCGACAAGTTTGGTAGGCAGTGAGGAAGGGAGAGGAATTGCCCAGGAGGGGTCATATAGTTGAGAGAGCTGCTCACAGTAAGCGTTGTATTTGCGGATGGCAGCCATGAGTGCAGGTTGGCGTTTCGCAATCGCCTTGCGCGTTTGCTGATGAAGCTTTGTACCTAATCATTCCTTAGACAGAAGAAAGAAACTTGTAACCAAGGACGTACCTAGTGGCTTGTCTTTACCGCCAACTGCGCGGTCCAGTTTATCCCATTCGAAAAAACTACCGATTGCCCGCTTGCGTATGTTTATTTTCAAGTCGCGAGCCATGAGAAGGGTGCGCACGAAGTCGAGACTGACATTAGTGAGTTCTGGGAATCGCTCATGAACGTTGAGTGAGGAATAAAGAGCCTCCGCCTTGACGACGAGCCTCGCGTGACTGCGCTCCATGCTTGCAAGAGCTTCGAGAATCCCGGGACTTACATCCCCCCGTTCTATGGTTGTCCGGGCTGCTTGGATGACTTTAGTAGTGGTGTCCAAGTCGGCTTGCAATGAGAGCACGGTGTCGAGCTCTTTCTTGAGCTTCATGGGGGCATCTGGTCAAGTCAGCTAGGAATGGGAAGAGTTTGGATGGTAGGAAGGGATACGTACGTGCTCTGATGGACAGTTGAGCCGCCCGTTGATTGGCCCATTGTTCCTTGAGCTCCGCAATACTCACACCGCCGTTGTCAAGGGACTTCTTGAGCGGCGGAACCTTGTTCGCGCACTCCCTTCTTGAGGCGGCGCCTCACCCAATCACCGAGCTCAGTCCGCATTTCGTAACCAATTGCTGCTGCATGTTGATCGAGGAGCCAAATGCGGCGTTGATGCTAGGTAATGGTGAGCTAACTAGGTGACATGGTTATGATATGAACCCACGGATGACACACGTTCAATGCCAATAAGTTTAATGAAGCGGGACCACAAGCGCTCCGTACCTTCGCCATCAGATAATCCTAAGCCTGAAATGAGGCGTGGGTTGTAAACGAGTTGACAGGCCCATTCGTGACCATACGCGTGCATCGCTGTTGTCGCAAAACGAAGGCGGGACATGACAGCTTGGTCGAGGATGTCAAACTGAATGCCAGTGTTCAGCAGATGAATAGAGCAGTCGTCCAACGTACCCGGGAGAGTGAGCGAGATAACACACATCCTACATCATACAGTACCACTATGTTAGCCTGGGGTGGAAGAAGAGACAAGAGGTGATCAATGAGGGCGACGCTGTACTTTTGCTGCTCGCCTGGAGTGTCTATATTTGCAAAGAAAAGCGGAATGTCATGTCGACATATGAGGGCCATTAATCCGGTGTCGTCAAAGCCATCCGTAGATGCCTTTTGCTTTGGCCATCCGCAGCTTCGTACGATGCTTCACACTGGTCAATGGCCTCATCAGGGACAGCGGATTGCGTTCTCTCGATGGATGTCGGCGGGCCTGAGTGATGCGGCGTCCAATAGCATCCACCTGCACTTGGGAAGAAAGTAAGATGGTTCATAGGATGATGGAGAATCGCCCGCTGAACGCCGATGACGGTGATGAAAATTACCATCCATTGCAACATGGATATCACCGCCTTTATCCAGTGGAGTCCCAAACAAGACGCCACCGAAGCAAGCTGGGCATCGTTGGATGAGAATCTCGGCGCAGGAGCCCTGGGAGAGAGGCTCCCGCTCAGTAACCGGAGGCACGGAGGACACTGGAGGATGCTGGGATTGGGAGGCAATAGCAGGTGGCTTGACGAGACGTCGACAGCGCTGGAGGATACTTTCCACTTGCTTCTCCACCTCCACTTGAAGGATAGTATACCATTGCACGGCCTGACTGAGGCCACGCCGGAATGGGTCTTTACAGTTGTCCCCTGGCACCAGTCAGCGTACAGTGGGGCGAATGGAAAGGAGCACAGTTTCACCTACTTGTTGATTGGTCACGCGGAAACCTCGCCTACTGTAGTAGGTACTGAGAGCGGCGGCGAGTGCGTTGATTGCATCGCACGAACGCTCGAAAAGTGCACGATAGAAAGAAAGAAGTTCCACTGACACGGCCATCCGGGGCTGGGATGGTGCAGTGGGAAATAGCCCGTGGGAAATGAGGGTTTGAGGGAGTGTGGAACAGTCGCAGCTGGAAACGTTGATAGACATAAAGCCTAATGCACGTCGTTATTCGGCCGCAGAAGAGTGGAAAGGTACACAAACTCACGGTCAAAAAACAAACACAGTAGATTAGTGACCTTTTGTTCTCGGCAGTGCGCAGTACACGACGAGAGAGGTGAACTGAGGGAAGGCAGAGGTTTGCCTAGCGTTGCTGTCGTGTACTTGATGAAAGGGTCTATTATAGTTCGGATGACAGCCTGCCAGCTCGCACACAAAGAGATAGACTTATTAGTAGGACGCGCGATGCAAGTGCGTCCGACAGTTTCATTGCTAGAGGTTGCCTCCTCGCTGTCGAGCGTGAATAATACTTCTTCTGGTTCTATTGGTTCTGGAGGGTCCACATGATGGTGGACGGGAGATGTCGCGTCACTGCCGATGTGTAATCCAGATTCAGAAGGCAG